>JAIVEN010000019.1:29392500-30052857 GCA_026686845.1 Adenanthera pavonina
ACTAGAAAATCTTTTTTATAGTTATAAGAATTTCAGCTATATGAATAATGTATCTAAGAGTGACGATCCCGACTATGATCATTACATGTATGATACTAAATATAGTTGGAATAATCACATTAATAATTGCATTGATAGTTATCTTCGTTCTCAAATCTGTATTGATAGTTACATTTTAGGTGATAGTGACAAATACAATGACAGTTATATTTATAGTTACATTTGTGGTAAAGGCAGAAATAGTAGTGAAAGAGGGAATTCCAGTATAATAACTCGCACGAATGCTACGAGTGATAGTGATTTAACTAGAAGAGAGAGTTCTAATGATCTAGAGGAAACTAAAAAATACAGACATTTGTGCATTCAATGCGAAAATTGTTATGGATTAAATTATAAGAAACTTTTGAAATCAAAAATGAATATTTGTGAACACTGTGGATATCATTTGCAAATGAGCGGTTTAGATAGAATCAAACTTTTGATTGATCCAGGTACTTGGAATCCGATGGATGAAGACATGGTTTCTGGGGATCCCATTGAATTTCATTCGGAAGAGGAACCTTATAAAGATCGTATTGGTTCTTATCAAAGAAAGACAGGATTAACTGAGGCTGTTCAAACAGGCACAGGTCAACTAAATGGTATTCCCGTAGCAATTGGGGTTATGGATTTTCAGTTTATGGGAGGTAGTATGGGATCCGTAGTAGGTGAGAAAATCACCCGTTTGATCGAATATGCTACCAATCAATTTTTACCTCTTATTCTAGTATGTGCTTCTGGAGGAGCACGTATGCAAGAAGGAAGTTTGAGCTTGATGCAAATGGCTAAAATATCTTCCGCTTTATATGATTATCAAGCAAATAAAAAGTTATTCTATGTCTCGATCCTTACATCTCCTACTACTGGTGGGGTGACAGCTAGTTTTGGTATGTTGGGGGATATCATTATTGCCGAACCCAATGCTTACATTGCATTTGCGGGTAAAAGAGTAATTGAGCAAACATTGAATAAAACAGTACCTGAAGGTTCACAAGGGGCTGAATATTTATTTCATAAGGGCTTATTTGATTCAATCGTACCGCGTAATCCTTTAAAGGGCGTTCTTAGTGAGTTATTTCAGCTCCATGCTTTCTTTCCTTTGACTCAAAATTAAATCAAAATCAAGTAGAGCTTTAAATTATTAAATTTTTTTTATTTTTTTTATTAATATTAATTTGAATTGAATTAATATTCTTTTGATTCAAATTTCTTTTTTCTATTTTCTACTTAATCTACATCTACTTAATTATTAATATTCAATATTAATAATTCTAATTAATTATAGAATTCTATTCTTATTTATTGTATATACTCATTTATATATACTTAGTAGAATTCTATATAGAATTCTATTCTATATAGATTTCTATATGAAAATATACTTGGTATAAGTATATATGAATTCTAGTGATTATAAAATCTCTTTATAACAATATAACAATAACAGGTAAAAAAATGAATAGAACAATAACAAAAAAACTAAAAAAATAACAGGTACAAATATTAAATCGAGGTACCCATTCTATGACAACTCTTAGCAACTTACCCTCTATTTTTGTACCTTTAGTGGGCCTAGTATTTCCGGCAATTGCAATGGCTTCTTTATTTCTCCATGTTCAAAAAAACAAGATCTTTTAGATACGGGCAGCAGTAGGGACAAATCTCATCCATTTTTTTTAGATCTAGAAGCAATTCGATGAATTACTCCTAAAGGTTTACATAAAAATAGTGCTAGTTGATGAGAGTTACTTCGCAAACAAGGAAAAGTAAAGTCAAATTCATTTGGTTGGGTTATTTTCCCAATTCCAAAAAAATACAACTGGATCTAATATGGGTTGGCGATCAGAACGTATATGGATAGAACTTATAACGGGGTCTCGAAAAACAAGTAATTTCTGCTGGGCCTTTATACTTTTTTTAGGTTCATTAGGGTTCTTATTGGTTGGAACTTCGAGTTATCTTGGTAGGAATTTGCTATCTTTATTTCCGTCTCAGCAAATTCTTTTTTTTCCACAAGGGATCGTGATGTCTTTCTATGGAATTGCTGGTCTCTTTATTAGCTCCTATTTGTGGTGCACAATTTCGTGGAATGTAGGTAGTGGTTATGATCGATTCGATAGAAAAGAGGGAATAGTGTGTATTTTTCGTTGGGGATTTCCTGGAAAAAATCGTCGTATCTTTCTCCGATTCCTTATGAAAGACATTCAGTCCATCAGAATAGAAGTTAAAGAGGGTATTTATACTCGTCGTGTCCTTTATATGGAAATCAGAGGACAGGGTGTCATTCCCTTGACCCGTACTAATGAGAATTTGACTCCACGAGAAATTGAACAAAAAGTGGCAGAATTGGCCTATTTCTTGCGTGTACCAATTGAAGTATTTTGAAAAAAAAAAATGAACTGAAAAATGAATGCTTTCTTAAAAAAAAATGGAAGGAATTCAAGAATTCTTTTTTTCGAAATATTTGATATTTTGTATTTTGATAGAAAGGGCGTTTTTTCGTTTCGAAATCCGACTAATATTCATTACTTGAAGTGCTCTTTCATGCATTCATCGAAAGGGGCAATTGCTTCGAATTTTAGCAATTGATATCCTTGGAAACAATATCTTTTTTCTTCATTCGAATTAGAAGCAGACTCTTTCTTTTTCTTATTCTATTTGTGTATTCTTTCTAAATTCAAGAACTAACTCCCGAATTGCAAATAAAAAAAACGTGAGAATAGATTTATAGGCTCTATGACTTGTAATAGAGCTTATGCTTGATAGAAATATTCTTATCATATAGAGTTGACGAATGAGGTGAAGCTGAGTTCATTAAAGACGAAAAATGGCAAAAAAGAGAGCATTCATTCCCCTTCTATATCTTACATCTATAGTCTTTTTGCCCTGGTGGATCTCTTTCTCATTTAAGAAAAATAGGGAATCTTGGGTTACTAATTGGTCGAATACTAGGCAATCCGAAATTTTCTTGAATGATATTCAAGAAAAGAGTATTCTAAAAAAATTCATAGAATTAGAGGAACTGTTACTCTTGGATGAAATGATAAAGGAATACCCGGAAACACGTCTACAAAACCTTCGTATCGGAATCTACAAAGAAACGATCCAATTGATCAAGACGCACAACGAGGATCGTATCCATACGATTTTGCACTTCTCGACAAATATAATCTGTTTCGTTATTTTAAGTGGTTATTCTATTCTAGGTAATCAAGAACTTATTATTCTTAACTCTTGGGTTCAAGAATTCCTATATAACTTAAGCGACACAATAAAAGCTTTTTCTATTCTTTTATTAACTGATTTATGTATAGGATTCCATTCGACCCATGGTTGGGAACTAATGATTGGTTCTGTCTATAAAGATTTTGGATTTGCTCATAATGATCAAATTATATCCGGTCTTGTTTCCACTTTTCCAGTCATTCTAGATACAATTTTGAAATATTGGATTTTCCGTTATTTAAATCGTGTATCTCCGTCACTTATAGTGATTTATCATTCAATGAATGACTGAAAAATGATCCACTGATCCAATTATAAAGTTTGTTATCTTGTACAAAAGCTAAACATTCAAAAATTGACTTATTCTTTTCTTATTCTTTCTACCCATCCAGGGGATTCCTCCTATATTCCAGTAAGATTATTTCAGTACATAGCAGAATCATGGATAGGGAACTGTACCAGTGACCAACCTAATTTTATTGTAGAACTTTTCAGGATCAATGATTGGACCATGCAAACTAGAGATTACTGTTCTTGGATAAAGGAAGAGATTACTCAATCCATTTACGTATCGCTCATGATATATATAATAACCCGAGCACCCATTTCAAATGCATATCCCATTTTTGCACAGCAGGGTTATGAAAATCCGCGAGAAGCAACTGGCCGTATTGTATGTACTACCATGTGCTCTCATTTTTTTTTATTCCAATCTAAGAGCACTACCAAAGTGTTTCAAAGAAGGGTTATCCTGACGTAGGTCTGCTTCTGGCCTGGATCAACTTAAGTTAAATGGAGTCTCTATCGACCTTCTTAAATTAAAGAATCAAATATGAAACTTCATACACCTTAAAGTTCATAAGATAGGACGAAAAGATAATCTTTTTGAGGTCCCTATACTCATTATGCCTAGCATTGAATAGACTAGGTATTCACCTTATCAATATCTCAAAATCTCAAATCAATGATGGGTTCTATTTGACATCTAAATTAAAACTTGAATCGTACCGAACCGTTTGTCAGGCTATTGTTCTCTTGTTTTGTTCCCTAAAAGTCATGGAGTAAGACATCGATTTCTCAATAAGATCAACTCTTTTGATTACATGATGAACTCCCCTGAAAAAACATTGGCGCGCGTGTAAACGAGGTGCTCTACCTAACTGAGCTATAGCCCTTGTGCTTTTGATACATATTTTATCATATTATGTAGAGAATTTATTGTCAAGAAGAATATTACATGATCTAATCTCTTTGATTGGTATTGCTTATAAATAATATTACATTTATAATCCATCGATATGATAGGTCCCACTTGTTTTTCTTTGGAATGATAAATGACCTACTTAACTCAGTGGTTAGAGTATTGCTTTCATACGGCGGGAGTCATTGGTTCAAATCCAATAGTAGGTATAGTATAGGTAGAACTCTTTAGATACCGGAGTCAATGGTATCTAATAAGTTTTTTTACTCACCTTTTTCTTTTATTGATTTTTATTCATTTTGTATCTTTTCCATCTTATCTTACTCTTCTATTTGATTTTTATTCATTTTTTGAATTTCCAATTTTTTCGTTGCATTAAAATTCGATTCCATTATTTGATTCTATTCAATCAACAGAAATCCAAATTTCTACAACCTATTTGGATTTTTGTTGATTATTTTATTCGTACGCACCAACTTGTTACGAAATCATATTGATAGCCTCTACTCGTGTCCTAGCTCGTCTGAGAGCTAGATTTGCCTCAATTGTTTGTCTCTTGCCTTCAGCTTTACTCAAGTTAGCTTCTGCTATTTCAAGAGTTTGCTGAGCTTCTTGTGGATCAATGTCACTAACCTTCTCCGCATCATTTACTAAAACAGTGATCTCATTATTACCTATTCTAGCAAAATCGCCCATCAGAGCCATCGTTAACCATTGGTCGTTAAGGCAGCGTATTCTCAAAATACCGATATCTACAGCTGTGGCAATAGACGCGTGATTTGGTAATACTCCAATTTGTCCACTATTAGTAGATAAAATAATTTCCTTCACTTCTGAATCCCAAACAATTCGATTTGGGGTCAGTACACAAAGATTTAAGGTCATTTCTTCAATTTGCTCTCCATTTCTAAGTTCGTAGCCTTTGCAGTAGCTTCATCGATGTTACCTACCAAATAAAAGGCCTGTTCGGGAAGACCATCTAATTCTCCAGAAAGAATCAATTTAAACCCTCTAATTGTTTCTGCTAGACCAACATATTTCCCCGGCGAACCGGTAAATACTTCTGCTACGAAAAAAGGCTGTGATAAGAAACGCTCAATTTTTCGTGCTCTTGCTACAGTTAAGCGATCCTCTTCGGATAATTCGTCTAACCCAAGGATAGCTATAATGTCTTGAAGTTCTTTGTAACGTTGTAAAGTTTGTTTAACTCTTTGCGCAGTTTCATAGTGTTCTTCACCAACGATCCGAGGTTGTAGCATAGTTGACGTTGAATCTAAAGGATCTACTGCTGGATAGATACCTTTGGCAGCCAATCCTCTTGATAGTACAGTAGTAGCATCTAAATGGGCAAATGTCGTGGCAGGAGCAGGATCGGTCAAATCGTCTGCAGGTACATAAACCGCTTGAATAGAAGTTATGGACCCCTCTTTGGTAGAAGTAATTCTTTCTTGTAAAGAACCCATTTCGGTGCTAAGGGTGGGTTGATAACCCACAGCGGAAGGCATTCGACCCAATAAGGCGGATACTTCGGATCCTGCTTGGACGAATCGAAAGATATTGTCGATAAATAGAAGTACGTCTTGTTCATTGACATCTCGAAAATATTCCGCCATAGTTAGGGCAGTTAAACCAACTCTCATACGAGCTCCGGGCGGTTCATTCATTTGACTGTAGACTAGAGCCACTTTTGATTCTGCAATATCTTGTTCATTAATTACTCCAGATTCTTTCATTTCCATGTAAAGATCATTTCCCTCACGAGTACGTTCACCTACTCCCCCAAATACGGATACACCCCCATGAGCTTTGGCAATGTTATTGATCAATTCCATAATGAGTACTGTTTTACCCACTCCAGCTCCACCAAAGAGTCCTATTTTTCCTCCACGGCGATAAGGAGCTAAAAGATCTACTACTTTAATTCCTGTTTCAAAAATGGATAATTTTGTATCTAACTATATAAAGGCGGGCGCGGATCTATGAATAGGAGATGTTGTGCGAGTATCTACAGGACCTAAATTATCAATAGGCTCTCCAAGCACGTTGAAAACTAGATTTGATATCCTAGCTAACATAAGAGAAGAATCCGAAAAGCCTGCTGAGCCGCCTAGCATGGGTAAGGCAAGTATGAAGGAGTAGAGGAGGAAAGATGAAAATATGAAAGCAAATAAAGGAAAGTCAGTGGAGATAAACCAAGAGGGCACCTCTAAAAAGAACAATGCCCCATTTACCTTCAATGTAAAGACCCTAAAAGTTGCAAATGCCCAAGGATTAGGCCCAAGTCCAAAAAAGAAAATCAAAGGCATCACAATAAAAGACAAGAACCCAACTAGTGGTACAAAGAGAAACCAAGGAACCAAGCTGAAAATTTTATCACCCATCCAAAAGAGAATGCAAGTTGCTCATGCTCATCAAGTGGTGTTGGGCTCACTCAACAAGAAAGACCCATTGATCCTCGAACAAATCACACAAGACGTCGTTATGGCTTAGGAAACTTCTCAGAGCAAACTAAAGAGGAGTGATGATCGTATGAAGGAGGTGAAGACGAAGCAAACCCACTTGCAAAAATCCATACAACAAAATCACCTAAAGGGTTTCCAAATGAGCATCAATATAAATTTCTCAATCCCTGCAAAACCCCTGGATATAGATGTTGCCATGAAAGAGATAGAAGTAATACATAAGGGAATTAGTTTGACTAAAGACAGAAATGAACATGCCATTAATGCTTTGGATGAGGAATGCTATCAAGATTGTCAAGATAAAGATGCCATGACTGTTCAATGGGCAGAACAGGTGCATCCTCACTTTTAAATTTATCTTTTATGGAAGTTCTAGCTTGGAATTGTAAAGGAGTGGCAACTAGGACATTCACTCTTAAAGTTCGTGATCTGGTGAGAAACCATAGTGTCAAGATTCTAATTCTACTTGAAACTCACATAAGTATGAATAAGGCAGATAGTGTTAGTAGAAAACTGGGATTTCAAAATTGGATTACGATAGAAGCTACAGGATATGTAGGAGAGATCTGGATGTTGTGGAATGGTTTGGAAATCGAAGTTGAATATGTTCTTTCTACAACTTAACTCCTACACTATAAAGTCAAAGATCTAAAAGAAAATAAGAGCTTTTGGTTAACTTGTATCAATGCTGAACCAAATCAAATCTCAAGCATGCCCTTTGGAACAAGATTGTGGGAATTAGCAATCATGTGAGAGAGGCATGGTTACTAATAGGGGACTTTAATGCCTTCCTTGATCCTAGTGATAAATCGAGTAGATCTCCCCCAAACATTCAGTCCATGAAGCAATTCAGACACCGTGTGGAAGAAGCTCAGCTGATACAAATGGAAACGGTGGTAGACAGATTTACATGGGAGAATAGACAAACAAAGGAAAGATTAGACTGGGCTTTTGGTAACATCTAATGGGTGCTCAAATTCCCAAATCACAAAGAGTTTCATATGGGCAAATATGGATCTGATCACAGAGTGATACTAATTTCATGCAATAAAAAAAAAGAACAAACTTAGGAAGAACAATTGTTCATATGCCAAGCTGCTTGGGGCTTAGAACCAAGATTCAGTGAGGTAATTGAAAAGGCATAGCCAAATGAGGACTGGGTAGATGTGTTAAAAAATTTGAAAAAGATGTTGTTGAATGGAATAAAAACCGCGTAGGCAATATTTCTCAGAGGAAAAAGAACCTTTCTAAAAGGTTAGAAGGCATTGAAAGAGTTAGAAGTACAAAGGATAATCAGTTTCTCAAACAACTTGAACAAGAGTTCTGGGGCGAATATAATAGGGTACTAGCCCCAAAGGAGTTGATCTGGTACCAGAAGGCTAGATGCAAATGGTTAAAATGGGGAGATAAAAATAGTAGCTTTTTCCACACTTCTACTATGGTCAAAAGGGGGGGGAAATAAAGTGGAAGCTCTTTAGGATGAGCATGGAGAATGGATTTTGGACCAAAATAGGTTGGAAAGTATAGTTGTAGATTACTACAAAAATTTATTCCAATCAGATAAAATCAGAATGGAAAGATTAAACACAAGCAAAAAGTTCCCTAAGCTTAACGAATCCAAGTTGCAACAACTGCATGCTAAAGTCAAACAGTCAATGATGAAGAAATTAAAGCTGTTGTTTTTGACCTGGGAGCATATAAAGCCCTAGGATCATATGGTATCCAAGCTTTCTTTTTTTCGGACTATTGGAATATCATTGGAAAATCCATTTGCAAATTGGTGAAAGACATTTTTTATGACCCACATAAGTTGTATGAGGTAAACCACACCCATATAGTGCTCATACCTAAGGTGGATAAGCCTAAAGCTATGAAGGACTTTAGACCCATCTCATTATGCAATGTCAACTATAAGATTGTGTCTAAGGTAATAGCTGAAAGACTCAAATTGATTTTGGACAAAGTTATAGGACAACACCAATTAAATTTCATTCCAAGCAGGCAGGGAAGTGATAATATCATTGTTGCACAGGAAGTGATAAATTCGATGAAGACTAAGAAAGGGAATAGGGGACTTATGGCAATAAAGGTGGACCTAAAAGAAAGCCTATGATAGGCTTGAATGGAATTTTATTGAAGATACCTTAAAATTGTTAGGGCGTGAAAGGTAAGATCAAAGAAGGTATAATGGCTTGTATCAGTACTGCGATGATAAGTGTGCTATGGAATGGTAAACCATCTGAGAGATTTAAACTGTCTAGAGGTGTGAGACATGGTGATCCGTTATCTCCATACATTTTTATCTTACGTATGGAGAGATTGAACCACTTGATTGAAGATAAAGTATGTGGTAAGAACTAGAAGCCAATCAAGTTGGGAAGACGTGGACCTGAACTCACTCATATTTTCTGTACCGATGATCTAGTTTTATTTGCGGGAGCCTTAAGGGACCAAGTAGGGGTAATAAATGATTGTCTTAAAGCTTTCTATTCTATTTTTGGACAAAAGATTAATAGAGGAAAAACAAAAATGATATGCTCTAGAAACGTTCATTTCAACAGGGCGAAGAAACTTGTCAAGATTTTGGAGTTTGCCTAACTGGAGACTTAGTCAACAAGGGAAATACTTGGGAATTCCCATGATACATAAAAGAGTTTCCTTCTCTATCTTTGCTCCTATTCTTGAGAAGGTAAGGAAAAAACTCTCAAGTTGGAAGTCAAAGTTTCTATCAATTGTAGGGAGAACTACTTTAATAAAGTCGGTTATTGCTGCATTACCAATCTACTTCATGCAAACTATGCTCTTAGCCAAGAAACTACTTATTGAGATCAATAAGCTTAGTCGTGGCTTCCTATAGGGATCAGATGCTAAAGAGAAAAAAGTCCACCTTCTTCATTGGAAGGAAGTTGTAAAAAAGAAAAAAAAGGTGGATTATGATTGAAAGACCTGAAAAACCAAAATATAGCTTTTGTTATGAAGATATTTTGGCAAATGATGAAAATGAATGACAGCTTATGGGTTAGAGTCCTTAGAGCAAAATGCAAGTATGGAAATAATGAAAAGCCAACAGTAATCAAAAAAGCAAATGCCTCCCTCACATGGAGAAGTATAGTTAAAGTTTGGAGTAATTTTGAAAAAAAGGGTTATTGATGAAAGTAAGTAAAGGAGACAAAACCCTATTCTGGTTGGATAATTGGTTGGACTTGCAAGAGCCATTAACTATGTATATGAAAAGATGTGACAAATTTTGATATTGAAGAGAAGGTGGCAGATTTTGTTACTAACAGTGGAGGTTGGGATTGGACTTGGAACCACTGATAACACTAGTGAACCAAATTACTCGCACTTAAGCTCTCAATGTCGTAAGCGGAAAGGATACTTTTTTCTAGAAAACATCTTTGAATGGTAGTTTTAACATAAAGTTTGCCCATGATTTTTTGTCTGCAGGTACAAGCTCATTTTAGGAAGGAATCCAAAAGGTAATTTGGAAATGGCAAGCACCAGAGAAAATGAAAACCTTCATGTGGCTAATAGCTCAAGACAAGGTGCATACAATAAGTCTGAGAACAAAGAGAGGCCTCACATTATTTGCATAGTGCCCTCTAGGATGTGAAAAAGATGGGAACCCAAAGCACCTCGTTAGAGATTGCCAATATGCAACTGTAGGATGGAAGGAGTTTCTACAACCCAATTTGTGGAATTAGTTCAAGACCAAAAATACTAAGGAGTGGATAATGTGGAACAACAGTAAGGAAGCAGGCAAGGATTTTACTAGTAAAGTTCCCTGGAATACGCTATTCGCAATCACATGCTAAGATATATGGACTTCTCAATGCAAGCAATTGTTTGGCGATAACGATAGTGTGGGTAGTGTTACTTTAAAAGCATCTTTCTACAAAGCACACTACGACAGGTACATTGTCCACCTCCCCTTCACTTAGAGGAAACAAGATAAAATTACTCATGATAAATGGTAGCCACCAAAGCCTGGGAGCTATCAATTAGCTACATGTGTGGGCACAAACAAAGAAGACTTTGGATGCTGTGTTGGTTTCATTCGAGATCATCAAGAATCCTGGATTCTGGGTTACCGAGCAAAATACAGTAATCATCCCAAGATAATACTTGAAATTATTGGCATCTTGAAGGGCCTTGAGCTATGTTGTGAAAAAGGGATGGATAATATACATGTTTTTATTGAATTGGTTGAGGTGGTCAATTTGATCATGAGAACAGAAAGGACAAGCCATCCATACCAAGAGCCTTACCTTCATCAAATTTACAACCCCATAAATAGATCCTAGAGCCTTACCTTCAACCTCATGCATAGCAAAGCCAACAAGTACACACACAAACTATACGGATTAGTTCAAAACCACTTTTGCTTTGAAACATTTGACCAACCCCCACCCTGTTGAATAAATGGTGGAGAATGATAAAGGCTTCCTTTAGTTTTCTATTTCCTTATAGAACCGACAATATGGGTCAAACCTGACAGATTAGCCTATTTTATCTGATAAAATGGATAAGATAGACTTTACAAATGAAAGCCCGAAAGGAAAACGAATTTTTTGGACTTTGTCCATTTAAGCTCAACCCGTTTAGCCTATTTTTCTTTTTTTTAATATAAAAATATATACTATTTTATTAATTAATAGTTTATAAATGATAAAATTTAAATATTATATTAATTTTTAATAAATAATAATGATAATTAATTATATTAATTTAAATAATTATATAAAAATTTTGAAAATATATAAAAAATATTAAAAAAAATCCCCTATGGGCTATCATACGAGCTCAAACTTAACAATATAAACCCGCTTGCAATTTAGACTTTTTGGCTTAACCTGTTTCGGGCCTGACCCATGACTAGCCGGGTCAGCCTGGATTGTTAGCTCTATTTTCTTATATGATTTTTCTATTTTATAGATAATGATGCATATTTTCACCCAAAAAAAAAATACTTAATATTTTGCCAATTCCAATGGCCCACCACAAACTTTTTAGCGAAAGAAATTACGCACTGAGCTTCGACAGAATTGGCAACGCACAGACCCGTAGACAATCAAGAAATTGAAAGAGAAATAACAAAATGAGAACATGTATAGCACCATCGAAGTAAATATAGCAATTAAATCTCCCTCAGGAGTAGTCCTATAGACCAGTGGCTGAGGGAATAACAACAAATTTACATGAGAACAGAGACAAAATGATGAAAACAAAATCAGCGAAGTCCCCTTGAAACCTACGTCCACTATATGGTCTCCAAAAGAACTACAGCGAATTGTGAAATTGCCCCTCCACAGCTAGCCAAAATTTCGAGCTTCAGTTAAGCCATTCATACTCTAAACTCACAAGATGTAACAGAACTCCATGCAAAAAATTTAAGAAAAAGAAAAAGTACTACTAGGATCAGTCACTTCATTCTGGTTATGTACCTTGGCCTCTGAAAACTTATGTGAGGCTTCCTCTCTATAGGCAAAATTTGTGAGCCCCTTTACTTCCTGATCTAACTCCCTCCAACAAAACGAAAAAAGCAATATACAAATTCAAAGTTGAATATCATAGCGCAAGGTCGAACTCTTAGTGCCTGAGGCAAAGTCAGTCAGAATTTCGTGAAGAATTCAATGAAGAATCTATTCCATTAGTACTAGATCCCTCTCCGCTTGCCAAAGTTGAAGAACTCCCCTGGCTGCGGTTCTCCTCATTACTACTACCGCGGGATTTCCCAGGTCTCACTCGAATATTAGTACCCATGGGGAAGGGCTCCTGCAGAGACAAAATAAAGTCAAATATGCCCCATTGCAGGATATCAAAGGAACCAGATAATAGACGTGTTTAGTTAGCTGAAATTGAAATACATCACATCTTTATTTTATAACAAAGTTCATTCATTAAACAGAACTGAAATTGGGAAGCATCCATATTGAAAACTCGATCTGTTCAGTGCACAGTCCAGAACATCCCCCATTGCTGTCGAGAGTCTAAACCAGCCCTAGTCAGAACCATTATGCTTAAAATAAGTTGTTTGGTGCATACAACATTAATATGAAGAGTTTCCCTACAGAAAACTGCTAGTAGCCATAATCACCATTAAACTTCGGAATTAGTATATGCGCAAATCAATTGCATATAATGTCTTCCCTAAGGTTACTACTACCTTAGATTGGCATCTAAGCTCTTAACCTTCTATATTTGCAGAAAATTTTAAGGCCAAAAGATAATGGAATTAAATAAGAAACCAAGTGATATGACCTGCATATTACTTCTACCCCCTAACACATTCTTATAAACATCATTAAATGATTAACTATTTCTAAGAAGCAGAGAATCCATAGGAAGCTTTTAGGTAAATATAATTTATTCTTGAAAATGGAAAACAATAACTAAACAAACTGATTTTATGTCATACCGGATCACCAGCATTCGGGCCGTCTGTGTGGAACAGAATAGGACGGCAACGCTTGTCTTCATTCATCAGGCTTGAATTCTGGAAATGAGCGATAAGAGCAGCTTTACCCTGAATTCGGGCATATGCAAGTGAGGCTACCTTTTCACTGTTAAATTTCTCCCATTTTTTCCCATTAAAAGCCTGCACGATGTTTCTTATCCATTAGCTTCATCAGCTCAATGCATGTTTGGGTGGGCTACCTTGCGTTTCCTGCAGTTCAAAAGCTGAAACACAGAAGCTGCTTCTATGTTTCAGCTTTCTGAATGCAGCTGAAACGTAGTGTTTGGGTGGGCAGTCTCAGAAATCATATTGCTAAGTTAAATAACTTAAATTTCTGTTAACTACGATTTACCTGGTGGAATGGAATAATCTGAGCAGGATCAATCATATTAATAAATGCATAACCCACATTACATTTGTTCTGCAATTATTTGTACGATTGAATTAGAAATTCATCAAGGATTTCTCTAGATGAAACAACCAACTGAACACATATAAATGCTTGCCTTGAAGTCAATTGGCAAGTATAGAAAATCATAAGTTCCCCGACATTGCTCATCTATAGCAGCTAGAAGCATCTTTGAGGTATACCTGTCGGAAAAAAATGGAGGAAGAAAAGAAATCAGAAAGTTTGTGCCAAAAGTTTCAATGCTTTAGAAATTGACCAATGTAAACAGTAATAAGTAAAATAAGCATAGGAATATGCAAACATGCACGTATGCATGTGATTGTGTTAGACAGAGTTCTGCAGGTGTATAACTAAAGGTAATATGCTATGCTGTGATTTGAAGAAGAAAACAGTACAAACAACAAAGGTAAAAGGAAATCAGGAAGACAACTAACATACTTGTTGGGAATATTTTTTATCATGAGAGTTGTTCGGCTGTCTTCCCCACGCAATATGCTGCCTAGGTCAAGTTCATATTGCTTTTTGTCAGCATTATTAGAGTTAGCTTCACTTTTCCGGAGAGGATACAGATTCCTCATCCGTTCATTGGAGTCAAACTTGGACATCAAAGTCATGGGATGTCTTGAAGAGAAAACATGTGACAACTGATTAGGAGAGTTTTGTACAGCATTTGATGTCAATTCCGCAGCATTCCCACCAATATGAGGAAACACGTGAGAAGAAAAATCTGGAGGATGCAATTGCCAGCTACCAGGTAAACCTGCACTTCCTAGAGAACCCATGCGAAAACCAGAAGTTTCAGGAGACACTCCCAAATAAGAGTGTTGCCTGTCCCAAGGGGAGGCAGTAACGACTGGGGCTGACCCAACATGGTGGTCTATATGTGATGCTCTCAGCATATGAGGCTGTGTTCTAGGAAAGTTGGGCATTTGTGGAAGGCCAGGAGCACATGCACCATTAACAAATGGTGTTTTCTGCCAAAGCATGGGACTTGGTGAAGGTTCCTGATGCAAATTGGAGCTGTTCCACACATGATAAATTCCATGACGTGGGTGGTTCCCATTTCCTGAAGATCCAAAACAGAAGAAAGATTTCACACCAAGATGTAAATCTATTTAACCCACATCACAAACAAAGAGTATCTTCAATCAATATTTTCCCATCTTATACCACTCAAAAGTTGATAGAAATGTTAATTTGGAGATCCACATTTACTTCATCATCCATAATCATAGATTGTCAGACAGAAGTCCTTCTTTTATTGGCCTACGTCAGACAAGAGTCTAAATTTGTTAAAATCAATATTATGACTATGAAAGTAAAAAAGACATTTTAATTTCTCGTATTGTGAATGAGTTATTTCTTAAAAAAATTAAGCTCCATACTTCATTCATAGTCAAGATAAGCCCATTATTATTGTAAGCAGCTAGGATGTCATTTTAAGAAAACAGTAAATTAACCCTTGCAATATTTTGAACCAGCTAGTCACCATTTTCAATAGATAGGAAACCATTTTAAAACTGTTACAACAATAACGGTTATACATGACGCTGCTTGTACATGTAAACATCAACACATTTCCACTTACCCGTTCCAGTAAATTCCACCAAATTCCCAGTTGAACCCATTCCCTGATTGTGCCTACTATCTGAGTTGTCCGTCACTCCAGTACCAATATTGCCAGCCACATTGCCAACAATGCTTGAAAAGTTGTAAGCATTACCATTAGCAAAACTATCAGGATAATCAGGGAAGGAATGAGGATGGAATCTTGGAACAGAGGAAAATTTCATTGCATCAAGAAAGTTACTGGACTCGCAAACACCAGGAACTTTTCCAGAAGTAGGCCCTCTCACTGACTTGTGAATGCTAGAATTCACAGGAGAGAAAGCATTATCAATTAATGCATTAATAGGTTGCTGTATTGCAGGGTGAAATCCAGGATTAGATCCATTTTCTAAGCAGCCAGAAGCAATTACTCCAGAAGACATTGTTGCTGTAAATGAGTTCTAATGAGACCAAGAAGAGCAGTTGCTTCCTAAGGAAAAATAACGATAACAATAATAATAAATCCTCGAAACAGAGACAATTATACCCTTGTGTCTTAGTGATAAGTTGTCACAGAGATTTTGACCAAAATCAGCTTCATCTTGGCCATTGTGAGACTGCTGCATCAGACTACAAAAGCATGGCTTCCAAGATTATTTACAAACAAAAAGAATTGCTAGAATAAAGGGTGAACATTTATTTCCATTTAAAAACAAAAATCAAGGCAGTCTATCACAGTTAAAAGCAGCGTATTAAAAAGAAGAAAATAGTATCAAAGCTACTAAAGAAAGAAAAGAAAAGGGAAAAGTCACCATGTTGTTCCCCGAGGATGGCCAGGTTCAAGCTTGATCTGCTTACCAGCAATGTCACTCCTGTTTAATACACGAAGAGCAGCTTCCGCAGCTCGCACATCATAAAATTCAATAAATTTTTTATAATTTATATCTGGAGATTCATAGATCTGCAAGCAAAAACAAATATTTCACGATGCTTGACAATTTTCATTATACACAAGCAATAAAAATGGCTGAAAACCAACAATGAACATCTTACTTCTTTTATTTCTCCGTAAAATCCAAAAATCTGTTGAAGCTCATCATTTGAAACAGAAGAATCAAGACCAGATAGCACCAGCGTACCATGGCTTATATCCTTCTCAGGCGCATTGCCCTAATGTGTCAGCAAGTTAAGATACTTCTATGAGCAAAGCACCAAAAATAGAAAACAGAAATAATTGAACAAGCAAAGCACAAAGAAGTGATACTGCTATACTAAAATGTAATTAATAATACTATCCAACTGATAATGAAGGAAAAGGAATTGTGCATGCTGTAAAACTGGCTAAGAATTATACCTTTGGAATTGAATAATGAATGTCAAGTTTCCTAGACCTCAATGACCTATTTTGAAGAGCCTGCATTGCACTTTGTGCTGCCCTTAGGTCATAATAAGAAATCATCACAAACCCACGATGCTTGCAAGCTGTATAAATGGTTCGGATGTCTCCATATTGCTGCCAGAACAAACATAATAGACCATTTACTTCTGATTAGTGGGATGAAATGCTTCCTGAGATAACATCTAGCAACATAAGAGAATAAAGATGCACCTCAAAAAGAGCCTTTAGCTCAGAATCTTCAACATTGCTATTGATATTTCTAACAAAAAGTGTTCTAGAAGGTTGTTCACCCAAAGGAAGTTTTCCTTTAAAACAACCAAAATAACCAGAATCTACATCCAGACCACTGATCTTCTTTCCCAAACTTAGATGTTCATCTCCTTCCAGTTCCATGCCTCCACCACTGCTAAACAAATCAAAATCTTCAAAGTCATCACTTGTTCTGGCATTAGCATTGTATCCTAACTCATTAGTAACACCAGAAAAGAGATCATCTTCATCAGGAAGGAGATTTCCAATAGTGTCAGCCTCAATTTCTTCAAGAGATTTATATGGTTCTTCCTCAGGAAGAGAACCAATGGTAACGGGCTGATGAGACAGCATATCATTCCGAGTTAACCTCACTGCACCAAGATATGTATATCAAGTTATCAGCACACATACAAGAATATCAGTTTATCTTGCACTAAAATCATACAGTTTTAAAAGAATAAGATAAAACTGAGTCCCTTCTTTTTAATGGGGTGGTGAAAGGTTGGAGGGGAAAAAGGTGTTCACTACCCAATACATTAGGGAAGACAATGGGTAGATAAGCTGATCTTTAACTATTGATATGCAGGCAAACTAATGCAACAGAAACTTGTATATATAGTACCTGGAAAAAAAAAAAGTATCCGTACTGATGGACTAAGTTTGCAGCATTTCACATTATGCATGCTTTCAAGTAATACATGAAACAAGATCTCTTACATTTCCGGCTAAATATCTCTGACAGTGAACTAGAGAATAGACTACTCTCATGAGAAGCGGTATCAGTGACAATCTTGTTCCCAGTTAAACTATAAGATGTAGATTCTGGCCGCATATACACATTAGACCATGATCTAGGGTGTCGATTCATTGATTCCTTCGTAGGCTTCAACACATCAATGACACCTCCTCCACCAACATGCAGCTTTTCTGTAACTTCTCCTGACAGACTTGCCTGTGACATAGGCAAGCCTGAGTTGGCACTCATTTCTAGAGATGATGATGTGTTTGAAATGCTTTGAGGTGATGCTCCTGTTTTCCCTATAAAATACTGCACATCTTAATTTGTCGGAAAAATTAATTGAAAGCACACCAGACAAACTAGCTATTTATAGAACATATATTTGTGCACAATGGTGGATACACACAAATGTAGGGAGAGATGTTACCTCATTCAGAATTAAAATGATAAAAAGCAACAAATTTGGGATTAAATCGATCCCAAAGACACATATCCAAGCTTCAAACCAGCAATGTGTTGCTCATGAACTGATCAGGTAACCATTAATAATCCCAGCTGTACCGAGATTAAAAATTATGATAACATAATGGTGTCTTATACTTGCAAGTGCAGCAGTATATCAGTATTGATAGCAGCAATAAAGCATTCACCACAAACTGATGCAATATAAGTTTAGAATTCAATACAATTACTCATATTAAGTGTACGTTCTACATTGATTATCATTATTCAATGTGCTTCAAAACATTTGCAACAAGTTGAAAGAGAAACAAGAGAAATATTGGCCAAAAGGTCCCAAAATGGCAACTTAATAACACATCCCAGAATTGAGACCTGCCACATAACAGACAGAATGAATAAATGGAAAACTTTCTCCTTTCAATTAGCAAGGCCATTGAATAGTGACATGTCAATCTCTGGACTGAATATTAGTAATTGTTCACTCAATTATAAATATCTCTATCTCTTACACAGTTAGTTAATAAAGTTTGGGGCATTAATTTGAACTGAAAATGAGCAAACAAATTTGATATTTTTTAATATTTTAATAAAAAAGAATGAGTTGATAGGTCCTCACCTTGTAAATAATGGTCATGAAAGGATTTTGGCTCCTGCAATACAACACTCCTCTGCGCAATATAAAAGTTAAAACAGCTTTAGAAAACCACCAGATCAAAAAGACTGAAGTCATGTTTATCAAAAAAGAAACGAAAGAAAGGAAGGAAGGAAGGAAGACTGAAGTCATAGAGTTCATTAACATCTTGACAAAAGAAGACCGAAGTCTGAAAATGTAAAGTACATTCTAAGTCTTAAACCGTGACATGTACTATGGATCAACATCAACTGATGATCAAAAGATAGAAGTTGACGAAACTAAAATGAAGTATGAGGGAAAACAAATACCTCAGAAAAAAAGGAATTGTCATCAAAAAGGTGGGACGAGGCAGATAAGCCCCTCTGGTTCATTATTTCAAAAGGCATCGCGCAGCTCAGAGTCCAAAGCTCTGGAAAGCAACAATTTCCGACAAGCTTCTCACTCGCTGGCTTTGATGGACACTATTACTTGTCATCTGTTGTAAATTTAAGGTCATTTGCTTGATAAAGAAGAGAACGGATGACAATAAACATGGCACTGTATAATGAACCTGCTATTGGCGGAAAGAAAAGTCGAGGCAACTTCAGATTCATAAAGTATCACCTATTCATCTATCTCCACAACTAAAACACCACTGACATTATTCCCCAACCCCACCCCGGCCAAAAAAATAGGAGGGGAAAGACAACTTGAAATTATGACAAAGCTACTTCCTCGATTCTAATAGCATATTTAAAATATAAAAGTATTAGGTTAAGCCAAAAATTGAAATAATTTCAACTAAATATCACCAGAACCATGAATAACACAGGAAAGTTTTGTAAAACGAAGAAAGCTCGTTTCTTACCTACCAGCGACCTAGCACAGTTGGGTCATTTAGCAACCAGGAAAATGAAACAAAATCATCAATAGAACGTAAGATTTCTATTTTATTTTATTTCGCAAAAAACATAACCGCATCTATCTTGACCCTATAATCCTTCTCCTTGATTGTGTCAGTAACATGAACAGATGGATGGGGAACTTCAGAGGAAAAGCCTCAAACAATGACAGATCAAGTTCAGAAACCCAAAATTCCAGAGAAGAAGGGAGCTGCGATTTACATAAAGAGGTTCTAAATTGAATATTAACTTAGAATCAGAGATGCCCACAGAAAATTATACAGAAGCCATGATTTTTCAAACCAACAAACTCGCACCTTCTAAATTTGGACACCATCTCGCCAGCGCACAGAATTCAAAATTCTTACTCACCGGGTTTCTCCACAAAATTCAGCAACTACTCATCCGGAAGCTTAAGAAGAAATGAATCTTATCAGCGGCCCAACGTAAATAATTCAGAGATAGGGGGATCTCAACATGTTTGCTTCATCGCTACAAAATCTCCTTTCTTCTCTCAGTGCATTGCCTTCCCGGCGATCTCTCACTACAAGAGAAAACGAGAGAATATTCTCTGTTATTTTTCTTTTCTTCTTTTCGTTTGTTTATATTGACCCAAACAACACTCTATCTTAAAAAAAAGGAAAACAAGGAAAGAATAATTCACAATTCGCAGATGAAATCAGGACACTTTGCTCCGGCGAGCTTGGGCGAATCTCCGGCGATTGCGTTCGCCGGTCGCCCTTTGATTTGGAGAGAGAATCAGACAACACAACAATGGAGTTTGAGAGTTGAAAGAGAGAGGAGGGGGCAAGAGAGAGAAGAAAACGTGATGGCTGGCTTTAAAATACAAAAACAAAAACAAAGGAGAGACGGGAAGAAAAAGAAAATGAAATTCACAAAAAAGATATATATAAAAGAAACAAGGGAGAGAATATAGGCCGAGGTTGTGTTGTGTTGTGTGTTTGCTGGGGGCTTTGGCTGTAAATAAAGGTAACTTGAAACAAATCCGACCCTTCCCTATATATACGACGAGCGAATTTTGTGTGTTTTAAAATGAAAAGCATGAAGACTGCGCATTTCCTGGCTAGCTACCTTGCCATTTTAAACTTGATCTGCTGTTAAAATATGGACTAGATATATATAAATATAAATTATAATATTTATATTTATGTATTTATATATTGATACAAAATATAAAATTCATAGCAAATCATATTATTTATAAATTATGTACTATGTGACTCACTTTATATTCCATAAATACATGAAATATTGTCTAGTTTACTAGAAAAAGATATAAAAAAGAATGCAATTGTGTTTAAATTGCATATTTTGATATATATGTATATATATATATATTATATTAATTGTTTATGTCATTGACACAAATGGTAAAATATTCAGGAATAAAATCTCACCTCATTCATAAATATACATTTGAATCCTTTTATAATCATCCAAAACCTTGTTTGTTACACATGTCTCTTGAGAAGAAATCCCTTGATGCTTAGGACCGGGATTTAGCCAAGTAGTTGTGAGTCGTGACTCCGTAAAATTTTCCGCAATTTAGTCACATATAATAATTCTCTAGTTAGGTCTCTACTAATATTTCCAATACATCATTGGCACCCTGCTTGATATGATAGGAGTTGTCTGCCCTTCCAATAAAATTTGTCAAAAAAAAAATTATTTCTCCTTGAATACAGTATATTTATTTATTTTTCATCAATATAGAAGATTTTGGACTTAAATAAATGTCATTCATTCTATTCTATCTTTGTCATTATATTCCTTAATTGAGCTTGAGATACTTGTCTAATTTTATAAATATAATATGGCAATTTTTTAATGCCAATCAGTTTTCGGAAAATCATGTTAGACCCAATTTATCTGAATAGAGATGGGTTAAAACATATGAAGGTAAAGTTTTTCTTTCTTTCTTTTTTTTTTCTTTTCATAAAGGATGTAAAGTTTTTCTAATAATAATTTTTTCTCTATATTCAAAATTTGAAAACTCAACCTTTTAATTATAGACTTAACAACAACAACAATAACAACAACATTAACTTTATTACACTAAGTGGGGTCCGCAGTATGGATCATACAACGCCAATGAACTCTATCAAATGACATCTTCTCAGATAAATCATTTCTCAAAAGGTCATTCCTTATAACTTCTCTTAGTGTCTTTTTTAGTTTTTCTCTACACCTTTTGATCGGGCTCCAGGCCATTTGATCAACTCTCTTTACTGGCTCCTCTTGCCCTCTTATTTGTACATGCACAAACCACCTTAAACAGTTTTCCACCATTTGCTCATCGATAAGTGCTACCCCAACGTTCCTTCGTATACAGTCATTTCATATCTTATCAAATTTTGTATAACCACACATCCATCTCAACATTCTCATCTCTGTTACTCTCATCTTATGCTCTTGTTGTCATTTCAAAGCCCAACATTCACTACCATATAGCATTGCTGGCCTTATAGTTGTTTTGTAAAATTTTCCTTTAAACTTAGTAGGTACCTTGCGGTCACAAATAACTCCTGTTATTTTCCTCCATTTTAACCACCCAACTTGTATCCTATGCATAACATTCCCATCAATTTCACCATTATTCTCTAAAATCGACCCCAAATATCTAAACTTTGACACTTCAGGGATGATTTGCTCTCCAATTTTTACCTCTAAATCATTTCTAATTGCCCTCTTATTAAATTTGTAATGCATATATTCTGTTTTACTTCTACTCAGATGAAAACCTTTTGATTCCAAAGTATGTCTCCATAATTCAAGTTTAGAGTTAACCTCTTCTCTTAAGTTCTCAATTAAAACTATATCATCCGCGAAGAGTATACACTTTGAAATTTCTTCCTGTATATATTCTATAAGAACATCCAAAACCAAATCAAACAAGTATAGACTCAAAGAAGATCCTTGATATAAACCTATTGTTATAGGGAAGTCCTTTGTCACACCTCCAGGGGTTCTCACACTTGTTGTTGCCCCCTTATACATATCCTTTATGGCTCAAATATAAGCTACACGGACACATTTTTTCTCCATTGCTTTTCACAATACATCTCTTAGTACTCTATCATAAGCTTTTTTCAAGTCAATGAAAACCATATGCAGGTCTCTCTCTTTACTCCGATATCTTTCAATCAAACCCTTTCATAAATAAATACCCTCTATTGTAGACCGTCCTGGTATAAATTCAAATTAGTTTTCTGAAATACGAGACTATTTTCTGAGTCTATGCTCAATCACTCTTTCCCAAAGTTTCATGATGTAACTCATGAGTTTTATCCCCTGATAATTAGCACGATTTTAAATATCCCCCTTGTTATTGTATATGGGCACTAGAGTGTTCTTTCTTCATTCCTTTGGCATTTTTTTAAACCTTAAAATCTCGTTAAATAACTTAGTGAGTCATCAAACCCCTTTCTCTCCTAAACACTTCCAAACTTCGATAGGAATACCATCGGGACTAATGGCTTTACCAGTATCTATTCTCTTAAAAGCTTATTTTACCTCTCCAACCCGAATACTACAATAGAAATTCAAATTGAGATCATCTTCATGGGTTGTTAATCCTTCAGTATCAATAGTCATATCCAATCCATTATTGAAAAACTTATAAAAGTAGCTCTACCATCTTTCTTTGATATCATCATCTACAACAAAAATTTTTTCTTATTCATCCTTAATGCATCTTACTTGGTCCAAATCTTTTGACTTTCTTTCTCTTCTCTTGGCAATTTTGTAAATCTTATGTTCACTATTCTCCGTCCCTAAATCCTGGTATAATTCCTCAAAAGCTTTAGATCTAGCCTCGCTCACTACTTTCTTATTTTCCTTTTTAGCCAACCGATAATATTTCTAATTTTTATCATTATTGCATAGATGCAGGGTTTTGAAACAATCTTTCTCATATTTGATCTTCTCCTGCACACTCTCATTCCACCACCAAAATTCTTTATTCTTAGGTCAAAAACCTTTGGATTTACCCAATACTGCTTTAGCGGTATCCCTGATCCTTTTAGCCATCTCATCCCATAAAATATTAACACTTCCTTACAAATCTCAATTACCTTTCTCCATAACTTTTCTCATAAAGATCACTTGTTTCTCACCTTTTAGTTGCCATCACTTAATCCTAGGATTTAAAACTTTTCGACTTTTCAGTTTACGGTTTTTAACTAGCACATCAAGGACCAAGACCCTATGTTGTAAAGTTAAACTTTTACCAGGGATTACTTTGCAGTCTTTACGAGTTGTTCTATCTGAGTTCCTTATAAAAAAGAAGTCAATTTGCGACCTTTGGACTCTACTCTTATATGTAATTAAATGCTCCTCCCGCTTCTTGAAACAGGTGTTTACAATTATGAGGTTGTAAGCCATTGAAAAATCAAGAATGGAATGTCCCTCCTCATTTACTTCTGCAAAGCTATAACCGCTATAAGCTCCCATATATTGCATTATCTCTTTTCCCATATGACCATTAAAGTCCTCCCCAATGAGGATCTTTTCCTCTTGTGGGATATCATAAACCAAGCCCTCCAAATCTTCCCAAAATTTTTCCTTAAGGCTATGTTTGGTTTGGGGTTTTTGAAGGGGAGGGGAGGGGATTGGAGGAAATTGAATCCCCTCCCCTTGTTTGGCTCAAAAATTGGAGGGGATTGGGGGGAATTTCCCCCCTCCCCATTTTAAAACACCCCAAATTGAGGTTTTTTGGAGGAAATTGAGTAATTATAACTCAATCCCCTCTAATTCCCTCCTGAACCAAACAAGATTTCATTAAAACCCCTCCAATCCCCTCCCCTCTAATTTCACCAAATAAGAAAATTTTAAAATCCCTTCAATCCCTTCCCCTTCAATCCCCTTATTTAAAATCTCTCCAATCCCCTCCCTTCTAATTCCCTAAGTTGAACCAAACAGAGCCTAATATGTGTGTCTGACCCTACTTGAGGTGCATAAGCATTAATAACATTTAGTGTATCATGTCCAATAGTTAATTTTAAGGATAAGATTATATCTACAATCCTTCTAACTCCTACCACATTCTTTTTCCAATCTTTGTCCACAATAATACCAACTTCATTCCTTACTCTAACCTTTCTTACATACCAAAATTTATAACCAGTAGTATTTAACTCCTTAGCCTTTTTTCCCACCCATTTAGTTTCTTGAAGACAAAAAATGTTAATTCTTCTTCGAATCATAGTATCCACCACCTCCATAGATTTACCTGTTAACATAATAATATTCCAAAAACCAAATCTAATCTTACTTTTCTGGGCTAACTTCTTTATCCACATCCATCCGGCATAATGTGGGAACCCTTACTCATTTAACACTACATCCGGACGCCGATGTAGCAGCTCTAGCTCATTTTATAAGGTTTAGTATAATATAAGTTTTGATAATGACAAATATAGAGTAATAAAGAACAAATGCATCTGACATATATAATGTTCCTTAAAGAAGTAAAATACATATTAACATGTATTTAATTATAGTTATAATACATATATCATGCTATGTATAAATATATTCATTGTACTTTTATAATGAATAACATAAGTTGGATATATAAACTAGACTAACTACTTGGTTTGTAAGTGTAATATATTAAATGTAGGTTGGTTCAAGAAAGAAGAGTGAGCATTGGAATACAGAAATGAAAATCAATATCATGCATCACTCAAGAAAGAAGAAAAAGGATGCTCCAAAAATGGAAGATCAGAAGGGAGCATGTCAAGAAGGAAATGTCTAAGTGGAAGTGGAACTCAACATTTGAAGACCTAATCACTAGGTATATTTTATTTTCACTTAGGTCTTGAGGTGGGATTAATCTTTGAAAATCACTTAATCTTGTTACCATATGTTTTAAATGAGTTAGATTAAGTAAATCTGATGTTAGCATAAGTTAGATTTGAAAAACTCTGATGACAGACGAATTTTGAGAAGTTAAACTTCATATACTTTGTGAAAATACAAACTTTGCTGACTGAAATTTGAAGCTCCTGAGATATTACCTCTGACAAACAAATTTCAGGTGTTGAAATTCGAATTTCGAGTCAAGCATAGTTAGTGAAATATGGTTTTCAAAAATTCAGAGTTTGACCTTTAATTAGTATTTTTAATATATCTCTCAAAATACATATGGTTTTGATGTAAAACTTATTTCATATGAAACTAGACTTAATAAGCTTTTCAAAGAAGGTTATTTCACTCAAAATGAAGGTCATATGAGCTATGGTTATTTAAAGTTGAGTATTGAGATATGAATTTTTAGTTTTGACCTCTTATCACTATTTCAATCATATCTCACAAAATACGTTTGTTTTTGAAGTAAAACTTCTTTCATTTGAAAGTATACATTGAGAACTTTCTAGCCATAGGTCATTTACTTAATTTGGAGTTAAAATGAGAGAGTTATGACTTCTGCAAAATTGTCTACAGTGCAAAATTCGAAGTTACGTAGGTTCCGTTGCGATAAACGAATTTCGGGCCTCCGAAATTCGAATTTCAAAGAGAACCTTCGTGAAAAGTTGAGCTTGCCACTGACAGACAAATTTTGATTTCCAAAATTTAAACTTCAGGTCCAACAGACGAATTTTCACTTTCAAAATTCGAATTTCGTAACACCAGAATATGAAAATACTTCCAGAAAAGCTAACAGACGAATTTTAGCTTTGAAAATTCAAATTTTGAATATCCAGAAACACAGAAATACTTCTGGAACAGTCAACAGACGAATTTTCACTTTCAAAATTCGAATTTCGCAACTCCAGAATGTGAAAAATACTTCTAGAACAATCAACAGACGAATTTTCACATCCAAAATTCGAATTTCGAAAGGAAGAACTTGTGCCATATTGAGTTGCTCACTAACAGACAAATTTTGGGGTTCCAAAATTTGAATTTTGAAGACACTATAGCAAATTAAATTTACTGTTCACATTTGACAGAACTACTTTAAACTTGAAAATTCGTATGTTCCAACATACAAACATTTGTCAAGATGAAAATTCGAATTTCAGCTTTGAACAGACGAACTTCGAAGTTCAACGCTAAAAATTTTAACTTGCGGTCTTTTCAAAATTTGTCTGTTGACATCCAAAATTCGAATTTCAGTATGTCAGAAATATTAAATGAGGTTAGTAAACGGATAATTTTACAAAAATAACCGTTGGGTAACATCTCTAACGGTTAGATCTTGTGTCTAATGTCTAATTACACTACAAAACTATAAATATAACATCATTTGAACTTATGGGTAACAATCTTAAGAGAGCTTATGCGAAAATGCTGCTACAACTTGTAAAATCTTTCTATCTTAGCAATGTTTGAAAAACTCACCTCAATAGAGTGAACTTTCAATGTATTATCTACTCTTCAAGAGAGTTTTTATTCTGTAAACATTTCTTTCTACATATTCTGGGTAGAATCTTAATGTGGAGAAACACTAAGGGATTTACACATCTTGTAAGGGTGTGAGGAGAGTGGTTTCACAAGTGCCTACTGAAACTTGTGAGAATGTACTGAGGCTTCATAGGTGCCCGGATCAAACCTGTGGGATATACTGAAAAATCTCAAGTGGTGGCTTGGGGACTGGATGTAGGCCAAGTGGTTAGGCTGAACCAGTATAAATCATTGTGTATTGTTCTTCATCTTCTCTACTCAGCTGCTGCACACAACCACCTCTGTTTATCCATGTTTTACTGCACTCTTAGTGAAATTGGGTTGTGATCCAAAAGAGTGAAAATCTTGCATCACCCAATTCACCCCCCTCTTAGGTAACCAGTCAACCTAACACATTTGACACTGTTTCAAACCATACAGCGTGTTACTTCTGGGCAACCACCTAACTTTAGCACATATACGTCATTGATCCATGTTATAAGATTCGATAGATTTTTACGTTAGCTGTCGAGGGCCTAACACAACCCTTCTCCTTTACCCGGGCTTTGAGACCGGCTATGACACTACACAAGCGAATTTCTTTTAATTATAGACTCATGCAATAAAAATATAAATTTATTGGTATCAAGAATATACATTTATCATATTATTATTGGATGTTTATTATATTTTAATTTAGAACTAAAAAGTAAAAGAATATAAAAATAATAATTTTTCAATATATTTATTATGCACTATTATGCATGCATCTTGCAAAATAAATCAGAATTATAGTCAAAAAAATAAAATATTAATTAGGGTGTAAATAAATTAACAGTGTTGCATATTGTTAGGACATTGACTTGTTAAGATATTTATGAAAAAAAATTATCGAATTTTAAATACATTAAATTTAAATTAAAAATATTTCCATTCTGGAAAGTACTGAAAATTTCAAAAAACGGTGGACTTAAAATATTAAATTAAAATAACACTAATAATAAAATAAAAGTAAAGTAAGAGCCAAAAACGTGAGCCTTAGGTATTGGCCAATAAGGACGAACACAAATTTCGGAGGTTCCTGGTAAGATTAGACATTGAAACAGAAACTTTCACTCAAGAACACGTTATCCATCTCTACTTCTGTTTCGTGTGGCCTTTGGGTACGGTTGCCCGTTGCCCTAAGGTGAGTGTCGTGACTGATTTTTTTTTTTAATTTTTCATTTTCCATATCAAAATGATTTGGATCGTTGAGTTTTTTTCTCTCCCTCTCTCTAACCTTAAATATAAAATTTTACTTTAATTTTGAATATAAAATTTTTATAATATATAAAAAAATATTTATTATATTTTTTAAAAAAAAATTTTATTTAATACTCTCTTTAGTTCTTATTATAAAATATTTTATATGATAAATTTTTTATTTCAAATATAATACTTTTGATTTTTTTCTTATTTTAATCTTGTCTTTAATGCTTCATTTCTCATCATTTATAATACTATAATAATAATAATGATGGGATATTTTAAAAAAATAAAAAAAATATAAATATTTTTTACATTAATTTTAATTAAAAAAATAATTTTCTTAATATATATAGAATATTTTATAATATGAACCAAAAAAAGTATATTCCAAAAAAATAAAAAAAATTAAATAAAAATAACTTTATAAATTTTTAAAAAAATTAAAATAATTAATTAACTTTAACTTTCATTTATTATCTTATGCTTAAAATAAAATCCTTGTTAAATCAATATATATGGGCCTGGCCTAACACTCCAAAAATAATTGATTTTGCCGCAAGTCTATCGGTTCCCTCTTTTTTTTTTTAAACAATTCTTTTGTTATTTATTAATATATTAATTATTTTTATTAATTTTTATCATTGAATTTTTATTAATTATTTATTGATATGTATTAATTATTAATTTATTGCTTATAGATGATATGAGGGACAAACTTGAAGCTATCAAGTCGCCTCTATGAAGCACCAATATTTTTAAAAAAGTAAACGCACATGTATTTGATGCACGATACAATATGATACTCATACCATATTTATATATATTTATTTATTCATACCATTTTATATTCATCTGTATTATTTTAAATCTTTACATTAAAATATGGCTATTTGAAATTATTATAAATATTTTATGATTTATTTTAATATTTATACTATACCTTTTAGAATATGTAATATTTATTTTTATTTTAATAGGTAAATTTATTAATTATATATAAATAATATTATATATGTATAAATATCTCTCACACCCGTATCCTAAAATTTTAAAAATTGTCGTATCTTTCATATCATGTCGTATCGTATTCGATATACGTATCCATATCGATGCTACATAGATCACCTAACTTGGCCTATGGAATATAGATAATGGATGGTGTGTGAGTGAATTTTAAGAGGAATTAGACTATGAGACCAGCGATACTGTCTTAGTAAGACTTTTGAGATCATTGGTAACATATTGGTATTATTATTATTATTATTTGAAAACTAGCTGTATTATTATTGATAACAAATACTAATATCTCTTGAAGTATTTAGAGCAAAATGTATAACTAAATTTACTTCATCTACCAAAATTGAGAATCAAACCCACAATTATTTGCTTAGGTGTTTAGAACCTCTACCATTTACATCAATTTTAATATTTTACATAAAATATTGGTATGCTATTTAATAAAATATTAATGTGTTAAATTAAATTGATGGGGAATCAATGCTATACAGTAATAAATTTTGGATATATATATATATATATATTAATTTATATGAAAATTAAAAATTATCTTGAAAGAATGGGATTAAAACAAAAAAAAGGTAATACTTCATCTATCTCATGTTATAAAATAATACTAAGGATTTTTCTTATCTATAATATAAAATAACATATAATTTATTATTTTTATCCCTAGTTTATTATATTATTAATATTGTAATTTATACTATATTTAATGAAATGAGTAAAATTAATATGAACGAAACTAAAAATTTTGAATTTTTTTAAAAATTTTAAAAAATAATAAATATTTTTTAATATACATAAAATTTTTTATATTATCTTATAATATGAAATAAAGGGAGTAACCTATAAAAGAAAAAATTATTACTCCCTCACATTTCAAATTTAAGCAAATTTTAGTGAGAACGGTTGGTGAGAACAAATGTAGTAGTTTCTATAATAATAAATATAATATTAAAAAATCTCTTATTAATGAATATTATTAAATTAGTATAAATAAAAATATTATTAATTAAAAATAATTTTAAAAATAATATAATTTACTATAAATTAAACGTGCTTAACCAACTTATATATATATATATAATAGTATTATATATATATATATTTGAAAACGAGGCAGTACTTTTTTCTGAAAAATATAGGAGAAATTATTTTAAAATGACGCACATGCATCAGCTCCAGCAATCAGCATGATACCACCAATCAGCAGCGACTTTTCAATTCATTTGCGTTGCCGATCATTTATTCTGAACATCTCGCTCGTTATGACATACACTAATTATTTTAATTAATCAATTAATAATTAATTAAAAAGAGGCCCATGTTCTTTATCCTAATATATAGAGTTTTTTCTAATTTTTTAAATTCCCGTTGTTTGATCGTATCACTCAACAACTAATTTAGATTATTTTACTATTGTCGTCTATCATTGAGGACCAGTAGCCCTTTGTTTTTTTCTCTTTGGCGTGCTTTTCTTCTTTAGTTCTTCCTCTTGACACCAACAATTATTTTGTTGGATTTTAGATCTTTCAAAATTGTATAGCTGAAAAAAAAAAAGACATAAAAAAGTAAGGATATAATTGTACATTATGATAGAGTGTCACTCATAATTTTTTTAGTATTATTTTAAAAATTTTAATTGTGTTATATATAAAAAAGAATGATAAAAAAATAATGTGTATTTCTTAAGTTAAAAGTTGTAAATTAATCTTTGAATAATGTTATTTATATTTTTTCAGTGTGGAGACAATTTTTTTCCTTAAAGATGAACAAAAGCCAAATAATCTAAAATCAATATATCAATATACATATATATTAAAATATATAGGAAGTCATATATTATTCATTTATTTACCTCAAACAACATTATTTATTTTACACTATGTGACATACATAATCCATATCCAATTAATAATAAAGTTACAAGAGTATGGACATGAGTCCCTCTACACTCATCTAGGGATCGTACTTACTTGGCATGGAAGTCAGAGGACAGGGCGAAACTATCTCATCTTGGAATAATGTGGTCAAGGCTCGCACTCCATCACTTCCAAACTTGTCAAATCCCAAAATGGCCAGTTGCCAAATACCGGTGCTTGAATATTTTTAGGGCAAAATTTTAAATAAATGCTAACAAAATAAAATATTAGTAAAAGGCATCTCTAAGGTTTTGTTTTGGAATAATTTATCTATATAAGTAATTATAATAATAAGTATTTATTTATAATAAATTATAAAAATAAATAATTATATTAAAAGTAATTTGTGTTTAGATATATTTACGTCATAAGTTATTTTAAGAAAAGAAATGTGTTTAAATATTGGGATTTAAGTAATTATTTGGTGGATAATAAGAAGAAAAAATAAAATAAGTGATTAGGGAAGGATAAATGATTATCATAAGTAAAAAAAAAATTAATTTCTCCCATAAACACATATTTGAGACATAATTGCTTATTAAAAAGCAGCTTGTATTTTGTAACTTCTCCATATAATCACTTATCTGCTCCTATAAGTGCTTATAGAGCAAATTCAAACGGACACTAAATTCACCTAATTCTCAAAAACTACGTTTGGGAAATATTATAAATAAATATTAAGAAAATAAAATATTTGTGAAAAGTAACTCCAAATTCACCTAATTTCCAAAAACTACCCAGATTTGTAATTAGAATTAAAATTTAAAGGTAAAAAACAAAAATATCATTCATATACAGGTGATTAATTTATAAGTGATAATAGTATATTTATAATTGATAAATATTTTTTTGCAAGTGACACAAACTCATTTGTAATTAAAAATAGTGTCACCCTTATATCACTTACAAATAAATACTTGTCAGATATAAATATACTATTATAATTTGTAAATGAATTTTTGTCACTTGTAACTTAATGACCTACCTAGGAAGGACATTTTCATCTTTTATCTTTTAATTTTAATTTTAATTACAAATCTTGATAGTTTTTAGAAATTAAGTGAATTTGGGGTAACTTTTTTAAAATATTTTATTTTCTTTATATTTATCTGAAATTTTCCCAATTTTAGAAGTTGATCAAATTGAATATATATTTTTTAATTAAAAAGATATACATAACATTCATACTTTGATATGTGTCATTTAAACATCTATCTATTCTAATGTTTATAACAAGATTTAATGTGTTACAGGAGATTGTAATTTTATTTTTTAACATGATACTTGTTAGAGAAATAGTTTAAAAATTAAGTCCCACATTAAGTAAGACAAGATTTTTAAAAAGTATATAAGTTGGAGCATATGACACTTGTTAACTAAGTGGACTCAAATATTAAATATTAAATATTAAAAGCATTTAGCAATTGACAAAGGAGATTTGGTCTATTTTAAAATAAGAAATTAAACCGATTTGAAACTACTCATTAACAAATTTTATTTGGATTAATTACATTAATTTTCGGTTTTCCACTACATGAAGCGTTCAGACCAGAGATTTTTGTACATATCTTTGTTTTTCAATTTTCCACTAAATGAAGAGCTCATACAGAGGTTTCTATACACATCTTTGTCAACTCCTCCTGATTACAATTCTTTCTGTTTTTGTACTCCATTGAGGTGAGATTCTATAAGGTGTTATCAGGTGAGATTCTATAAGTTGCTATCTGGCATATCAACTAGTTAGGATAAATTTTAGGATAGTTCATTGGATCCTTATATCAAATATAGTAGGAGCAAATAACACCTTAAAAACAGTGTAATATTTATATGTTCCTGGGTATCGGTCAACTATCTTTATAATCATTTCTAACAATATTGAGTATGATGATATTAATTCTTAATATAACTATATATGAGTCATATGCATTGGAATATATTTTATATTGATATTCATGGCAAATATAATTATTTCTTTTGAATAAATTAATATATAATATAGAATTCAATGTAAAATGTTGAATAAAATTATAATTTAATCAAGTTTAGAAAGAAATTTTAATGTAATTTGTATGTTATTTTGCAAGATATATATGTTGGGTACTACGTTAAGTATATATCTCAAATAAATTACTCATTCGTGTATCCAAAGACAACTTTTATGGGACTCAAAAGGTAATTATTTTAATAGTTCACTCACCTTTTTAATAAGTGTTTTTTAAGCAAATTACATGAATTAAGAAAGATAATTAAAATTAGTTAAAAAATGTTGATCTTATAAAAATTATTATAATATTCCTAAAAAACCCATAACAAAAACTATTAACATTTATCACATTTTAATATTTGGGGGAGGGAGGGGTTAAAGCTATTATTGATATTTTGTGAAAATCTACTTAAAAAGTAAGGACAGGGCATTTTATAACTACTTTTTTTTGGTTTTGGGGGACTTTAATTAATGATGGGTGGGAGGAATTAATTGCAAAAAAAAAGTCTTTTAATTAATAAAAAATGATAAAAGTTGGAAGATTGAACAATAAAATTGAAAAAAAAAATGTAATAAAAAATTATTTTATAATAAATTTGTTATTTTGATTCATGATTTTTTTTTCCCAACACTATACCGCTTCATAACTATTATGCACTACACGTATTTTCTAATGAATTATATGGAGTTTGAAACTAAATCAAATACACTGAACTGTGAATAATATAATTTGTTGTAGAATGTTTTAAAATGAATTTAACTTTCTATCACGGGATTTGAGTTAATGGAATATTATTTGCGTAGCTTTTAAATGTGATCCGACTGAGAATCACTCAAGGGATTACGGTTTGGGGGAAAGAAGGATTAAAGTTATGGATTATTTTTTTGGGGGGCAGAATACGGATATGTTAGTTTTTTTATTTTTTTATTTTTGCCAAGGATTTGTTAGTTTAATTGATTGATTATTTCCAATTATTCCCCTCTTTCCCCCGGGAAAGTATAATATATTTATTCCCCTAATGAGGATATATTTAAAAATTCGATATTCGTACACTCCTACTCGTTGGCCCTCATTAAATTAAATTACGCTAAAAAGTGCGCATATTTTGTGTTAAAAATGTTGAACTATTTTAAATATTTATTAATTATGCTTCCACATGTAGTAGTTTTTAATGCAAAGTTTAATAAGCTCACATATCTAGCCAAAAAAAAAAAAGCTTACATATAATATATAGTCTTGGCATATTTATGAAATAAAGTGAATATTTACATCCTATGAGACACTTTCAATAGAATCATATGAATTAAATAAAAACATGGTTAAAATTAGTTGATGATTTTTATTTTTAAAAAATGATCACAACATTTTAAAATTATCCTTAATTTTTCCAACTGAAATACTATATCACTTTTATTTCCTCTACTGAGTCTAATTAATAAAAGACATATCCAAAAAAATTCATAAATGCTTCATACATTTTGTAAAATGGTTTATATTAAGATTATGAAAAACTTTTAGAAAGTGTCATATAGAGTATCATATGTTTCATATTAATTAATATATATTAAGATTATGAAGAACTTTCAGTATATTATTAATATTAATTCATGAAAGACAATTTAAATTTATTTCATTATAAAAAATGGTTGCGTTTCAAATACTCCCTCCATTCTAGTTTATAGTGCACTTTTAACTACCGCATACAGACCAAGACAATAATTAATAACTAACAAAATTTTCTATCTTTTCTCAAATTACCCTCACTAAATACTTTGAGAATGAAATATTTTAATAATAAATAAATATTTGGGTTTATTAATTAGGGGTAATCTTAAAAAGAAAAAAAAATTATACTATATAATTCATAAAATGTACTATATTATAAAATATTAATTTCTCAAAAAAATATACTATATAGTAAAATGGAGGGAGTGCTCTAGTGGGGTCACCAGCCGAATAACTCAATAATTGATTTTACATAAAAAAAGAAAATAAAAAGGATAAGAGCCGAGAGGGTTTACTAATTCCTAAGCAAGTAGATAAGCAGGGGGAATGGTCAAATGAAAAAGAGGAGGTTTAGTAGATGCAGAACCACATACGTGGCATAAAGCTATTAGTTGAAACATTAATTTTTGTTTTATTCTTAAGGTGAGGTAACATGGGACTCCCAGGATTGGGTAGAGAGGATGCTTCATTTTTGTGAGTTTCAAACCAATGTGGTCCCCACCCCAACCGGTTCAAGTAAATCATCCATGTGAAAGTGTGCCGTAGGTAGGATACCATAGCATTCAATGTAATTTAATACTAGATAATTTTGTCAAAAAAATTTAGTAAGTTCAGAATTCATCATTATCTGATCATTCTATAAAACTCCATCAATTTTTTTAATATATTATTTAAGATTTTAACATATAAATTAAAAAATATAATTAATATTTTAAATTTTTTAAAATTTCTTAATATTTCCTTTAATAAATAAGTAGATAAAAAAATAATTAATATTATCTTTAACTTTTAAAAAAATAAATAAGGATATAATAAAAAAATTAATAATTAATATTATTTTAAAATTTGGAAGTGACAAATAAATAAAAATAAATTTCTTTAAGAGGTGCTAATTAAAAAGAAATAAAGGTAGTAATCAATATTATTACTACTATTTTTTTGACAAATACTACTATCAATCATCAATAAAATATAGTAAAATATTAAATTTATAACTAGTTATATTATTCATAAATTAGCAATAGTGTAATTCAATTTTTAAATCTCATATAATGCAATACAATGCATGAGAGGTCAACCTATCTATATATCAAAAAGTATGTATGTAAAATGTAAAATACTACGTTGTACTGCTCATTCATGAGGGAACAATCAAATTGAGCCCATTTTTAACACATACTACTACTTTGAAGGGTTTTAGACTACTTGTAAAGGGACCAAGTACTCTCACTCTGGGTTTAAATAAATAATATATATATATATATATATCTATGTATGTAAAATGTGTTCAGGTAACAAATTTTTTTCTGGGGTGGGGGGACGAGAATTATAAGGGGAGAGAGTTGGTTGAGATGTGAAGTTGTGATGGCGAAATAGCAACAGATGAGCATGTTGGGAAAACAAAGCAAAAACCTTCACGTGGTCCTTCCATGCTCACACCGAATGCCTCCTCAATATGTTGAGTCTGGATTTGGATTCCATGTTTAGTGTTTGTTTGAATTACGTTTTATAAAAGATATGTTAGAATAATTATAATTTATAAAAATAAAATTTAAATAAAAATAGAAAAATTTATCTTAAATTTATTTAAATAAAAAATAATAATAATTAAAAATCATTATTTGATCTAGCAAACACATCTTAATATTTTGATGCATAAAAGTTGACATATATTTATTTATTTTATGAAATTTTAAATGAATTATTGTTGGTGTAAAAATTAAACTGTAGCAGGATTTATCTATTTCTATCATTCATTGTCCCTGACAGAGAATTCGGAGTTTGTTTGATTGGCATAAGAATCCGTCGTAACAGAACCAGCAGGAGGGAGTGAGAGAGAGAGAGAGGGAGGGAGGGGGTAAGGGTAAAAGGTGAGAACTGAAACGCGAAATACGACGCCCTCTGAGAGTGAGAGTGAGAGTGAGAGTGTGAGAGAGAGAGAGAGAGAGAGAGAGAGACCCACGTGAACAGTGATGAGTGAGGTGTGAGAATGACCGATGAAACTGCTCGCCAGTGGACCCCACTTTTAGCGGGCCCATAATTTAGCTCTCGTTGTACTACCCAACTCAACTTTCCCTTGCAAGTAACAATATGACCTATTTTGTATTTATCATTCAAAAGCATCTTATGAATTTCATATTTTACAATATCCAAATGCGTGAATTGAAGGAAAATGTGGCCAGGAAAGGAAAAATTCCAAAAAGAAAAAAAAAAAAAGCAAATAAATTTGTATATTTGTAATATAACACATGTTACTTCTAAGACGTCCACATACGAGTACACAAGGGAGAATAGGAGACCAGAGGGATGTGCTACACACCTACGATTGGAGAGGAGAAGAGAAGAGAAGAAACAGTGCGTTTTCCAGCGGTTGATCTCCCGAGTTTTAAGCCTCTGAGCTCCGACTAGTTTTAACTTTCTTAATCTGCTGCCTTCAGGATGAGAAAGCTGCCAAAAAAAAGATACACAGTTTCAAACCAATTCAACCTCTTTTCTTTTCACCTCACTCTCTCTTCCACACCCTTTTTCAGCTGAGTCATGACATGAGTGGACCATATCATACTCTAACTGTACTTTTCAATTTGATAAAGATTCCTGATACCTTGATTTACTCCGTCCCCACCTGCGCCTAATCCCAAGACCAATTCCTAATATTTCCCGCCCTTTCTCCGTTGGCCTCAGCAAAATATCAAATGGATAATTGCAAAATTTATATTCTTATATAGTACTATTGATAAGAAAATTAAGTGACCCGATTTTTAAAAAATAAGTTGTTCTGTTTAAAATTTGTTAATAATATAGCAACTTGTTATGATTTTTATATTTTATATTTATTTCTATAATTATTTCAAAGATGTAAGCATAAGTTTTAAATTACAAAATAAATTGTAATAGACATAAAGAAGTAATTTCAAATATAAAATAAAAATCTCTCGTTTATTTTTTTTAAAAAATAATTAAAACATACAAAATTATTAACTACTAATGATAAAAAAATGATAAATAATAAAAACTATTTATACCCAATGGGACCAAGTTTTGAATAGTATATATTCGATTCAGACTTGTATATATACATTTGTTTATATTTATAATTATAAACAGTGATTAATAATATTGTTTTTATTTACCAATACAAATAAATTTTTTATTTATAAAATTATTTTTATTTTTAATTCATTCTTTCTAAATATGAAAACAACTTGAAAAATTTAAATGTAAATTGGGTAGAGTAATTTGTTAAAGCATGAGTATTAATTTATAGCATTATATTTTCATGGTCGTGTAAAACATGGGTTTTTAAAGGCGACGTTCTTCATCCACCTTAAAGAATTAAGTACCTGGTGGACAATAATAAGATAGAGCCTGTTGGGTTTTTAATAAGTTAAAAATAAATTTTAATAGAATTGATTATGAAATATAATTATGATAAAAATTAATTTTAAATTAAGATATTTATATTTGGATGATTTACTTGAAAATTAATTTGTGTAAAAGTGATTATATTTAAATAATTCTAATAAAAAATAGTCATATATAGATGTATATTTTTTCTAATTTTTAATAAATAAATTTCTTTTGTCCAGTATCTATTTAATAAATATATAAGTGTTTATATTTGTCTAAAAAAATAAAAGTTTCAAAAATAAAATATTAAAAATAAGATTGATAATATTAAATGACTAATTATACTGCATAGATTGTACAATATGATCTTATTTAATAATTATTTTATTTCATTTTATTTAATAATTCTTAATGTGATTATGAGTTATTTGTGATTTAATTATAATTAAATAAATGATAAGAATTGGTCTATATAGGAGTAAAATTGTCAAAGAGTTTTGGAAATTTATTTTCTAAAATATTTTATTTCCCTTATTTTTATATTTTGTTTCATAATTTTTTTCAAATTGAATTTAAATTTCATCTCACAATCAATTTAGTGTCTTTGGATCAAAATTTGATTTGATTTATGTTACATTTTATTTAATTGAAAATATAATCTATCTGATATAATATTTTTTTATAGATCATCATCTATGGAGATGAAAATTTTGAAAGAATATTTTAGTCATTAGATTAAAAAAATTTTATAGAAATTTTATTTTCTCAACTTTATAATTTTTACTCATTTTTATTTTCTCATTTTGCATCTTTTTTACTTTTATTGTTCCACCTCTCATCTACTTTACCATTTTCTGACAACCAAACATGACTTAACCTTTTTTCTATTCTCCTTTCTCTCTCTCTCTCTCCTCATTGGCCACCATAAATCTCAAGCAGAGCTTTTTTCTCTCCTTCTTCCATTTTATTTCTCTCTCCTACTTTCATCGGCCACCATCATTCTCAAGTAGAGAACTCTAATGGCGATATATCAACAAGAAGAACTCGGTTTCTACCAATAGAGAAACATCCATGGAACTACTTCGGACTCAATGAAATTTATGGGCAAAATCATGGCTCAAACGTGATGACGATCAGACATCCATACACGTGAAAAAAAGGTGGAAAACTTAGTTTTGAGTTATAAGTGGTTTTAGAACAAGAAAACAAACAGGTACGTAATAACTGTGCTCACTAAGTTGGTAAGCATCCTTGAAATCTACAAGGAACGAGTTGGAGTATATTTGGCTTTCTATTATAACCTGAATTTTGGAACTTTTAAAACAAAAATTATCTCACATTGCTTTGGTCAAAATCACTTCCAACTCCAAATCAAACATAGCCTCGGCATCCTCATTGGAAAACAGCTTTAGATCTGTGTTCCAGTTTTAATTTCACCAGAGATTCAATGTTTTACAAAAAAATAATTAAAATGTAAAACAAATTGTTTAATCTAAAATGCTCAATCCAAATCTATAAATCTATAATAGAAATTAAAAGGATAGAATGTATCAGTATGAGAGACTGGCTCATCTTCATTTGCTTCCTTAATAATGTTGCCCTTAGCATCTCAATTCCCTAGTTTAGTTAGACTAATAATAAAATTTTACTCTAGGATTAAATGTGTGAAAAATCAAATATTGAATCAAATCAAATTGAATTCGGTCTATTTGGTTTGGTTTATTCGATTATTAGGTTATTAGGTTTTGGTTTTATTAATTTTTTTTTTAAGATTTCAGTTATATTTGTTTGGAGTGATATTAACTTTGATAAATCTAAATAGACCGAATCAAATTGAACCAAACTTTTTTTTAAAAAATAATTTTTTTAATTTTTGTTAGCATTACCTATTTTTATTTTTTTAGTGTTGAGACTTTTTAATTTAATAGATAATGTCATATAACCCATTATTTTAACTTTCAATTGACCCAATATTTAAAATCCATTACTATTAAAGAAAACCTAAGACTTAAATTATGATATCATTCATCAACAAACCTTGCTTTCTTTTGTTTTTAATAGGGTTGTGCGTTCAATTTTTTTTTAATATTTTGGAGTCCTTTAGAGACTATTTTGCTTTAACTAAAATTTTAAACCGGATTGAATTGTACTTGTTTGGTTCAATTTTAGCATCATTTTGGTTTAGTTTATTTGGTTCTTAGATCGATTCAAACTAATAAACCGAACATACACCCCTATTTGGGATCACTATTGTGCGCAACTTGCTAGAATAATACTCATACGTCTGTTAGCACAATCTATGGCCAAAGTGGATCCATTGTATTGACATCTAAGCAAAAAGATGTTAATAATATTTACATTTTAAAAATGAACATTTGGTCTTTGATACCAAAAATAGAATATTTGATTTTTCATACATAATGCATTTTAAACAAAAAAAATTGAATCTTAATTGAAAAATGAATTTTTCAATTAAAAAAATTTGAGTTTCAAGGAAAAAATTGAGTACTAGTTGAAAATTTTCGAGGTTCATTATAAAATCTCGAGTTTGGCTTGGTGAAAATTGAGCTGTAATACCAAAAGTCAAATATCCTCATTTTTTTTGTACAGAACACCAAATGTTCCTTTTAAAAACATTCTTTATCGGGAGCACGAGAAGGCTCATATATAATAGGTCTATTCGTATTTTTTTTAATACAAAAGAGGTTGTCAAAGGACAACAAATCAAACAAGTCTAGCTATTTAAGTCTTGTTTAATTTACCTTTTAATAAATTAAATCATGGTTTCTAATCATTATTTTTTCTAAAGTTATCAAAATAGGTTTGTGATAAATTTTTTTATTTTTATTTAAATTTTATTTTTATAAACTATAATTATTTGAATAAATTTTTTTTTTTTTAAAAAAAGAAGTAATCCAAAATAGACGCTTGATGATAAATCAAACGGGCTCTTAGTATTATGTGTCCACAGTGCTTGAGCCCTGCCTTAGGAAGGAGGTATACACCATACCACCCGTGGCTATTCTTCCGTTGAGAAGGATTTCTGCGGCACTCTACATTATATTATGTCTAAAAACATTGGGGGGAGAGAGAGAGAAAAGTAAGGGGGAATTACAAAGTACATCTTTAACAACTATAATGGAATAACTTTCAGGTCATTGATACCTAAGTAATGTATTTGGATAGCAAAATACATTCCAAGGGCCGAATGTTTATCTGGCGTATGCATTAAGTTGTTGCTTGGCCATCCTTTTTGGCTGCTTTCTTCCTCTTTCTTTCAGACTGCGGCTCTTTAGCTTTCAAGTCAATGGAGAAGGCCCTCAATACGGTAGATAGATGCTCATTTCGATGAGCTGAAACCAAAATACTGAAGTTATATAATTGAACAATATAGCCCACGTAACGGTGGAGAGATAATTTAAAATTTCGTGAAAGGGAGAAAAAGAACAATATAAATCATTCATTATCCCTGAGAAGTGAGAACCGAGTAAACTTGAATGAAACTCACCTGAAAGTATGACGTCTTGCATGTTTACAGATTTACGATTTGCATGCTGAGCAAAGAGCTCAACATCCTTAGCCAGCTGCTCTGCTTGCAAAACAGTAATTTTGAGTTCATTAATTCATGCGCACATTGCCTATGAATGATTAAAGCTCACTGGTATTCAAAAGTCTGTAACAAGTTCACCTCCATTTTTCATGCCTTCGGACAAAAGCATTGAAGGTCAGTTACAGCCTACTGGTAAACAGTGCTACAGATTCCTTACTCTGAAGTCTATTTCACTGACTTATATCCCAAGCAAATCACTATACCTTTGATCGGTTCTTGAAGATATGAATTGGATAAATGGACAACGAGCAGTAATAATAAGAGCGCAGCTTCACTCAGTAATTATGCACTATATTTGTTATTGTAATTGGCATTGAAGTATACAGCTTTATCATATATGCGATAAATATCTTTTTCGAATCATAGCATAAAAAAAACTATTATTAACATCTTGACAACAAGAAAACTAAGACATAAATATTATCCAAATAAAAATAAGTGATATAAATTCAGAGACTAAAATAAAACTCGTCAGCATGGAAAGTCTGCAGTCAGAACATGATTCATTCATTTTATTCGCGGAATGAATCTTGTATTCTACTGATTACAATGGATCAGTGGCTTGCCTCCTTTAACATGAGACAAGGCAAGGGAGTATATTAGCAGAATTGACCTTTAAATATAAAGCACGCTCTGCATTCTACAATAGCCAGCCATTGCTTGTTCAATGCCTTGTAATATACAATTCGATAAATGCAAAAGGGCTTGCCGCTAATACCAATTATCCATACAATCTAGTGTAAGTAGATTAAAAATATTTTATACCTACAAACTGAAACTATACCTAATCCATCTTATTTTTCATGTTATTAGATATTTCAATCTCCCATGGAAAGAATGTGGATAGCGTTGTTGTTGTGTCACGGAATTCCAGTGAAAAGGTTCACAATAATCAATGCATTATTTTACATGCACTTCAGTAAGCAACTAATTAGCAGAATGCAGAATACGGCCACCAATACCCCAATTTTCACCACGAGTACAGTTAGAAGGCATGAAATAGCATGCAGAATTACCTGCCATTTTTTTTATTCAATAATCCAGAGTAAGATAAAATTAACAAGCAAGCCTATTCTAGACTACAAAATGCATCCACAAAAGGAGCAGATAACGCGTTAAGAGCAAAATTTTATAGGAAATTAGAAAAGTAATACCCGCATACTTGAAGGCCAAATCAGCAATGCAAGCCACCACGACTTCCGAAGCATCTATGCCGTTTCTCCCAGCTGCGCAATGTTTTCTCGAATTAAAGAAAATTCTAAGTAATTTTAGAGGATCTCCGACGTCGTTTCCACCAAGTTCGTGTTCCATTGGCATTTAGTATTGACAGTTATAAACAGAAGTAAAAAAAGTGAGCAAAAGAATTGAACCTTCAGCTTCGGCGATAGAGATGGCGGAGAGCCTGAACCTATCTCTCAAGACTTGGGTTTTCGAGTTATCTCCCCCTCTTTCCACTTCTCCGGCTCCATCAACACCTTCCATTGCGATCGATCTGATCTCCCTTTCGGCTTTGGCGCCTTCTTTTCCAGTCTTTGGTTGGAGGGAATTCTAGTGAAATCGCGGTGGGCCGATAATTGATAAGACCTTTGTACCGCTACCACCACAGGAAATGGGCTGGATCTTCCCATGCCGGATCTTGTCACCTGCGCTAATGTAATCAGTTCCACAAAAACAGTAAATAATTTCAACAAAAGAAATAGTAATTAATCAATTAATTACTTTAATAGTGTCCCTAAATGAAGGTTACACAATAACCCAGCCTAACTGCGTATATTGCCAATAAATGTCACGGATTTGGAAGAAATAATGGCAAGTTAATATATCTATCATGAAATAAATGTGTGATTAATTTTATTTATTTTTAATAATATACGGAATTTTATTTCTACCATTTTGCTAGGATGGCTCTTGAAGAAATAATATTAAGGCACTAGACTCTTTCGGGAAGTGGATATTCTCTAGTTAGTTTTTTTTTTATAAATTATGAATACGAATTTTGAAGTAACATAATTATAATGCGTGCAAAAATCATACATGATAGATGATATAAATTTGAAATTTCATTGTTCTTTTTTTTTTTGGTCAAGAAACTTCATTGTTCAGGTGAGTTATCTAATATTTACATATTTTTTTTAAGAAATCTAACATGTTTGATAATTGATATACATGATAAAATAGAATAAGATAAAAAATGGATTTAAAAAATAATATTAAATGATCAAATAATAGTAACAAAAATTATAAAATATAATAAATATTCTAAATAAGAGTGTTCAAATTCTATTACTCTTTCCTCCATCTTTCTTCTCAATGTGTGATTTAATACACACAATTACAAATATCTCTAGCAATAGCCCGTCATTCTTTCCTTCCTTATGTTTCCTCCCAGACCCCCACATGGATTTGGGACACTTCCGAAGAAGGGTTTTCTTTAAATAGTTGGATAGAGCAAATCGCTGCTTACTAGGGAAAGAAAAGATTTTTTTCTTGAGCACGCAAATTCTATATATGAACAACTGAATCACATTGGAAAGGAAAGGTAAAGACCTACAGCAAAAACTCCCTGAACGTTTCTATGTGCATACCATCCTAATTCTCAAAGCTGATAATTCTAAGTCATCAGCTCATGGCACTGGAACCAGAGAAAATATGTGAAGATGCCTAGTCTCCCCCTACTCCAGTTGAAAGCCATCACACAGAGGTTCATGTCCCCAACAATGAAAGAACCAAAATGACAAGACATCCTCGATGGACCAGACAGGAAACAATCATCCTCGTAGGTGCCAAGAAGGTGGTTGAGAATGGAGGGCCACAGGTTTGCCGGTTCACTCAGTCCGAACCAAAATGGGATTTGGTCTCGTCCTTCTGTCAAAAACAAGGCGTGAACAGAGGACCTGTTCAGTGTCGAAAGAGGTGGAGCAATCTTCTGAGCGATTTCAAAAAGATCAAGAAGTGGGAGACCAACAAAAATGGGGAGGCTGAGTCATTCTGGATGATGAGAAATGATGAGCGGAGGGAGAAGAAATTGCCAGGTTTCTTCGATGGGGAGGTATACAATGTATTAGATGGATGCACAGCTGCAGCATTTCCGTTGACGCTAATAAAAGTGTCACCAAAGGCAGAGAATGCTGATGGAGTTGCAGCAATGGCGTCAGAGCAATGTGAGGAGGAAGAGGATGAGGAGGAGGCGGAGGCCATTGTTGACAGTGAGAAAATGGGTTGGAGCACAGAGGAGGAAACCTTTGAGACAATCACGAGCAGTAAGAAAGTCACCGACCCGTTGAATGCTTTAGGTGTTAAGGAAACAATCACGAGAGGGGTTCCCCAAAAGACAGTCAGTCATCCTCCGCCTAGTTCAGGTACAATACAAAGTCCCAAAGATATCGCCTCGTTAGTGAAACTCAATTTACTGCCTAGTTATTGTCAAATGAAACTTTAATTTATTGGAGAAAAGAAAAAACAGATGTTTGGTTGAAGTAGTCCTTGCTAATGGTAATTCATCCAGCAGAACCAGCACCGACACAGCATGTCTTGAGCATTAGGTAATCGAAATTACCAGAGAAAGCATTCATAGCATTTTGGACACTTTTTTAAGAATTCATGCTTACGGATTTTAGAGTGTTAACAATGAAGAAGCTTTCCTGACCTTGCTTTTGATTATTCGTCATTATTACTTTTATGACTGTAGCAACTTCCTCATCTATATGCATATATTTGTTTGAAAAATGATTCCAACAGTACATAAAGAACCCAGGTATTCACTTCTATTGAAATCTCAAGCAAATTACACAGGCTCAGCCAAAAGGATAGAGACTATGTCCCAAGAGGGGTACAAGAGAAGGCGAGTGTCACTAGACATTCATGAAGACACCGCAGCTTTCAGGGATCCATCGATGAAAGTACTGAGGAGGAATGGCAACATACTGAAAGCCCATCTTAGCGATCAAAACAGAAGCTACCAACTGGCCAGGGACCAGCAGAAAGAGCAGACGGGCAACATAGTTGCTGCACTTGGCAAGCTCACGGATGCTCTGATAAAAATTGCTGAAAAGCTATAAATCAAATCAGAATAACGTAAAATATCCTTCAGGGGCACCAGGCGTTACATCTGAAAACTGGCAACTTCCAATTATGCTGATTTTGCCCTAGAGTTCATGGTTATCTTTTTTCTGTTTTCCTTTTTAATAGGCTTCTAAGTTTATTCCTCATATCATTTGTCCGCATGGTTTCCATTTATTCTCACAATGCTGCTTACAGTCCTCCCTCCCTCTCCTCCTAAGAGAAATATCGATAGAATAATTTCAACCACCCCCCCCCCTTTTTTCCCCAATCATATCATCAATAAAGGAATAGAAAATGAAAATGCATTAACATATTATCCAAGATTGCATTTATTGTTTTCTATATTAACAACAACGATATTAGCCTTATCCCATTATGTGGGGTCGGCTACATGGATCATATGACGCCAATGTGCTCTATCAAACACCATCTCCTCAAATAAATTATTTCTCAAAAGATCATTCCTTATAACTTTTCTTAGTATCCTTTTTAGTCTTCCTCTACGCCTTTTAATAGGGCTTCAAGCCATTTAATCAACTCTCCTCACTAGTTCTTCTTGCCTTCTTCTTTGTATATGCCCAAACCACCTTAAATGATTTTCCACCATTTTCTCCTCGATAGGTGCTACTCCAACTTTTCTTCGTATACAGTCATTTCATATCTTATCCAATTTTATATGACCACACATCCATCTCAACATTCTCATCTTTGCTACTCCCATCTTATGCTCTTATTATCATTTCAAAGCCCAATATTCACTACCATATAACATCACTGGCTTTATAGCTGTTCGATAAAATTTTCCTTTAAAATTAGTAGGTACCTTGCGGTTACAAATAACTCCTGATATTTTTCTCCACTTTAATCACCCAACTTGTATCTTATGCATAACATTCCCATCAATTTCACTATCACTTTGTAAAATCGACCCCAAATATCTAAACTTTGACACTTATGGAATGGTTTGCTCTCCATTTTTACTTCTGAATCATTTCTAATTGGACTCTTATTAAATTTGTAATGCATATATTCCGTCTTACTTCTACTCAAGCGGAAACCTTTTGATTCCAAAATGTGTCTCCATAACTCAAGTTTAAAATTGATTTATTCTCTTGAGTCCTCAATTAAAACTATATCATTCGCGAAGAGCATATACTTTGAAATTTCTTCCTGTATATGATCTATTCTTTATGTCTCGAATATAAGCCACACGGACACCTTTCTTCTCCTTTACTTTCCACAATACATCTCTTGGTACTCTAACATAGATTTTTTCCAAATCAAGGAAAACCATATGCAGGTCTTTCTCTTTACTCCGGTACCTTTCAATCAAACCTCTTAATAAATAAATAGCCTCTGTTGTAGACTATCCTGGCATAAATCCAAATTGGTTTTCCGAAATATGATTCTTTTCTAAGTCTATGCTCAATCACTCTTTCCCAAAGTTTCATGGTGTAACTCATAAGTGTTATCCCCCGATAATTAGCACAATTCTGAATATCCTCCTTATTCTTGTATATAAGAACTAGAGTGCTCTTTCTCCATTCATCTGACATTTTCTTGGATCTTAAAATCTCGTTAAATAACTTAGTGAGCCACAAAACCCTCTTCTCTCCTAAACACTTCCAAACTTTGATAGAAATATTATCGGGACCAATAACTTTACCATTATTTATTCTCTTAAGAGCTGCTTTCACGTCTTTAACCCAAATCATACGATAGAAGCTCAAATTGAGATCATCTTCATGAGTTGTTAATCCTCCGGTGCCAATAGTCATATCCAATCCACTATTGTTTTCTATATTAACATTTTACATTTTCCAAACAAATATTTTCCGATGCTTGGAGCAATTATCAACAGAAAATGTCTTAACTTGAGATTTTAATTTGTAAGGACACATGCCAGAACCACGCATACTGATAACAAAGGAAGGAATGCCATCAACATGTCTCTGGGCAAGTAGTTGAAAAGGAAAAAGAGATAAAGGAGATAAAAAAATTTAATTTCAAATTGGGTTTTCTTCTTTTGAGAATAAGATGCATAGCTGCATACATCAACACCTTCTACGCTGTGAAGAAAAATATAATTACATGCAGAGAATAGTAGCATACGAAGCAGAAAACAAGGCCTCACAATTTATATAAGGATTCCCCTCTAAATTATACAAGTAAAATAAGCAAAATTTACCTCTCATTATCACTACACGGGAACAGCCTCAACAAGCCTAGCAAAGTAAAACTGAGTTGTGATTAAGCCTCTCTTCCTTATTTTCCAGCCAACCTTCTGCAACGCCCTCTCTATATCAGCCTCTGAGTGGAGATAGGCCCTTGTTGCCTTCGAAGGCCCAGGGAACAACTCTCCAACCCTCTTCAATAGATCATAATAAAATGTCTTGGGTGCAAAACTCAGAATCAATCTGTTCTCGGCCAATGATGCAAGGTGTGAAATCATCCCATCAGCCTTATATTGGGGGTAATGAATCAAAACATCTAGGCAGACCACCGTGTCATACTTGCCATCTAAGCTCTCCAGATCCTTCACTTCAAACTTTGGCATCACTGGTGCTGAACCATCTTTGCTGGCCAGAAGTTGTTCTTTCGCCTGCATATACAAGAAATGAGAATGTATAAAGCAAACAAGACAAGAATATTAATGGACCTTTACTTGACTTTGTTAATTCGCATACTATGAATGAGTTCTTTTTCCATTGCAACTTAAGAAACAAGGCTAAATCAATACATTCCCACACACATGTCGCAAGCCGAGCGACAAATAACAGAATCTCCCGTTTTTTTCCACTTTACCAATAAATTAGAAAGAAAACTCTAACCCTGTACAAACGAACCTTTTAATTTATGTTCTTTTCTACTTTTATGCTCGAAGCACACACATCACTGGCAATTAATTTCATCACATTTTTTTTAAACCGTTATGACAGTTAAAAAGGTTGGTCTACACTATTCACACCACTAACCTGTTTCTCAGCTTCAGCAACCATGGCAGCGGAGATATCAGCTGCGGATAAAATGGCGCCCTCTTTTGCGAGAGGAATAGTGAGAGAACCAGTGCCGCAGCCAGCGTCACAAATTGTAACCCCTTGAAGCGGACCTTCTTCTTTCAACATCTGCAAGGTGTTCTCAACAGTCTTGGAGTGGCCAACCCTAATGTCTCGCTGAACCCTGTTAACATCATCGGTCTCTCCGTAAATTTTCCTCCACCTCTGGAAGCCGGAGTTGTTGAAGTATTCCTTCACAACTTCCTTGTCATCGCCGCCGACCTCCTCCGACTGAAGCCGGCGACGCCTCTCCGGGTCAGTGAGAGAAAGCACCGCAGCAAGTGCCGCGACGGAGCCGCCGCTAATCACTGCAATGGTGGTTCCGTCGATTGCGCCGGAGATGTCAGCGGCCGTGGTGGTTGAGAGGGGCGGAATGGCGAATGCAGTTGCGAATTTTAGAGGTTTTTGATTGGTGCGTGCTAAACTAGGAAAATAATTGATTTTGTTCGGAAGATTGAGGGGAGACGACAAGGTCGCTGATAACGCCATTTGTTTTCAAAAAATTGCGTTCTTGCTCTACCCCGCGGGCGAGAGTGGTGGGAATATGAATTCGTGTGGACTTGCAGATTGAAAGACCATCCAGGATAAGATAGCATTCGGGCTTTCGCTGATTATCGTGGGTCCCAGTGTTCCGGGTCTCGCAACTGTGCAAGTCCGTTTGCGGTTTACCCCATATTTTGGATTTTTCTTAAAATAAAAAAAATCTATTATGGTGTATTGGACCTACTAGTTTGATTGGTCATGCTGGTTTCTTTGTGCCTTCAAAATTGAGCCAGGTTCTGTGTTTTCTGGCATTGTTAAAGTTTTAGGAATGCCAAGATTTTAACGGGTTGGACGAGGATTTGACTTGATTGGATTGCCATGGAAATTTTGGAAAATGCTACCTCCCTGCCCCTTTTCAGAAAGTTTTGACATGTTATATTATTAATAAAATTAATTATTTTATTATTAATTTACTCTTCATTAAAAACAGAAGTTGATGAAATATCAGTTAGTGGTTTTTAAAACATTTAAATTAAGAATATTTTAATAAAATATGATTAAATTTTAATATGATTTAAATTATTTAATCATTTTACCCTTATTTTAGGGAGAATTGTGAAAAATTACCAAAATAAATAAATATTTAAAAAATAAGGCTAAAGTTCACCCCACTTTTAAAATAAGTTAGAATTTTTTCAAATAAACTTATAAAACTTCCAAGTCATAATAGCAGTTTTTGATACCAAGTGAAAATATAAAAAAAAAATTTCTTAATTTGAAAAATTTTTAAGTTCACTTGAAAAAAATTCTAACATATCTTAAAAATGGAGTGAATTTTAGTCCAATTTCTCAAATATTTTTTTTCTATTTATTTCCAATTCTCCCGTTATTTTATTAGTCTGTTCAAAAAAATTATCAAAATCACAACCAAAATGAGATTGAATGATTAATACTACCCTGAACCGAAAGGAGTAAAATTCAACCTGGTCCGTTTTTCTTGGGCCAATAACTCAATAATACTCTTCTAGTATTTGTTTGCGGAGAAGTGTACAACAAAAAAAGCTAAATTGTCAGGTATAGATAAAGTAGTTTATAACATTTGTGAGACATTCAGTTCTATATTGGAAGAAGAATAATTGAGAAAAGTATATAAAAGAGAAAATCTTATTCCCAAGTTAAAATAATTATTTAATAAATATATAATATATTATAGTATAATATAATATAATATATATTTAAATGACTTGGACTTAGATTTGGGCTTTGAAGAAAAGGTACCAATAATTATTTAATATTTATTTTCAAATTTTAAATAAATATTTATTGAAATTCAGATTTAAATATTATTTAAATATTTATTTAAATTTGAAAATCAAAATATGAAAAGTTTTATATTGAAAGGGTGTCTGGCTATTCATTTTAATTAGATATGTTCCTTCTATTTGTTAAGACACATTTTAACCTTAAACATTTTCATATAAGACAAGGTACCTTTTAACCTTAAATCTTTTCATATAAAACAAGATACCTTTTAACCTTAAACATTTTCACGTTAAATAACATATCTCTTCAGAAAGTGTCTTTTCAAGTCTATAAATACCCTTATTTCACAAGCAAGGTGTTAAGAAAATTCAAGTGTTCTAAGAGATTTTATTGTATCCTGGAAGAGTATTACTTGTATTCCCCATTAGACAGGCAATCAGTTTTTGAAGAAAGTGATCTCTCATGCCTCAAAGTCTTCATTTCATATATATATATATATATATTCTAACAATTTTAAAGAGTGATTCGAAATGGAGAGAATGATGGTTATAAAGAATCCGAAGGATTTCATTTCACTAGATCAGTTTGATGGAATGAATTTTACACGTTGGAAGAACAAAATGGTGTTTCTTCTCATTACCTTGAAGATCTTCTATGTTTTGGATCCATAGTTGCTAGCACTACCAAATCCAAGTAATTCGAACTCCGCAAAAGTCTTGGCACAGAAAAAGAATCGTGAAGAAGATGAATTGATATGTCATGGTCATGTTCTGAATATCTTGTCTGATCGGTTATATGATCTGTACTCTACTTTGAAGACACCCCAAGAAATTTGGATTGCTCTATAAACTACATATCAAAATGAGAAATGAGGTACGGACAAGTTTTTGGCATTATAGTATTTTGAAGTCAAGATATTTGATTCTAAGCCTATTATAGATCAAGTCCATGAATTACAAGCCTTGGTCTCCAGACTAAGAGATCTTGATGTGAAAATTCCTAATGCATTACAAATTGGTGCAATATTGTCTAAGTTGCCTGTGTCCTAGAATAGTTTCAAGGAAAAAGATTTTACATTCTCATGACAAGATCACCTTAGAACAATTTCAAACTCATCTGCAAATTGAAAATGAAACACTTTAAAGAGATGCAAGATCTCTACTTACTGTATCTAAGGTTAATTATGTCAGTGAGAATATGAAAAGAAATCTATAAAGAATTATGGCAATGGAAACAATAGTATGAAAGTGTCAAAGAACACTTTTAAGAAAAGTAAAAAATATGTAAACTGTTTTCATTGTGGAAAGGCAAGCCATGTAATTCGTGAATGCAGATATAGAAAGGTAGGAATTGATTTCAATAAAAAGAATGATGGGAAAGAAACCATGGAAAAAGTAAACGTGGTTGAGAGTAGTGTACAAGACATTGTAGCCATGGTTTCCACATTACAAGTGGGAATGATCACCACATTGAATATGGTTAATGCAACTGTAAAAAAAAATGATTGGTGGTTAAATTCTGGTGCCACAATTCATATATGTAACAATAGACTATTTCAAGACCTACACAAAGACAAAGAAACTAGAACAGGTATTGATCGGAAACCATGCTTCAGTCAACATGGTAGGAAAAAGGGTTTGTGGAGATAAATTTAACTTCAGGATAGAAGTTGACACCTGAATGTATTCCATGTGCCTGAAGTTTAGAAGAATTTGGTGTCTGCCAGTTTGCTATCCAGGAAGGGTTTCAAGCTTGTAATTGAATCTGATCATGTAATAGTATTTAAGAATGGGATATTTGTAGGGAAAGGGTATAATTGTGATAGAATGTGCAAACTATCTATTAATGAAGTGAATAATGTTTTTGCTTATATTGTTGAGTCTGATTATATGACATACAAGATTAGGCCGCTTAAATTTTGGATCATTGAAACATATGATGAAATAATGGCTTTCCTACAGTGTTAGAAGGATATTCTGATACTAGTTGGATAACTAATATTAATGATAATAATTTTCAGGTTGGATATTCACTCTTGGAGGTGGTGATATTAGTTGGGCATCAAAGAAATAAACATATATTTCCCACTGTACAATGGAATATGAACTTATTGCATTAGCAGCTGCAAGAAAAGAAGTAGAATGGTTGAGAAATATGTTAGTAGATATAAAGTTGTGGCCACAACCTATACCAGCGATTTTCATTTTTTGCGATAGTCAAGTCACCATGAGCTTGGCTTAAAACAAAATGTATAATGGGAAATCAAGACATATAAGTTTAAGACATGCTTATATTAGAGAGTTAGTTGATAATAGAACTATTGCAATAGTTTACGTAAGATCAAGAAATAATTAGCTGATTCTCTTCCAAAGCATTGGCAAAAGATGCAGTACGTCATACTTATAAAGAAATCGGGCTCAAATCCTCACAATAACAAACGCTAGCAATGGATACCCAACTTTGAGTTAGTATACACTCTAACAATACAAGTTAAAAGGGTAACAACAAAGTTGCTTGTGTTGATGGAAAGACCCTGATCTTAAAGTCTCATTGTATAGTATGATGTACCAATAAAAGTGTTAAATGAAGTTAATGAGTAGTGAAGAACAAGAAATATAAAACCCTATCAAGAATACTATTATAAGGTGAGGATGACAATTATCTTAATGGAGATGTTAAATATATGAAGTAATAGAGATATAACAACATACTCCACCTATATGAATATCAAAGTAGTGCCGCTTCAAGCAAGATTTAGGGGTTTATCTTGTTAAATATTCATGAAATCAGTATTAGCACATGGCTATAAAAGTGCTAAAACAAGATATCAGAATATCTTAGTACCTTAATAATGTCATGTGTGTGATACTTTCGGTTTTGACACAAGGGATTATAGTTAATAATAATTTCGTCAAAACTTTAAAGTATTTACACTAGCAGGAAGTTAAAATCATTAAAGATACTTTTTGTTATGCATGGTATTATGAGTAATATTACAAACTAGTGGGGAATTGTTAGAGTAGTTTGTCATATTTGTGAGACATCAAGTTCCACATTGGAAGGAAAATAATTGAGAAAAGTATATAAAAGAAAAAGCCTTATTCCCAAATTAAAATAATTATTTAATAGATATATAATATATTATAGTATAATATAATATAACATATATCTAAATGACTTGGACTTGGATTTGGGCTTTGAAGAAAAGGCACCAATAATTATTTAATATTTATTTTCAAATTTAAAATAAATATTTATTGAAATTCAGATTTAAATATTATTTAAATATTTATTTAAATTTGAAAATCAAAATATGAAAAGTTTTATGTTGAAAGGGTGTTTGGTCATTCATTTTAATTAGACATGTTCCTTCTATTTGTTAAGACACCTTTTAATCTTAAACCTTTTCATATAAGACAATGTACCTTTTAACCTTAAACCTTTAAACCTTTTCATATAAGACAAGATACCTTTTAACCTTAAACATTTTCACGTTAAAAAATGTATCTTTTCAGAAAGTGTCTTTTCAAATATATAAATACACTCATTTTACAGGCAAACGTGCTAAGAAATTTCAAGTGTTCAAAGAGGTTTTGTTGTATCCTGAAAGAGTATTATTTGTATTTCTCATTAGACATGTAATTACTCTTTAAAGAAAGTAATCTCTCACGCCTCAAAGTCTTCCTTTCATATATATATATATATATTCTAACAATAAACACATGTTTATGGGAGAATTTTCTCACTTATAATTAATCATTAATCATTTTTGGACGGACTTCATTGTATTTTTAAAAGATATTCATAATTACATAAATATTAATGATGATAAAACCTTTTATGTTCAGATTTTAAGAAAGAAATAATCGACTGTACAGTACACAAATGTAAATAACATGACTTATTATAAAAAATTTTAATTATATATTGATATATTCATATTTAAATAAAAAGGAGTAAGGTTTCGGGACAAATATCATAATAATTTCAGCTAATAAAATTATTGTGTTTAAGTATGTTTTTCATGTTTAATTCCTGTCAATGCCTTTTTTGAGTTTGATGATCGGTAGTCTTCAGATGGGAAATATCCTTAGTATAAAAAAAGTGTTTAAAATTAGAAAGGGAAAAAGACAATTTAAGTACTCCCATCCATGAATAATGACAGTTTAATACCTCCAATTTAATAAATTACCAACAAATACCCAGGAACCCCATTGGGATAAAAATAAAACCCAATGGACAACATTACCCCTGAAGTTAAGTCATAAAAAATGCACGCACAGTAGGCATACCTCTATTTCCAAGTCGTCAAAACAAAATTCCCAGGTGCTCCAAACTAAATTCCCAAGTGGGTATAAATAAATTCCCAGGTGGACAATTATGCCGTGGTGCTTCGAACTTTATTCCCAACTAGCATACCTCCATTCCCAAATGGTCTAAACTAAATTCCCACTTGCTCGGAACTACATTCCCAATTGGGTATACCTCCATTTCTAAGTGGTCTAAACTAAATTCTCAGGTGCTCCCAACCACATTCCTAAGTGGGCATAACTGGATTACCAGGTGGACAATTGTGAATTCTGTGATGCTTCAAACTACATTCCCAACAAGACATACCTCCATTCCCAAGTGGTCAAAACTAAATTCCCAAGTACTTCGAACTGAATTCCCAAGTAGCGTAACTGGATTCCCAGGTAGACAATTGTGAATCCCGTGGTGTTTCGAACTTCATTCCTAACTAGGCATACCTCAATTTTCAAGTGGTCTAAACTAAATTCTCAGGTTCTCCCAACTACATTCCCAAGTGGGCGTAACTGGATTCCCAGGTGGACAATTCTGAATTCCGTGGTGCTTCAAACTACATTTCCAACTAGGCATACCTCCATTCCCAAGTAGTCAATTCTAAATTCCTAGGTGCTCTGAACTAAATTCTCAAGTGGGTGTAACTGGATTCCTAGGTAGACAATTGTAAATCCTTTGGTGCTTCGAACTTCATTCCTAATTGGGCATACCTCCATTCCCAAGTGGTCAAAACTAAATTCTCAGATGCTGCCAACTACATTCTTAAATGGGCGATGCAGGTATGCCCAACTGGAAATGTAGTTGTAAGCAAGTGGGAATTTAGTTTTAACCACTTGGGAATGGAGGTATGCCCAATGTAGTTCAAAGCACCATGGAATTTAGAATTGTCCACCTAAGAATCCAGTTACGCCCACTTGAGAATTTAGTTCGGAGCACCTGGGAATTTTGTTTTGACCACTTGGGAATGGAGGTATGCCCAGTTGGGAATGTAGTTCCAAGCAAGTGGGAATTTAGTTTAGACCACTTGGGAATGAAGTTTGAAGCACCACGAAATTCACAATTGTCCACCTGGGAATCCAGTTACGCCCATTTGGGAATTTAGTTCAGAGCACCTAGAAATTTTGTTTTGACCACTTGGGAATAAAGGTATGCCCAGTTGAGAATATAGTTCGAAGCACCACAAAATTCACGATTGTCCACCTGGGAATCCAATTACGTCCACTTGGAAATTTAGTTCGGAGCACCTGGAAATTTATTTTTCACCACTCAATATAGTTCCACATGGGAATTCAGACTTGATCAATTGGGAATTTTGTTTTTACCACTTGAGATTATAGTTTTATCCACATGGGAATTCAGTTTTAACCACTGGAGAATAATTGTCAGTCCATAAGGCAAATTTGTGTAAGTGTAGACATCAGTTAACACATGCATGCACATTGAATTATGACAAACGACTTACACTTCTTCAACTTATATGTATTCAACTTGCATATGTATCATTCGTACATATATGTTACTTACAAAGACAACATTCCTCCATCGAAGATAGTCCTACCAATTTACAAGTTATCATTCATACATGTTTAGTACCCATGTCTCCAAAAAATATTCCTATCACTTATCTATATGCAGTGCCCATCTCCAAAAAATTGACTTCCTCCCAACATTGGCTGTGGTACAGGCACACTTTGTGTTGCACAAGATAAAGTATTGACTTCCTCCCAACAAGGATTCCCATCCTCCACAAAAGTATTCCCTGGCTCCTAAGAAAGAGAATCATCTAATGAGAATCCTGTTATAGTCTCCTTCCTGCATTCACAAACAATCACAATACATTATAACAAATTATTGATTGGACTCAACTTCAAAAAAATTCTAATTTTATACAACTAAATCCCTATGACAGATATTCAGAATTCTCAACTCTATATAACTATTTTTAGCATTCTATATCTTATTTAATCAACATTGAAAAAATGTTCGAAGTTAAATTGATTGAATTCCCAACTGAGGAATTCAGAATTTTCAATTGGTTCTATCTATTTTTAGTAGTCTAAATATTATTCATTATTGTCATTTTATTCCACAACTCAAGTATGACTAAACATCTAACCAAGAAAATTTACCCTTCTGAATGTTCCATCAGCGTCTCTACACTTTCATTTATGTTCCCACCAGTGTATACATGTGCAAATTCATCATTGAATCTTATCAATTTTTGAACTGCTTCATTGTTTGTAAGATCTATAAATGTTTTATAATCAAACTTCACTATATACTTTACCTCAACTCCGTTACATTTATTACCCGTTATCGATGCTATCATTCTCGACAACTCGTGATGTGTCATGCCTTCTCTCAGCAACTCAGCATTTGTTCTCTCTCCCTCATATTGGATCTTACCTTGCATATCTTTCACAAATTGTCCCCCAAAGTGAAAATGACAAAGTACTACTTTTAATGAACTACTTGTCATCTCTGAATCAACCCTGCAAGAAGTAACTATCTATTTGTTATAACTGATTTTGTCAAGATGAAATCATCTATCATAACAACTATTTATTAACCCACAATTCCTAACTAAAAATTCTAATCATCTTTAATTGTACTAACTAAGTAAGAGTGGATTATAATATTTATTAATAATATAACCCAATAAGCCAATGGTTGCTACAGACTACAGCAACAACAAAATTTCAGTTTACAAGAAAGTTTAGTTTTTAGCAAAATTTTCATGTACATGACAAAAATTTCCAACTGACACTTGTATAATTTCATACCTCTCATATCTATTTTCAGTACTCCTCCATACTGTAATTTAGAAAAAAAATTTAAGTTCAATAAAAAACATCATACACCGTTCACAAGTTCATAAGCCATCTAAAGTATGATTATATGTAGTATTAACAAAATATTAAGCTGTACAAAACAAATAACAGTGCTTTACCCAGAACAAACCAATGTTTTATGAGCAAAGAAGAAACAAATGATGTAGCAAGGACATAGAATAACAATATGAAAGGATTGATGTATTTTTCACCACAGGGACATAATAGAAGAACAAGATGACATGAATGATATATTTTTCACTAAAGGGGCACAATACAAAAACAAGATGGAAGGAATCATGACAGAGGCAGATGAGAATTGAGAAGAATAGCATTGCCTTATCTAACACCACCTGACGACAACACCAGCCTCTGCGGGAGAAGATTTTCGTGCCTTGGGAGCTACCCTTTATGGACCTCTGTACAGGAAGAGTTCCTGTGCGGCTTGCCTATTATGCATGCGTTTTTTATGACTTAACTACAGGGTAATGTTATCCATTAGATTTTGTTTTTATCCCAATGGGGTATCCAGGTATTTGTTGGTGATTTGTTAAATTGGGGTACTAAACTGTCATTATTTATGGATGGGGTTACTAAATTGTCTTTTTACTAATTAAAAATGATAAATGTTTCTTTTTACTACAATTTAATATTTTTTCAAAAATAATAAATACACACTTGAATAAATTTAATAATAAAAGTGTAAAAAAATGTAGGTGAGTGTTTTCCTTGGCTAATTAATAGAGATTAATACATTATTAGTTAATATATTAATCTTTATAATAAAATATAAAATTATATTATTTATATATCATGAAAAGTGTGACCCTTTTTTAACTTGGTGCAATATTTTAAAAATTATATATATTTCAAATGAGGTTTATTGTGATTTTGTACCTCGAAAACTTTATTTCGGAGTTAGGTTCAGAACTAATATTATTATTATTTTTAAATAAAAAATATGAAATCTAATAAGATTTTTTTAATCATAACCAATCTCTATTTTTTTCTATAACTAATTATATCTATTTTGTTTAAATTATATATAATTTTTTATATAATTTATTTATACATTTTAATATTTACCAACAAAATCTCCATAAAAATCTACTAAATTCAAATGCCCAAGGACCTATTATTAGATTTATTTTAGTTTAGAATTATATTTTTAGATTTATTTCAATCAATTATAATATTTATTTATGTTCTTTAATTTTTTTTCATAACTAATTATGTATGTTTTGTTTAATTTATATCTAATTTTTATATAATTTATTTGTGTGTTTTAATTTTTCTAAAAAAATCTACATAAAAATTTTCTGAATTCAAATAGTATAAGACCTATTATTATATTTTATAATTTAAGATTATAAATTTTTAGATCTATTTCGATCAATTTTAATATTTATTTGTGTGACTTTTTGTCATCTTTTATTTATGTATTTTAATTTTTCATTATTTATGATGTATGTTTATTTTTGTATCTCATTATTAAGAAAAATTTTCTTTTATTTTTTCAAAACCTCATGTTTATTTAATTTTCTTCATCTATCCCTATTGTTCATTCTTTTCTTATAAAAATCAATTCTAATGAAGTTTCTATTGTGGAAGATAAATGTATATAGTTATCTAATTTGATTTCAATTTAACTCTCTTTTTTGCAATTTTTTCTTTATATTTCTTTCATATTTATGATTTTAAGTATATTTAGCTTTTATCAGATTTTAGAATTTAAGTTTCTATTTATTTTTAGGTCCTTTTTTATATGCAGGAATGAAGGGTCTAAAAATAGAATTAGATAGGAATTTTTAGGTTTAGCATGTCTGGTATGATAGATTTGGATTCTCAAAGAATCAAATTCTGTCAAATTTACCATAATCCAATTCTATCAAGAGCTTGATGGAATTAATCTAGTTCCATGGAAGTGTTGTCTATATATATTTCTTTGCTAGCCTACCGTCAACTGTGTCTAAGAATTCTCAAGGAATCAAATTTTGTCAAATTTACCATAACCCAATTCTATCAAGAGTTCGATGGAATTGATCCAGTTCCATGGAATTGCTGTATATATACATTTCTTTGCTCACCTGCTGTCAACTGTGTTTAAGAGTATCAACGAAAGTAAGAAACACCATGAAGGACCTTTTATAATGGTTAATCGATGGGAGACTTTCTGGACAAGGATGGCGTGAGTGGCGATGAGTGACACAGTATGCTGCCACAAATATTCTTCTATAACCAATTATATTTATTTTGTTTAATTTATATGTAATTTATTTATACGTTTTAATATTTTCCAGAAAAACCTCCATAAAAATATTTTAAATTCAAATATTCTAAGACCTATTATTAGATTTTTTTTTAGTTTAGAATTATATTTTTATATCTATTTCAATTAATTATAATATTTATTTATATGATTTAATTTTTTCTATAACTAATTATATATATTTTGTTTAACTTATATCTAATTTTTTATATAATTTATTTGTATTTTAGTTTTTTCCCTATTCAATTATATCTATTTCATTTGAATTAAATGTAATTTTTCATATAATTTATTTGCGTGTTTTAATATTTTACTGAAAATTTTCCTTAAAAGCACTAAAATATAATGTAAAACACAACTAAAAATTTCCTTATATAATTATATAAGGTGAAAAAGATAATTAAATAATAATATGATCTATCATGTTAGAATTTTAAATTAATTGAAAAGTTAATTTTAAATTATAAAAAATTTCCTATTTTGGTCTTGGCATGTAATTCCTCCAATAAAAAAGGTACAAGAAACAAAGAAATTACACAAGATATAAGAGATACATTAGTTATACATATAGAAAACATTTAATTAGTAGTAAATATCTTAAGTGATTGAACTTTTACCCCATCTTTTTACAAAAAAAAAATCTTAAAATGAGCTGTGATAGTTATATAGGATTAATTTTCTAGATTAGTTGAGTACAAAGTATGAACCAGATATTGGATGATTTTATAAAAAAATATTAGTAAAACATGCTGCGTAGTGTTGGATAATACTTGTCATACCTTAAGTTATATTCATACATGGTCAACTTTATATTGCCGTATTATATGTGTAAAGTAGACATAACTTGAAGATATTAATTATAATTGGATTATTGATGAGATTAGATAACTACTAAATAAAGTTTGAGTTGTTACATTGAACTGAATTTATCATAATTTTTGTCAATCAATTAATTGGCTTGTAATGAGTACTTAAAATTTTATTTATGAAATAAATTGATTTGATAGGGTGCTCTTGGGTGGATAGAAAGAGAGACAATACTTATAATTTTATTTCTAGAAATTAATAAATTTCAAGCCTTTTAAAAATGCATTATGACCTAAATTCATTTAAAGTTATTTTTTAATTTTAATTTTCTAATACTTACTTTTATTATTTGTCATATATTTTCTTATATTGAAAATTTTCAAATATTTATTTTTTGGACATATGACCAAATAAATCCGTGCATCGCACGGGTACACGTCTAGTTATAAGCGATAAACATTAAGCCTATGTTTGTGAGTTTATGACGAAAATGAAATGAAATGATTATTAATGGAATATAATAGAATGAAATGTTCAATTGTTTGAGAGTTTTATAAGGAGAAAGAGCAGCCTCATTTAACTATTATTTGCAAGTTATTATAAAAAGAATGGAATAGAATGGATGATAACTTTTTTCCCAATATTACCCTTATTATCAAATTTAAATAAAAAAACAAGTTCTTCATTTTCATATAAAAAATTCATATTGCCTTTACTTTTTAATAAAAACACCTTTCAATAATAATAATAATAATAATAATAATAATAATAATATGTTGTAAAACAACTTGGTTCTTCCAATAATGATATTAAGAAGGAAGTAAAAATTTTATCAAAAAATAAAAATAACTAAACCAACTATGATAAAGTACAAAAGTAAGAAAGTTATGATAAATCATAAGATTTGTGGAAGAAAGCATATCATAAAGCAGTGATTCAATTGTACATGTGAAGTATGATGTGATTGGAGTGATCTGATTGATGTGATAATAAAACACCAACAAAGATACAATATGACGGGATAGATTTGGCAGCATGGAGAGAGTAAAAAAAAATCATGAGAATGAATTTCTTTTTTCGGGTAAATGAGTGTTTTTATAATTTAAATAATTACTTTTGATCATTCTATTCTTGACCCCCCAATTTGAAGGGACAAGAAAAATTAGATTTAGGATGATTAAAAATGTCTTATAAAGTCATCGGTTGCCATTTCATTCCATTCTAAAAAAAATCTCTCAAATAATGATTCAACTTATATAGCTATTTTATTCCATTCTATTCCCACCTAAAAAAACTCTCAAAGATAGCATAATATTTCAATGGCTATCTAAACTGCAAGATGAAGCTCTGCAATTCATGACCACGAATCGCTGCAAAGATTTCTTGGTGCCAAAGCAAATAGTTCTTTTCTTCTCATCGAATTTCACATTGAGGTTGTGAGTAAACACTATTGCTTCATTTGGTTACCAAAAAAAAAAAGTATTGCTTCCACGTTCAATCCTTGTTTCGGAATCGAGGTTGAAACTGTGAAGTTTTTCATGGCCGGGCATCAAAACTGTTACTATTATTAATTTTTGTATGAATTTATGTGCGAAAACATGTGTGTTATTTTTAAAAAAGAAAACTAATTAATAGAAACAACGTCACGCTCTTAACATTTTTTTCTAGTTTATACTTCCTTCAGTTTCAAAAGAAAAAAAATATTTCACGAATATTAATGAAGAAAGTTGAAATTGATTAAAGATAATTACTTTATCTCATATATATATATATATTTTAAATTATTTTTACTTAATTAATCTATTTCTCAATTTCTTCTAAAGATGTATTTCATAACTCTCAATAGTGTTAATGATGGAGGGTAATTTTGATAAAAAAAATTAATACAATATTAAAAAATTTTTTATAAATAAAAATTTTTTTTTTGGTTATGAATAAGATGGAAGAAAGTATTAATTACAAAGAGTCTCTAACATATTTGCTTCAAACGCGACAAAAATGAATCCGATCGGCCCATTTCATTTTGTAACTTGGGCCCACTAAAGCGCAGCCTTTTTGTCAGAAAAGTGAAAGGAAATGCCCAAAGACCAAACCAAAAAACAAAGACACACCAAGGTAATTTCGCCTGACTGGAGACTGGGGTCGAGGGGCCATCATCTTCAATTCATTTTCTGCGACGTGCTTTAGCCCATAATCCTTCTCGGGCACCTTGTTAGGCCAGGAGCATCCATAACCACGCGCCGCCGTCTACCTGGTAACTCGATTAGGTTCGTCTCTAATCCCTTCGTTTCATTTATTAGTTTCGAGATCTATTTATGGAGGATGTTTGATTGCCGAGAAGATGATGTGTTAATTTTCACCTCTCACCAACCAAACGCATTGTGGCGGCTTCCTAATTTGCGTCTCTTGTGATTGCATTGTCTGAACTTACGAAGGCTTGATGGTCAAGGAGAGTGAAGTGTCGGCTATGAAAGTCGACGATCCAAAATCGAATTCTGATCAGATCGTTCCCAAATTCTCTATTAACGGTTAGCCTTTTTAATTTTTTTCTTCCTTCATTGCATGTGCCTCTTCGTGAATAAACTTCGTTTTGAATCTGCTCCACACTGTGAGCAGCTGTGTTTTGTTAATTTTCAGGATCATCAATGTTTTTAAGTTTACATTGTTAGGCCACTAAATGGCGCACACATGAGCTTATAGTGAGACTTTGGTCACTCAGTTGGTTCTGTATTTTATCTTCCAGTACTGCAGCTCTTAAAATCTGCACAAATGCAGCATGGCTTGCGGCACGGAGATTACACTCGTTATCGGTATGTATTTTTTATCATTCGTATTATGATTTCAAATAGGCTTTTATGTATCTGCGTTTAGATGTGTTTTCATCCCGGACAATAATGCATAACCTTATTGAATAACAATGTGCTACTTCAACTGCCATGCTGCAGCATATCAGTTTTACTTTTACTCTCCTTGTCCTTTGTTAATTTACCTTTCATAACTTTGTGTGCCTTGGTGAGCCATGATGAACTTTGAGTCTTACAGTAGCTGTATGACATCGTCGGAGAGTGGTTTTATGGCCTAATTGTTCATCGCAACTTGTGGAAGCCATTAGTTCGCGGCTTCAATTAATTGCTTTATATTACGAACTATAGATAAATTGCTAATGGATGGATTTTTCTTTTTTAATCCTGTAGAAGGTATTGCACAGCTCGTTTGAGGAGGTTATATAAATCATTGAAGTTTACCCATGGTCGTGGCAAATACTCAAAAAGAACCATTACTGAATTTACCGTTGCTGAAGTTAGGTATACTTTACTGCATGATTCTGTTTTGATGTAAATTCTGCCACCCTTTCTGTCTAATTGACTTGGATTGAAATTGTGTTATTGTAAGGCAAGAGTATCTTCATTATGATCAAATTGTCTTTGGGTTCATCTTAGAATCACAGACTTATATAGCAATCAAAATTGAAGATTGTTGAAGGTTCAATATTATATCAGTTAGAGTTGACATTTACAGGATCTGTAAACAACCATCAATTGCATGAGTTGGACCATGAATTATTGGCCTTGATATTGCAAGCCATTCAGAGAAGTAATAGAAGAAAGTTTCAACTTTGATCTGAAACTTTTCTATTGACCTGCTTCAGCTGTCCCGTTGTTGGGACAAGAGTGCACTGAATCTGAGTCACAGGAATAAACCCACTCTTACTTGTATAATGACTTGGTCTCAAGGCCCCAGAATGAAAGTTTACCTTGACCCTTTAATAAATATAATGTTTAACAAAATTTTGGGAAAATATCCTAAAGTAATTATAATTTTCCATACAGGCTGGCATGAATGTTTTTCATGAGTATAATCTTTCTACATCTTCTTAAAATTGGAGTTGTATGGTGGCAAATACATTGGCTTCCTTCTTAGAAATGCTGTATATCTTGGAATTGTACTATTAAAAATCTGTAAAGTTGAGTTCGTTATGAAAATATTCAGCTGATGGGGGGGATCTATACATTTTGGATCAGTCAAGCAGCAGTTCACTTTCGTCATTTCTCTTGAATAGCTTTTAGATATCTCAGTGTTCCTATTGCTATTTTGCATGTTTGTGATTCCCTGTACCTGAGAATGTCCGAAAAAGATTTGAATGATGTTTGGAAGGAGAATAATCAATTTTATTAAGTTATTTGGTTTCAATTCAGGTTTCTTCATATAGTACTCTATTCAGCAGAGAGAGCTTGGAGTCATGCTATGGAGAAAAGACAGCTTCCAGATGGTCCAAATGCACATCAGCGGATCTACTTGATTGGCAGGTTGCGGAAAGCAGTAAAGTGGGCAGCTTTGTTTTCACAACTTTGCACAGCCAAGGCAGATTCTAGAACATCTTTGGAAGCTGAGGTGTGTCTTTTAATCAATTGTTTCAATAAATTTATCTTGTGACTATTGTATTTGACATTTCATGGGGTCATGGTTTATTTGCTAAAGTATCTTATTTTGCCTTTGCCTTTTATTTCTTTCTCTTTTTATTACATTGTTTTCCTTTCCACATCTTCAGAGCAGATCAATTTAGCATTTCAAATGGTTTTCTTTTTCTTTATATCTTCTTGGCTGCTTACAATTTTTTTTCCCTTGATTAAGAGTGAAATTGCCACCTCTTTTCATGTTTTGTTTGCTGAATTGTAGGCTTATGCATCCTATATGAAGGGGAGCTTATTGTTTGAACAAGATCAGAATTGGGACGTGGCATTAATGCACTTCAAAAGTGCAAGGTAGATTCTACTGTCTCCTTTATTCTCCCTTCATTGAAGCAAAGATGACATAGATGCTCTTTTTTGGATGGATAAAGCATAAGATAGGCTGAATTAAAATATTCCTGTAATGAATTTGGATTATTCGTGTTATTTTATTTTGTCAATGCTTCTTGTTGGGTTTGTGTGCCCTCACATGCTATATTGTGGGATGCTTTTTCTTGTTGTTTAAATCGTTTGAGCTTTTAACCTTCTCCTTATTTTAAAGGGCTGTATATGAGGAATTAGGGAAATATGGAGATCTGGATAATCAAATTTTATGCCGTGAACGAGTTGAGGAATTAGAACCTAGTATCAGATACTGCCTTCACAAAGTTGGCCAGTCAAATCTGCAAGCTTCTGAGCTTTTACACATTGGTGATATGGAAGGTCCTGCACTAGACCTTTTCAAAGCTAAATTAGAGGTTGGTTTTGATTTGTTTTATTATCAATAATTTAAGTCATGTACTGTACTTAATTTTTTGCAAATCAACATATTTCTACTTGTGTGGACTTGTGCCAGTAATTTAAATCATTAGCAAATAATGTTCCATGTATGGTTCTAGTTACTGCATCTGTTAATGTGTTTTACAATTTTCATAAGAGAGTTTTAATTGACTTAATCTTGGAAGCAAGTAGCTTTGTTTGAAAAATAACAAGCTTAATATGTACAATTTCTATGTTGAGAATACAAAATTAAATAGTTGTCATTTCAGGCTGTTATGGCAGAGGCAAGATCTCAACAAGCTGCTTCCATGACAGAGTTTCATTGGCTTGGTCATCGATTTCCAATATCAAATGCAAAAACAAGGGTTGCCATTTTAAAAGGTTGGTTGCTTTTTTCTCCTATGATTCAAAAGGGTATTGAATTGAGAATTTCAGCTAACTGTTGCTTAGTTTTATAGTCATCCTTTTCAAGTCTCAATCGGGCTCCAGCCTCCATGTGAATCGGACGAGTTCATCTCACTAATTCAAATGTCATTTTTTTTTTGGTCAACTAATTCAAATGTCATTTACAAGTGCACTTTAGATGCCCTTCTCTCTGTGTTGTCTCTTTCCTGGGGTGTGCTTTGGTTGAGTTACTGTAGCGCAGTCCAGATGGCTCATAATGTGACAGTTTCTCCCTTGTGTGGATGCTAATATGCAAAGTCTGGACTAGTTTTTATTTGTATCAAATAAATGGTGATAATGATTGTTTGAAGCGCTTGTTTGGTATGTTTTCAACTGTTTGAGTTATGCCCGAGCTTCACTGTGTTAGATTTGTGGAAAGCAACTCATTTATTCTTTATTGTAAAATAGTTTGGCCAGTGTTAATTTGTGTTTTCCATGCATTTTCTGTGACTTCTATGCCTCCATTGACATCCTTAATTTTGGAAATTTTACTTAGCTGATATGGACATGTTAAAACCATTCATAATATATTATTCATCTGGTGCAAGTGCAAACATGTTCATCAATGAGGATGCCCTTGGAAATAACATTTTAATTGCCTAACATTTTGATTTGCTAGAATCCAGGTATTCAAGGATTAAAGTCTCGCTACTGTAAAATTTAAACACCTAAAAATTACCAATTTTTTAATTGGGAAATGCAATTTTGACTGAGAATCAAATACTTCATCTTGTTTCTCTTTTCTTTTTTCTTTTTCCTCTCTTGATAAATGTGTTTAACAAATTAAACTTGTTAAATTTTTCCAGAATCAATTGCGTCCCCAAGGTTATTATTTTTACTTTATGCTTCCTGTGCTTAAAGAGCATGCTCTTCTGTATTCATCTATTCAAGAATCATGAAACAATTATGCTTTATAATATAATATAATATATATATATATATATGCATGCATGTATATGTGTTCGTGCGTGTGCATATGTATACACATTGACATTTGATAATTTCCCTTTTATTTTTTCCTTGGTTCAGCTAGGTTTAAACTGTGTCAAGTGATGTCTGTATTTGACTTGTTTTCTCAGCTCAGGAGCTGGAGAAAGATTTACATGGTCCCTCTGCAGATTCAATCCCAGCAGATAAAAGGCTTGCTACGTTTGACAAGATATTTTCAGCATATCATGAAGCAAGAGGCTATATTCGGGCTGACCTGGTATGTGAAGTCACTTGTTCTTGATGTTCAAGTATAATTGTGTTGAGTCCACCTTAGACGGGGTTAGAGGGATTTGAGCAAAGGATTGCTAATTCAATCCTATTGTACAAAAAGAAAAGAGAGTGCTTTATTTATGCCATTTGGTTCTATTTCCTTATCATATAATTTGTTATGTATTTTATGTATTATAGGCCACTGCAGGAAGTGCAGAAAGTGTAAAAGATGACTTATATGGTCTTGATAAGGCTGTCAGTGCTGTCCTAGTGGAAAGAACTATTGAGCGCAACCTCTTGTTGGTTAAGGTTGCAAAAAGTAAACTCGCTAGGCGCCGTGATGAGAAAAATGAGAAAGTCACAAAACCGGAAGAGCTTGTTCGCTTATATGATCTCCTGCTGCAGGTTGACGTCAATATTGTTTTGTTATGTTTGTCCTTACGTTGATTCATTGCTCTTTTCTTTATTTAAAGATCCTCCAGCCTGTTGCATGCTTTTAATGTTATGTAACTCAGATGGAATGACAATGGTTGTATGTACATGGCAGAATACTACTGATCTTTCTGATTTAGTCAGTTCTGGAAGGGATAAAAAACCAGAAGAAGTGAGCTTTGCAGAAGAGTGTGCAAACAAAACCTTGGCTTTTCGAGCAGAAAGGTTAGCTTCCTTCAACCAAATATTCTTGCTGCTTGTCAAATTATCCTGTTTTAGTTTATTGCTTTTTCTATTGTGTATCCTTCGGTTTCTCATTTTCGTATTATTCAAGGTGTGTCTTGGTACTGATCAGCACCTTTTTCTATCAAGCTCTCTCTCTCTCTCTCTCTCTACTTCTGTTATATTACTATTTAGAAAGAAAAGAATCTTTCAACTTCTTATTTACATCAATAAGGCATCTTGCTACCTGATCTGAGTGGAGGTGCTTCCAATTGAATGTGCAGGTGTTTTTATGTGGCAAGGTCATACAGCATGGCTAGAAAAAGGGCTGAAGCATATGCTTTGTACTGTCGTGCTCGTAATTTGGCAGAGGATGCCCTAAGAAAACTTCAAATTTCAAATGGCAACAATCTGGTAAAATTATTCATTTTTTTAAGATCTGACTGCTGGACACCTCCTTTTGTTCACTCCAATTTGCGGCCTACCTGATCACCTTTGCAGCATTAAGCTCTTGATTTTTAAGTGGGAAATTCTGTTGACCTTTATCCCTTAATTTTCTTTGATATATTGGTTTGGACTCAACTATGCTGATGTTTGGTGAACTTATGATGAGAAACTGTTGGGCTATTAACTGTTGTTTTATGATCTTATTTGAATTTATAAACCATATTTTCTATTAAGATTACGCCCGAGCTATAATAATGAAGCACTATGGATGATTTGATTACTTTTTTATTTTCTCTCTTCACTATTTGTGCATGGGGATTTGACAGATTATGATGAAAGATTTGGAGGGCTTGTGCAATGAGAGCAGATCTAACAGTTGCATAGAGCATGCCATGGGGATTATGGAAGAGAAGAGGGCACCGGATAATCTATCTGAAAGGATATCCAAAATATCATTGACTGGAGATAAGCAGGTAGTATTTATCATTCTCTGATTCTCTCTTTGCTAGTTCCTCTACTTCTCTTGTTATGATCCTTCTGTTTTTCTGGTGCAAGCATAATTTAGTTGCCATATCTGTTTACCTTTCACTTCTTGAAATTCAATGGCCATAATTCAGGAGACATACCATTGTTTTTTTCTGGGACAATAGACATACTATTGTTTGCATGAACCATTATTGATATATTCTGATGAGATGCATCCATACCTGTTTCAGCTGGAGAAGTTCCTGATGGAGAAACTTGATGTCTATGAGTCAGCCGTGGGTGATGCAAATGTAAAAAGTGCTCCACGCATTGCAGCCTTTCCACCAGCTTTCATGGCAATTCCGCGCAATCCTATTGTGCTGGATCTGGCGTTTGATATGATAGACTTCCCATCTATTGAAAATAGGATGAAGAAGGACAGAAAGGGTTTCATCAGCAGAATATTTGGTTGACTCATTCGAGAGTTTTTGGTTCTTTTCATTTAACATTCTTGACAACTAATCTGTCGATTACCTTTGCACATTATTGTTAAGAATTTTTAGATGTTGATATGAAAATTTTGGTCAGATATGTGGATAATTTCGGCCTAATGTTTGTATCATTACTACTTTGTTAGATACTATATTGGATAATAATCTGCAAAGGCGGGGTTTTCCATTATCACTGGATAGTTAATGGCATAATCTTCACGTATTAGGAATACTGTGTCTAAAAGTATGGTAACGATGTCAAGCATTCAAACATGTGGGTGAGGGAATACTCATCATGCTTGATATTGCATTAAGGTAACAAGATCATTGTAACGATGTCAAGCATTCGAACAAGTGGCTGAGGGAAATATCAGATCAATGATGCGGTAAAAATCGATCGCACATTTGATAAACCGACTCTGGGAGCAAGCTGTAGGCATACTTTTAAGTTCAGGGCATAGACGCTGAGCATTGAGTACGCTCTAATTGGCTCAACACTATGAGCACTTGGCACGCTGCATGCAACTATGTGGATCAGTACGTGGATCGTGCTGCGGAGACATGCCACTACAGTAAATTTATCGAAAGCTCGTATAAGACCTCTCCTGCCCCAGTAGTTAAGTTCACAGATGAACATAGAACAGATAACGGAACAAAGAAAATGAAAGAGGGGGAGCAAAGAATTAAAAAGAAAGAAAGAAATGAACGTTGTGGAAAGAAAAAATTACTTGCAGATTTGCATTCGTGACCTCGTGCACTCCTGTAATTAAAAGTGTTTGCATTTTGAATTAGAAAAAAAGATTAAAAGGAATAAAAGTCTTAACTTGTGTGTGACTTTTTTACTTGTTCTTTAACCAAAAGTTACATGCAGCTATGTTTAGCATATGTGACTTTTATACTTTTTCTTTAATCAACACCTGAGTGCTTGCGACCAAAAATTCAAAGAAATTTGAATTTAAAATTTGAAACCACTTTAAGTGTGTGTTTGGATTAGATTTTATATAATTAAATAAGATTGAAGGCTTGTTTGGATACTTCTCATAATCATTTATGAAAACTCATAAGTGCTTATTTCTAAAATTTACCAAACACACCACCTATTTTAATAATTAATTGTACTTCAAATAAGTGATTATAGGAAAAACTAATTTTTCTACTTATTAGAATCACTTATCGACCACTCTACTTCTCCATAATCACTTCTTTTAATTCTCCTTTTCATTATCCACCCAACAATCATTAAAACCCAAAAAATCTAAACACATTAATTTATTTTCTCAAAATCACTTCTTAATGAAAAACATCCAAATATTAAATCACTTTTGATTAAATTAATTCTAATTAAAATTCATTCTACAAAATTAGTACATGTTTGAATTAATTTTTTCATAATTGACTATAAGAATAAGTAATTATATCAAAATTTAATTATATTTAGATGCTTTTACCTTAAAAATGATTTTGATAAAATTAAATATACTTGGATGACTTCAATAAAAACACTTTTAGATGAATAACATCTTTTCTAGCGACAAAATTAAAAGTAAGAAACATCACTTTGCAGTGTGCACCATTACACAAAATGTCTGAGAGATGAGCCGTTCTGCTCATGTGGGTCGTTGATAATATAATTTGTTAAATGCTACAAAAAAAATATAATTTGTTAAAAAATTTATTTGGTGGACAAAAAAGTTATTGGTTTATATTGATTTTTCTTTTAAATTTCATCAAGGTGCAAAATCCTGACTTAAAAGCCCAGAAATGCTGTAGGGGCATAATGTTAGGAAAGTAGTATCTATAAAATGAAATATGTGATTAGAAAATTAGATTCTTAGAAAATATGTATTTAGAAGTGTGTAAATTATGTTGTCTTTAAGATGATATTTGCTCTCACTATGTTTGCTGCTGGGTTTGCAGCAAATCATCCTTAAGAATTATCCCAAATACTTATAAAGATATATAAACAGTAACTTTCAGAATCTTTTCTATAGAACCTGTTGAAGTTTCATAGTAGAATTTCAAGAGGGATGTAATGTTTATTCACACTTTAATGTCTCTATCACATCTTCTAATGTGTGCTTATATAATAATATACCTATTCAATTTTAAATTAACAGTTTAAATTTAAATGATCACTTAATTTAGGTTATTATAGTAGTTTAAAATTTAAATAGAATTAAATATTTTAAATTAGAAGATAAATATTAAATTTCATTTTAATACAACGCACATATTTATAACACAAATTAATAACTTAGTTTTTCAAGTTAGATATTATTTCTAACACATAAAAGGGGGAAAAAAGGAAAAAGCAGTAAACTAGACAACAAAGCTGAGACGATAACCGTGCTTTGGATGTGTTGAAGTCTACGTTGCGAAAGGGAACAATTGCAGAGGCAGAGAACGACGGGTGCTCCTTCTGTTATCAACAGCTTCTGTGCTGAGCGTGCCAAAGTGCTCACATGCCTTGGCTCTTTCTATTTCAGTACGTCAAACATATTCTTTCTCTATTTCTGTAAGTTTTTTTAATACACACACAAACATCTTCTCATACCAGGCCAAAACCCCAAAAAAAAAATATTTATATGAATTTTGTTTAAACTATATTTTTATTTTATTTTTTGTTTTTTTAGAATTTTTAAGTTTTTGTGTGATTGTGTCTATGTGAAAAATATTTTTTTAATTTAAATACTTCTATATTTATGTTAGATGGAAGTTGGAAGATATTTTAATAAATAACAATTTAAAATTAAACGGTACAAATACATAAATAACAAATCACGCCCCAATGCCAAAACGTGCCATGTCACATTCAGATTGAATGTTCTTGTTAAAAAAAAAAGGCGAGAGAGAATATCTCTTAATGTTATAAATTATTTTTATTGTCTGTTTTTTTTAACTATACAATATTAATTTTTCTTTAGATTGTAGAGAAGTTGGACTTATGCCCAATAATACATACAAAAAGCCTCTTTTATATTCTTCCTTTTTTTTTTGACCTGTCACTCTTTTATATTCTTCAAAACACAATTTTCTCTTAACTAAAAATTTATAAGTAGAAAAAAGGCATATGGGATTAAGTCAAATAAATTCAATTTCACTTTTTTTTTATTTTCTCTCTTAAATGTGTTTTAAACAATAACATAATAGAAATTTAATGATTGAATCCTTGATTCTAGAAGACATCTAAACAAAGGATAGGTGTAAAACACATTATGTGGTGTCTGTATATTCAATAATCAAGATATATTTAATAATCTAATGTACTTAAAAATTTCTAAATGCTTCTAACCGGGTGACATTCTTCAATTTACTTTTGTTGGTTTAAAATTAAATGAAAAATAAATGGAAAGATTTCTTCAATTTACTTTTGTTGGTTTAAAATTAAATAAAAAATAAATGGAAAGATTTATGATTACTTAAGTATAATATCTTGAGTTTAAGACAATATAAATGTAGAAAACGTCTCTAGAAAAATTCTTTTGATTAGGATTTGATCGTCACTTGATCCGGATTAATTGGAACTTAAAATGGTATTAGATGGTTATTAAAAAATAGATTAAAAAATATTTCATACAATAATAATTTGATTAATACTAATAAACGGAATTGTAAATTAAATTTGAGGTGAGTGCATTCACAAGTGATGCAGTGATGGGTAGAAGCTGTAAGCCAAGAGGCAAGGAGACCAGAGCACCATTTCTTTTTGTCCGAAAGAAAATTATTGGAATGTGTGAGGACGACATGTCGTGGCACGATCAAGAGAGAGAAAGAACAAAGCAGTTAGAAAGAGAACGACAAAAAGGCGTGTGAGAGATTTCGAGCGACAGACACGAAAATTCGCTCTCCCTCAGTTATCAACTTTCATCTGCATGACACACTCTCTCCCTTCCTTTTCCTTCAAATACGCTCTAAATAATATTAATTTTAACTTAACAAGAACCAACTTCCTCTCTCTCCTCTTTAAAATTAGATTCTTACCAAATCATCCATCTCCGCAAAGAACAAAAAGAAGACGAGGACGAGGAAGAAGAAGAATATTTATTGATTTTTATTTTTCCAAAATGCATTTCGCTAAACTTGATGATTCGCCCATGTTTCGCCAACAGGTTCTCTGCATTCAATTTCATTCTTCTGTTTGTTGTGTACAATTTGTAATATGGCGCTTTTATTTTTCAACGGAACGATTACGTAAGGATAATTCATTAATGTAGTTGCAGTTCCTTTAATCTCACGTTGCTATGAGATAGTGGTTTTATGCAGACATTGCATTGCGCATCTCAATTTTTTATTCTCTTGATGGTGTTATTTGTAAGATAATCCATCATGAAGAAGAGGCGTTTTGTCATGAATGTAGAATGCCTCAAGAATTTGTTTTACGGTAGAGCTGCACACTTATTTTTTAATGGCTATCGATGCAGCTGCAATGCTTGGAAGAAGGTGTAGATTCATTGCGGGCAAGATGCCACAAGTTCTACAAAGGATGTCGGAAGTACACGTAGGTTTCTCTTTTTTTCACACAAATGGTCTTATTTATTGAGCTTCGCACTTACGCCATTTCTCACTTGTTGTCCATTTGGAAATTTCGCTTTTACAGTTTATTGCACGTGCTGTGAATTTTCATGTATTATTACTTAGTTGCGGAAAGTTTCTTCTGTGAATAACTTGGAATAAAGGTTTAGAAGCACGAGAAGTTGATATTATACTAGTGGAAGTAGACCCTCAGTGATTATCCTCCTAAGTGGACAGAGACTTGGGAAAAAATAATTAAGGAAAGTATGCAAAATCCCCTCCCACCAAGAAGTTGTAAGGACTTACTTTAACCCAAAGGAGACACTAAGCTTTCGTTTACTCTAGCAAGAACGAGTCACCAAATGATGTTTCAGTCTGTCATTGAAGGCATACTGTTATGCAGTCAAAACCATTTGATTTTGTCTTGAGCTAATGAGGAAGGCGGCTACTAGTTATAAATAATTTAAGTCTTGCAAGAAAACCTCGATTTCTGCATTGAAGAGTTAGATAGCTCCAGGGCCTATTAAAGTCCTCTACGTAAATAGTTATTCAACCTAAAGTTTGTGAATAAATCAAGAAGCTAAAATGTTCTCTGTGCGCATGCATGTGTGCGTACATGCATGTATGCATACATATATATTAACTGCTTGGTGGTTTGAGGCATTTTTCTTGCTAATGTTCAAACTTGTGACTGCATAAATCACTAAGATAGCCTTGTGGTCACATTTCTTTGAGAAGTTTTGAAAATTTGGATGCAAGAGAAAGCATATCTTGGAACAGGAGAGTGCATGAGGTCTTGAATCTTTTCAAGTATTATACCTGAAACAAGAAAGAGCAGAGAAAAACAGAAAAAGTTGCTTTCCTCCGGATATGTATAAAATTCTTATAGCAAAATCAAACTTTTTATGGGAGCAAACTAAGTACCAGCATTGCTCATACCTGAACAGTTTAGATCATCATTTTTGGTTTAATGAAGCATGATTTTGACCATTTCAGTTGAATAAACAAAAGTCCATTCACATTTCTAATGTTCTGTAAAAGAATCTTACATCTAGATTTGTTTAATGTCTTTTAGGGAAGGTCTTGGAGAGGGATATGATGGGGACATTGCTTTTACGAGTGCCCTTGAAACTTTTGGGGGAGGGCATGGTGATCCTCTCTTTGTTTCTCTGGGAGGTAAGTCTCATTGCTCTCCTTCCATATGCATTTTTTATTTTTAAAATCTAGAACTAGAATGACTTTCCTTGCAGCATGCTTAGATGAGATGATAAATGGAGATGTGCATACTTAGAGGTTATACCTAGGGTTATATATTAGCCCTGAACTGACATGTAAGTTTAGGCTGAAGAATAAGGAGGCATTGTTGCTGAAGGTTTTCTCTAGTTTTGTGCTTGATATATTTATGAAATGTAGTCAAAGTTGGCTGAGTTATTCTAAAGCATGCCACACTTATCTCTCCACCCTAGCTTTTCTAACCAACATGCTTCCTTTGAGTAAAGTGTAACTTGTTTTAGTAAAATAAAAATACATATGAAGTGTATCTTGTTATTAATTTTGATTAATTTTCTTTTGGAAATCTCAGGACCCGTTATGACCAAATTCACTATTGCTTTGAGAGAAATTGGTACATATAAAGAAGTTCTGCGGTCTCAGGTAATAATTAGTTTAGCTTTGTCAATTGTTTTACCATCCAGCTGCTTTTCTTTTACTAAGCTCTAACTTTCTTTCTTTCTTCTTCGTCTTCTTCTCTCTTTTTTTAAATACTAACTGCTAATTCTAGTATAGGAAAGCCTTTTTAGTATCCACATTAGGTTATAAATATGAACTGCTACTTCTTCAATCTCGGAGGATAACATATTTCTGATTCTGATACTAAGGTGCAATTATAAATTATAAGCTTGTCATTAGACTATGTACTTCCTCTACAGCCTCTTTTCCTGCACAAATCCTAGGCTAGTTTTGTTCACGGCTTGTGACAAGTTGTTTTGACCAGTGATAGTAGGATACATAAACAAGACCTTTTTTTTTTTATGAAATATATAAACAATGTTAAAAGTTGCAGCCTTCCAGTCTTTTAGCGACCCAACACCTACCCTGGCAATAATGTTAAGCAGTTGCCTGAGAAGGAGCGGTTCAGAGTAGAAGTATGGGGTTATATTACTGGTCTTCATAGAGGTATACTTTTGATCACAAATGCAAGAATTGACTAATTTTCATGATTCTGGTTCAAGAAGAGTAAGCTGAAATTGCTGGTGACACTCAAGGAATCTCTGAAGCTGCTGTAGGCTGTGCACTACAGTAAATCCAAGGAGTCCAAGGGACCCCGGGCAGGGAAAGGAGTCAAGAGAAGCAGTCCACCAATTCAACTAGGAGCCAATTGATTGATTTTCTTACTCAAGCCACTACTAACCAACCTTGAGGACAATGATTGATTAGAGTGTTGTTTGGGGGGGGGGGTGATTGATACATGTGATTTCTGAAGAAGTTGGTAGAATAAGAAGTTGAAAGTTAATTAAAAGAGGGAAGTCATAATCCATTATAAGAAAATGAGAAACTAGTTAGGATAATAAATAGAGCTAGAAGTTAGTTAGAAAGGAGGGGAACTTTGTTATGCCAGCTAAACAAATGTGATACATTCCCAACTACAGTTATCAGTATAAAAAATAGTCAATGGGATGAGCAATATGTGGAATTATTTATTTAATAAAGAATTATGATTTTATCTTCTTCCTAAAGTCAAGTGTATCAGTGATGTTTTTATTTGCCAATTTCTGAGGATGGCCTGACCTACACACCATATCTGTTCTTTATTTATCTGTCACATCACTTATTAAGCATTAGAATAATGTGCCAACCAGTATATGGGGATTGATGGACAATTTGATTTTCAGTTGGCTACACCTTCCTTTGAAATACATGCTTAAATTAGTTTTCTTTTTCTTGCTACATTTATTTATTGCTCTTTCTCATGTCTGACAATATGGTTGGGATTTCATTCTCTATTTATGAATCCTTTTATTTTAGACTGGAATAAGCTGCAATATGATGCTAAAGTCATTTGGTACATAGATATCTTACATTTTTTGGTATCTTGGATATATAAACTGCCATAATGTTTTCATGTTTGGCATGACAATAAAAAATTATTGAAGAATTAATACGATTTGCATTTTTCAAAATTTAGTAAAACGAAAAATTCAGGGACATGAGATTCTATCATTATTGGATGTCACAAGTTAGCACCTAAAATTGTGGTATCCTATGCTTCTAGACATCTTGGATGCCTGTATACCAAGCACAGACAATTTGGATGCCTCTGAGATCTAAGAGTGAGGAGATAGTGTACCAAATAGCTCCGTGATTTTGCAAGCATTGGTTTTTTCTTGTTTTCTAGTTGATTAGAGGCGATTATTCCAACAAATATTGCTGGGCTAACTATGCTTAATATGACTATTTAGGTGGAGCACATGCTTAATGACCGGTTGCTGCACATTCTCAATGTTGACATCCAAGATGTCAAGGTATAAGCTTAACACGTTCTCATAATCTGTGTATCTTATGTCCAAAAAAAATTTCAATGTATATGCTTTACTTCCTAGGCTTATGAAGTGAAGTCACTGGCTTCTATCAGTTGAAAATTTTTAATGATTGGAAGGTGTCCATTTTCTTTTGCTATCATTTCCTTTGAAGGACTTTTTCCTTTATTGAGTGGTTACTTCAAGCAATCTTATCTTCTTCATAAATCTAATGGAGAGGAGGGTCGATTCCATTGTCAAGATAGCATAGTTTTTATTAGTTCAAAAGTAATGATGATTGGCAATTAGACCATGGAGACTGACCTTTGATTGATTTTAGTTTCTAAAGGAACAACTCTTTTACAAAAATTAATGCTCCTGAAGTTGCTTTTCATTTGCAACAAAATTTTCATATTATTCATGCTTCATATGACTGGTATAGCTCTTTTTATTTTAATGCTTCTAGTGATACTCGCAGGAAGCTCGGAAGCGATTTGATAAAGCTTCCCTTTCATATGATCAGGTATTTCTCAACTTCCTATAAATGTAGCACAGCATATGCACTCCACATGCAATGGTTTTTTCTTTTATTCTACTATTTGTGTATGATTCTTAAGTTGTGTGATTTACTATAATAGTGTATGTGCTTATTGAATGTTTTTTTGGTATTTGGTATGTTGCCTTACTCTTTTCTGATCTTTATTAAATTGATTAAAACTTTCTCTTGATCATTTATACCAGCAGTACAATTGTTAAGATTATTCATGCTTCACAAATCATGTTCAGCCAATTTTGTGTATTGTCGAGATTTAAATATTTTTAGGGCGCCTCAAATGGCTTGAAAGAAAGGATATGCGTTAATAAATTATTTGCATGGGTTGGTCTGTAACGTCTCCAAGTCACTAGTTGACTGAAGTTTGTTGGTGCTTCTATTTTCAATCATTGAGAAATGATGGAAAATGTCCTTTACGTCATTGTGGTTAGTGATTTTGTAAAAGCAAGAGGCATGTTTAAACTTAATGTTTCTAAATGAGATAATTTATTGCAAAATAAGTGGGGTGCATTTTGTGCCACAGGCACGTGATAAGTTTCTGTCATTAAGAAAGAGCACTAGGATTGATGTTGCTACCGTCATAGAAGAGGTACATCTAGTTTATCTATGACATCAAGTTTAGTTAAATTTTGATTCAATAATTAATTCAATAGCTTGTCATGGGTTATCATGATCCTTGCAAATCTAATTTGGTAGTGAGACATTCCAGGAATGGCACAATGCAAGGGATTCATTTGAGGAAGCCCGTTGCAATCTGGTAATTTCAATTCCACAACACATGTTGCTATGAATGAGTATCAGATGTACGTGTTTGATTCTTAACTAAATAATATATATATATATATATATCATTATCCAGGTTAGTGCTCTAAGTAATGTTGAGGCAAAGAAGAGATTTGAATTTTTGGAGGCTGTCAGTGGAATTATGGATGCTCATCTTCGATACTTTCAACAGGTATATGAGATAGTGATATGTTTGGCAACATTTCTTACTGGTACTGCACTTATGCTGCTTCTTGAAAATGAAATATCTTTCTCTTGCAGGGATACCAGCTATTGCATCAAATGGAACCTTTCATTACTGAGGTTTTGCTACTAATTCTTTCATTCTTTTGCTCCTGATTGTACAAATAGCTATTTCATATGAAGAGTATATATGTATTTTGCTTATAATTTTTTCTGAAAACATAAACCTAGCAGCTGAAACAGTATAACATGTGGGTTATAATACATAACTGAATAAAAATTATAAGCAAGGTGTACTTCCTGAAGTTTATACCCCTGAATGATTGATTGAATCAACCTTGATGTGACCTATCACTTATTGCCACAATGAAATGTTTCAAGTATGGAGGAAAATAGTTGGAAGTTCCTGATTTATTGGCTAGATGGAAGACTTATTTCCCAGCATAGGAGGTTCCTTTCTATTCTTTAACAGAACAAGATAAATTCTGTTAATCACGGTTGAGAGTGAGAAACTGTTGAACGTAATAGTCCTCCTTGAGATGTTATTTATTGTTCCAGAGGCAGGCTTCACCAACAATGACACAAACTCTGTTGATTTTGTTTTTCCCAACTTAATAGTGAGAGGGTTTGAATGCCAAATGTTCTAACTCTGCTAGGTTTCAGGTTTTGGCTTATGCACAGCAATCAAGAGAAAGTTACAATACGGACCAGATTTCTCTAAATGAAAAAATGCAAGAGTACAAAAGACAAATTCATCAAGAAAGTAGATTATCGTTAAATGGCCCCCATGGTTCTCCTGGAGACTGTGTACAACCCTTTTCTAGGATATCAAGTGAAGTTGTAGATGCAGTAATGGAATCCGCTGCAAATGGAAAGGTATTCTCTGATGCGATGTTTAATGTTTTCCTCTTTCTCTAACAGAAATATACTTACTGCATTCTAAATTTTTTCATTTGAGACCATTTTGTTGGCTATTGTTTATCTAAAAGTGCACAATTTTAGGTTCAAATTATTCGACAAGGATTTCTTTCAAAACGTTCCTCCAATCTGAGGGGTGACTGGAAGAGAAGGTATTTTGTTCTTGATAGTCAAGGAATGCTGTTTTATTATCGCAAGCCATGGAACTGGTCACATGTGAGTCGCCAATTAAAGTTAACTTGTAATATTCTTAGCTACATAATGCTCATTTTTCATCAGCTTCTTTTCTTAATAAATTTTGAACATACCTTTTCAGAGTGGCAATCTATCATCTGTGCAAAGAAATAATACCACTGAAAATGGTCCTGGACTTCTGAGCCGGTGGCTTTCTTCTCATTATCATGGGGGTGTCCATGATGAGAGATCTGTGGCACGTCATGCAGTGAACCTGCTTACATCAACAATTAAAGTTGATGCTGATCAGTCAGATTTAAGATTTTGCTTCAGGATCATTTCACCAGTAAAGAACTATACATTGCAGGTATTTATTTCAAAAATTATTTAACACATAGTCTAGAGCTTTATTATTACTTCTGATATACTAAAGCAAGACAATGCAGGCAGAAAATGCAGTGGACCAGATGGATTGGATTGAAAAGATGACGGGAGTAATTGCTTCCTTGTTGAGTGTTCAGTCAGTAGAAATGGTACATAGTAGATTTCTCTCTTAAAAATGCATCCCTTGATGCCAGTGTTATTTTTTACTACTATAATCATGAAAATAATTATATGACAGCCTCTCACAGCTGACTCTGAAAGTGGTGACTGTTGCTCTTCAAGCAAGAGTGATATGCTGGAAAGTTGTCAAGATGATGATCAGCAAATGAGTAAGGAGTGTGCATCCAAGAACATCACTTCTAATAATCATTTGCGTGAATGTAAAAGTTTTCAGTTGCATAAACAGAGTGCAAGAGGTGAAAAACCAATTGATGTTCTTAGAAGGGTAAGTGGGAATGACAGATGTGCTGATTGTGGTAAACCTGAACCAGACTGGGCGTCCTTAAACCTTGGTATTCTCATATGCATCGAGTGTTCTGGTATTCATCGTAATCTTGGTGTACATATATCAAAAGTAAGTAGTTCAGGTTGCACATTTAAGTTCGTCATTCGGTGATGTTTATATATTGTGTCTTATCAGTATTTACTGAATAAAAGCGAGAGATATGCATAAGGACCTTTGACCTGTTATCTGAAAGCACTCACAATATTAGACTACAAAATAACAACTGACCAAATAATATATAACAGCCAATTTTAAAATTTGTTATTTACATTTGCATGGGAGACAAATAATGGCATTCATTCATTATGTTAAAATGAAAATACTATTGATGCTTAGAACTTGTAAATTAATGCAATCCTTTCTGAAATAAGGAGAAACAAAAATTATGTGTGTAACATCACTTTCAAGATTGTTGACCAAACACTGCAAAATATGAAGACAAAAAGACTGCGATCAATAGATCCAGACTACACAGATGTGCCCAACATAATCATTTAAATTGTAGAAACTTTATATCTAGGATGGAAATGACAGTACTATTGTATGACTATGAATACAGGTTCACATAAAATAAAATGAAGTGGATTGAAAAAAATAATAGCTGATCAATTGTCATCTAAGACATGTAAAATGTAAATCTTACTCTAAATTGTATCAATTAACTATAGATTTATTGTTAAACTGCAGGGCTATTAATCCGAATTACTGCTTATATATATATTTGGTTATATATGACAGTGTTTGGTGCAGAAAAACTTATTTATTTTATTGAGAATAGCATTACATATATAGGCCTTCTAGGGCAAATCTAAAATAAAGATAAAAATCTCTAAGAATCTACTAAATCTGATTTAAATCAAACCAGATAGATATAAACAGTAAAAGATATAAAGGAGGATAAATCTAATCTTAAAAGATAATGAAATAATGAAGAAATATTAGTGCATAAGAATTGGGCTTTAAGGCCCACTTCCGACACTCCCCCTCAAGCTGGAGAATAGATATTAATCATTCCCAGCTTGCTGCTCAATCCCTTGAACCTTGTCCTTGTGAGAGCCTTTGTCAACACATTTGCAGCTTGATTCCCTGAGGAAAACATATTTCAAATCAATTATCTTAGCATCAATCTTTTCTTTAATGAAGTTTCGATCAATCTCAACATGTTTTGTTCGATCATGATAAATGGGATTTTTAGCAATTCCAATTGTGGCCATGTTATCACACCAAACATTAATGGGAGAAGGAATTTCAATTCTGAGCTCCTTCGAGAGTCTTATAATCCACGTCCCCTCACAAATTCCTAGAGCCAATGCTTTGTATTTTGCTTCTGCTGAGCTCCTTGCAACCATTGATTGCTTCTTGCTCCTCCAGGTAACAAGGTTACCCCATACAAAGGTACAGTAACCAGTTTTTGATCTTCTGTCAACCTCAGAGCCTGCCCAATCTGTATCTGTAAATACTTCTATATTCCTTGTTTTTCCTTTGGCGAAAAACAATCCTTTTCCAGGTGTCATCTTCAAATACTTCAATATCCTGTACACTGCCTTTAAATGCTCTTCCTATGGGTTGCTCATAAACTAACTAGCAACACTAACAGGAAAACATATATTAGGACGAGTATGTGACAGATAAATTAGTTTACCAACTAATTTTTGGTAGCTTTCTTTGTCAACTGGAGTGCTCTCCGCCTTGAAACCCAATTTACAGTTTACTTCCATGGGCGTGTCTACTGGTTTTGCACCTAGCATTCATGTCTCTTTCAACAAATCTAGTGTATATTTCCTTTGGGATACACTAATTCCCAGTTTCGATCTTGCCACTTCCTTGCCAAGGAAGTACCTGAGACTTCCAAGATCCTTAACTTCAAATTGAGTGGACAATTTCTTCTTTAAATTCTGAATTTCTTCAATATCATCACCTGTTAAGACTATATCATCAACATAAACAATCAAAACGGTGATCTTACCACTATTGTGCCTAACAAACAGTATGTGATCTGTTTGGCATTGATTGTACCCATAAGACCTTACAACCTGAGTAAACCTTTCAAACCAAGGTCGAGGGGATTGCTTAAGCCTATATAGAGACTTATACAACTTACACACTTTTCCAGCATTCCTTGTATTTTTCAGTCCTAATGGGACCTCCATGTATACTTCTTCCTCTAGATCTCCATTAAAAAATGCATTCTTTACATCTAATTGAAACAAAGCCCAATCAAGGTTAACAGCTAAAGACAATAATATCTTAATTGTATTGAACTTTGCTACTGGAGCAAGTGTTTCCTGGTAATCAATACCATGAATCTGTGTGAATCCCTTAACTACTAGTCTTGCCTTATACCTGTTAATAGTACCATCTGGGTTATACTTCACAGTGAACACCCATTTACAGCCTACAATAGTCTTACCTTCAGGGAGCTCAGTCAACATCCAAGTTTCATTCTTCGCAAGTGCATTAAGCTCATCTTCAATAGCATTCTTCCATCTAAGATCTATGATTGCTTCCTGAAAACTATTCAGAATTTTCTCCGTTTCAACATTGACATCAAAATTTTTCAGACTGGATGACAATCGGCTATTAGATACAAATCTGTTAATAGGATGCTGGGTACAAGATTTCTTACCTTTCCCCAGAGCAATTGCTGCTGCAAATCATCAAAACCTGGCTTAGTTACGGATTCTTGGTCCTGCACAGGAGTAGGATCATGCTCACTATCATCTCTTGCTTGATTTTCAGCACATTTGTTCCTTCTAGTATAAACTTGAATCTATTTCTTAGGTTGGGTTTCTGTTGGAGGTTCAAAACTGTCCAAGGGAGAAATTGAGATAATTTCGTTCTGCTCAGGTGCAGAATCAGTGTTAGTAGGATCATTTTCTAGTGTAGGTTTAGTAGGGTTAGTGTTAGGTGGAAGAGGCATTATAGATGGCAAAGTTGGTGATGTTTGGGGTATTGTAACATGCTCAAATGGTGTATTATGATCACAAACATGCCATTCACTGCTAGAATTCTCCCCCTGAATGGAAGGTTTGGGATAGTAAGGAAGGTGCTCAAAAAACTTGACATTCATGGAGACATAGATTTTGTTAGTGATGGGACAGTAACACTTGTACCCTTTATGAGTAGCAGAATACCCCACAAATACACATTTGACAGCCCTTGAAGCAAGTTTGTTTTCATTATTGACATGAACAAAGGCCACACACCCAAAAGTTCGAATGGGAATAGATGAAATGAGAGGTGAATTTGAATAGATTTCAGTGAATTTCTGAAGGGGAATAGCAAATTTTAGAACTTTTGAAGGCATTCTATTAATCAAATAAGAAGTTGTCATAATAGCATTCCCCCATAAATAACTAGGAACATTATTTGTAATCAAAAGGGCCCTAGCTACTTCCAAAAGATGCCTATTTTTCCTTTCAGCTATATCATTTTGTTGAGGAGTGTTGACACATGAGGTTTGATGATGAATCCCTTGAACACTTAGGTACTCACTAAAATTAGAATTGAGATATTCCCTCCCATTATCACTTCGGAGAATTTTGATTGAGGTTTGAAACTGATTTATGATGAAAGCATGAAAATCCTTGAATATTTTGAAAACTTAAGATTTATCCTTCATTAGGAAAACCCAAGTTAGTCTTGTGTGATCATCAATGAAAGTTACAAACCACTTTGCTTTTGAGTTGGTTAAAACCCTTGATGGACCCCAAATATCACTGTGGATAAGAGTGAATGGTTGAGAAGGTATATGTTGTTGTGGGGAATAGCAACTTTTGGTTTGCTTGGAGAATTGGCAGACATCACAACAAAAATCGGAACTGCTTTAATTGATCAAATTGGGAAACAAAATTTTCATATAATCAAAATTCGGGTGTCCTAGTCTACGGTGCCACAATAGCACATCTTTATTTGACATAATAGGAAAAGAAGAAACAAACAAAATTGAAGAAGAAACAGATGAAATTTGCTTGACTTTATTATTTGAGAGTCCTTCAAGATAGTAAAGTCCATCCCACTCCTTAGCATTGCCAATCCTCCTCCCTGATGCCAAGTCCTGAAAATCACAAATAATATCATCAAAAATTACGTAGCATCTTAACTATTTTACAATCATTATAACAGATAAGAGACTACACTCAATCTCAGGCACGTATAAAACATCCTTCAAAATAATTGTTTCAGTGATAATGACAGTTTCTTTTCTAAAAACCTTGGCGTATGGTTCCATTAGCAACTTTTACCATTGTGTGCTTTGAATAAGCAGTAAATTCACAAAATAGTTCCTTAAAACCAGTAATATGGTCTGTGGCTCCTGAGTCAACTACCCAAATGTTCTTGTTTTGAACTATACTACTAAGAATAGCTGTCAAGGATATACCTGCTTAGCCAAAGTTACAGAGGGAGTAGTTTGATCTGTCTTACTATTATTTTGAGCATTGAGTTGAACCTGTTTGTCAAGTAATTTCTTCAAAATTGAAAGCTCCTCTATGCTGAAATTTGCAATCTCTGATTTAGGTTCTCCTACCATCATTCCTCTGTTCTCACCCTTCTTTTGCTTGGCATTCGTGGGCTTCCCATAAATCTTCCAACAATTGTCACAGGTGTGTCCACTCTTATTGCAGTGGTCACACCATTTGGTCACCTTTTTCCCCCTTTGATTGTTGTTATAGTCCTCCTCTAGCCACCATAGCTGAAACTTCTGCAGGAGGAACATTAGGTGAGTATTGCACCAATTCTTTTCTGCTCTCTTCATATTTTATCATGTTGAGAGTTTCTTCAAAAGATGGAAAAGGCTTGGTACTCATAATTCTGGCTCTAACTTCTTCGTATTCGTTATTCAAGCCAAGAAGGAAATCATAAGTTCTCTCTCCTTCCACAATTTGTTTATAGTAAACCTCATCCCGATGGCACGACCATTGACGAATTTCATATAAATCTATTTGCTGCCATACCCGGTTCAGGGCATTATAGTATTGTGTGATGGTCTTTTCTCCTTGCTTCAAGTTTCGAAGAGTTTGTTTGAGTTGGAAGATAGTTGCTTTATTTTCTCTGACCGAAAATGATCTCCTAGTTGAATCCCAAATTTCTTTGGCTGTAGCAGCAAGCAAGCAATTTTCACTGATCTCAAGATCCATAGAGTGCACCAACCATGTCATCATTGTGTTGTTTTCGGCTACCCACGTGTCATAGCCAACCTCTCCAGGTTCTGGTATCCTCCCTTCGCCAGTGAGATACTTCTCTTTGCACCTGCCTCTAACAAACATTAGAACATTCCGTGACCATTGCAAATAATTATTGCCATTGAGTTTGTGCGGAATCATGGGCTGTGGAAGACTTTCGAGCACTCCTCCTCTAAGAGAAGATGTGCCACTGCTTCTAGATTTTTGTTCCTTCATAGCCGACCTTTTTGAGTCATCGTTGTTGGTGGCAAGAACTCTTGCATTGTGAGCGCCTGTTTGAAGTCCATTGTGTGCTGTTTACTGCTGCTCTGATACCATGACACTGTTTGGCGCAAAAAAACTTATTTATTTTATTGAGAATAGCATTACATATATAGGCCTTCTAGAGCAAATCTAAAATAAAGATAAAAATCTCTAAGAATCTACTAAATCTGATTTAAATCAAACCAGATAGATACAAACAGTAAAAGATATAAAGGAGGATAAATCTAATCTTAAAAGATAATGAGATAATGAAGAAATATTAGTGCATAAGAGTTCGGCCTATAAGAATTGGGCTTTAAGGCCCACTTCCGACAATATATATATTTGGTCTTTCTCCTCCCCTTCTTTTCCAACAGTTCTGTATAAATTTTTGTGTGAGGATTTTATTATTATTAAGAGGGAAAATTTTATCTCTTTTTAATCCTCATTTTTCCAGCTGAAGTGGAAAACATATTTTTGCAGGTAAGATCACTGACACTTGATGTGAAAGTCTGGGACCCTTCTGTCATAACCATGTTTCAGTCACTGGGCAATCACTTTGCAAATTCAGTTTGGGAAGAGAAGTTGCATTCAGCAAGTAAAATGCAAGCTGATGACATGACTATTGGGTAAGTGTTTTGAAAATTGATGGGTTTCAATGTTTGGACTTATGTTAATAAGAGCTATAGTGATGTAGTCCAACATCAACAGAAACAAATTGTTTCGTGTGAAGAAACCAGAACACGATGATTCTATTTCATTAAAAGAGAGGTTCATTCATGCAAAGGTAATCTTAAGGATACTTTTAGTTTCTCTTATATCATATTGATATTTCCTACTATTGATGAAGTTTTCAGAGTCATCATGTAAATTCTTAGCTCGTGTTTTTTATTTTGAGGAAACAGTAAATATACTCTGTCATACTATCTTACTAGTTTGGCATGCTTAAAGATTTTCCAATGAATAGCAAAGTAATTAAGTAGTCTACCCGTGATTATCTGCTTTCTGAGGCATTGCTTAGAAACTTATCTAGAAGGTTGGTACTCTATATGTTGATCCCTGCAATCTATTTCATTTCCTAGCTGCCTGTTTTGTGACACACATAAAAATATCTTATTTGAGTTTTTTGCTCATTGGTGAAAGGAATTGCAGTGTGGTTAACTAGTTATATTCATTGTTAGTGTATTTGGCCAAATTGTAACTAAATTGAGTTTGTTCGCAGTGTAAATTTTCACCTACTTGTTTACGAGTTGAGTAATGCGCTCAATTTTTATGTTAAATTTCTCAACCTCATCCGCATAATCTTCTTATGCAATTTTCTCCATGTTATTTCTGTTTATAGTATGTGAACAGCTGAAAAATTGGCCACCCCTTCTTTCTTTATATATTTTGGACATCTAAGAGTGGGCACTTCTACGCTTTTTTCCTTCTCATTTTTTCTTTACAGTGAAACAAATAATTGCTGACAGTTTCCTCCTTGCATGTTTCTCCTTATTTAAACTAGATGAGGTTGGCTTTTTCTGCTTTGATTAAAAAAAAAAAAGTAGGTAGGAATCTTATTCCATGACGGAATATTATGTCGGGGAGATATAACTAGATGCTTTCTCTTAATGCAGTATTCTGAGAAAGTCTTTGTCGATCAGATAAAGAATAACTGCCATCTCCTTTCAGTGGCGCAACAGTTGTGGGATAGCGTCTGTGCCAATGACAAGAAAGCAGTGTACCAGCATATTGTGAAGTCTGATTTGGATGTCAATGCTGTCTGTGGGCAAGAATATTTTGGTATGTCTTAATCTTACCTCTTAACTCCTCGAAAGGCTTCAAGGCTGGAAAAATAAGAGGTCCATGATGGTTAATAAGTGACTTTACAGATGACGCTTTTGACATGCCTTCTTCAAGCAATTCAAAATCATCAGCTAAAAGTGAAAATCAGCCAATAGAGGACATACTTGATGGTTCTACTGTGCTTCACCTGGCATGCCTGACTGCTGACATTGCCATGGTGGAGCTGCTTTTACAATATGGTGCAGACATAAATGCTTCCGATTCAAGAGGTCGCACACCACTGCATTACTGTATTATCAGAGGGAAGAATGCAACCGCAAAATTGCTTCTAATGAGGTAATTGTATTATCTGTTCTGTTCTTTATATGCCTTCAATGCGGTTTTGTGCCTAATAAGATCTGGCTGCCTCGTTTTGCTTTGGTGGTTTGTTTCTAAATACATAATTCACTTGCAGTTATTGTTTTTCTGAGTTTGTATGCTGAACATTCAAGTGCATGTTGTCTTGTATTCTGGGTGCCAAACAAATAACTAATAGTTATTTAAGCATATTAATATAATTTTCACTAGGATTTTCTTATAACATGCTTATAAGTCTGTCAGCAGTAGGTTCAATCTATCAATTATTTTATAGACTAAATTTACTTGATAATTTGTCATCCAAATCCAATAAGAGATTTTGTCAATTATTTGCAGGGGGGCCAATCCACATGCCGAAGATGATGAAGAAGATACGCCTCTTAAGCTGGCGTCAGAATCCGCTTCTGTTAGCAATGATGTTCTCGCCCTCATTACAAGAAGATGACATGCTTACAGAGCACATAATAAAAGTCATAAAATGGATGTAGCGGAATCAAACCTATAAGACATTTGTGCCAGTGCGCTGGAGGAAATCAACTGCCCACTTGTCTTGAGGAGAAGGAAGAAGCCTGCGGCATGTATGGTGGGTGGTGACAGGAAATAGTGGGTTGGCCTGCTGGGCCATGTGTGAATAGTGTATACTTAATTTTGGGATAATTAATTAATTGATTAGCATGTAATATAAGGGCGGCATGTGATTTAAAATCATGGTTAGTATTCTACTAGGACTTCCACCTTGTTAGTCGCGTGACAAAGATGGGAAATATACACACCAGTAATAGAGGATCCGGAAATGTGGATCTTAAGTGACAGGCGTTGTTGTTATGATGATTTATGACAGAATTGCTAGGTTCAATGTTCCGTTTTGAATGAATTTCTACATTTCAAACAAAAACAAAAAAAGTTCCGTGGATTATGTGAATTTCAACGTATCGACAACAATACTGCGTCAATCAGACAATTCTTGAACTTGAGAGATTCTTTGACCAAAATTTTCCACATCGATGATTTCCTCATTTCTAATTTACTGGCAACATTGGAGGGAAAATTTAAAAGGAAAATATTTAAAGTTTCTACTGAACAAGGAGATGGGCCGAAGCCCCGCCTGGCGTCTGTGGGTTTACTTGGAAAAGGAAACCACGCCTTAATGTTTTATTTATTTACCATCTTTCTTGATTTTTACCCTTCATTTCAAAACTAAGGATTTCATAGATTAAATTATATTAATTTTTAAAATTTTGATTAAATTTGAAAATTAAATTGGGTTCCTATATTTTAATATAAGGTATAAAGATATTTTCTTTCATGTGTTTAGGCAAAGATTTTTTTGTACAATATAATTTTATTCTTAATATGATTATAAATATAAAAAAGCTAATGTTAATGTTTAATATGAGATTGATTTTATTACTAATATAAAAATTATTTATTAATGGTCTGTAAACACTCATGAAAATTTATGCTATTTCCCTTGTGTTTTAAGTGCCTTCACAAATTAAACTCATAAAAACACTCCTATCTACTAGCTACTGCCCTGCATGAGTTCTCTCATTCAAATAAAAAAATTTATGTAATGCCATCAAATGTCAACTTATGTCCAGCTAAGCACATATGTTGATATCTTAGATGTGGGTTTAAGTCCCACTTTTGATATATATATATTAAGACTTTATTAGTAAATAACATATAATTACTTATGTAATCAATTTTTAAAATTTAAATGTATATTTGAATTAGATTTTACATAATTGATTCTAAGTATAATTAATTTTGCATAATTGATTTTAACATAATTGATTTATCAAAAGTGATTTATATTTGAATACATTTAACGTTATTCAAAGGTTCGGTTTGATTTGGTTTTGGCTAAAAATAGAACCAAACCAGTCAGTTCAACATATATTGAAACCTTTTCGGTTTTTCTTTTAATCAATTTTATTCGCTTCTAGTTTGGATTGATTTGGTTCATGTTAAATTAATTTTTTTTAAAAAAATATATCATCCTTCTTCAAAAATTAAATCAAATAGGTTGTATATAGATACTATATGAATACAAATTATATCTAAATATTTTATTAAAATATGGATATTTTATGTAAAAATTTTGTGAATTTTTCATATAGTTATTTTTTATAGATTCACATAATTAATTTAATTATGACAACACACTTATCTATATTTATTCTCTAATATCAATAAATGTCTTATAATATTGTTCATAGGCTTTTTTACTTATTAGTGCTAAGAGACTTATGTCAAAATATAGAACAAAAATAAATGTAGTATTTATATTAAAAAAATTATAAAAAAAGTGTAATATGTTTGGTTTGGTTCATATTGATTTAAGTTTTAAAGGCCTGAAATCGAATTAAATCAAACCGAGTCGGTTCCATAATTATGAAAACCGAAATAAACCTTATTTTAATTCAATTTTAATCAATTTGTGTTGGTTCGGTTTAATCAGTTTGGATCGATTTCGAACACTCTTAGATGCTTTTACCTCAAAAATGATTTTAAAAAAATAAAATATGTTTGGATAATTTAATCAAAAATATTTTTAGATGGATAATCACTTGAAATGTCTAAAATATCCTTGATGCTTAAATAATACTAGTTTTTTTAAAAAATTATTAATAACTAATAATATTACATAACTAATTAAAATTTTAATAACTTTTTAATTAAAATTTTAATTTATAAATAACATGAAAATATCACGTGACTAATGGTCTTGCATATGTTACATATAAAATTGAAAGTACAAAAATTTAATATTAAAAATGCTATAAAAAATTTAATAATATAATATAATTATTTGTTTTGTAAAGATTATATACCAGTTTCCGGTGATGAGAAAAAGGCAGGAAGGGTGCACCGTTTACACTTTGAGTAGCTGAGATGGGTATTTTAGTTAAATAATAGTAAAAAAAAAAATTAAAAGCCCGCAGTTAACTCACTTAAAGCTTTCATGTCGTTTATCGAGAAAAAAAAAGCTTTAATGTCAGAATAAAATAAAATAAAATAAAATGTCAATTCATTCATGTTATCTGCAATGTTGTCGAGGCTCGTTTGACATTATGTAGGGTGTGTTCATTTAAAAGAACGAGCACAATCTTTATTTTAAAAAAACTATTAAAATTTTTGTTTTTATTTTCAAATTTAAATTATCTTCATATTTTAAATTGAGAATAATTTTTTTTATTTTATATCGTATTTATTTTATTTTAATAAAAGTAAAATGAATTTTAATCTATTCAAATTTAATTTAATTTAAATAGTCGAAATGAGAGATAAATGATTAAATGCTATGTTAATAAATGTGAGAAACATCACTCGCAGATTGCCATAATTCATAGTTTTTATATCAGGGAAAAGATCAATTTGTTCGGTTTATGCCGACAATGTTTGAGAGAAACTTACATGCACTTTCGCGCGATGTCCCCGTAAAATAATAATAATAATAGTTGAAGAGAAAAGTCGCCGAATCGCAGCTGAAGACGATGAAGAAGAAGACCTCAGTGCCAGTTCCTGAATACAAATCCTACATCGAAATGATGATGGTAATGGTACAGTCGACTCGAAGTCGATAACAATTTTCTGTCATAATCTAATTGCATCCTAACTGTTTGATGAAGGTGCAAAGTGAACAAATGCATATTATATACCGTAACATCAAAACAAGAAGATGAAATAAGCATAACCATAATCATCCGCTTTAGTAACAGTTTCGCATAGGCCCTTTGTAAGTTGAGCATTCTAGCTCTATATATTAAAGATATATAAGTATAGAACCTATACTGTGCGACTCAACTTAAACTTCTAATTTGGTGTAATGCATGGTCTGTATGTATATAATATAATTGACAACTGTACTAGTAAGGCAGTAAAGCAGTGTGATGAGTCAAGATCTTGAGCGTTTCTTTGAGCAGAAGCTAAAGCATGATGTCCGGTGAGAATGCTCACCCGTGAGGAGGGGAAAGAGACTTGAGAAGGGAGGTGAGGCTAGGGCTCCATTTTGAATCTATGTTAGTCCATCCAATCCAATGCTCGAATAACAACAGCAGAACCATTGCGTATGGCAAGGCACATGGCCAAAGTGCTCCTGATGATGGAGCTGTGATTGACAAATGGGAAATGTATGGTCACTTTCGATGTGACAAGGAAATTGTGTGTTTTCCGTACTCCAATTTTATTTTATCCGAAAAATCGTCAGTTCATAATCTGCTGGTCTCTTTGTTCTGCTCAACACGGGGAGTCGAAACCATTGAGGAAAAGAAAAAACTGTTCTCCCATATGGAATTTCTCAAGAACCATTTTCTTACATGAAAGGTCTCTGAGCTTTTAAGCAGGGATAGAGAGGAAACCAGAGATGGCATCGGTGAATTCTTAAGGAAATGTCTAGATTAAGCCGCTTAGGTCGTAACACTTCCCTTGGATTTGAGTTGGGTGTCTTGCCTGAAAAAGGATCTAGAAAGGAAGCACAAATCATTATGCATGGTGTTAAACCATTCTTTTGTTAAGAGTGAGAGTTTACTCTGATGGGCATTACATAATTTTCCTATTTGGCTAAGCTTATTAAGCACTTGTGGGGATTTATAAGTGCCCATAAGTATTTATGTGGTAGAGTTGTTAAACAGAAACAGTTTTTTAATAAACAGTTATGTTTCAAATAAGTGCTTATAGAATAAGTTTATTTTTTCAACTTATGATAATCACTTATCCTTCCATATCACTTATTTCATTTTTTTTTCTCATTATTCACCAAATAATTACTTAAACCCCAATATTCAAACACATTTATTTTCTCAAAATCACTTATGAAGTAAAAATATCTAAATATAAATCACTTTTAATATAATCACTTATATATAATATAATTCAAAGACACCCTCAAACATGAAAAAACAGACACACCCTCAAACATGGAAAAACAGAGCCTGTTGATGTTTCCTCACATGGTTTTCTACAGGAGCACTTGAAGGATTAGACAATTGATGTTCTCGGGGATGCAGTTAGTTTCCAGTGTTAGAGTACGGTCCGTAGACATAGTCCCAAACAATGTAACCTGCTACATCCTTAACATTATCTTAACCACTCAGATGTGATGGCATGGAATTAATCTTAGTGGTTACCACCTGAAAATGAGTTATGCTTATAAATAGCTGTCATTGCTTAAATTAGTCACCTTGACCCTTTTCTTTCTTACTGGAAAACTGCATTATTTGTCTCAATTAACTAGGATGCATAAAATATCTTACGGAAGATATAGGATAATCCGCTCTGTTAGATTTTTAACAAACTCTATAATCCAATATATATAATCATGGGTTGCATTGCATGAGAGTCGCAGTTTGGCTGTATATGATGGTATTGTGGTGGGTTGTACAAGTGATATTGCTTAATCATGTACAGTGCTCAGCTGTTGATTGAACAACGTAATACGTGTCAATAATCTAGATGTGACCCTTCCATGTCTAAATACTTTTGTCTTACTGATAACACTTTGCGCGTTTAATTCCCAAGATGATCAGAAATGGAGAATGAAATGGAATAAATCGGCCATCCAAAAACTAAAATGAAGTTAGATATCGTCAAAATATAATTAAATTATTTACTTATAAATGAGATACAAGCCCCTTCCTTGACCACAGCCGTGCGTTTTTTTTTTACTTAAAAAATTATTTACTGCCAGCCAATCTATTTGCCTTTCTCGTGTCACGGAAATATTTACTTTCAGAATATATATATATATATATATATTCATCTAAAATTGAAAACCAAAAATTGACCAATCACATAGTGTATGGGCCTCACGCAAAAGTATGCACAGGAGAGAAGTTCATGGAACATAAATATGGTCTCGTCCCCTGACAAGACCAGAAACAAAAACAAAAAAGTTGTCCACTCTAGAACACTAGTTCTTTCTTGAGGGTAAGTGGGTAACTCCGAGGCGGCCAGCCTCATTGACCTTTTCCTTTTTTCCTCAGCAAATTGAAAACAAAGGCATGTGACCATTGAGGGTCGCTAGCGTTTGGGTCTCGTTATGGGACAAGCAATTCTGTTGTGTGTTTATTGTTTAGCATTTGCAGGCATATAATTGGATTTCTGGGAGCTTGATGTGGACCATATTGAAAAGACCTCCTTCCTATTCATTCTTGTTATCCATGTGCTGCTTCGTCATTATCCTTTATTGCCGAAGACCTTTGAAAACAACAGATATGTTTGGTTCATCTACTCAATCCTTTCTCTCGACCTACCCAGCGAAGATAAAAACATAGTGAAATTGTCAGAAAAATTTGTTTGTTTTGCAAAACTTGGTCTAAATTTTTATCACCCAGTCAAAATCGATTGTGATATATATATATATATATACAAGACTGAGATGGCAACCATCTACATACTGAATTTTAATCTGTAATGCACCATGAGGCGGTGCAATTAAATGAATATACATTTTGTGACGTGTGATCAGTGTGAGCAACCTCATCCTTGGTCTGTCAGTTGCTTTATTAATTTTGCTTAGGAAAGCGATTGTGTGCCAAGTGTCCCAGAATGTACGAGCCTTTTGCCTCCTTTCCATTACATTTAAGTTTGTGTGGTTGTTGTGTAGTGTTATACTCCCTCCGATCCCATATATAGGATTTTTTATCTTAATTTTAAATATAAGATCATTTATAATATATGATATGATATTTATTATATATTTTTAAAAAATATCCCTATTTAATATATTCAAAGAGAAAAAAAGAGAAATTAAATAAGGATAATTTTAAAAAAATATTAGAATTTTTAGAGAAATCGAGATAGTTAATTAGTTTTAACTCCTTTTCTTAATTCACGTGATTTGGTTAAAATGATCTTATATTAAGGACAAGAGGAAGTATAACTTGATTAATTAATTAGCACATAATTAATATGTTGCCGTCTAAATGTATTAATACGTACGGTTTTCTTCTTGTTAATCGCAAACTTCTCTTTTCTATTTTGTTTTCTATCGGCTAGCTCCATCAAAATGGTTCCATGTTGGCTACACAACATTTTTATACTCAAGATTGAGGATAGATGGTTTGCACTAAGCAAATTGACCACAAAATTTTGGACATGTGGATTATATACTTATATATATTTATCTGCTGTCTTACTCTGAGATTTGATGATGCTAAAATAATAATCATTAAATAGTAGTATTTAAAGGATAACGATAACATCTCCGTCTTGTTTCACAATATTGAAGCTTATCTTCTTCCCCTTTAAATAATAAAATAATAATATTACTTCTCTCAATTCTCAACCCATGATTTGCCGGGTGAACAAGTGTTGAAGGGCCTATCTTGGATAGAGATTTTAAGTTATGATGGAATCTTATCCGGTGGTGTAATTATTAAATAAAAATAATTTTTTAATAAGTACTTATATCTTAAATAAATACTTATAAAATAAATTAATTTTTTTATTTATGATAATTACTTATTTTCTCATAATTATTTATCTTATTTTTTATTATTTATCTAATAATTACTTAAAATTTTAATATTTAAACATATTTTTTTAATTATTTATAAAATAAAAATATTTAAATATAAATTATTTTTTAATATAATTACTTATTTTTATAATTTATTATAAATAAATATTTATTTTTATAACCACTTATATATATAACCTTAGCGTGTGAGTGGACCATCTTTGTCTTTTTCTTGACCGTTCTTTCATTCTTATTTGCCGCAGAAGACTGAAAGATATTGTCAAAGAAATCACGAGTTATCTGGTCTTATAAAATTTAAAGCTACCACCTGGTGTCCAAGATTAGGACGCACGGGCAAAATGTAGCACAGCTACGGCTACCACCTGGTGTCTAAGGTTAGGATTTGAACCATATATCTCATTCTCCAATTGCATTTGTTGTCTACTACGAAAATTGTCCGATAATTTAAAAAAAAAAAGCATAAAAAGCGCCAAATATTGGATCACTAGAAGCAGTTAAGTACAACTAGATGGACACTTTTTTTGTTTTCATATATTGTGTAAAGTTTGATGAATAAACTATATTATCTATAATTTATAAATAGTATAATTTATTATAGATTTTATTATATATTGATATGGATGCTAATTTACGTGACCTGATAAAGCAGCGGGGCAGACTAAACAGCGAAAGAGGAGGAGGTACCATCTTTAAAGATATATGTCATTGTCAAGATAACATCATATTCATCGTCATTAATTTAAAATCACCTGTTTGGAAGACCATATTAACAAAACAGCCTCATCCTGACCTAAAAGGTTATCATTATAATGATCTTAATTATCTCTACTGTTAAATTATTGTTCAATGTATCGATAAGCACAATGTCATAAAGTGCAGCATATCTTTGTTTGGTAAGTAGGAACGACCTTTAAAAGTGAAAATATATAATTACTTATCCACGTTTGGGATGATATAAATTAATAAAAAGTGAATGTAAATAAACAAAAATGAAAAGACTCTAATCATAACAACATTAGGATTTGGGCAGTTTTAGAATTTCACAGTTGTTTCCATGGAGCATAATAATAACATTTCATTCATTAATATAGTAATGGAATGATTTATTGGAAATGTTTTCCATGAGAAATGAGATATATGCCATGATCATCTATACCAAACTCTGCATTGCAGGATTCCTTGGCCATTTTCCATTTCAATCCAAGAGATGACCGCAAACCAAAACATGGTTTAAAGGACTTTCTTCCACCCTGCATTTTATAACCCTGCCATTCCCCCCTCCCCCACCCCCTTTTTTCTCTTTTTGACAGGGAAGAGAATTTACACACACACACACATATATAGAAGAACCCAAAAAAGTTAAATCAATTTTTTGAAGTGAGATTGGTGTTTTCTTAATTTCATCATTGCCTTTCTTTATTTTCCCCCACACCATGAAAAAATTATTAATTAAATTTATGATTATGATGTTGAGTGCCATTATTTGGAGACCTAATGGCCTTTTAGGACCCCACCCTAGTGGGTAGCATAACATGGACTTCCACCTGCTCAGCTGGATTTTGTCTTTCATTAGTCAAAACCAAAATATATTTTTTTAAATTTGTTTGAATCTTAAATTCCACATTTGGACGGCAGAAATCACACTACGTTTGTTCATGCACATACATTATGAATTCAGTCAACATAACCTTCAGTTCATGAACAGAGTAAAACATGATGCTTTAACAGATTTGATAAACTGATTATTTTCCTGTTTTTTGACTAAAAAAAATCAAACCACACACATATGTATATATATTCATCTCTGTCAAACCTGATTATGTTTAAATTGATGATGTATATATAGCAACTGTTGTTTTTCTCTCAAGACTATACATATATATATATACTTAATTAGAAAATAAAATATATAAAATAGAAAAAAGGGACCAATTAGAATGGTCTAAGCTTTTTAATTTTATGTGACGATCTCCTCCTGGTCTATTTCAAGTGTTCCCCCCACTTCTCCACTATACCCCATCTTCTACCAACCAATTAATGGAGCCATCCAAAGGCCACTGAGTTGTATGCTTTATTGCATTATTATAAGCTTCATTCTCATGGCCCAAAGGTGCAATCCTTAATTCGCAGCTTCTTATCTCTCTCTTTAATACCACTCATCATTGTGATTATTTAAACAACATATATATATATATATATATGAAGAATCAACTTAAAGTGATTCAAGTTTTTCCGATATAAATATATATATAATTTTGATAGAAATAAAATAAGTTTTATCTAGCTATCAGCAAGCACGTATCTTAGCTAATGGAAAACTTTATTATCTTGAGTTGTTAATTAATGATCTATAGCTGAAGCCATGGGCATGGAGTTGTGTTAAATATTTACTGAAGAGATTTGTGGCCTTAATGATATTGCGTGACTTAATTCGAACCGGTCAATATCCAACGTACGTAGTTTTTTAATATTAGATGATTTGATATTTAAAAAATAAAAATGCATGCCATGCCTATATATATATATATATATATTTTTTTTCCTCATAACTTGATCTAAAATGAACATGGGGTAATTACTATTACTAATTACAGTAAAGTATCATGAAATGAAATGGTGGATGAAGTGAACATAGAATCTGAGAAGAGGATGGAGGGGTACCTGTCGTGTAATGGATGTTGTTAACCAAGCAATGGAATGGAATGGAATGGTACGAAATACACGCACGCATCATGGTGACACGTACACCCACTCCCCCAACCCAAAAAGGCCAAACCTCCAAGACCTCCCCCATCCATCCTCATCTCTTCCTTTTTGTTTCTTACTTTCCTTCCTTCCTTCCTTCCTGCTTTATTTTCCTCACACCAATGACGATTTCCCTCTCTTCCTTTTCTGCCCCACTCTTGTCTCCTCCTTTTCACTACTTTCCTCTTCTTTTTTTTTTAATTTTTTTACTCGCTTCTTTTCTCCAACCTTGTTTGTTTAACTTACGTATGCCACTGCCAAATTATTGAAGTTGGGGCACAAAGAAGACTGAAATTTGCACCACTTTCAACCCTCATTTTACCTTCCCCTTTATCCATCTCAACAAACTTATCTTCTCTTGCTATATATCGTCATTATTGTATGGTTCTCATCACTCCAGTACTTTGCCATCTTGTCCTCCCTTTCTTTTTCATTTATATTATATTTCCGTACTGTCTACAATCTTGTGTGATAACAAAGCTTCCATCAAATCTGGCCCAAAAAAAAATAGAATAAAACTACAATAAATGTTCATTATTCAGTAACAATTGGATAAATATAAAACCTACTTAAGAAATTATACCCATATATGCATATAAAAATCATGTACTTATATATTAATTTTTCTTAACTCTGGCTTGTTATATTGTTATTTGAAAAAAACTTGAATACTTAAACTAAAGTCGTGCAAAGAAACTCCAAACCTTATGAATACGGAACCCAATTCGACCTATCAAAGCAACAAAGAGAGAGAACCTTTTTTTTTTCTTCCTAAATTTGGACTACTACAGTATGTACACACTCACTCACAATTAAATATGACATTTTATCATTAGTGAAACTTGATTCCACAATCTTCCAACATTAAGGAGTACAAATGCCGCTAGGCTAATAAACCATTGGCAAGAGAGAAACAACTTGATGAAAAAATAAACAAACTATATTGGGTTGGCTGCTCCAATGGGTAAAATATTTTTATCTTGAAGTATTTTTCAATCAAACTATGACAAATATCTTTCAATCAAATAATAACAAATAGATTTTATTACATATTATTTATCTTGTAACTAACTCTTATTAATAATATTTTAATTTATTTTTAAATTTAAAATTCACTTATTCTAATTTCATTTTATATGGCCTTTAATATTTAATTCTCTTTCCTATTATCAATATCAAGACATCAATATATATATGTATAATAAGATTTATAATAAATCTTATTATTAATCAACTTATTTTTCATATTCCGTTAGACATATGAAGATTTAGTATAATTAGTACAGATAAGGGAATCAAAATAAGAGTGAAAAAACTTTTGACCATTGAAGGGAGTTAACTTTTTGACCATGTCTGTTATTTCTTTTCATCTTCCGGAAAAAAAATAAACAAAAGAAACAAAAGATTTTTGTAAAAAAAAGAAGAAAATAGATAAAATAGGATCCACGTAGCATTCGTTGAATGGGGATGACGTCAACATCCGTAACGCCGTTCATTCTCACGCAAGTTGCGCGAATAGATTTGGACGCAACCACTTGTTCAAGCTACCCACTCTCCCTCCAGAAAAGGGGTCCCACTAACCTCATCCATCTGAGTAATGCCACGTGTCCCACAAACGGACATTCCACCACGTGGCGGGTCCACGGTTAGCGTCTCGCAAGGAATCATCTCCAACTTTACTCCCCCAACAACTACAGGAATCCGCGTCCACATCGTTAACAAGAATGAAACCCCGTTTCAGGTCCGTAACCGTTATTGGGTGGGCTCGCTCGTGCGCGTGAGAGGATGACGTGGACGTGGTTAATACGGGATTAAAGAAATTAATAACAATCAAACTAATGTGTAAAGGGAAAACGAGGGAGGGGAATTTAATAAGAGGGTTAGGAAATTGCTAAGGAGAGAGGAAACAGAGCTAAGGCGGGCCCCACAAACTGGATTATATGTAACCAAATTAGGAGACATCGAGTGGCTTCCCACTTTAAGCCCTAAGACTATTTAATAGTAATAATTTTAAAAAAATCTTACCCTACCCACCTCAACCTCATAAGTTAAAGTTAATGTAAACTAATAAAAAATATTCTAAAATCTAAATGGACGCCAGGTGTTATTAATATACTACGTACATTGTTATATAAAAAATGAAGGATTTTATCCGGTGTATTCATTTATATGATTTATGTTTATTCAATTCAATTCAGTATGAGTACCATTTAATAATCTGTTATAACAAATTTAATTAACTTCTTTTGGGTACTATATCAATAATTTTTTATATTTTAGCGAACAATAATGTTAAAAAATGTAATACTGGCAGCAAAAATAGTAGGGATGGCAGCTCAAATGAAACAGCTTGGTGCCTGGTCTACCGTTAGCTGTCACCGTCACTGTCTTCTGGGACCACAGCAGTGGCACCATTCTCCTTTTCTCACCCACCCTTTTCTGTCACCATTTCAACAATGAAAGAAATAAATATTCAGGAAAATTATTAATTTAATATACTGCATAAAGAACATTTATTAATTTTTTAAAAATAATAATCAAGAGCGTTTGGTGCCAAAAAATTGTAATTAAGAACATTAAAATTTTCAAATATATAAATATATAAAATTTATAAAAAAATACTATTTATAACCTATAAACAATTTATTTTAAATTTCTTATAAATAAAAAATGTACAAATTTAATTACTCTCTCCTACTCATATTATGAGAGTTCTTCTAACATTTTTAGTTAGTCTAAAATATAAAGTTTTATGTTAAATTTTAGTAGTAATTCACTTTTTTATTTCTATTAATTTATTATCTGTCTCATAACTTTGAAAAAAGAAAAATTGATAATTAATAAGAGTAAAAATAGGATATTGAGTATTTTTATAAATTTAAAATTTGTAACTAATTTTTTTTAAGAAGTACTCTCTCCGTTATGCTATATAGTATATTTTTTTTAAAAAAATTTATGTTTCATAATATAGTGCACTTTACGAATTATATAGTATATTTTTTCTTTTCTTTTTAAGATTGCCCCTAATTAATAGGTCCAAATATTTATTTATTACTAAAAAATTTTATTTTTAATGTATTTAATGAGGGTAATTTGAGAAAAAATAAAAAAAAATTTAGTTATTAATTATTATCTTTGTTTGTGTGCTGTAGTTAAAAGTACATTATAAATTAAAATAAAGAGAGTGCTAATTACTTGTGAAGACTTATAATATAATATGGAATGAAATAATTATTATAATGTACTAATTCTTCCAAAAAAAAATATACATAGTCATCATCATAACATTATCATCTGACGCGCATTTTGATCCGGAGGATGTGCATCCATGCACACCATGTTGCAACTTTACTGACTGCGTCTAACCCTAACAATAAGATATGACTTTTTTTTATGCCAACAAATGAATTTTTATAGTGATATGAATTTTTTTTTGCATTTTTGTTTAATGTTTTTGTGTTAAGAGGATAATGTGGTAATTTTTAGCAACTATACCATAATTTTTAAAATGTTTAATACTCATTATTACTTTTAATAAGTTAATTTGTTGATTATACATATATGTATATATTTTTTCATACCAACATTTTAAAATTATCATACACTACGTGTATTGTATTATATTTGATACACATATGCTGTCACTATTAGCCTTACACAAGTTACTTTAAATAATCATTAGTTTCTTAAAATCTCAAATTAAATAAATCTAAAAAATTAATATCTCAATTATAAATTCATTAGTCATAGAAAATATTTCTTTTATTTCAAAACAATTATTACTTTATTTTTTTTTATTTTAAAATAATTATCATTTTACAATTTTTAATAGTATATTAATTATATTTGGACAAATTCACCTTTCAATAATAATAAAAGAAGAGAGAAGTATTTTAAGTAGTACCATATAATTAATAAGGTATTATAATAAAATATAATTAAAATTTGTTAATTTTTAGATTATTTATTAACTTTCTTAATCTATTTGGATAACTTCAAAGTGGCAATTATTTTGAAATGAATTGATTATTTCACATATCCAATATTATTATAGCTTCAAACCTCCCATTTGAATTAACATGAAATATATGCATACAATTTGATCCATGTAAATATTTTTAATTGTACCCGCGATGAGAGTGTGTGTTTGGTTTGGAATAGGTCAGGTCAAACATGTTTTAACTAGGAGTAATGTGAGAATAGTTTTGTTTTGAAAGATGCAAAATCCCATTTATAATGGGAAACCAAACTGGATCGTACAGTAATATTACTTTTCTTTAATTATAAAATTATTAATTATATATTATAATGGGGCTGACTTATATATCAAAGTTTGATTGCAACGCATGAGAGCATGTTTGGTTTCCATTACAAATGGGATTTTACAATTATATGTGGAATTTTACAACTTTTAAGAGAGAGCTACTCTCACACTGCTTTGCTACAATTTTTTTTTCATGTAAATTCGATATTCTAAATCTATTTTATTTCAATTAAAAGATTATTAAAATTTATATTAATTTAAATAAAGTTAAATAAGACTCTTTTAAGCAACAAGTTTTATTACTAAGTATTTAATACAGTTATATTTTATGACTCGAATTCAAGATATCTGATTAAGTTAGTATAACTTCTTTATTAGTTAAGTCAAGTGTTATGTAGTTGCTTTGCTACATTTTGATAAATTATATTCCAAACGAAACTCAACATACGTAGAAGTGGGAGTATGACTACGTGAAGATTACCCAAATTGGTACGTTTATGCTTTTTTATAAGTGGTTCCAAAATAAGCTTCTCCCTTATCCTCAAACCGGGAGGCCATCGTGTGTGGGTGGGTTTGAGAAATAAATAAATAACACATACTCTTCACTCATCGTTTCCTTCTTCTATTTCCGTCTTTGACTTTATCATGTTTCCTCTCTCGTCCCACATAATAGTATTTATTATTTATTTAAATAAAACTTCAATCGACAACTATACATGCATTAGCGATCGTTTCTTTATATACTTGAAGCTTCCAAGATTAGAGATATGAATTCATTAGAATTGCCTGTTGAGTTGGATTAGAGGCTGTTTTATTCCAAAATGAGAGAATTGTTAGTTCTAAATGTACACCTTCACCAGCACAGAAATTCCCTCGCACTTTTTAAGGTCTATCATACGTACGTAATAGGCTGATCCGGATCTCATATATACTTATTCTGACACAATTTTATATTATCCAGCTTGAAGCGATTTCTGGTCAGTGAATTTTAGATGCTCACAGTAGTAAACTAAGGCAGCCAAAACCAGTTGTTGGGTTGCAAGGGCCCGCACGTGGGTTGCAATCTAGCTATAATCATTAACATCTTTTGGCTTAACCATATTTATTATTATTATTATTATTCTTTTAAAAATTACATTTTCTTTCATAAACTCGTTCTTTATTAATAAAATTATTTTTTAATTATCACATCATAGTGTATTTTTTAAATTGGATCTACCCATTATCGACACACTCGTATCGTATGCCAAAAAAACATGGGCAATATTAAATAGAGTATAGCATGACGAGATAGGACGATCCTAATGGTGCTGCTATTTCACAGCTGTGTGGTTGTGGTACCCAAGCACATGAATGTTCTTACCATAACTGGTCCATTGGGAAAAAAAAAACTGACGTATTCTAATTTTTCATTTAATAATAATATTATTATTAATTGAATATTAATAAAATACTAATAAAATTCATACTGGTAGTGTACTACTATAAGACAAAATGATTAAGCTTCCCGCCACCGTTACATGCCTAGCCAGTGCTTCTTCGACAGCTCTACGGATAGGCCTAACGTCGTTATTCCTTCTCCGTCAGAACCTTTCTGATTTTCACAGCTTTGTCTCTCCTTTTCGGTCCCCGCACTGAAAGGATTTTATCTCATCACATCACCGGTCGTAGCCCATCAGAAAAGCTACTTGACCGGCAAATGCCGGTGGCCGACACTGTTTAAGGATTGACCGCGGTTGAGGTGATTGTACACAGTTTTGATCACTCCCCTCAGCCAGCGAGAAAGGGAGACATGGTTCTGTTGCTGCTAGCGTCTTGGTTGAGAGAAAGAGAGATATAGACAAGCACTATGAGATATTGCTTTGGTTGAAAGGGTCCATTTGGAATTTGATGGTCATTTGGGAGAAAGAGCTTGAGAATTTTTGAGAAAGGAGACTTAATTGGCTGCTGTTTTTGGTGGAAGGAGCTTAGAGATTGAGCTTCTGATCGAGGTTTGCATATTTATGTGTGCTTTTAGAGAAAGACGATAAAGTAAAGACGACAGAGGAAGAAGACGTCGGTGATTTCGAGAGTTTTGTTTGGAGTGTTTCTCTTGGGTTGTCAAGATGAATGAAACCGTGAAGACGTCGCCAGAAGCTCTGTGAATGTGATATAACTTCGATATTGCACAAGGTATCTCTCGGATGAGAGATCTATAGTGAGATTTCTGAAAATGGGATCATCAGAGGTATCGATCAAAGGAAATCGCTTGGACGGGACAGGGGGAAGCCACTCCTCTGGCTACAACAACCATAAGGATGCTTGGAATCCTACAGAGGGTCAGAATGCGCACTCATCATCAACTGCGAGAGGTAATTCTGGCGTATTTACTCTCGTGAACTCTCAGAAATTTCAAATTTGTGGTTTCTGGCACATCTAGAGTGTCGGCTTCTTATCATCTGTTTTGCTATGTTCTCATAGACCCGGAAGCAGCGCTTTACAAGGAGCTATGGCATGCTTGTGCTGGTCCCCTCGTTACAGTGCCCCGAGAAGGGGAACGGGTCTTCTATTTTCCCCAGGGACATATTGAGCAAGTAATTTCTAAGCCATTTCCGAGCCTCAGATAGAACTCTGCTTGCGATTCATTGTTGCTAAACTTATCTATATTCATTCACCTTTAAAACAGAATTTGTACCTTAAATAATGGATTCGAGTCTCACGAGTTGTTATGTGTTCTTTTTTGGCTGTTATTTGACGTCGGTTTTTCTTTGAAGTTGCTAACCTTGAGCGCTTGTTTTCCTGCTTCATTAGGTGGAGGCGTCCACAAATCAGGTGGCGGACCAGCACATGCCCGTGTATGATCTCCCGCCGAAAATCCTTTGTCGGGTGATCAACGTGCAGCTGAAGGTAGCTTTGTCCCATTTTTTCGAATTTATGTTTCGAAGCTTTCAGACCTTGTAATCCTTGAAACGAGTTGTAATTATTGGGCTTTGTATTTTGCATGGTACATGAAATGAATTTTCTGACGATTAGTTTTTATAAAATAAATTTCAGGCCGAGCCGGACACCGATGAGGTGTTTGCTCAGTTGACCTTGCTTCCGGAGCCAAATGTAAGTTCTCAACTTCCTGTGTTTAGCCTCGTTGACCCAGAGGAATAAATGGCTAAATATGATCCTTACGTTTATTTTTATTTTTTTCAAATCTGGGTCCGATCGCCAGCAAGATGAAAACGCCGTGGAGAAGGAAGCTCCACCTCCTCCACCGCCACGATTTCAGGTGCATTCGTTCTGTAAAACGCTGACGGCCTCTGATACGAGTACTCATGGTGGATTTTCAGTGCTGAGACGTCATGCTGATGAATGCCTTCCTCCGCTGGTTTGGTTCTGGCCTTTGCCTCCTTATTGTGATTCGTTTCATTTTCATCGAGGCTGAATGAGAGGAATTCTCCGTGTTGTCTGTTGAGTGTTGACAGGACATGTCGAAGCAGCCGCCTACCCAGGAGTTGGTGGCGAAGGATCTACACGGGAACGAGTGGCGATTCAGGCACATCTTCAGAGGTAATGATATGAACTGGTAATTTATCTTAAAAGTTATAGAATATACGTAACTAAAAACCACTAGCCGAGTGCTGTCCATCGTATGGTGGCCACTGGCCACTAGCCACTGTCTTTGTTTCTCTTAAATATTTTGTTTTCCCGATTAATAGACATTTCTTGTTTTTATTTTATACGATTTTCATGTTCCATTTTCTTATTTTTTTTTGACTGACAAGTTTAGCTAATTTTAGGTCAACCACGTAGACACTTACTGCAAAGTGGTTGGAGTGTTTTTGTCAGCTCCAAGAGGCTTGTTGCTGGTGATGCATTTATATTCTTAAGGTTTGTTCTTCTGAGTGGGGTTTTAGATTTCATGGTCTACTGCTTTTGCTTCTCTAAATAACGTCAGACTAATTAGGAACTCCCAGGGGTGAGAACGGGGAACTTCGTGTTGGTGTCAGGCGTGCAATGAGACAGCAGGGTAATGTTCCATCCTCAGTGATCTCTAGCCACAGCATGCATCTCGGTGTCCTCGCAACTGCCTGGCATGCGGTTTTGACTGGGACCATGTTCACTGTGTATTACAAGCCGAGGTCTGTAACATATTCTTTAAATTATACCATTAAGCAAGCTATATAAATAATTTCAGTTTGACCTTGGTATGTCATGTTCTATGAGATGAGTGTTTCTAAGTGAGTGGGTATGTCTAGTTTGAGTGTTTCTTTCTCTCAATGATTTTCCGTGGCGGAATTTACGGAACTTTCGTAAAATATTATATTGCAGAACCAGTCCTACTGAATTTATTGTTCCATATGATCAATATATGGAGTCTCTTAAAAATAACTACACCATAGGAATGCGGTTCAAAATGAGGTTTGAAGGTGAAGAGGCTCCAGAACAGAGGTATGAATTTTTTATGTCCTTTTCTTTCCCACTCCCTTTACCCATAAAAAGTAATCAAGCAGGGTTTTATTATTAATTTGAAGAAATCTCATCATGTTACTTTTTAAATTGTAGGTTTATAGGCACTGTTATTGGACTTGAAGATGCTGATCCGCAAAGGTGGCCAGGATCCAAATGGAGATGCCTCAAGGTTATGTATATTAACAGTTTCGACGCCACTATGTTTGACTGTTGAATATGGCATGCTGTAATGGAATTTCTTGAATGTCTTCCAGGTGAGATGGGACGAAACATCTAGTATACCTCGTCCTGAGAGAGTTTCCCCTTGGAAAATAGAACCTGCTCTTGCTCCTCCAGCTCTAAATCCTCTTCCATTGGCTAGGCCTAAAAGGCCTCGGTCTAATGTGGTTCCATTATCACCTGATTCCTCTGTTCTCACTCGTGAAGGTTTGGTTAACTAGTGCAGAATTTTTTATTTTTTTAAGAATTATCTTTATTGGAGCATCTGTAGTATAGTTATAATGACACTATCTTTACTTGGGGTTCATTTACAGTGTCATCTAAAGTGAGTGTGGACCCTTTACCAGCAAGTGGAATTCCAAGGGTCTTGCAAGGTCAAGAGTTGTTGACCTTGAGAGGCAATTTGGCAGAAAGCTATGAATCTGATACTGCTGAAAAGCCTGATGAAAAGAATGATGCAGTTTCTACTTCAAGTACGTATGCTCTGGAGAGTTGGACATCAATAGGGAGGCATGGACCCACATATTCAGATTTGCTTTCAGGCTTTGGGACAACTGGAGATCATTCCCGTCCTTCCTTTGTCCATCAAACTAGCCCTTTGGCTAGTCCTGCAGCAAAATATGTGTTAGGTCATGAAGGCAAGTTTAATGTGATAGCCTACCAAAGATCTGTAATGCCTTCCAGTCCATCACTAAACCTGTTGGATCGTAATATGAAAGGTTCTGCACAAGGCGGTGATGTAACTTGCAATGCTACAGGGAATGTGAGGTATGGTGCATTTGGTGACTACCCTGTGCTTCATCGTCACAAAGTAGATCATCGGCATGGAAGCCTGTTGATGCCACCACCTCCACCCACAACTCAGTATGATAGTCCCAGATCAAGAGACCTGATACCAAAACCAGTAATGGCTAGAACATCTGAAACTGTGAAAGCTAAAGAAGGGGACTGTAAGCTATTTGGCATCTCACTTTTCAGTAGCCTGAGTACACCAGAGCGTTCTACATCTCAAAAAGATGCGGCATGTAAGCCAGCTGGTCACCCACATCTTACATCACAACGGCCTTATACTACTGAAAGTGATCTGAAATCAGAGCAGTCAAGGGGATCAAAGCCGTCAGATGCTGTAGTTGTTATTGGTGACCATGAAAAGTCATCACAAACATTTCAGCCGCATATGAAAGATGTTCAAGCCAAACCATGCAGTGATTCTGCTAGGAGTTGCACTAAAGTAAGATCATTTTCTGTCACATGAACTGTAGAAGCTCGTGCATTGTGGGAAATTAATCAATTAATCGAATGCTAATAATTTTAGGTTCACAAGAAGGGGATTGCACTTGGTAGGTCAGTGGACCTTACAAAGTTCAGCAACTATGACGAATTAGTTGCTGAATTAGATGAATTGTTTGAATTTGGAGGTGAATTAAGGTATTCGAAAAAGGATTGGCTTATTGTCTACACTGATAATGAGGGTGACATGATGCTTGTTGGGGATGATCCGTGGCAGTAAGGATCTCTTTCTAATTTTACATCATTGGTTTACTTGACCATATTGAAAATTGTTTTTTCTTGCCAAAATTGGCTATAAATTCATATAATTTTATATCTAAATCAGGGAGTTCTGTGCCATGGTTCGCAAAATATATATCTACCCCAAAGATGAAATTCAGAAAATGAGCCCGGGAACAATAATAAGGTCTGGGGTTGAAGAGAATCAGTCAGCTAGCGAAGGTGTGGATGCTAAAGAAGTCTAGTTTCAGCTTCATGATGATTCGTAGATTTGATACCATACGTTCCAGGTGACTTCATTGATTCCCATTTCAATCGCTGGTTTCAATGACAATAGCTGTCCATTTTATTGTTGTTTGTGAATCTTGAATCTTCCATATTTGATTCAAAAAAGAACAATATCTAGTTATCTTCAAATATCTGATGTCGAAATGATATTTCGTTCGGATTTACAGCTCCGCTCTAGAGAAGTATGACCAAGACGAATTGTGATTCCTAACTGCTAATGAAGACACTCGAAGCATAATATTGTTGGTACGCATTAGTAGCAATACAATTTTGGACCTATCCTGGAATCAATATATTCTACCACCCATGTATATTACTCGTAGTATGTAATCATGTGTTGAGCAAGGTGATATCAGCCTTTAATTTTTCGCCTCATCAATCCTATTTTGTACATAGTTGTTTCACCCCATCCCAAAATCCCAACCCCTTAATGTAGCTAAGTTCATACACAGGTTGCCTTGCCTTACAAGTGGCATCAAGTTTATATATTCTTAGTGTTGATTGTTTATTCCAAACTAGTGCGAGCAAGAACTGGAATGGAAATTGTAGTGAATGTCCATTTGCATGGGTTTATAATAATTATTATTATATAATTTGGGGCGCCTCTGTTTAACACACTCTTGGCTCAATGGCTACATTTGTAACTTGGGAAGCCTTTTCAGAGAATGGGAAACTTGTTTAATGAATTGTACGTGGTGGTTGTTTTGTTTGGATGCACAACATGGTGTGGGGTCAAGGGATGAAGCCCATGTGTAAAGAGCTCCATCTTCCCGGATAATTATTAGCAAAATAAGCATGTAATCTTCGCTGTAATGGCTGGCAGTGGACCTTCTTGTTGCCTGAGGTCAGTCATTTGTTGTCGACCAAGTACTCTCTCTCTATCGTTTGTTTAAAATGGAAGATAACATAAATATCACGTGAGCATTACTTCTTCCAAAAGGAAAAAGGGAAAGGAACAGAAAACGACTGAATAAAATCTTTGCTCCTAGGCTACTATGAATCTTGTATCAAGCATAGCATCTTCAGAATGAATTTTGGCCTGGTTGGTTTGCGGTAATGATTTTGAAGAAAGAGGGGAAGAGAAAGTAGAAGTGAGAGTGAAAGTCAGATTTAAAAGTGTATAACAGTTGAAGTGTTGTATATTTTTAAATCAATATATGTATTTTTATCTTTAAAATTTAAAAAAAAAATTAAAGAACCCAAATCTAAATCAAAACCACCTTCCTACTAATCCCTCTACCACCACCACCCCCAAATCCTAGATGCCATGAACATGGCCGTCGGAAAACAGCAATCAAATCAAACTCAACGTTTTCATACAAGAAAAAAGAAAGTCGAACCTAATATTTTCAGAAAATCAAGAAACAAGGACCCAACGTTTTCATTCAAGAAAAATAAAAATACAAAATTGAACATAGCTCCTGCAGAAATCAAAGCCAAGGCTGTTGATTAAACACTATCGGACACGGTCGATGGTAAGGTTGGAGGCGGCGACTCTATTGGAGGTGAATGGGGTGACGAGGGTGACAAAGACGACGAAGACTAGGCTTTCTAGATCGATGATTACTCTCGATTGGCAAATCTGTCTGAGGGTGACAGAGAAGATCAACAGTCAAAACATTCTCCCCCCTCACTCTCGATTCGTCCTCTTTGTTGGTGATAGGATGAAGGTCAAGGTCAAATGGAGAAGAAGAACGAAGGTGAGAGAAGGGATTCACTGTTCATGGGTCTTACAAAAGCAAATCTGGAGGTTATTGGCGAAAATGGACCTTTGTTGTTGGTGACGATGATGGGCAAACTTTCGTTGTGGCTGTTCGTTCCTATGAGAAGCAAAATGGTTGGTTAAAAAATGAACAAAAATGGCAGGGCTATAATAGATAGGAGGAGAGATGAGTTTAGGAGGAAATGGGAGGAAAAGAGGACTGAGATGAGATGGGGGAAAATTTTTTAATAATTTATTATTTAATTTTAAACAGAAAAAAGAAAAATTAATAATAATTTAATTATTTTATTTATAAAATTAAAAAAAATTTTTATCATTTTTATTTTAATAATTATTTTCTTTTTATAAAATTATTAAAATTTTATTTTTTAATTAAAAATATTTTTACATCATTTTTAAAAATATTTTTAATTTAAAAAAATACTATCCCCTCCGCCCCTAATTTTAGAGGGGACAGTTTAAATGGAAGGGGGGAGTTTCTGCTCCCCTCCCTCTAAAAGTACCTATCAAATCCCTTACCAAATAAGGAGTAAGAAATCGACTTCTGGACATTTTCCTAGAAGTCCACTTCTATGGAGGTGAAATTTTAACATACCAAAGATGCTAAAATCTTGATTCCATGACTTACATTTCCTGATTGGCGCAACCATGTATTAACATTGGTGAAATCCATCTGGATTTCTATAAAAAATTTGAAATTGAAATGGGGTTACAATACATTACTGATGGGACATTCGAATTGAATTGTCAGTGGGATAATCTAATTAAAATGTGCATAATTGGCTATTTAATGTTGTACTTAGTAGCTTCTTGCCAAAATACTAATCAGTTTGGCCTAAATTGATCGGGAAGCTATGTAGGCATTGATGAAAAATAAAAGTTTTATGCCTGTTCCAACCTCAACCTACATATGATACGTGAGAAATGGGAAATCTAATGTTAACCAGACCATACTATAATATTAGAATGCCACGTATACTAGGTATTCTGTTAATGTAAGACAACATGTATACTATGTTAACCAAACTATACTATGGTAACACAACAAGATACACAAGAATTTCAAGAACAGGCGAAAAGAGTACAGATGTCGGGATTGGAATGTGGAAAGTATATTATAAAAACTCGTGAGGTTGGAACACTTAATAAATGATTCTTTTTTAAGTACAAGATAACAACTTAAAATAAAAGGAAACATTACAAGACACTGAAAACCTGCGACATTACAAAAGTTCCAAAGTGCAAAGTTTGCCAAACTACTTCTTCAGGCACGTTTGAAACCATGTTGTAAACGGAGTTTTGCAATTTCCGAGGTAAAAGCTACTCTTACCTAATTACCTTGCTTTGGTTATGACCAAATCCAATCCAAACAGGCCCTCGGACCTCTTTTTTTTTTTGTTTTGGTGAAATGAAAGGGACCTCGGTCCAAAACTTCTGTGTTTCCTTTTTTGGTGTAAGGTCCAAAAGTTATCTTTGTATAAGAAGTCAGAAAGCGTTTCATTGGGCCAACACTGGAAGCCGAGCTGAGAGGAAAACCTGAACTTCACTGGGCCAATATGGTAAGCCCAAGCTTAAAGGGATATCCACACCCAAATCCCTAAGATTTTTAAAAACTACCATAAAATCCCAAGGTTCTTGAGTGCTTAAAAAAAAGAATCAGGAGATGTCAGAAATCCCCCTGCCTGCGCGCCCTTTCCTCCCTCTGGTGAGGCTCCAGCGGCAGTTTCCCGCGACAGCCAGTTTTCCGGCAAGTTAAAGCAATCCTTTCAAAGCTGGTTCAAATATTTAACTAATAGAGACACTAATTTATTATTTAGTTTGGTCATAATTGAATTTTAATTAAATTAGTGATAATTAAATAAATTTATTAAAAAATATCTTGAAATGTCCACTGTCTGCAGTGTAGTTCATCATTTGCCACATGAGCTTCACCTTCATGCTATTTCATCATATGGACAGGCAGCGAGTAGATTATAAACGTTTGAGTATTATGAGAAAACTCCATAATGAAAGAAATATAGAGATTCATACAAAAATTCAGGTGTACTAGTTTAAAAATCGATATAAAATATAATAATTAAATTATTAATTTTTATTTTTATACTAATTTGAAAATCCTAGAATATCATATTTCTCAAATGCGTGTATAATAGTATCAATTTCTTTCTATTAATTTGGAAGAATAAAGAAATCAGAACGGATCACTTGTATGACAGTATGGACAAGCTATAGATCTTTTTTGCTTTTTTGCCAAGACAAACTATAGATCATTATTATCTAATAAAAATGTGATTGAGAAATTTCATATTTATCATATTTAACTGAAATCCATCACAAAAATCAAGTAGTTTTTACAAAATAAATGTTAAGCGTAGTTTTTTAAATTGTCCTCTGTATGGTGCATGCGAGTTCTCAATAAACGACACATGATTGGTCAACCAATTGTTTATCAAATATCAACAACTTAAGAAAACAAACAAAAAAGCATTACTTAGCAAAATTCGCAATAAAAAGAGATATCGTCCACGCCTTTGCTACAACGACGTAGATATTTTCTTTCATCAGCTTGTAATTTTCTTTTCGTTTCAAATTCATTCGTTTTCATTTCCTTACCCCCCCCCCTCTTCTCTCTCTCTCTCTCTCTCTCTGTTCAACTTTGCTCCTTTGGCCTTTACTAATAAAACTTAATAAATATGTGATAATTTTGTTTTGAAACTTAATTACATGATCTTAAAATGTAATGATAATACATTTATCTATAAAATATTTTATTTTAATAGAATTTTTATGCATTTACTATTAATTTTTTAACTATAAATTTTATTTTATTAAAATTAAAATTTATTAAACTTATAGCTTTTTAATACTAGTAAACTTTTTTATTGCAAAAAATTCTCTATATGCTTTTAACAAAATTTATTAATTATTAAATGGTGAGCATGTGTAGTGTATAGTTCATGATGAAGTGTTTGTTTGGATTATTTTTTTATAAAAAAATTATTTAAATAACTACAATTTATAAAAATGAAGTGAGGTTGAAAGTAAAAAAAAATTTATTATAAATTTATTTAAATAAAAAAAGTAATAACTAAAAGCCATTTGATATGCCAAAAGTAAGCCAGGCGGTCGAAGCAACCATTGCTGAAAACGTGTCCCATTTTCAGACGGTACTTAGAAATGAACGTCGTGGGGCCAACGTATCGACGTCTCCAAAAGCTCAGCGATATCAATGTGGACTATCAACGGTGACGATCTCGTATAACGAATGACACGGTGGGGGAGGGTGCATGAGGGTCGATGCGGATGCGGTAGTGTGGTAAATTATATTATAGAGGGTAATGCTTGGAAAGGAAAGAGATAGAGAGGTGTTGAAGGCCGGGTTAGCGCCCAATCCATACATTCATCTCGCATTCCTTTCTCTACGGCCGACCATTTAAACGAAGTCACCTACCACCTCAGGTCTCTTTCTCTCATTCGTATCTTCTTCTTTTCTCTTACGATTTATTTTTCTTTTTGGTTGAATTGATTGATCGGATAATTTGGGAACGGCTTCTGGTGAGTTTGTTTTGAACGTCATGTTGCTTTACAATTTAGCTTGAATTAGGTTTCTGAGCTTGCTTCTGGTTGTTTGGTTCGTCTGTCTTCTTGCTTGAATTTGACTGTTTTCCTCTAACCCGTGATTTATACTGATTTGGTGCACCTGCACCTTGTGTTTGTTGAAATTTTTGTTTTTTTTGGGCAGTTTGTAGGATTATGGTTACTGATTAATTGAATCCTCTCTAAAGAGTTTGCATTCTGGACATCCTATTCTGTATTAGTGAATTTTTCTTCCGGCTTAAATCAGTATATCGTCACGCACTTGACAAAGCTGAAATATGTTGTTATTTTCTTCTTTCCTTCACTGGTTGTGTTAAATTGTTAGTCCTCCGTTCCTTAGGTGCCGGACTTAAAGACTTTTGTGTAATAGAGGTTCTGAAATCAGATTCGTATTGAAGTGGATTTTTCTTTTTTTTGGTGGTTTTCCGCTTCTTGGTTTGTAGCTTTTACTTGAGAGAAAGGTATGTTTTAGGGAATGATTTTGAAGATTAATAAGTCGAACACAACTCCCCCTTTCCTCCCCCACCAGCATACTCGTCCAATATATCTTCACTCGTGTTACAATAATCTTAAAGATATGTTTTGGGGAGAATATGAACTGACTTTTGAATCCTTCATCAGGCACACTTTTTTAATATGGGCATGATATAACGTTTGTTAAACTATGTGGGTAAGATGATGTCCAGGAACTTTCATTTTAAACTTCATTTCTGTAACTTAGCTTTCTTATGAACACAAATATAGTTATAGTCAGTTGTTTGTTAAACTATGTGGGTAAGATGATGTCCAGTAACTTTAATTTTTATCTGTTTCCGAGTGCATTTTGATACTTCAGCTTTCAAGTGTTTTAATTGTCAGCTAACTCATGGCATCAACAACTGCAGCCAACTATTCAGGAATCATGGGTAGGGTCTTGGCTCAGTCAATTAATTTCCCCGGTCTGGTGGCTGGGCAAAGGCAGGGTCAACATAAGGGATCTGGAAAATCAAGAAGATCAATTAAAATGATGAGCACTGCAGCGGTGCCTGGACTAAGAATTAATAGTTTCTCTGGACTACGTACTGTTAATCCCTTGGATACCATGTTGAGACCTGGACATGATTTTCATTCTAAGGTGTCAATTGCAACTTCTTCACGGCGAGCAAGGGCCAAAAGATGTGTACCTAAAGCCATGTTTGAGCGTTTCACAGAGAAAGCTATTAAAGTAATTATGCTGGCACAAGAGGAAGCAAGACGGCTTGGTCACAATTTTGTTGGAACTGAGCAGATTCTACTGGGTCTCATCGGTGAAGGCACTGGTATTGCTGCTAAGGTTCTGAAGTCTATGGGAATCAACCTTAAAGATGCGCGTGTGGAAGTGGAGAAGATAATTGGAAGGGGTAGTGGATTTGTAGCGGTTGAGATTCCATTTACTCCTCGGGCAAAGCGTGTTTTGGAACTCTCACTCGAGGAAGCCCGCCAACTTGGTAAAAATTTTGTTTACATTGTTATATGTTTCGTATTTTCATGCTATGTGAAAAATGTCATTTTGTATCTTTAACTGCGGATTTTTGTCCTTTTGCTCATCTATCTAACTGTTGCTCTTTTTGTAGTTTTTCTCATTTAATTGTGGTGGTAGAAGTAATTTATTTATATTTAGTCTTGCACATTGATTAAATTTACCTTTGAACCAGACTTAAATTCAGTTTCTTATATTCTTGCTATCAATTTTCCCAATTAAAATATGACAAGTGTATGGTTTTATTAGTGAACTATATAGTTGTCTGTAAAGGATATGCATATTATTGGCGAGTCATGCACTTGTCATGTTGTGATTGGAAAATCTAATGGCAATGATATAAAGAACTATATATAAGGTTCTTATTATCTATGTCTCCTGCATTTGTTTCCAAATATGTCTGATTGATTGTTGTTTTGATTTACCTTTCAACTAGTCTTGCATTAAGTTCGTTTGAATTTGAGTTAGGAGGCTATCTGTGAGTTGCTGTTGACATGGATGACCATTATATTGATAGAAATTATATTCTGAGTAGTCATATTTTGTCTTAGCCTGCTGGAACATCTAGTCCTTCCTGAAAATTTCAGGTCACAATTATATTGGATCTGAGCACTTGCTTCTGGGTCTCCTTCGTGAGGGTGAAGGTGTAGCAGCACGTGTTCTTGAGAACCTGGGTGCTGATCCTACTAACATTCGCACACAGGTCATTACCCAGTCTTCATTTATTCTTCTGCTTACCAGCTGTTTATATTTTACATGAATTCTCAAGTTATTTGAAATTTTGTGCCAATCATCTAAATTTCCTCTGGATGGGCACAGGTTATTCGCATGGTTGGTGAAAGTGCAGACAGTGTAACTGCAACTGTTGGCTCTGGAAGCAGTAGCAATAAGATGCCAACTTTGGAGGAGTATGGTACCAATTTGACCAAGTTAGCAGAGGAGGTATTTGATAGTTCCTAGTTTCCTTCATGATGGATGCTATATGATATGTAAAATCATAAATAATTTCCCTTGGCCATGTTTAGGGAAAATTGGACCCTGTTGTGGGAAGGCAGCCGCAAATCGAACGTGTCACTCAAATTTTAGGTCGTCGTACTAAAAACAATCCCTGTCTTATTGGAGAACCTGGTGTGGGGAAGACAGCTATTGCTGAAGGTCTTGCTCAGAGGATTGCTAATGGTGACGTACCTGAAACCATAGAAGGAAAGAAGGTTAGTAGGAGTCAGTTTGTCTCTGTCAACACGATTTTTAACTTTTGTGTTAGTTCATCTTAGAGCACTTGCTGTTCTCTTTATCAGTAAGATCTGACATATTTAACTTGCTGGGTTTCTGTAAAGTAATTTTGAATTTGATTTCACATTTTCATTCATCTGATAATTGTGTTGCAGTTTAAGATGAATGTTACTACGCATTCTCAGTGTTTTTACAGTTTAACGTAGTTTTTGAGGAGGCCTGAATCATGTGAATGCTTTTTGTCCTCAAATTTTATTTGGAATTCAGTTGTCTGGTTCAGACATACTACCGTTAGGCAATTTCATGTCTCTAAATCCTTTTGTTATCATTGTATCAAACTTACGGGCTATGATTGTGAAACATGAATTGCTGAGAAGAACAATACTCGCTGCAGTTGTCTTTTCATTTATTATGTAGATTTCTTCTAGGTAGTTTAGCTTTTGGTATCTTTCCCATTTTTTCTAATAGATTACATTGTTCTGCATTATTTAGGTTATAACCCTTGATATGGGTCTACTTGTAGCTGGCACAAAATATCGTGGGGAGTTTGAGGAGAGATTAAAGAAATTGATGGAGGAAATCAAACAAAGTGATGAGATAATACTTTTTATTGATGAAGTACACACTCTAATTGGAGCAGGAGCAGCTGAAGGAGCAATTGATGCTGCAAATATATTGAAACCAGCTCTTGCAAGGGGTGAACTGCAGGTAAATTACCCCTTGACTTGGGTAAAGTGGATGTTATGCTCTGTGCTTTACCTTCAAATTAATTGTATGCTTTGTGCTTTACTTGTTGTATTATAGGCCTCTCTTTTCTGGTGTCTCTCTGTGAAGCTTCTTTATGAGTTACTGGTCAGGTGTTTATATTGTACTGCAACTCCACAATTTAGATAAGGAATCTTCTCTTTTCATTGGTTGTGCTATGTTTGGGGTTAGTTAAGCCAATGTGAGATATATAATAGGATCAGTATAGGTCAGACATCAGGTATAAATTCAGATGTGCTTCCAATAATTGTTACTGATATGTGGTCAAATTTGGATAATTTGGTGTGGCAATCAATTACTGTTATAATTTTAGACAATTTGAATCTCAGGCCGCAGAATGATGATACACCAACTATGAAAGAGTTCTAGTTATGCTCTTTTTCCCTTCTAATTGAACAGATGTAGTCAAATACTGTTACTGTTTTCTATAATGGAGGTGTACTAAAAAAATTGTCTGCTTCATTATTTCTGCAGTGTATAGGAGCCACAACACTTGATGAATATAGAAAACACATTGAAAAAGATCCAGCCTTGGAGAGGCGATTCCAGCCAGTTAAAGTTCCTGAACCAACTGTTGATGAAACCATACAAATTTTGAAAGGACTTAGAGAACGTTATGAGATTCACCATAAGCTCCGTTATACTGATGAAGCCCTTGTAGCAGCTGCACAGCTGTCATACCAGTATATCAGGTATTTCATTGTCCATTTTTATACAGCTGATCTGTTCATTTGCCTTTTCATTATTGCTGGAATGATCCATGGACAAGATTCTTTTATCAATGTTGCATGTTTTAAGTTTTTCCTTGAATTAATTGGATGTCTATTTGCCTTTTGGAATGCAGCAGTAACCTCTGATTTATTTCAAATAATTAATTTGGATTTCTAGAGAAGTTGTTTGGTATTACAAGATGAATAAATGGTCCTTTTTATATTCATTTTGCTTTATATCTTAGCCTAGTATTTCTGGTTAAAACTATGCTGTTGCCTGCAGTGATCGGTTTCTGCCTGACAAAGCCATAGATTTGATTGATGAAGCTGGTTCCCGGGTCCGGCTTCAACATGCACAGGTATAATGTGTATCTTCCCCTAGCTAGAAGTTATTTTCTCTTTATGCTAACTGAACTGGATATATGTACTTTCAGTTACCAGAAGAAGCAAGAGAGCTGGACAAGGAGGTCAGACAGATTGTAAAGGAGAAAGAAGAAGCTGTTCGCAACCAAGACTTTGAAAAAGTAATTTTTTTTAATTGTATAGTTATTTCACCAAAAAATTTTTTTCAGAAGACAGTCCACTGCCTTGATTTGATGAGATAATATATTGTTAATCTAATATAAGGAAGAGACTTAGTTTCACTAAAAGAGAGGATGGAGGGTTGTTTTATAGTTTCCAAGATAGTTCTCTTTTTGGTTTGATAAGAATTTTTTTTGGCATTTTAGTTTGATAAGAATTTAGAGAACAGTGTTTTGGTTTGTTTCTTGTCTTGACATACTTAATTTTTATACAATCAAATTCTTCATGCTTTTTAACCAAACTCAGTGGGCTGTTGATACATGAATTTCTGTCCAGGCTGGAGAGCTACGAGATAGGGAAATGGATCTTAAGGCCCAGATATCAGCACTTGTAGAGAAAGGCAAGGAGATGAGCAAGGCAGAGAGTGAGGCAGGAGATGAAGGTCCAGTTGTGACTGAAGTTGACATCCAACACATTGTATCCGCCTGGACTGGTATTCCTGTTGAGAAAGTCTCAACAGATGAATCTGATCGCCTTCTCAAGATGGAAGAGACCCTACATAAGCGAGTTATTGGTCAGGATGAAGCAGTAAAAGCCATTAGTCGGGCTATTCGCCGAGCCCGGGTTGGATTGAAGAATCCTAATCGTCCCATTGCCAGCTTCATCTTTTCTGGTCCAACTGGTGTGGGGAAGTCTGAGTTAGCAAAAGCATTGGCTGCATACTACTTTGGCTCTGAAGAAGCCATGATTCGACTTGATATGAGTGAATTTATGGAACGACACACTGTCTCCAAGCTTATTGGTTCACCTCCTGGGTATGTTGGTTATACTGAAGGTGGTCAGCTGACTGAGGCAGTTCGTCGTCGGCCATACACTGTTGTACTCTTTGATGAGATTGAGAAAGCTCACCCAGATGTATTCAATATGATGCTTCAAATTCTGGAAGATGGAAGATTAACAGACAGCAAGGGCAGAACTGTGGACTTCAAGAACACACTTCTTATAATGACATCAAATGTTGGAAGCAGTGTAATTGAGAAAGGAGGCCGCAGAATAGGATTTGACCTAGATTATGATGAGAAGGATAGTAGTTATAATCGTATCAAGAGCTTGGTGACTGAGGAGCTAAAACAGTACTTTAGGCCAGAGTTTTTGAATAGGTTGGATGAAATGATTGTTTTCAGGCAACTCACTAAGCTGGAAGTGAAGGAGATAGCTGACATAATGCTGAAGGAGGTCTTTGAGAGACTGAAATCCAAAGATATTGAGCTTCAAGTGACAGAAAGATTTAGGGACAGAGTGGTTGAAGAAGGTTACAATCCTAGTTATGGAGCCAGGCCATTAAGGAGAGCTATAATGCGGCTTTTGGAGGACAGCATGGCTGAGAAGATGCTTGCTAGAGAAATTAAAGAAGGTGACTCTGTTATAGTGGATGTCGATTCTGATGGTAATGTGATTGTCCTCAACGGTAGCAGCGGGGCCCCAGAATCTTTGCCTGAGGCCCTTCCCGTATAATATGGGTTTTTCATTGTTGCCTTTGCCAAGATGTTGTCTGTACTTATAACCTTAGTTTTATTTTTCAACGAACCAAAAGCTATTTATTTTCTACTGGCTGTGCTAGGCGGGTCTGATCATGGCCAGGCAAGGAAAGCAGAGAAAAAAAGGCAGAACTTGCATGCCATTGTTAGAGCTCGTAGTTTTGTTTGGTTAGTCCTCTAGTTTATTTAGTTATTCTTGTTTTAAGAGTTAGTATCATAGTCAAATTTTATCATTTTCAGTTATAAATAAATAAGGGCACAAGTATTGAAGCTTTCTCCGTTCAGCCCGAGTTGTGTATCATATCATCATGTGACTAGTTTACATGATGTTGGAGTTAGTCACCATGACTATAATCTGCACTAGAAAAGCAATCACTCGGTCACGAGCTCCAATGGCGTACAATCTTTCCAGCAATGCGAAGATCTGACCTCAAGCATGCTTAATAACAATAAATGTAAATGCATGATGAACATACTGATCTTGCGCGTCTGGTCACATAAAGGTGCCAAAAATGCTAATCGTCACTTTAACTACGTAAATTAAGGTTACTACAAGGTGCATTCGACAGCTCCTTGAGGAGAGAATAGAAGGAAAGTGTCTTCAGAAGCCTTCAGTATGACTCGACTCAGTCTTGATGCTACATTCTAATCCTACGTGACCCCAGATTAAAATAACATTTTACACTATCAATGCACTACAGATACGGGAAGATGTTGATCTCACTTTGAGGAATCTTTTTTTTTCCCCTGCATCTAACAAAATAAGTCTTAGAAGGACAGCAAATTAGAAGGCCAGAAATTGGGGGTGTCATTATTGTTGATTGGCAACTCAGTGAATCGTAAAAAGCATCTGGGATGAACTCCAGATATAAGTATTTGGCAGGGTAGAAAGATAAAATTTACAGTTTCTATTCATCCATAATTGAATGAGACTGCCTTTGTGTAGGGCTGGCGCTCCCACCATGACTAATCTTCAAAGCTGCTAAAGCTTTTTCAATCTCCATTTTCATGCCACTATCTACACTCCCTGATGATAGCCTTCTATGCGATTTCTGCAGATGTAGCTTAAGAGAGCTGCTGCTTAGTCCCACGTTCTTCCCACAGATGGGGCAAATTTTCATCATCGGTTTCCTTTGCTGCCACACCATGGACACTTTTCCATGCAGCTTCTGATCCAGTTCCACTAACATCTTTGCAAAACCATCATTTGGCTGTTCTCGACGGTGAACTCGTTTCACAGCAGTCCATGCTTCAAGTAAGGTGAATTTCCTGCATCCCAAAAGCTTCTCAGTTTCAAAACTGTACCAGAAGTCTCCACCTGTAATACTCTTTTAATTACTGATTATTGAGGACTACAAATCAAATAATTCTAGATTCCTCTCAATTCAATGAAATTAATCCACCTGCCAGAAAAAAATTCTACCTGGTAATATATTTGGTACTTTAGCAAGCTTAATTCAGCTGCTTTTAACTACAAATGTACCTATTTGATTAGTTTTGATGGATTTGGTAATAAGGCCCCTCATGACCAACAGCTCTAAATCACTTGAAGCAGAAGAAATAAAAGAGCTAGGCTAGAATGAAATAGTGGGAAAGTCAAAACATTAGTGAGAGAAGTGGGAGAGTGAGGTGGTTATCCATTAACCACGATTGCAGGTAGCATGTAGTCATTTTCGGATAATGCTTAGGAGTTTATTTGATCAGTTATGCATTTTACTTTACATATAGATGTAGGGCAGTCGAAGTCAGCACATTTGAATTCCTTTTGTCTATGTATTGGAGATTCTCCTTTGGTTTATTGGAGTATTGATGTTTTCAGATTCTGGCACTAATTTCCTCCGATAAGATCTTTATTCGACTCATCTTTAAAAGTCAGTACCCATCAATTGGCTCCATAGCAATGCTGGTATCAGTTTATACTAGACCTAAGATTGTAGAATCTATATTCTGACTTACTTCCTGAGCATTAAGTAAGCAAGGACCAATGTAACACTTCTGCTTCTCCCTTCAAAGCAATGGACTAAAATTTTCTGACCCGTTTCTTCAACATAACTTATTAGATCACAGGCTTCTTCAAATATGCTACTAATGTTAGAATCTTCGTCATCAATTACCTGTTCAAATGGGAGTGCAAATAGAAATCATATGAATACATATTCCTGGACAAAATAAATGTCTGTTGGGTTTCTCATTAAACAGAAAAGGATTTTACAAGCATGAAGAACAAGAGCACAGAAAACCAAACTGAGAAGTACGTCTATACATGATTAAGCCAAAAAAAAAAAGAAGAAAAGTCGAAGTAGGCCTTAACTAGTAGATAAAGTTATGTCAGCATATTGCTGGGTCAAAGTCTCAGAGTCAGAGTACTTTATCAGCCAAGGGGATCAAAATTTAGAAAGATTGTGATTGCTGAGAGAAATAAAAGAAGACAGAAGAGGAGGCAAATATTGCATTTGAATTTGTCCCTACAATATGAATCAGTGTTTATTAATATTGAAAAACTTCAACTGGATTTACCCTGGTCATTTCTCAAATATGCCGTTAAACTCATTGATAGCGGTTGTAGAGTTAGCATACCAAATCATCATTGGAAACTACAAGTAATTACAGTGAAGGTGAGAGGTGAACAGAAGTCTAGGCTCTTCTAATGCAGAATGAGTGTAATTCACCCCACAAGGAAAACAAGTGTGACCAAAGACAATCTATGTCCTTAAAAAAGCTAAGCCTCTACAAATAAGACAGATAGAATAATTGGAAAAGAAAAAAGAAAACGAAATGACTTACAAAGAAATTTTTATATGCAAATAGATCAGGAAATTGGGAATCTGATTGTCCTATTTCATTTGCGCACAAACACATAATATTTGTGATTCCCAGTTGTTGAAGCGTGTATAAAGATTTTGCAGCCAGTGCTCCACCAATGAACAGATTATTTGTAACACGGGATGGCTTCTCTGAATTTGCAGCCTCAGATATCAATTCAATTCTCTCAAGAATATGCTCAAGTCTGACCTGAATGTTACACGGGTAAATCCTTGGTGTGAATGGAAGGAATCCCAAAATATTTCAGTTAGGCAGGATTAAAGTCAAAGATAGAAACCTTCAGTTCGTAAGCATCAATGACACAGTAATTATCACTACCCTCAAAAAATCCTGTATTGAAATTGTTTTCCTGGCACAGCTTGACAGCATCATTTTTAAGCATTTCATTCCACTGTTCCAATTCTTTGTTGGACTCTGCATCAACCTGGAAATTATGACGAGTGTAAAATATAAGGTAAAAAATATGTTCCATATGGCAAAGGCAAAGCTGGTTTGCAATGTTTCCATTTTATTACAGGCCAATTACCCTGAGACAAAGGATTGTGTAAAACGGGCAACAGCAAAAGGAATTGCTAGCAAATATCTAGCTGAAAGCCCACATTTTCCAGTGTTTTATTATTGATGACCTTCCGGTATAACACAAGATGAATACAACATTTAAAAAATGAGAAAGCAGACATGAACTGAATGGAGTAATCCACATGTTTCGAAAACAAAAACTACTCTGTCTGAGTCACCAAAATCCACACTCTTTCTTAAGGAAGCAACAAGCGCATCTCCTGGTCAGAATCATATGCATTGCCCACTGGAGTCAATTTTGTGTAAATATAATTGCAAGAAAAAAAAAAGTAGTCTCATAATTTATAATGAAAGAAATATGCCACCTTATTTATGATCTACTGAAAAATACCATCAAACCAAATATTTAGACGATTCTACCAACAACACCACGACCATGGGGCTATTATACAAGGTTAATACCTACCAAACCAACCTTTGCAAACTTGTGGAAATCACGGAGCTTTGCTGTCAATCGGAGACATCGAAGTGACTCCCCGCTTCCTTTACAGAACTTTCCATGACAACCTTCTCTTGTCATAGCAGAAAATTCAGAACTATGTCTACTGCCAGAACATGATGCCCTTTGAGAAGTTTTCTGTGATTCTGAATCACATCCTGGAAGGTTATCATTAACAAACCTCTCTTTACTTGCAGGAGAGGAACAGTTACCACCTCCAGCAGCACTATGTGAAGTGCAACCAGATGAAGCTATTGAATCCTCTTTGTCAAACTCCCCCATTGATAATTTGCTTATAAAGTTCATAAATGATCTTAACAAGCTATCAAGCTTCTGGTGAAGTGTTAGCAAGAAGATATGGAATCCCTGCAAATCCCTAAGAGCAGCACGAAAGCCACTACGGAATGCATGAACTGCTGATGTCATGTCATTTGAATGAACATCAGTTGTTGAATTTGGGACTCCTAGCAAAGAAGTTCCCAATTTACCTCCAGTTATATCATGTAAGAGGTTGGAGGCAAACTCAGAACTATTGAGCACTAACTCAACCAGTTTAGGATAAACAGCTTGATCAATTGCACGTTTTCCAGCAGGGGGTCGGCGGGGAACACCAGAGTCAATAGCCACAATGTTGAAGTCAGTAAAGAGTGCTTCACTGGATGTTTGGCTTTGAAGGCTCATGTTGGACAATCTTGGTGATTCGGCCATCTCTGAAATATCAGAAGCCTGTGATACCAGTACAGGGATATGAGAACCCAATCTGCTATCTGATGAAGTTGACCATCTTTCTTTTTGAAGTGCCCTGATCACCCTCGGTCTATATAGATGCATTGCAGAATCAAAAGCTTCCTCTTGTGTATCAGTACTTGCAGGGAACACCTTTTCAGCCAACAACAAATTTGCAGAATTCCCACGCCACCTAAGCTCACGGCAAGGGAGTCTATCTTCATTTCTAATAACAAGGTCTAGCATCAATACCTTACCAAGAGCTGCTGATGTTCTTTCTACAGATTCCTGGGACTCAAATGCTCGAAAACTTTCAAGTAAAGGTGACCCATGTACGTAGCTGCAACAAGATGTTGAACCCTTTGAACAATCAATTGAAAGTTATCTTGTAGAAGAGATCAAAGGATATCATATTAGCTCAGTCTTTTTTTTTTTTTTTCCTGGGAAATGGTCAAGTGGATTTGGCTTAGCTACTTGAACTTTGTAATGTCAGCACAAGAAAACCCTATCAACAAAACAGTTTCTTTTCATAGTGACCTGTACACTAATCTCCAACTATATTGCACGCAAAAGAAGTAGTTAATTTTTCTTGGTGATTCCCAGAAAACATTGTCTTTCTACGTCAACTAATATCTAAGCAAGAAAGGGAAAACACAGCTACCGAGAAAGAAATTTTCCTCACTAGACAAATGAATAAGATTTTTCTATATGACAAGAATCCATCTGTCTATTTCAAAGATTTATAGGAGGCATGCCAATACTCTGTAAAATAATTCTGTACCCAGGGCATATTGATGTGAACAATTCTGCAAGTGACAAATTAGCCACATCTACTCCATTTATGCTAGAACGAATGAATTTGACTTTGGTAAGCAAAAATATTTACATGGCTATGTTATGAGACCTAATTGAATTCAAACCCAGATTTGGATCATACCTCATAAAAAAGACGCATCGGCTCAGCTCAAGTGCTTCCAAAAGTTCGGAACATGTCATGTAACCAGTTTCATCTCCCTCAGAATTAGCTACATCTCTTGCTTTTTCTGCGGCATCCTTTATTTGAAGCCATTCAGGACTGGTATTATGAATTACTCTACCCTGCATTTTCCAAGTAACAGAAGAGAATGAATCTGGTATAGCCTGTTAGCAAAGGCTTGCTGATGAAGTCAAGGGCACACCTGTGGAGTTTGGACTCCCAACCATTTGGCAAATTCATAACCAAGACGTTCAGATTGCGTTGCCATTCTTGTGGATGATATCTTTATAACAGCAGCTTCCTCCTTTGGAAAAGTATCATCATTCCCAAAGCAATGGAAAAAGGCAAAGAAGACAACTCCCCCAGAATGTACAGTCACCTACGTGTACACAACTGAGGAGAAATTGAGGCAGAAGTTAAGAAATTAAAAAGTTCACACACATGCTTCTTCTCTAATTTGGTATTGCAGAGGTAAAAAAAAAAAAGAAGATTGATATGATATTTTCCAAAATATGCTCATATATATTGGAGATACTGTCGACCCCCAGATAAAAAAACAGGATAGGCATTGGTGCCATACACTGAGGCACCGGGTAGAAATATTGAACAAAGCTTAAACTAAGGAGAAATTTCTATTATAATTTGAACACTAATGAACATGCTCAAAATCATCTTCTCTCCCTATATCTGTCACTTTGGTTTAAGCTAAAAAGTAATAGGATCAAGTTATACTTTAATAAATGAAGCTGGTCAAAAGGTTGGAAAAGGATCTCCATGTGCAGCACACATTTTGGCCTTTATGTACGGTAGTTTTGCATATAAACCAGTATAGAAGATGACGAACCTCAAGAGGTTTGTTCATGTCGTCCTCAGAATGGCAATTACTGCTACTGTATTCGACATGATGGAATGAAGAGAGCCTGTCCCAGGAAAAGGAGCTTGATTCAATATCCAGCATTGCAGCTTTTCCAAGCCTTTCTGACAAACTGATTTCTGATGTTTCGTCACGGAGAGTATCGCATTTTGCTTCTCCCGTGCTGAGCAAAAAATTAGCATCACAATGTCACTTCTGAAAGCACGTTACAATTATAGCTTGGTTGCATACACCTCTCCCCTCACTCACTCCAGTCTAAAATAGCAGTTGGAAGCTTAATTTGTTCATCGAAAGAAAGTAAACAAAAGACAGGCATTATGAACTAATTCTGGTTGCTTCGAGGGATCAGCGAAAACAAATGTCATGATGATGATTATCAGATACAATAAAACATATACATAAGCTCTGATTAACACGGGGGTCACATGTAATTGAAAAAAAAAGGAAGAAGAAAGAGAAACCTTGAAGCAGGCAAAGTATCAAGGGGCCTGGAATGGCGGTGGGGAGAACCAGAGGCGCGATACATGGCCGTTCTTTTGCGGACCAAGTCCAGCCATTCCGTGAAGCTAATCGCAGGCCCTGGCGTGATATCTCCCAACATATATAACACCTGCATTGCCCATTCCCCCAACCACAACCAATATGCAATGTAAGTTCCGACTTCAAAGAAGCGAAGACACGCATGACACGAATTCAGAAAAGCAATAAAATATACAGTGTTCAAATTCAAATTCAATTTAAAATTTCATGTTGTATCTAATATGTCGATTGGAGTATGATGCCTCGTTATAAGCAAAAAAATGTAGAAGTTGGAAAATCGAAGTCAGGTGAGTGAGATGCAGACCCGGGAGGTAGCGTCGAGAGGCAATGTAGCCTTAGGCTCCTCCTCGTTGTCAGTGCCCTGCAAATCCCACATATGTTAAGCAAAAGTTGGTGAACAATCATATTACGGGTAGGGTGATCGTATTAAATTGATCAACGTTATACAATCACACTACATTCATGTGTTATACATCATTGGCGTCGTCATTGTTGCTTCTCTTCATATACCTCTTTATATAGTCATAAATCAAAGGGAAGGTTCGGGTGGTAGAGGTGTAAACCTGCTTTTGCTCTTTTTTGCATATGCTCTACACAAGTCGATTTGTTAGTGAAGCAAGTTTGCTTAATTTAGAGACCAAGAGATGGAGAGAGCAAGAATCGGTATTTTCATTCGAGGGAAATGAATTAATCCGCCTATATTTCTTTAAAAAAATAAAATAAAATATTTGATATTATACGTTCAACCACAAGATTAACCCTTGGTAACAATTATAATTTACGTGCATCATCTTGGAAGGAGCTGTCTTCGTTCAATCTAATATGTTTATGTTATATATCACTTATATCTACTGACTTCATATATATTTTATATTAATATTTTGATGGATGATTATGAAGAATATTAACATTTCACCAACTTTAAGGAACTATATATTATATACAATTTAAGAAATGAAGAATCATGATTTATAAATAATTTATTATAAATTTTATTATATATATATTGATATATGGATTTTTTTTTTATTTTTTGACTTGCGCTAAAAGGGACAAGCTGATGGAGTGAAAGTGCGCCGTGTAGCAAAAAGATGTGGGAAAAATGAAAGCTGTATATATGTAACAGTTGTTGGCAGAAAGAGAAAGGTTAATGAATAATAATGGGGTGGGAGGAAGCAGTGCTGGTGTGATTGAGCAGTTAGTACATGATCAGTGAGAGAGAGTATATGAAACCCGAAATATTGAAGTGAAGGTGAGTCTTGATGAAGAAGATAAGAGAGATTCCTCTACTTTTGGGCTTTCAGTTTCAGAGTTCAGAATTCAGAGCATGTTCGATACTATTTTCTTGAGAGTGTGTATGATAATGATAGGATCTTACAGATTCCGAATAATATATACATGTACTGCTACCTCCATGTTCTGTCATTGACGGCACGTTTTTGCTTCGATGGCATTTGACATGGACACGGCATGGAGATTGATTCTGACTTTTGAGTTGAGGTTACATAACATCATATTATTATTATTATTATGAAGATGGCAATATCATTCTGCTACAAGTACTGCAACTTCTTCTGCTGATGCTAACGTGCAATACAACTAACTGTTGCTCCTGATAAAGCCAATGCCTTGAGTGCAGATAGATAGATAGAGTTGTTTCTACCCTTTTGTGCAGTCATATTCTTGATCTAATGCTTTTGCTCTACTGTTTGAGTTGTTTGCCAAACTACATTTAAAAGTATGTTTGAATTCGCAGATCTTTTTTTTTTTTTGGGAAGTTGACATTTTAATTTTAATTTGATATTCTCATTCTTATAATAGATTTCAATTGAAGAGAATGAATAAAAAACCATTTGAATTTATATTTTTTTGGTATACATTTAAATTTATATTTTAAAAACAAGACAACATTCAAGTTTTCCTTTCTTTTCCCTGCTCAATCAAGACATGAACATAAAATCATATAAAATGTAAAACTTGTAAAATACTTTTATAGTGAGAGATAAATAAATAAATAAAGTTCAGGCATATATATTATTTAAATACTTGTAAACAAGAAAGAAACAAATAAAAGGGGAAATTGCATTGGCTATATATATCTTGACCTAGTGCAGTATACTTTCTCTCACTTTAAAAAATAATTTATGCATGCATTTCACAAATCAATATAAGAATATAAAATTTAAATGATATAAATAATTTATAAGTTATATATAAACAGAAATATACAAGAGAACATGTGTCTAGTTTAGTTTCGATAATTTCGATACAGTATCATTGATAATTGCACGGAAGGCAGAATTAACGCAACGGGGAGAACGATAATTCATCTTCACATTAATTTGTCTAAATGATGTATTATTATTACATGTGACGGCCCAAGAGGCAAGCAAGCAAGCACTAGGAAACACACACATACGAACAAGGGGGGAGAGAGGAGAGAATAAAAAGGAAAGAAAAGCTCACTATTTTACATTCTTGTTTGACATACTGCACAGTTAAACACATTGCTTTAGTAATAATAAATAGTGTAATAGTAGTAGTGTGAACTGGAGTGACTGCCTTAATTACAACCTCAACTAAAATCACAAAAAGAAGACTCAAACAGACAAACATGGTGTCAGAAAATATTAGCAGGTAGAGGCCTTCCTTCCAAGAATGACTTGAACAGCGTTAGCGATCTCTCAGGCTGCGAGAAAGGAGCTTCATGGGAAGCACCCCTTATGGTTGCAAATGACAGTTTATTTCCATAAACTTGAGTCCACCCACCAACCTAAACCCACACAGTTCCACAAAACCAATATCAGTTTATTATGTACCAAACGTCTCTTAAAAGTTAAAACTCAAGGGAGGAAATGGTTACTGCATTTTGACAAACTAGCAAGATGACTGTATAATATATTATACCTGTTGGCCTTCGAACCATACTCTGTAAGGAACAGTAGTATTCAGTGCTAATTGCCTTGCCAGTTTCTGAACCAAGGTACGGCTACCAGTAAGTGGAATTACAGAATCTTGATCTCCACTGCTTAGCCACAAAATGAATGACATGTTCATGTCTAGCTCTAAAACATATGAGAATAAGCCTTCACGGAATATAATATTTAAAAAAGACAAGTATTTATGTCTAGTTACCTGTAAATTAAAACCTGAACTCCAGCTTTGACAAGTGATCCAACAATAGGAAGTGTGGGTACTTCGAGGTTGTGCATATCGTAGTCCAGGATGCTGTTGAGTCAACATAAATCGTGTGTTTATTGGAGAACTTGGTAAAGTCCTGTTTATTTAGAAAAGTGAAAACCAAGGTAAGATTTTTAGCGGAGAAAAAGATTACTTGCTGCAGACATCCCACTTGCGAACTCCAACAAGTTTGGCATGAAGTGCCTCCTGAACATCCCTTCGGTTCAAGTAATTTGTGACTTTGTCATCAACACATACGTCTATCCTCTCATTTCTTTGCTGTAAAACAAGAATAATCGATCTTAAGTCATGATGAACAGGACAGTTTGAAGAGAAAGTGTGGGAGAGAAGACTCACTTGTTTTTGAGGACAAATAACCTTGGACTGTGAAAGGACTGAGGAAATGCAGACATCAAGTGTGACATCATATTTGTCCACGAATTTACTTGTTTCTGTGCTTACTTGCCTCATAACCTTTGAACAAACAGGCGAAACTGAGTCTCTGTAGTACTCACTAACGTACCGAGAATAATTACACGCTGTGGTGAACATTCTGTACGTTGAATCTGATATCAATCCATGAGACCAGAAGAACTCGGCCCTTGAGTTGAAGTCTGTGGCGTATTCCAGAACTGGATTACCCAGCTGCAAAGCATAGAACCATTCTGGCATTAGCATTATCCAAGTTTCAAGTTCAAATTGTTCCAGAATAGATTACTTACAGCTATGCCTTTAAGATTAAATATCTTTTCCTTCTGGTTCATGTCAATCATCAGCTTTGCAAGTTGAGGAACATAATGCCCTGAAATTGAAAAGAAAAAAATGTTTTAAAAAAATTGAAATTGGAGTTGGAATTCAAGAAATGATTGGTGGAAGCAACAGAGGCACCTGCGTAACTTTCCCCACTAACAAACAAATCTCTTTGCCTGTACTGAGGGAACTTGTTGAACCAGAGTTTCAGAAACATAAGATTGTCCCTGGCTAAAGAAATCAAGAACACAATTTCTAATGCGACCATTGGGATTAACAGGATAAATAATAATGGAAAGTGCCATAGAAAAAGTTGAGAAGAATTTCGGCATGAAACACTGTTTTGTCTCTCTAACTTTTTAAAAAGCATGAGCAGCACACATACATATTGTACGCGCCTTTGTCCGCAGATGATAAAGATTAGAAAAGGAGCTTTTCTAGTGAGAAACCTTAATCGTGCCAAAAGATTGAAAAAGGTTTCTAAAGTAATTGACATTAGCGGAAGAAGATATACCGGTTTCCTTATCGTCCACAGTCGCATAGGAAGATCCATCCTTAGCATAAGAAAATCCCACTCCAATTGGTGTCTCCAAATATAGCATGTTTGCCTCTGTAACACAAAACAAAGCAGCCCAATGAGAAAAAAGAACTAATTTTGGCCAATCTTTCAGTCGAAATGAAAAATGGGATTCCATTACAGAGTACCCTTGTTCCAGCTGTACTCATTTTTAATCAGAACTTCACCATTTGGTCTAAAGGGTCCATTTTCAGAAAATGCTCCAACCCCCAGAGAAGAACAACCAGGTCCTGCATAAAAGAGGAATCAGCTCACTCACACATTGTCTAAAATTTTTCACTTAAAATTTCAGTAATTTGAGAGATTCCAGACCTCCATTGAGCCAGAGAACAAGAGGCTTAGAAGCAGGATCAGTTTCGGATTCAACTAAGTAGTAGAACAAAGCTTTATGTTTCTTGTCATCGACCGTGACATACCCTGAGTAGTGTTGGAAACGTACTTGGGGTTGTCCGGGAAGCCGTAGGATCCTATCAGGATGAGACGAGAGAGAGAAGATGGGCATAGGAAAGCTCAAGTGAAGCAACACTAGAGCCATAGCTATGGTGTTCCATGTTGTGTAGTCCATTGTTTCACAAAAGAAGAGAGGAGAGGAGTGAGGGAAATGGGCAGGAAAGAAAGAGATCAGAGGAAGTATTTAAAATGGCAGTGAGAAGCAGAGGCACAAGGTGGAGACTAGACTTGAGGTTGTGTGTGTATGCTAGTGTGTGGGGCCAGTGCTAGGTGGCTGGACGTTATCTATTCTGATTATCATTATAGTTTTAGCTTTTTGCTTGCAGGCCTGAAAATGGTGAAATGGGTGTGGAAAGAGATGGGAGAGAGGTAATGTCCTGTGTGCTGGGTCTGTTTGTCCATATTAATCATTAACCTTTCATGATTATAACAAAGCTGTCCATGAATTTCATTTAACCTAATAGTTTAATGTTTAACTTTATATCTATTTCGTGAAAAATACTTGAGGCAGGCTGAGTCAGCATACAAGTTGGTGATAAGAAAAGGAAATGAGGTATGAGCTGCCACTGCTACTGAAGGAACCTGAAAATATTCTCAGAAATTACAGAGCATAGATCCATTTTTTCCTTTGTTCTTTCCTACTGATGCACCAACCACAGTTACCTTGTATTCCTTTTGACTACACAAACAGGAAGGAGTGTCTCTTCCTTTGAAAATGGCTTTACAGTGCTAACTTTTCTTTTCTCAGAAAATGTGTCAAATTGGCTAATAAATTTTTTTAAAAAAATGTGAGACTAGATATATTAAATTAAAATCTTGTGTGTGTGTGTGTGAGAGAGAGTGAGAGAGAGACAGAGAGAGAATATGAGTACCTGATAGGATCTTGGAGGGTGTAAAGAGAGATGGACAGTTTTGTTTGTGGTTTTCCAAAAAAATTGTTTGATTGATCAACTTTTCTTGTTCTACAAGTACGAGTAAGATCTGCTTACTGACAATAATAAGTGGTTTCAGCATGAAGATTCCAAGCAAAATAGAGCAACCCTTCTTCTTCAACCACCATTTTATCGTATTTTAAAAATGAAATACATTTGTGACTTGTCAGGTACGCTTGATAAATCTAAAGGGTACTCAATTGCTCCATTGACTTTAGAAACTAGAGTGCCATATGTGTGTGTTTACATACACATGACTTTTCCCTTCTTTTATTTACTTTCATTCAAAGAGTCTGTTATGTTAGGAATTGAATATGATCTGTGATCGAGTTTTTTGGTATAGGCCCACAGGATAGTGGTTCTGAAAGAACCAAATATGAAGACTTTAAGTGGAAATTAGTTCCCACCTCTAATTATCTTTTTGCTGGTGTAGGCTAAAGACTTTTCTTTATGTACTTATATTGGAATCAACTTCTTCCCTTTGACCACTTGTGAAAAGTTTTTTCCTTTAATAATCATGGTGTGACATCTTAGCTTCTTTTCTTCTTAAAGAACTCCTTTTGTCCCATGATTCAAAAAGCAAATAACTTCACACTATAATCTCATCAAAAAGCACATAAGTGTTTTAAAGATGACTCTTTTATATTATATGTATTTGAATTTTGTTTGGGATAATTGATTTGGATAATAAACTAAATAGATTTCTTTTAACATTATAAAAATCATGCAAACCTCCTCTTTATTTTAAACCTTACACAATTTTTTAATTTTTAAAATTTATATAAAGCTCTTATGTGACAAAAAGTAAACTATAATAAAAGTTTTATTTTTAAAATATATAAAAATCCATCTAAAAAAGGAGAACATAATCTTTATAATAACTGTTATTTTATATGAATTTTAAATTAGGTGAATTTTAAAAAAAAATAGTAAAAAGTGGCATAAGTGGAATAAAATTCAAAATATATTTGTACATATTACTTTTATTTCTTTTCAAAAAAATTGTAAATTTTAAAAATGATATATATATATGATAAAATTCTTAAAAACATGTATAATTTACGCTTAATTCACAATGAAGACACAGGACTCCGCTCTAGTGTAAAATTTTAACTGCTCCAAACTACAAAATCACACCATCTCACCTATGAATCACAAAATTATGACAACTCAGTATTTGTTTTTCTTTTTTCTGTGGCTTAAAAAATGCAAACGTGCCAATGCGCATAGAAACAAGCTTCTACATTGAAACACATGTCAACAGCCATAGAATTGAGACAACTTAATTCTCAAGCCACCCTGATTTTATATATATAAATATAGATATCCAAAAATATAACATTTGCAATAAGCAGCATAAATGTGGAGCGAAGTTATACATAGCTTTTGAGGGGATGATACATAATGCAATCAATAATTGACGGGGTGTATGACTGGGAGCCCCCACCTTGTATGCATCACCTCCACATTTCTTTTAGCAAACAAACTCAGGTCACATGGAGGCCTCAATGGAGCCACATGTTCCCCACACTGCCTTCAAACTCTTCCACGCCACTTACTGATGAGCTATATATGTCATCTCCTTTACCCTTCACTCCTCTACATAATATATAGCTGTATTTAACTGTGTAACACCGCAATTTATGGATGCTTATGTGTTGGCTAACATGAAACTCCATTGATTCCCATGGACCCAATTTGCAGAAAACAAGACATGGCATTCTCATATACATGATTACGATTGTAAATGGACCACTCTGTGTAGAACAGGAGGAAGATGGGTGATATATAGAGGGGTATGATTTTACGTGCCTCGACGATAAGCAAAAAAGTTTAAGGTGAATGAGTGTGGATAAACCAACAAACAAACTATAAGAAGACAAATCTGAGGATATTATATAGGTGGGTTCTGTTGTTGTATGTGCTGCTCAAAGAAGTGGAAAAAGCAGATGATAATGGTCCCTACGATATAAGCTTTTGCAAAAGGGTTTCAGATTTTTCATCATTAGCTGCACTAGTGTCACTGATTTCTTGGCACTCTTTTCTTTTTTTAAATTCTCGTAATATTTTATTGCCCCCTCGTACCAAAATTCAATTATGGAGTAAGGATCTTTTTATTGGCATTTCACATATACTTCAAAAAATAAAAAATAAACCTGCCGATATTGGATACACAATACATACAATACTTGTAAATACACATCTATTCCTACCACCTTGTAACTATTCATATTATTTCAAATTTTTATAGCAAAATAGAACTATATATTTGAAGGTTCTTAAATTAAGATAGAAAAAGGGTCTCATAGATATTTGTAATAATATGTTATTTACACATTTCTTAGTGCCAGTGTTATTTTTGTGTCAAGAAGAAAGAATAAATATTTTATTTATAAATTGTTACAAATGTTTTATTTATGCATATGATTTGTATTAGCATTTATATTATGAATTTTAAGATATTCAATACTCATTTTTATTTTTATTAATTGATTTATTGATTATATAAATAGTGATATAAATAATTATATATATATATATGCAAATATATATATTTTCTGTTATCACTATTTTTAAAATTTTAAAATTTATCATTTGACATTTATGGTTCCGATAATACTCTGCCTAGTGCTATATAGTTGGCATTCTTTTTTGTTGTTTCTGCATTGCCTCTTTTGTTCAAATTCAATTTTCTTAAAAAGGAGAAGGGAAAAAGATATTTTGGAACTGCCGTAGTAAGATATTCTCAAATTGGAAATCTCAAAAATTCAAATTTCTTAAAAGAATCCAAGTCCTTTGAGAAATAAAAAAAAAACAGTTGGACAATAATATCTCTCCTCCCTCCCTCCCTTCCTCATTTCCTCTTTCCCTTACTGGTTGTCAGTGTCGTTGCTAGAGCTCTGGTGATCGGCGCGAAACTCCAACAACCCGCAACGTCACCGGAGCTCTAGTGACTGGAAATATCGTTGGTGTCATTACAATCACGGGGGTTAAGTTTGATAAAATTGAGAGTACTGAAATTAGTTATAATGAGTTAAAAATTATGAGTCTCTCACTTGGAAATTTCATTGATTCAACTTGAAAATTTTTTCATGTCTGCCTTCTTAAATAAAATTGAAAGTTTTAAAATTAGTTATAATGAGTTGGAAATTATGAATTTCTCATTTGGAAATTTCATTGATCCCACTTGAAATTTTTTTTCATGATTGCCTTAAGAAATAAAATTGAGAGTGTTAAAATCAATTATCAGTTGGAAATTATGAGTTTTTCACTTGGAAATTTCATTGCTCCCACTTGAAAATTTTTTTATAATTGCCATTTGAAATAAAATTGAGAGTACTGAAATTAGTTATAGTGAGTTGGAAATTATGAGTCTCTCACTTGGAAATTTCATTGATCTTGCTTAGAATTTTTTTTCATGACTACCTTTTGAAATAAAATTGAAAGTGTTAAAATTAGTTATAGTGAGTTGAAAATTGAGTTTCTCACTTGGTCCACTTGGATATCTACTTAGAAATTTGTTTCAAAATTGCCTTGTAACAAATTTTCAAGTTGAATTGATGAAATTTCTGAATGAGAAATTTATAATTTCTAACTCACTATAACTGATTTCAACACTTAATTTTATTTCAGAAGGCAATCATGAAAAAAAATTTCCAAGTGGGATTAATAAAATTTCCAAGTGAAAGAATTATAATTTCCAAGTCACTGTTACTAATTTTAGCATTCTCAATTTTATCAAACTTCACTCTGGTGGCTGTAGTGATGTCGACAATATTTTTGATCACCAGAGCTTTGGTGTCATTGCTGATCACCGGAGCTTCGACAATGTCGTTGGCGACCGGTGAGGGGTGGAGGAAATGAGGGAGGGAGGGAGGGAGGGAGGGAGGAGGGGTATTATTATCCAACTGAATTTTTTATCCCCTTAAAGAATTTGGATCATTTTAAGGAATTTAAATTTTTTGAGATTTTCAATTTGATAATATTTTGCTAGGAGGTTCCAAAACGTCTTTTTCTCCAAAGAAGAAATCCTGTGAAAGACAAATTTAATATGAGACCGCGTTGTCACTTAGTCCTTACTTTCCTTTTTTACTCCTCTGGGACGACGAGTCTTCTCGGAAATCTGTTGGCCTTAAATTGTTGTCTAATACTCCGAAATAAAAACAAGCAAAATAATCAGAACTCTATGCTTGGGGAAAAAATTAGAGTATGACTTGACGCATCATCATCATCATCATCATCACTATCACACGTTTTTTAAGTTTATAATATATATATATACATATATATAAATTATTTGATTTTTATCTTATTACTCATTAATTTCATTAATAGAAACAAATATTCAAGAGATTAATGTGTAAGGATTCGAGTTTTTTGAATGAGAATTAAATAAACATCAATTAATTTTTAAAAGTAAAAATCACAATTTCCCTTCATTATAACAATGGACAAGTGGTTTAAAAAGTATAGAGATTGAGGGAGCATCAGGGTTGGAAAATGTGTGAAAGACTGAAGATGAAGCTTTTATTTTTTATTTTTTTGATACAAGAAGATGAAAATGAAGCTTATTTAAGGCTATGCTTTCTGCTCTTTGTGAGAAGAGCAAAGTGTTGCCTTTTTTGTTTTTTTTTGGTATAATATTATCATTGAACCGGTTAAGGCAATAGTTCAACTCTGGTTGAATCGTAATTAAATTGGTAATAATAAAATTAATAATTATTTTAATTTTATATGTTATATATTATTAAAAAATATCATTGATAAGTTTCATAACCTAATATTAAAATATAAATAAGTTAATATTGATCCATAATCATATTTTGAATATAAAATACTCAACTAATATTTTATTTTCACATTATTTGTTGAGTAAATTTATTATTATTAATAATTATGTATCATAATAATACTTATACAATATTATAATGTTAAAAGAAAAAAATTTATACAAAAATAATGATATTTATTACTAAAAATAATACTATTTTATTTTAAAAACTAAAAAATTAAATTTTTTTACCTGTTCAAACCGATTCCAAATTGGTTTACAACTGATTTTCACTAGTTTAAACCCAATTCAGCTTGTTCTTAACCGGTTCTCACCAGTTATGTGATCTTCTAGTTTTGTTCTCATTTTGAGTTGGATTAAACAATGCCTCCTAATCTAACAGTCAAACTGACAAGTTTGGTCTGGTTTTTTTATGCGTCGATTGTCATGTTGTTAACAAGAAAAGATTGTTTCAGGGATTAATTTTTTAAATTTAAAAGGATATCCGTGGCTTTGAGCTCGGACGTTATTCAGTTTTGCATATTTCTTTTAAGTATATATTCATAGAAAGAGAGAGAGAGTTAGCCAACACAAAAATAATAATAATAATAAATAAAGACATTAAAAAAAGGAGAGTGGAGAAAAAGGTAATCCGCTTTTAGTAATAGAATAAGAAGGCATTCCTTCTTTTCATGATCAGGGGGTTGCTACGTGAGCAGCCACTAGGAGTAGTGTGTGTCCATTTCAATGGGGTTGGCTGGCTTAGGAAAAGGGTTTAACTTTAACATAAACAAAACTGCGCGTGATTCTGCACCATACCAACTGAATATATATCCAGGTTTTCTGCACAAACAGAGCCACGCTCCTTATAAAGGCATGGGTTCTTTTATAAATTAATTGGCATCATTTTCATCTTTATAATTATTATTATTGCGAGTGACTGGAAGAGGGTTCTGCAATATGTCCATTTGTGGAGCACAGTATGAATATAGAATAGTATTCACAATCAGACGGATACTTACGCCTAGTTGAGCTCCCAAGAGTACAACACAAATTGTGCTATGCGATGCATGACACTGGGACCATTTTTTTTTACGGAAAAAGAAAAAGTAGAAAGCCAGAAATCTTTTTTTTCGAAAACATTTAAATATATTTTCTTATCAATACAAGTGTATAGTTTCTAATTAAACTTTATACTTGCCATGTTGTAATTAAAAAGTATATAGTTGACATCTAATAAAAAAATGATAACAAAAAATATAAATAAATCTATCTTAATCTACTTTTTTTCCTAATTTTTAATGAATGAATTTTTATCTGTACACAAGAAAAAGACTTTAGAGTTTAGAGCACGAAATGGGAATGGATAGATATGAAAGCATACAAATCAAATTCGTCAGTATAAAAGATTGAAGATTAGGAAAAATAAAAAATGGAAAACGGGGCTAAAATGTAGGGTAGGGTTACCTTTCTTGCGGTAGGGCTTTGGATTTCAATTTCAATTTTAACTCAACCGAAGAGGAAACTTCTAATATGGGCAGGCCCAGTTCAACGCATCCGTGATGCATAAGTCCGACGGAGGTTGGATCGAGGTTTGAGCATCTTTAGGCCCCCAAGAAATACCTTATTCACGTCCGAAACATTTTCAATCTGTGCTGTTGTCTGCCCTTTACTCTCTCTGTAATAATAATAAAATAAAAGGACAACTCCCTTCTTTTGAATCGCCAAAAAATTCTTTCTAGGATTATATCTGCACTTACCTTGCTCAGATAGAAAATTTTTAGCTATTCACAGGTAACGATGTTGAAAACGCCAGTGATTTCAGCTAAGGATAAAGGACCTGAAGGAAACAGGCAAGTAAGCCGGCACTAACAATTTTAGATCCTCAACCTGTGATTATGTTATCTGATTTGTTCTTTCACTTATATAAAAATAAAGCCGTCCAAGCAGTCGATACAAAGATAACTGAGACCACCAGAAAAATTATATTAAACCGGGAAAAAATGACTAACACGCTTGCTGACGTTTTCATCCCACAAACAAACAAGCTGGCTGGGTTTTTGGAAGCGCAAAATTTAACAAAAAGAATCATGATATATATTCAGTCTCAAAAATACAATCCACGGTGTTGCTCTTGTAATGTAAACGTTCTTGCTTTCTTTGTATGCGATCCAAATATGAAGTAGACGACATAGCGTGCAGAAAGTAGGGCCAAAAAAAAAAAACCCCGCATATACATATGGGACAAAGAATCAATCAACAAATAAAGGCTACCAAAATCACAATGATGCTTCCGAATCCGTAGCAGGTTTATGATTAGCAACTGCGGATCCTGGAAGCTGATCAATTTCTTTTCGAGATGCTTCCCAGAGCTGCTGTTCTATCCCCAGCTTTCTCAGCTCAAACAAACCTCGCTCAACTGTGATAAACAGGGAAGTGAACTTACAAGTTCATAAACAAATAAAGTACATCTTTAAACAGCCCATTTGTGTTTAAATTGAATATGACAAACTTAACCAAAAGCAGATTATATGTCAGCTCACTTCCCTGTCGTGCAATGCTACCCACACAACCATATAAACAAAACTGCTGGCCGTTGATTTCATTAACAGCAATCCGGCAACCAATACAAGCAGTTCTTTTTTTGTGTTGGATTCCATTGCATAAGTAGGAAAAATTTTGGTCCAGGATATAATTTACTACAGGGAAATCTAAATAATACCCAAGCTAGGCGTGAGTTTCCAGATGGTACCAGTGTGATTGTCCTTTCCATTGCTAATTATATCCCCATAAGTCAAATATTAAGTTTCAGATGCCTTGTAATTAAAGCAGAAATTTTTTGGCTACTACCAGTTCAAGGTTCTTTGCATAAAAATAAAAGGTATTTACTTTTAATTTTACTGACTATTTGCTCTCCACAACTGGAAAAGAGATGATAAGATTGATAAGGCTTACCATCAACAGCATCATGCGAAGTTGTTGAATGCCCACTGCGGCTAATCCAAAACTGAAGCCGCTCTTCTGCAATATCCTCTTCTACACCATGAAATAAGGCTCTTCTCCAAAAATAAGTTAGCCATGCCTGCAAATATTTAGAATTTATAAATTAAGCAAAAAAAGTTATATGAGTATACCATATTCAAAAAAATTCCTAGAATTTAATTCCAACTTGAAAAGGTCATCCAAAATCTATGGTAACTCAGGAGCTTCCATTTTAAGATTTCACCTTAAAGGATTGAGGTTAATAAATAAATACACAATAAAACAATGAACTGAATTTCCTAATCAATAGATATTGTCTTGAAGAGAAGAAAAAAAAAAAAACAGACATCTCAAAATAACTGATTGCTGATTTTGTCGTATCAATGTGTCTGCCACAGTAATCATATTGGACATCCCCATCCTTTCTATGTACTAAGCATGGGAATGGGACAAATGGCAGCAATGGTTAATATGCTTCAACATCATATGGGTACTCATATTACAATTTCACAGAACTTGAGCCAAGACCAAGCAACAGACCTCTTTAAATAGAACATCTTCTGCTTCCTCTTCACTTAATTCTGTAGGAAACAGCATAACAGAACATCATCAAAGACTCACTGGGTGATATATAAATCGAGCCAAATCTATGTAATAACAAAACCGTGAAGCAGCCAAATCTATGCAATATATAAATTGAGCCATAAGGCCTCATACATAAAGACAAACATATTCAGGTTCACATTTGATAGTGTTTACAGACTTCAGTCAAATTATTGTCACGAGAGCTTCAAAATACTAACAAACAAGGTTTTAATATCGGATTATACATAAAAAATAATTGATACATCCAAAATATCTATTTCTTCCAGTTTGTTTGGGTCAGAGGGAAACAAATAACAAAGACCATGCAATTTCAAAATAAGAATACACATATTATCATCTTCCTCACAGAACGCTCCAAGTCAGGTTCAACTCTGCACAAGACCGATGTATATGGTCCAAATTCAATCCCACTCTCACCTCCCATAAAAGATGTCCAAAATGCATGCCCTCTCCTTTGTTATAAAAAACCACATTCCTCTCCCTTGAAATCAAAAACTGTGTTACACTTGCCTCACCAGCAACAACTCATCCATAAGCTACAATTATACTTATTCTGACAAAACAGCCTTATATCTATTACTAATATCATATAACAAGTATTATATATATATACACATTTGACTGATATAAACGTAACTTTTCTAAATTAATCCAATTGTAAAATCATTTAACAATGAAATTAATTAAATGATTATTAAGAACAATAAACATCTCACAAAATAATCTTTTAAGATTAACCCATTTGAAGACTATCATAAATAATGATTAATTTCAACAATAGCATTTGTATTAAATATATATTCATAACAATTAGCATTCTTATGATTTAATAAAAAAAAAGAATAAACTAAACTTATTATTTTCATAACATAATAAATGACAATGAAATAAAAGATACACATTTGTAAATAACTTATATTTTTAATTTAATACTAGAAAGTAATATTATCCTTATTTTGGTCAATTTTAGGCGTCATGAGAAGTTTGTATATAATTTCATAAACAGAGAGGAGGACCACGTAATTCGGGCAATTCTGAAAGGAGGGGATAGTAATTTACTCTGGAAAAGAATATATACTGGACAAACGAAACATAGAAGATAAACACCATTGGCATTTGTAATAAATATTGCCCATTATATTTAATACAAATGGATAGGCGGGTTTATTCACAACATAAGCATTTGTAATCGTTTAGAAGCTGAAATATGGGCTCTCATGTCTGGTCTAAAAACATGTTGGGAAATGGGATTGAGAAGTTATTGTTGAGTCTGACTCTCAAACTCTAGTCAAGGCTATCAACAACTCTGGACACAGCTTTAATGGTGATGGAGTACTCTTAAAGATTATCATCAACTATTTGAAGCAACAGTGGGAGATACAAGTCAACCATATCTACAGAGAGGCGAATCTTTGTGCTCATAGACTTGCTAATATAAGTCTCATGGAGCAAATTGGTTATACATTTTTAGCTACACCATTGGCTGATCTCAACGAAATCATGGCAATGGATAGTGCAGGAACTGGGCATCCTCGCAGAGTAGCGTTTTCTTCTTGATTTTGTGTTGTTTTCCTTTTGTTTTTGTTTTTTCTTGTACTGGTCTTTGACCCTCTATTTTACCAAAAAAAAAAAAATAGAAGATAAACACAAAACTTACAACACAGATGTCAAATCTATGCTCTTTAAAAATTTGAAGTAGTAAACGCACATCAAATTAAACAAGGTGAACACTGACAACTTATTTCTTACCAAATGCTTCCACAAATTTGGGGTCACCATGTGATTTGGAATCTGGAAAGGAAAAAATAGAAATATAAACATTATTCAACCTTATTATAATCAAGGGATCAGGTCAAAGATTATAACATCCTGCCTATAACATAATGCAGTATTCAAAATATACATATACTATATATATATATCCTCATGAAAAATGTCACAAATGAGCATGAAAAATTACATTTAACACAAAATCTCAGACAGATTACATTATTAGCAAACAAGAAGCACGATAATGTTAATAATAAATATTGCCCATTATATAAAACAATCATACTTTAACACAGATACTACTTTTTTAAGCTCAAATTCATCTAGTCATGGCCTTCCAGACCATCCAACTCTTGAAAAGCCCATTCCCATACTTTTTCTGTCCTCTTTTTATTGACACTTTTTCCTTCCGTACATTCATATTCATCTCTAATATCCAGTTTTTTTCTTTAGAGCAATAATTGATTTAAGCGTAGTTGCTAGGTCTAAACTTAGGGAGTTTCTATGCACGTTGTTTTGTAACTTTTGTTAGGGCTTGGACTGGTTTTTTGGAATTCATTCCAACACACATAATCCAAGATCTTCACAAGCTGTGTAGTAAAGGATAAAGAACCTGCACAACCCCAACTTACAAAATAACACAAAATTGGTAAAATCTTTAAATTCCAGATTATTACAAACTTGATCGTGTTCATGTTGCAATCCCAAAAGCTTCAGAACCATTAAAGGATCAGGGTTTCTAGCTTACAATCTAGATATTAGCAGTTAATAAAACAACACTGCCAGGAGACAGAATGCAGAACAACAAATGAAAGAAAAACAGCACATTACGGTACAAGATTGACTGAAATAATGAGTAGTCTAAATGGATTTCAGAAACCAAATTAAATAATAAAAAATAAAAATTATTTATTAAAAATATTAGATAACTCATATTTGAGAATGACAATTAAGATACCTAAAATGGTATGCCGAACCAAATTTGGGCGTCTGTGTTGGGCTAATGCAAGCACAACAGCATCCTCAACCTGCAATATAGATTTTTATCAAAATGAATTCAAGGAAAATGGAAAAGGATGAATAGAACACCCAAAAACAATCCAAAATACAGAAAGGAAATGAAATTTCAACCATATAGAACATGACACAAATTCACAGGTACTTAGAATAGAATCCATGTTTTAAGAAAGTAATAAGATTAAAAATATGCTTCCTAGCATTTAAAATGTCCAAAGGGTAGTTTATATATTAAAAAAATAAAAAACTAAGTATTAACTTCAATGATGTTAATGAAGAACCTTTAGAGAAGCAAGTTCTCTTAAACCCATTTCAACTGAAAGCATGCTCTCAATGTTTCCTTCCCCAGTGAGATCACTCAAATCACGAACAACTTTACTCCTATCTGGATCATCAGCACCTTGGTGATGCAATTTAATTAGACTACACTTTAGCTAATTTAGGAGAGAAAACAGTCCAACTAAAATTTTAAGGGTCAACTCACTTCTGTTCCAAGATTCCTCCTTAGCCTTTTGCCCAGCAGAAATGACAACTTCAAAAGGAAGGGGAGCTAGAGAAGACCAATGTTCATGCTTGGACTGTGCTATATCAGCACATGTTCCTATAAAGCGAGGAAGAAACACGCCACAATGAATTATAAGCACTTTAATATCAATATGCACGAGAAATTTCGCAGAACATTGATCATCAACTTTTTGTAAATGATCAATCCCAGATCAAAGTGAAAACTTGATTTAAATTTAAATTTTGTTTTTGGTTGCAAAGTAGACAAGAGAATGCAATAGCACAAAGTTCCATTACCATATTTTACAGCAAGACCCCAGTAGCGAGCAAGCCAACACCTCTTCAAAACAACTTCCTCCTAAAACCAGACAGGAAATGTAGTGAGACAGGTTAACAAAAGTGGATAGGTTACTAATTCTCATTTCAATGAAAAAATACAAACCATTTCTTCTTGGGTCAAAATCATTCTCTGAGTCATCGTACGAAGAGCCTTTGCTTCGGATTCTGCTTCTCGCTGTTGCTCCACAGCTGCTGTGGCATCGTCTTTAAGGTTCTGATGAAGATAATAAAGGGAATTATAATCCAGATCCGGAAATACTTGACTATAGCAAGTGTATTATGATTTTAACCAGAAACAATGCACAGCCAGTTGAAAATTACCTGAATTTCTACACGAAGGGCTGCAATTTCATAATCTTTCCCATCCCTTGTTTGTTGTGCAGCCTTGAGAGCAGCCTGTGGCAAAAATATTGGCTAGTTAAATGACATTGTTTGAAAGAAGCAGCATTGATGACTCCTCTCTCTTTTTTTTTTTTTTACTTCTTACTCAAATCCCACAATATTAACAGAAAACTGAAATTGGTAACAGAGTTTTCACTATACAATATTAAGATTACAAAACCATCTGCATAACTGAACATGACTCATGCCCCTTTACATATAAATATGCACATATAAGTGCAGCTTGATAATGAAGGAAACTTAAGATCAGAACATAGGAGAGCTCATATAGTGGCTTCGGAAGTAGCATTGATCAAAGCACATAAATTCGGGTATATCTAAAATTTATTTGTTAAGAATACCTCTCTTTGTCGTAGAGCAGCTTCCTTCCTGCACATTCACCAACAAAAATCAAAATCTATACTAAAGCAGACCAAGAATAAGGAGATTTGAAGAAAGTTTACCTGCTCAGTAATTTAGCTTCTAGGGATACACCTTCTCCAAGAGAAGCAACCTGCCAAGATTAAAATCAGATAGTACAAAGATGTGAGAAAACTTAAAAATCAGAATAAAGAAAAACAGCAATATGTACATAGTATCTTATATCTTTAAGCAGTTCATACTTCATTCCATATCTAGTTACATAGTGTTTCATATGAAATAGTGTCATTGTTCAAAATCTGACATCAACAATTAGCATTAAACACTACTTTTCAAAGTTTAGTCAGTATCTAGAACAAGTCACCTGTTTTTCAAGCTCCCTAGCTCTAGCCTCTGCTTCTTCACGTCTTCCCTCCGCACGTCTTAGCTGTAAATATTATTAGACACATAATTCAACATCACGTAACGTGAATACAAAGCCAAGTTTTTTTGGTTGTGAAAAAGCGCACCTTGTCCAATACAACCTCATTTTCTTCTTGTAGCATATCAAGCTGTAGTACCAATGAGTCAGGTTCAGTATTAATCATTTAAAGATTGTAATGCACAATCTACTTAAATACAGTTTAAGAGCTGAATTTGCCAATATAAGGATCATCAAATTTAATTTGCGGAGACAAAGGTGTTGCATATATACTGTACTTCATCACGGAGGGCAGAAGCTTCACGCATATCTCCTGTGCCTTTTGAGTTAGGTTGCCCGATATCTGATGAAAACCTGAAATCATTATCCAATGATAAAAAGTTCAAAGCGGCACAAAGTCATCCACGGCATAATATACATACACGAGAATCACATGATTTGTCCTTTATATTTATGATGCTTTAGCTGTATAGTATTAGCTCATTCCCAACATGCACGTAAATCTCAAAAAGGATATAACCCGTATTATCAACAGCAGAGTATATTACGGGATAGTTATGCATTCTACCTTTTGTGATCTCTATTTCGATTGGACGGAGGATCGATCGGAGGTATAGCCATAGGCGTTCTAATTGTAGATTTGCTGGGTGGCACCAACGTTGTCGTGCGAGCAGACAGTGCTGGTCTTCCAGCTGATGTTGAACGAACTGACTGAGCATGCTCTACAAAGTTCCGACCTAACTAATAAAAAGATCGAAATCTTATTAGCTAATTCGGAACTACGTGACACCCATTGAAGAAACCACACACTATCAAGTTTACACACACACACATATATATTTTTGGGGAAGCGGCGAGAAGAAAGAATATATCTAGGTTAGGTTACATCAGTAAGCCAAGAAGTCCTCGACACTAAGGATTTCCCCGCCCAATTTCGCTTTCCACAGTTCGACTAACAAATTCAAAGAAATCACCCCCGTCCAATTTCGTTGTCCATATTTCAAAAACCGAATTCAGCCAAATAAAACCGGTAACGCATCAGAAACGAGCCGTGGAAAACATTTGTTGTAGGAATTACCGCAGGAGAGGGAGATCTATTAGGTCTCGCCAGCGAAATCGGAGGGATAGTACTTGTAACACCATTCTTGTTATTGGCGTTGCTAGAGTAAGAAGTAACAGCTGGAGGAGGCGGAGCACCGTACGAAAACCCGAGATCATCATCTTCTTCGTCGTCATCGACGGTCTGAGACGCCATAACCTGAGCGAGACGCTGTGCAGCTGCTTTGGCGGCTACGTTTTGCGTCCGCTTGATGGTAGAGAGGCCGGTGGAAGACGGACCAAGACGGGATTGAGGATGTGCTGGCGACATCGCCGGAGACGATGAGCCGGTGCTGCTGGAACCACCGCTCCACTGCCGCGTGTACACAGGACTAGCAGTTCTCCTCCGATCCATCACTTTATGCTATGTTTATATAAGTAGAAACTCACCTTACTCAGCTCAAGGAAAGACCTAGATTTTCTCGGCCCTATGTTTTCTCGAGAAAATCGAAGAAAAATGGTTCCGGTTGAAAAGGTAGAGAGAAACGGGCGAGAGCTTCGAGTAAAGGAATGGTCAGACGCGGAGAAGATCTCGGCTAAACGACGCCGCTTGAGGATTCCCGGGAGAATATGTGAAACTGAAAACCGTCTGACTTGTTTTTCAGGATACTTTTCTTTACCCTCCAAATGGACAGATATAATTTGGCGGCGGAAAAAAACGGCGTCGTGGAAGCTGAATTTCACTCTTGGCAATAGGGAACATCAAATCATGGAATTCTTTAATTGGGCAGTGCAATTAATGCTCTAGCAATGGAAGAAAATATAAAATCTCTGCAATTGAGTCCAATCCTATCATTTTTATCCCATGATGCCTTTTTCGGCGCCTGAACATCATTCCTATTATGCTGAAATGGTCAAAGTTTTAGCTCAATTAAGCAGTGGTGGCTAAGAAAAAACTCAATTAAGAAGTGGAATAGAAGTTACATTAATTACTTGTACATCTAGCAAAAGTCACATGGTGTATTTTACCTTATCAAGAAAATGATAGGGATATGTACCCAAAAAAATTATGAATAAAATGAATTAAAGGAGTATTATCCATACAGAAATGTCAATTGCCATCTTAATCCAACTCTTTATTTGAAGTTGTGTATTCACACTGAAATTGAAATTTAAATCTATTAAATAGTAAATTTATTGTTCACATTACAACATATTTTATGTTTAAAGGAATTTATCTAAAGTGATTAAACTATTCAGAGCATTTTAATGAAATAAAATGTTCGACGCTGGAGCGATGTTATGTAAAGATCAAATGCTATATTTTATGTATGGCCAAATGCTGTTCCCCCCTTCTTTTCATAACTTTCATTTCCTCTCTAACAATTTTTTTTTTAAAAAATGTTTAAGCACTCAAATTGAATAAAATTTATGCAGGAAGACTTTAAAAACTATCATCATCGATATAATATATAGTGTTCACATAGTGCAACTTATTTTTGAACTAATATAAATGTAAAAAAATCATTCTAGTTATTATTAAAAATTAAATTTATTGATGTTTTAAAAATAATTATTAAATTTTAAAAATTAAAATCCAAATTTCTTAAAATTTTATAATATGTTTCAAAATTATTACTAATTTTTAAAAATTTTCATAATAATTTCAAGCTTTATATTAATTACAATTTATATGGCCTTCTAATATAAATTGTCTAATTTCAATCTTTAAACAACATTTTTTCTCTAATTTCCGCTAAGTTTCAATTACTTATGCCTAACTAAAACATCTAATACTCAAAGTATTATGTATCTAAATTCTTGCATATTATATGGCATGCCATAATTCACCATATAACACCAATATGTTGTAGTGATGGATCTAGAGTATCATGTATGGGGGGTAAAATTACAAATTACATAAAACATAAGGGGAACTAAATGTAATTTTAGTTTTTTTGACAAATAGAGATAAAGAAAATTTCTAACGAATTTGACAGCATGGGGTACAATCACCTCGCCCCCTATGCATCCGTCACTGATATGTTGTATGTGTACGGGAAATGATAAGTATGATATAGAATATACAATAATTTTTTAAATTTTATGATGGGAGTGCGAGGTCATTTGTACATATATAAATATATATATATATATATATATATGATATTATTTATATATAATTAATAAATTAACTCATTAAAAGAAAAAATGAGCATTAAATACTTAAAAAATTATCGTATAAATATTAAAATAAACTATAAAATATTTATAACAGGTTAAAATAATTCTATTTCATTGTAAAAAATGTGAAGTGATATGAATTGGTACAATTTGATACATATATATAAATATGATATGTATATCATATTATATCGTGTATTAAATACGGATATATTTACTTTTTTAAGTATCAATATTTTATAAATAGTTTCTCATTAGTTTACTTGGGCATTGAGAATGTTAATACCCACTTGCTCTTTCCAAGTTTTTTCAACAATTATACAAATGACATGTTTGGGGTGGCTTATTGCCTCAAAAACACTTCTCAAAAGTGTTTATTCCCCCATATAAACCAAAAATTTTAGTTTATGCTTTTTAGAGGGCGAGAAAACACTTTTAACTGCTTTTGAGAAGTGACACTGATTATGCACTTATCCTCAAAATTCAAACTTAAGGAATTTTTTGTTATTAACATACTTAACTTGATTTTTTTTTTGGCACAATTATCATTTAGTTGATTTTATCCCAGTATTGTTAGACCTAGATGATAGGTTTTCAAATGTAATTTTTTTATTTATAAAACTTAAATTTGAGATATTATTTAAGAATATTGAATCTCTTGCTATTCAACTCAAACACACGTTGATAAGTTGAATTTATTATAAACACCTATATTAAAATAATTTTGATCTCTACTCTTTTTTTGAAAATTTTAACAAAATCAAAGCTCAAAATCCAACCTCCAGTGTGCTCTACCAAAGAATATACCAAATTAATATGGCCAATAAAAGGTGAGGTCATGCAATAGGAAAAGAGATTTGACGCTTATCCTGGGGAGAGGATATCATGCAAGGAACGTTTGTACTCAAAGCAAAAGGCAAGTTAAACAAAGTCATAATAAATAATAATATGCTACAGCGCCTCCTAAATTAAAAATATTTATAAAAAATAAAAGGAAAGAAGGGGCAAATTCAATTACACTTTGCTCTCACATCATTGCTACAATCTGGGTTGAGCTGTAGGGTGCATTCAATTCCTAAGGTGCAGCTTTCTTTTGAACAAGTTTCTCAATTAAATCGGCAGCTTCTTGGACTGTGGTTATGTTGTCAGAGCTCTCCTCCTCAACGCTAATGTTAAACGCTTCTTCCAAACCCATTACTATTTCCACCTGCCATTCCCGACATAAATATATATTTTACTAACTCAATCTAAGTCGGTCAACTAAACAAGGAAATGGACTTGCTCATAACTAACATCAGGTAAAATTACTCTGTTGCTCTTTAAAGGTTTTATTAAAAAATCATCCATAATTTTTATACATTTACAAGTTATCCAATAAAAAATGTGTCCATTTATCATGTAATGAGCAGTATCAGTATAAGTTAACAACGTATATGGATAGAAGTTTAAGCAAGGATTAAAGACAAAATTAAATTTATACGGATTTAGCTATAGCTGTTTAAATCATAAGAGTTAAACTAATAATTAAGTGAAATTGAGAGAAGAGCAGGGGTACTCTTATGAGGGGCCATATTAATTAAATTTTTCATGTGAATAACGCCGATTCACAAATGCAAACTTACGGTGTCAAGAGAATCAGCACCAAGTGCAGAGAACTTGGTTTCTGGAGTGAGCTCTGATTCGGCAGGCAGAGCAAGTTGTTTCCTCACAATCTCGCAGACTTTCTGCATTGTCTCAGGTTTTGCCTGTATCGTTTTACAAAAATGTCATAATATAAAAATTCCTTTTCATTTCATAAAATTGTCGTGAAAATATATTTATAGCAGGAAACCAAACTCACAGCACAAGATATGCGGAAACGGGAAGTTCTAAAGGAAGGGAAGCTAGTCTTTGTCCATCTTACTGACAGTGTCCTCAAACTGGAACCTCCCCAAGAAGCCTACATGTTTGAAGCATCCAAATCAAGTTTTCTAGTTAGCCCTAGGCAATACATGGAAAAACATTTGCTGAGGAAAATCTTCTTTTATCACCATATCCCCAAAAGAAAATTAACTAATGACACACTCGGGCGTCCAAATCAAGATTTTTTTCCCCCCTAAGATAGATCTACTCCATGATCAATACCCTTTTCTTAATATGAGAAAAGCATTCTGTTATCAGGCTCATCCATAAAGTAAATCAGTAAATTACACTCTGGTGTTTCTGAGGGTACTTATATAGCAAATTTCACCAATGCAGGTGTGCTGCTATAAATGCAGAACAACTAAAAGATAGTGACTTGACCCAATGCAATTTGGCAAATAAAATTAGAAAATTCATCTCATTAACAACATTGGTTGAATCGTGTTGTAAGTAAAATGTCAAATGTCCCAGATTAATGTGGAAAAGTGCGTCGAAGTGGCAGGTCTGAAGATACACACACACACACTAGTCTAACATCTAGAAAAAGGATAGTGATTTAATGGTATGGTGTCCTAACACTAGTTGGGGAAATTTCGCGAACACCTAGCGGAGACGAAGGTTTATATCATTCCATGCATTCGTAAGACCAGGGTCATACTCATGTCAGCGCAAAATAGCCAAATTTTGGACCGTTTAAAGTCACACTGGCAATATAATGGAACACATTTTACCAAAGAGATTAAACATTACAGTAAACGCAACAATGACACATTAAAAGATAAAGATATAATGCATAAGAGGGGGCATAAAGAGTGAAAAAAGGATGAGTTGAGATTTGAGAATGAACGAGAAAGAGAAAGGTTTTTGAACCTGGCTAGTCCGGCCTAAAAACTTCAGAGAAGGTTCAAAGCTTAGGGAAGTGGCTGAAACAGAGGCCATGGAAGCGAGCACAGCGAAAACACCAAAAGTGAAATAAGGAGAGAGGTAAGAGTTAAGAGATAGAGATAGGGTTTATGAACCGGAAAAGTGTTAGAGATAGTTTGAAAAAAACTAAAGTCCCACATTGGATGGGAGTAAGGCTTATGAAATGTATATAAGAGAGAGAGGACAAAGCATATTAAAATAATTACTAAAAAAATATTAAGTGGATTTAAATATTATTTATTTAATATTTAAGTGGAGATCTGGTCTGGTATGAATTTCAGATTAATATTTTAATTAATTATTTATTTATTTATTTTTCTTTTCAGAAACAGAATTTCAAATAACAACGTTTTGAAACAGTACATTCTGAAACAACATGTCATTTGATATTCTGTTTCAATTAGATAACAAGTTGTTGTTCATGAATCTGTTTGTTTCTGAACATTGTATTTGAAACGCTGTTCATGAACCTGCTCATTTCTGAAACAACATGTCATTTGATATTCTGTTTTCTACTATTATAAAAGGATCAGACCAGAGACTAGAAAGCTCTCTCTCACATTTTCTTCTCTTACTTACAAACTCTCTGTTTCGTTCTGTGTTTCAAGGTATCTGAAGTTGCTGTCAGATATCTTTGGTGCTTAGAATAACTCCTAGGGGTGATTCGTCGGATCCCTGTAGCAAACCTAGTGGGGGCGAATAACACCTTAAGGACAGTGTGTTATCATACGTTTCTGGGCACCGGTTGTTTTCATATACTATTCCTAACAATCTTAAGGTGTTATCTTCAATATTTTGATTGATCATGGAGACCACCCAGGAATCAGCATTCAAGGTCATGAACCAAGACTTCATCAAATTGGATCGTTTTGATGGAACAAATTTCAATAGATGGAAGGACAAAATGATGTTTTTGCTGACTGCCATGAAAATTTCGTATCTGCTTGATCCTGGTCTGGAGCCTTTTGTTGAACTGAGTGATGATGAAAGTGAAGAAGTTAAGGCTAGACACAAGAAGAGGGCAGAAGATGAAGTGCTGTGTCGTGGCCATATTCTGAACACACTGTCAAACCGATTGTATGATCTCTACTCATCCTTCTCATCACCAAAAGAGATTTGGGATGCATTGGAGGCCAAATACAACACAGAAAAGCAAGGAACAGATAAGTTTCTGATTATGCAGTATTTTGATTACAAATTGCAAGATGCTGTTAATATTTTAGATCAAGTTCATGATTTACAGATTATAGTTTCTAAACTGAAAGATATGAAGGTGGACATTCCAGAGTCAGTGCAAGTAGGTGCCATTATTGCAAAATTACCTCCTACTTGGCATGAATTCAGGAAAAAGTTGCTGCACACCACAGAAAGTTTTACTTTGGATCAGATTCTGAAACATTTAAGGATTGAACAAGAAACTCGTGTCTTACAAAAGAAGCATTCAGAATCTCAAACCAAAGTTAACTATGTGGCTGCTGCAGGTCATAAAAATCAGAATTTTCCTGGAAATAACAACAACAAGAGGAAGAACCCCGAGCCCACTGGTTTCAGTTCTGGAAAACAATTCAAGACTCAAAAATCTTGTTTTGTTTGTGGAAAGAAAGGACATCTTAAAAAGGATTGCAGATATAAGAAAAAGCCAAGGAATGAAACTACCAATAGTGCAAACATGGTAAATACAAAATGTGATGAAATTATTGCCATGATTTCTAACATGCACATTGGTACGATTTCAGAATTAAATATGGCTGCTGCTGTAAAGTCGTTTGACTGGTGGTATGATTCTGGAGCAACAGTTCATGTATGCCATGACAGGAATCTGTTCAAGAATTATGAAATTGCTAAACAAGAGCAGCATGTGATTGTGGGCAATGGAAGCACAGCAAATGTACTTGGATGAGGCAGTGTTGAGTTACAGTTTACTTCTGGAAAGAAGATGATTTTGCAGAATGTACTTCATGTTCCAGAAATTAGAAAGAATCTTGTGTCTGCAAGTGTTTTGTCTGGAAAGGGGCTGAAAGCTGTCTTAGAGGCTGATAAGATTATTATCTCTAAGAATGGGGTCTTTGTGGGAAAGGGTTATGTTTCTGATGGAATGTTCAAGTTAAGTATTAATAAGAATGATTCAGTTTCTGTTTATATGCTTGATCAATCTTTTACTTTATGGCATGATAGATTAGGACATGTTAATTATAGAACAATAGCACATATGTCTAAAAATGGATTAATCTCCTGTGAAAATAATAAGAATAACAAATGTGAAATTTGTGTACAAGCTAAAACAGTAAGAAAATCTTTTCCTTCTATTCAAAGAAGTTCAGAAATTTTAGAACTCATTCATTCTGATATCTGTGAGTTAAATGGTATTTTGACAAGAGGAGGAAATAGATATTTTATAACTTTTATAGATGATTTTTCAAGATTTACTTATGTTTATTTAATGAAGACAAAAGATCAAGCTCTTGAGATGTTTTTAAACTTTAAGAATGTTATAGAAAACCAAAAAGAAAAGAAGATAAAGATTTTAAGAAGTGATAGAGGAGGAGAATATTTTTCTACAGATTTTTCACAATTTTGCGAAAATAATGGTATTATTCACCAAATGAGTGCTCCTTATACACCTCAACAAAATGGTTTAGCAGAGAGAAAAAATAGAACTTTAGTAGAAATGGTAAATGCAATGATTCTGAATGCAAAAACTCCTATAAATTTGTGGGGTGAGGCTTTGTTAACTGCCAACCATATTCTTAATAGAGTTATTTCAAAATCTATAAAATGCACTCCTTATGAGTTATGGAAAGGTAGAAAACCGAATTTAAATTATTTAAGAGTTTGGGGATGTCTTGCATTTTACAAAGTTCCAGAACATAAAAGAACTAAATTAGGACCAAGAGCTTTGAAAAGTATATTTGTAGGATATGCAGAAAATTCAAAAGCCTATAGACTTTTAGATATTGATTCTAATGTAATTGTTGAATCACGAGATGTTGAATTTTTTGAAGGAAAATTTGTTTCTGATCCAGTACAAACTGATTTGTTTCAAAATAAAGAGCATGAAGAGTCTACATCTGTAAGAAATGAATTAGTAGAACCTCATTCTGAATTTAAACCTAGAAGAAGTCAGAGAGCAAGAAAAGGAAAATATTTAGATTCTGATTTTATTAATTCCCAAGCAATAGTCTTCTTAGTTGAAGGTGATAGAGAATCAGTGTTAAGACAAATTCCTATTCTTTTAAGTATTGAAGAAGATCCTAAAACATATACGGAAGCATTGATGTCTAGAGACTCAAGTTTCTGGAAAGAAGCTATAAATGATGAAATGGATTCATTGTTGTCTAATAAAACTTGGGAATTAGTTGATTTGCCTGAAGGGTCAAAACCTATTGGTTGCAAATGGGTTTTTAGACGGAAATATAATACTAATGGCTCTATTCAAACATTTAAAGCTAGGTTGGTTGCGAAAGGTTTTAAACAAAAAGAAGGAATTGATTATTTTGATACATATGCACCAGTTGCTAGAGTTACTTCTATTAGAGTTTTATTTGCTTTAGCATCTATTAATAATTTGTTTGTACATCAAATGGATGTTAAAACAGCATTTTTAAATGGTGAATTAGAAGAAGAAGTTTATATGGAACAACCAGAAGGTTTTGTACTTCCTGGAAATGAAAAGAAAGTTTGCAAATTAACTAGATCTTTGTATGGTTTAAAACAGGCTCCTAAGCAGTGGCATGAAAAGTTTGATTATGTTGTATTGTCTCATGGTTTTAAACATAATAATGCAGATAAGTGTGTTTATCTAAAGTTCACTGGTGAGTATGGAGTTATTATTTGTTTATATGTAGATGACATGCTTATCTTTGGAACTAGTATGATTGCAATAAATGAGACTAAAAAGTTTTTATCCTCACAATTTAGGATGAAAGATCTTGGAGAAGTGGATACTATTTTAGGGATCAAAGTTAAGAAGCATAGTGGAGGTTTTTCTTTAGATCAATCTTACTATGTTAGGGGTAATTCTTGAAATGTTCATGAAAAGCCTAGGATGAGCACATGGCCATAAAAGTGCGGGAAGTCTATGCAGAACGAAATCAATATAAGATTATGTGTGTAGTATTTCCGGTACTAACACTAAAGTTGTGGTTCAATGCAATTAAGCAACTATTTACTTGTTAATACTTTGAAGTACTTACACTATTAACAGGTTCAAGTCAAGAGACACCTGTTATTATGCATATTCTTATGTTTAGAGAAAACATTTAGTTTTTCAAACTAAGTGGGGGATTGTTAGAGATAGTTTGAAAAAAACTAAAGTCCCACATTGGATGGGAGTAAGGCTTATGAAATGTATATAAGAGAGAGAGGACAAAGCATATTAAAATAATTACTGAAAAAATATTAAGTGGATTTAAATATTATTTATTTAATATTTAAAGCACTTAGCACTTAGCACTTGGCACGTGGCGCGTCGTGATCATTAGATTAATCTAACGGTGGAGATCTGGTCTGGTATGAATTTCAGATTAATATTTTAATTATTTATTTATTTATTTATTTTTCTTTTCAGAAACAGAATTTCAAATAACAACGTTTTGAAACAGTACATTCTGAAACAACATGTCATTTGATATTCTGTTTCAATTAGATAACAACGTTCAAATTCAAAGTTCAAAAATGAGCATGTTCATGAACAATGTTTCAGAAATGAGCAGGTTCATGAACAGCGTTTCAAATACAATGTTCAGAAACAAACAGATTCATGAACAACAACGTTTCATGAAACAACATGTCATTTGATATTCTGTTTTCTACTATTATAAAAGGATCAGACCAGAGACTAGAAAGCTCTCTCTCACATTTTCTTCTCTTACTTACAAACTCTCTGTTTCGTTCTGTGTTTCAAGGTATCTGAAGTTGCTGTCAGATATCTTTGGTGCTTAGAATAACTCCTAGGGGTGATTCGTCGGATCCCTGCAGCAAACCTAGTGGGGGCAAATAACACCTTAAGGACAGTGTGTTATCATACGTTTCTGGGCACCGGTTGTTTTCATATACTATTCCTAACAAAAAGTATGAATTACTAACAGTGAGGGTTGTAGGAGGAAAGGCATGTCCCACCGAGAGGATCGGCCATTGGAAGGATGAGGTCACGAGTGGTCGACGTTGCTCCTCGGAATGTCAATGCCTATCTAAAGCTTACGTGGAAGCCATTCAGTGGGTCCTCCTCAAACTCAAGTTGACCCTATAGGTGTTGATTTTGGATCTGCAAACTATAAACCATATAGAGAGACACAGGTACGAGACATAGTGTGTACTGAAAATTTAAAGTAGATAAAGTAATAAACTCCATTTCATATATTTTCAGTCTTGCTGTTATCGTCTTGCCGCCTTATTTCATGGAAACCTTATATGCCTCACAATTCCAAATCATCCAAATTATGAAGGAATTAAGCAATGTCTTCCTGCAAGACGGACGAGACGAGGGACAATGAAGTAAGTCTCACGAGTTAACAAAATTTTTTTGGTAGGAGCTTATCATTTTACTTAGGATAAAGCTCCAGTGGTGTTTCTAATAAAAGCATTTGCAAAAGAATTTAAAATCCAATTATGAACTTAAGTTAGTACTAGTGATAGAGACTCTTGTATTTGAAGTAAATAATTGGAACCTCTTTTTTTATCTCTTGTATATGAAGTAAACTTAATTATAAGAGTCTATCATTTGCTTTCAATATCCACCTGAAATTAGTCATTAATGTCAATGAGGAATACTTCTAATAGATGACAAAAAAAAAGCATTATATTATTTATTTTTCTTTTAAAAAATTGTTTTCCTTTTCTTATGAAACAAAAATTGTTTGCTGTAATAATTTCATTAAGAAGTGATAAGCAATAGTTAAAAAGGTATGCTAAAATATATGTTGCGTCTTTTTATCTTTGATATTACCTTTTAATCATAATACAAAATATATTTATTGTTTTTAATATTAACATGACATATATATAATTTTTACAAACAAGTACATAATTCTCAATTTTAATCACACACATGTCACGTCTTATTAAAAAATATTTTTTTATCATATTTGTCTAACAATAGGATGTAGAAAGCGTATCTAAATCTAAGCAGAATGAATTTTGGCCAAAATAAATAATAATAAAATCTCATGCACAAAATATGATTACAATTGTTTGGCCAAAAATTCGTGGATGGGTTAGGTTCACAGGTCTTTAAATGGAGATCGAGACAATTAAAGTCCAAGATGGAGTAGGGGTCCATGGTTGTATTAGTAAAATATAGAAAGTAAGATTAGGCCAAGCCCATTTGGCAAAATAACATATGAATATAAATCCAAGATGCGAGCTCTTTGGAGGGAAATTAATGGGCAAAATAACCTTTTGAAATCCAACATTTTGGACCAAATTATTCCACTACTTTGTCACCAGCCAAATCCCATGACAAATTCCATCAATATGACCTTCAGCATGCCTGCGCTTAGGTGTTGATACACCGTCAGCTTGACTAGAATTTTTCCCCAAATAATATAATCTTTAAGGAAGTAATCTCAAACTAGTAGGTACAATGGGATATGGTGAAACGGGGTGTGGACAATGACGATGGTTCAAACATTTCCATGTAACATCAAACAATATTAGCAACAAAAAATAATAACACTAAAGAAGGGTATAATAAATGTATAGAATCTACACTCCATAATGATTTTTTTAAAAAATAAAATTGACATTTTTGTATAAAAGAGAGAATAAAGGATCAGTTGGGGGGTAATCCAATGTAAAATGCATCCCACAAATTTTTTTTTTCGTGCGAATAGGTGCATTGGGCCGAAAGTGAGAATCCAAAAAGGGGTGGGAATTAAATAGTCAAGAGTCAACGCCGTCGATTAACATGAAAATTGGAAGGCCGTTCCCCAAGTGAAGGTCCTGTCGAAGCGGCGCAAAAAAGTAGACACGTTTTCGACGTTCTTTTTCTAGCGCGCCAAAGCACACAATTCCATTCCTAACCGTAAATCCTCCAATTTTCTCGCTTTACCTCCTGAAACTCGATTAAACTCTCCTTCCTCACACATACACACACATTTCTTCCCTTCTCCAAAAATTTCAAAATATAAAAAAAAATAAAAATAAACAAAAAGACATCTCTTCTCAAACTGAAACACCTTGCTAGCAAGCTACATTCAATGGCTCCTCTGTGCGATGAATCTCGCCATTCTCTCATCCCCGGATTTCTCTACTCATCAAAAGCACTTTCCCATTTTGATACACTGATGAAGACCAATCATGGATTGCCACGAGCGACGTCATCCATTGTTTCAAATGCATCATCACCACCGGGAAGCAGTTTCTTGATCCCAGCACCGTCCGAGAAGATCGCCATGTTTTCTCCAGCGTACTACGGAGCGTGTACAATCGGTGGGATCCTCAGCTGTGGCCTTACTCACATGTCCGTCACTCCTCTCGATCTTGTCAAGTGCAACATGCAGGTCTTTTTTCGTCTGTAGATAACTTGAATCCGTTTTTAGATGTCTACTTTATTGTCAAATTCTCCGATAACAACATACATTATTAGATATTCATTAAAATTCAGCACAATATTATTGAATTTCCCTCAGAAGAGAAAAAGTTTCATCACAATATCAAATGCTATAAGCTAAGGAATTTCACATGTTTAAGTATTTTCTTCTTGTTTCTTCTCTCCATTACTCATTCTAATCAATTAGGGTATTGTTCTCTGCTAGTGATTTATAGTCTTTTTTTTTTAATAAAGTGAAAAATCTCAGGTGCTTGCTTTTCGTTAACTTATAATTTAATAAATTCTACATCGATGAAAGTGAGGAACATCTCTGTCTTCTTCCCTGCCTTATTCCTTGCACCAATGCGAGGATCACTATTACACTTTTACATTTCTCGCATGAGCACGAACTGTTTATTTTTTTCAAAAAGCCATATGCATGTCCACGTCCTATATACTGGAAACTACGTTCTTTACTTGTGTGTACCGTATCTGGTATTTTCAGATTGACCCCGCTAAGTACAAGAGCATCTCATCAGGATTTGGAGTTTTACTGAGGGAGCAGGGAACGAAGGGATTTTTCAGGGGGTGGGTGCCGACTTTGCTTGGTTATAGTGCTCAGGGGGCGTGCAAATTCGGATTTTATGAGTTCTTCAAGAAGTATTACTCAGACATTGCTGGGCCGGAATATGCAGCCAAGTACAAAACGTTGATATATCTTGCTGGTTCTGCTTCAGCGGAGTTGATTGCGGATGTTGCTCTTTGCCCCATGGAGGCTGTCAAAGTTCGAGTTCAAACCCAGCCTGGCTTTGCTCGAGGTTTGTCAGATGGGCTACCCAAGTTTGTTAAGGCTGAGGGTGCTCTTGGGTACGCGACCATTCTAACTTTTGATCACCAATGTTGGATATTACTATGGCAGTGGGTGAATTTTTCAATTTGACCCAATTTTAATGTGCAGGTTGTACAAAGGACTTGTTCCTCTCTGGGGCCGTCAGATTCCATGTAAGCTAGAAAACTTTGTTCTTATATATGCATGTTTCTGTTAAAATATATATATATATATATATGCATGTTTATGTAAAGGATAAATATATAATCCATCGACCAACCAGAGAAAGAAATATGGCGGAATTTTTTTTGTGTCAGAGATTATATTAGTTTTTTATGACAATTCATTTGAGATTTTCAGTTAAAGTGATCCTTGATCGTTGATTAAATAAATTATCAATAACCAAGTGACTAAGAATTAGATCCTTCTTGTTTCATTTCTTGATTAATGTTAACAGTTCAGTATAAGATATAGTGAATAAGTGTTTTGTTGACCCTTTTAAGTTCGAAAGACTTTGGGGTGAAGAAATACAGCCATTTAAGCACCAAGGTTTTTTCCCCTTGTGTTTGAGGTTTTGTATCAACAGAAACACACACACTATGGTTCGGTGAGAGGCAAATTTTCATGCTATTGTCATACCTGATTTCCTGCTCATTTCCCCCTTACCTATTTTTCTTTCCTTTCAGATACGATGATGAAATTTGCTTCTTTTGAGACTGTTGTGGAGATGATTTACAAATACGCAATTCCTACACCTAAAGACCAGTGCAGCAAAAATGCACAGCTGGGAGTAAGTTTTGCAGCAGGATATGTGGCTGGCGTGTTCTGTGCCGTTGTCTCTCACCCTGCTGATAACCTCGTTTCATTCCTCAACAATGCCAAGGGAGCTACTGTTGGCGATGTGAGTGGAACCATACATTTAGGAACATACTAATTACTAACGAAACACACATCTTCATTCTGGATGATGCTCACTGAGAGGTCTTTTAATTGTTGGATTTTGCAGGCTATTAGCAAGTTGGGGCTCTGGGGGCTTTTCACTCGTGGCCTTCCACTTCGTATAGTTATGATTGGAACCCTCACTGGAGCTCAGTGGGGAATCTATGATGCTTTCAAAGTATTTGTAGGACTGTAAGTAGCTTCTTTCTCCTGCTTTTAGAAAGTTGCTTTTACAACTTCTACAGTTAAAACAGATAAGCCCCATTCATGTCTGACATTAATATTAAACAAATATTGTGGATCTATAACTTCAAATTATAGTCCTACTTTACCAATAATATGTCAAATGAATTATATATTATTCATGCCATATTAATAGTATAAATTTCTATATATTTTATTATCTATATTGATATATTTATGATCTGTTGTTTGTTCTTTCAGGCCTACTACTGGTGGAGGTGCTCCTGCTTCTGCAGCACTACATGTTGGAAAGGCTTAGAATTTGAAGCCGGTAACACCCCAACATGGCGGCTTCTTGATTAAGAGCGAGACAGATTTTGTGACATACAAAATAGGATGCCAATGACTTCTGTTCCAGAGGACACCATACAATTTTTTTTTTTTAAACATAGTGGGAGCTCCTAGCTTCATTTTTCGAGGTGGCGGTTTAGATATTTGTCATTTAAACTTTACTTTTAAATGTTCTTTGATTATGCTGGCTCAGTTGTCAAATGCATGAAATATATAGTATTACGTTATAATATGGTGAGTAATGTTACTTACAGGATTGCTAGGTAAACTTGTTTGAATTATGTTGTTTTGTTCCTTGTTTGGCTCCTTTTATTAACTTTTGCTTTCATTTATATGTTAGATTAAAGACTTGAAAATGATGAGGGAAAACAGGTGGTTATTTTCCTCCTTTTTTTTCGGTGAAATTATTTTCCCGAGTGTTGAACAATCAACCAGTTAACTCCTCGGGCCTTAAACAAAAACACTTGCTGGGCTTGGTTCATCCCCGTCCAAGCCTTCCATTTTTTGATATGCAAAAGCCCCATATGTTCCGTTTGGGCCTCTATCTTCCCACACTGATTCTGATATTAGTCATCTTTTCACCGACACCAACCAAAAAAAGTGATAATCTAGGTTCTGATTACTTATTTTTTAGTTATGATCAAATAAATTATTAAATATAAAACAATAATTTTTCAATTTATTATTTAAATGATTTAAATAATTTAATATCAAAAAAATAATTGACCTCTGTCTTGTTATTAATTAGTGAATATGATTATAAATATATTTTTATTTAATAAATAATATTTAATAATTAATTATGACATACATGAAGAATACAATATAGCCTTTAGTTTCTGTGACTTGTGCACTGTGAATGACCGAAAAAAGAAAGGATAACTCCTGCAGCCTATCCCACTTAAAATCTGGAATTAAACCCTTCAGTACGTCAAGAAAATCTCATTTTATTTTTTCAATTTTTATGTGCCTATTTCCTGAATGAATTACTTATGCACAGTCAAAAAATCCCATAATTTTTTTTTTGTCGGAGATGAAATTAATAGAAGAGATAATAGAAACACAGCTCAAATAACAGTGACAGGCAAATTGGCAATAAATTTAGGGATGTCATGATCACAGGAAACTGCACATGGGAGAGTCAAAAGTTCTACGCGCAAACATTTGTTTGTTTTGAGCGTATAATCCCTGCATAATAAATATATATATATATTGATATTCATATATATACATATAAATAAGAGGTGTCTAGAATTTAACACAGGTCCCCTAATCCATCTCCTGCTGAAATGGTAGATTTGAAAAGACTCAGTTTCTTATAAGTGTCTTGAGAATATAGATTAAGCTTAACACAGCAATTATTATCGACATCCAGTAATTCGGGCTTCAGAATTTCCTTTTTGAGGAGAAAATAATTTGGTGATATGATTTATTTGGCTTGTATTAATTAAACTGTATTAATTTTTGCTGTTTCATAACGTAACATTTAAATTTCATTAAATAATTTTGTCATAAAGATATCTTGTGTGCATTGCACAGGATGGACTGTTAGTTTTACGTAAAAATCCGATGGTACATATCTGAATTATACCCTCGTATTGTATCTTAATTATGCTTTTTGAGCAAAAATCCTAATGGAGCATAGTCAGCAAACCACTGTACCCAGAATAGAAACAAAACTGCCAAGGCTGACCGAAATAGGATGATGAAAGATATATGCAATTAAGGACATTAATTTGATATGATACATGACAGCATAATTCAATCTAGCTCCTTCACGCTTTCTGGATTCGTCGGTGTTTTCTAAGATTTGCTTAAATTTTCCATAAATCTTTATTTGTCCACCTGGGTAGTATTACGGGAAGAATTCTAGTTTTGATCCATGCCATATATTCATTAGCTTTTCTTTTTCTTTTTTTCATTATAAATTCGTCTTTGACATTCATAATTTAATCATTAAAGTTATATCAGAACATAAATCTTAAAATCATCAATTCATATAAATTAAGGTCCCCAAAAACCCGCCACAATTGTTGCAATCCAGAAAATAAAATTGCATAGTAATAAGCTCGAAAGTGCAAACTATCTTCTAATAACTAGATATTTGGCATAAACAACCATGAATTACAACATGCGCAATGACAGATTTAATAAGATTGGCTTAATGGTAAATAATTGCACGTTATTTTGAAACCGTTATTTATTTAAATAAATTAAATTATCATAGAGATCGTCTATGTGTCCTTAAAATATCGTTTTAGAAAATCAGTTGGCATATAAATAACCGCAGAAATAGTTTGTATACATTATGAAACTCAATTTTATCCATTTAAAAAATGGAGCACGGACTAGATTTTTTTTTTTCGGCCAATGGAACACGGTACACGGACTTAGTTTGAAACACATGGAATATTATTATTTTTGCAAGTTGCAAAATTTAAGTACGATTGAGTAAATGACAATGCTGTGCAATTTTTAAATCTGTGTCATAAAAAATTTTAATAAAAAAATTGATAAGTATTTTTTAGAATTAACACCATCCATATGATTTGTTCTTTGAACAATATACTTTCACATCAAACACTTTGAAAATTCAACTAACAGAATTCTTAAAATTCACGTGTGGTATAATGCACATCTAAGACTCACCAATCACGCGGTCACACTGCTGGCTACACCATAAGACCGCCACACAAATAGAAACATAATTTATATATCAATTTTTTTTTAATGTTCCAACCAGTTTCTGAAAATTATATTGGGATTTTGACTAATTGGAATCGAATTGGGGCAGATCACAAGAATGCAAAAACTCTTTCAAGAAATTTTTTTGCATATGCAATACTCAACCGAAATCTTACTTTGAAAAGAAACTCCAAATTACTTGAACTAACCGTTGGTGTATACACACGTGTGTATAAAGTTTTGAATGCATGAGGGATAGACACTTGAAGATACAAGGTCAAAATGGGATTGCACAGATATACAGTAATAACAGCGACAATAAAAGAAATGAAAAAGAAAAATCCAAAGCATAAGATGATGATGATATATAAATAACCTAGCTACTTAAATGATCATTAGGAAGCCGGCCCAGTTAAAATGAAACATAATTGATGATGCATGCATCCCATTGAAACAAGTAAAAAACCCCGCCGCATGCGCACACGCCCCCGCCCTTGTAACCTTACATACGGTAACAGTGTCTTGAAGTCATCTATTCTTTTTTTTTTTTTTTTTTAAAAAGAGACCTATGAATGATAAGAACACGTGTTTGAATTGAATAGTTGGTGACAGGGTAGCTAGCTGCTGAGAGGCAGCGACTAAGGAAGTGGCTAGGTTGATGTGAAATATGTGATCCATGGAAAGTAGAAGGATCGACGGAATCATGGAAGAAGCCTCTGCATCAGATTGTGAACTCCGAGGAAAAGCTAACATATATTATACATATATATATGTATATGTATAGACCGATAAGAAACTTATATATATGCATAAACATAGACACACACACATGTAAATACTGTCATGGTACGACTAGGCAGATAGCGATGAGGTTAAAAAAGATCTGGATATGAAGTGCATGGAGATGGAGCGAAGGTAAGAGTAAAGGGGAGAGACATGAAGTACGTGTAAATGAACAGTGAATTAGCAGAGTGGTTTCTACAGTTTGAAGGGTAAAGTGTCTTTTTCTCTTCTGGGAGTTTGGACCATTTAAGACTACAATTATCAATATCATCTTCCCTTCTTCAATATTCGTTCATGAATATATATATATATATATATATATAATATTCACCTCCCTAGGTCTCTGAATGTGAATCATGCACCGGTGGAACTTCTGTTCGATACCGACGTACAGTACACGCCTAGCTATTCACTTTGAATTCCAAGCTTACCCTTTGACGATAGAATTTTCTCTATATATCATTTAATATGCTTTAAATTGTTTTGCTACTGTTTACACTCACTAGCTTTTTTTTGGTGCATATTTCTTTTTAATTATAATAACAAATACCAAGAAAAATGGGATGAAAATGCGGGCAAGTTTTGGTTTGCAATTATAAGAAAAAATACAAAGAAAAATTATTACTTTCTTTTGCGGTTATTTCTAGAACCGCAAAGAAAAGTCCTTAGTCCACGAGAAATAACCGCAAAGAAAAGTCCTTAGTCCACGAGGCAAGAATTTCATTTGTGTTTGTTTTACGGTTTAGTTAAGAAATGCAAAGGAAATTAAATTTAAAAAAGTTAAAACTTTCCTTTGCAATTTATAAAAAATGCAAAGGAAAACTGCAAAGGAAAGTTGATTTTTTTACAGTTACTTCTAATAATTGCAAAGGAATTTTTAAATTCTATAACCTAAAAACTTTACAGTATTGTGGCATACTCACTCTGATTTCATTTCTATGTTCTAAACTCTCTCATTCCCTTCACTCTCTCCATCCTCAAACTATTCTCCACCATACACAAAGCAATGAGAAGCTTCTCGATCACACTCTCATCGAGCCCACACTCATCTTTGTCCTTGTTTTCCATTAACACACCCCATTTTTAACCTTGAGTTTATAGACCCATGGAGCCTTAGTGTCTCTCTAACGGCATTTCTTGACATCGTTTAGTCATTGAAGTTCAACCCTGTCTCCCTCGAGTTTGCAGAAACCTAATTTCCCTTAAGTTTCCACCTAGGTTAACATGAACTTGATCACGACCCCTGTATCTCATAAAAGTGAGTGAGTTAAGAATAGATGCTTTCTTTTCTTCATTTTTTTTCATTATTCCTTTATTGGTACTTTAGCTTTCATTGCATTTTTTTTGGTTCTCAAACTGCATTTCTAGATTTCTGGTGGGTATAGTATTGAATGAGAACCCTCTAGGGGGTGGTCATTTTTGGACTATTAATAATGGACTAAATTTAAATGCTTCAATTTTGCTGCATAAGGTTATTAGCTTCTCTGCATAGTTGACACCAGATAATCAAAATCAATGGTTGACACCAAATATGGGTTTATATTGGTTAGACTGTGTCAGGCTTAGGACATGCTATATTGCTATGTAACTTGAAGGTTGAACCTAAGATTCTTTTTCTTTTTTTTTCCTTGTTAAATTAACTAAGTTATTGCTTTTGGGAAATTGATAGAAAAAATTAGGATATTTAAAATATCTTTTAGATTTAATAAGATTTTACCGTATCTTTTAGAATTTATTAGGATTAAATCTCTATAAATAAGAGCTCATTACTCATTTGCATGAAGACTTTGATCAGTGATTTAAGTTATAGTTTCAGTGATATCTCTCTCCCTCCTTAAAAGTTCTTCCTTTTCTCTCTCCTTTGAGTTCTTTTCTCTCTCCCTTTTTGATTCTCCTTATCTCTCTACCTTACCCTCTCCCTGTTTACATCATTTGGTATCAGAGCTAGGTTCTCAACACGCTCCACACACCAGAATATAAGTCCACCATAATGAAAAGTTCCCAAATTACTCAACATCATCTTAAGGAAGTTAATTTCTCTCTCCCTTTTTGATTCTCCCTATCTCTCTACCTTACCCTCTCCCTGTTCACATCATTTGGTATTAGAGTAAATTGAAAAGAGTAATAAAGAGTATGTAGATCAAGCGCTTGAATTTCTGCGAATTGAGATAAAGCAAGATCGAGAGAAAACAAACCAATTGATCGAGGAGATGAGGCAGTCTATAAACATGATGAGCAAGCAACTTTTGAGTAAAACATTAGAAAGTATATTTGGAAATCTAAACAGCTGCAAATAGATACCTTCCTCTAGTCAATTTAAGGTTCTACCTTTGAGACTCGTCAATTCGAACATGGTGACGGAAACCAAGATGGTAGGGGTCCTCTTTCCAAGACCGATAACCACCGGAATGCCTATATAAGAGATCATCGAGAAGCTTACAAGCGGATTTCTCCTGATGACATAACCAAGAAGATCAAAATTGAAGCTCCTGAGTTTAATGGACTATTAGATTCGAGTTCTTTCTTAGATGGGCTAATTAGCATCAAATATTACTTTGAATGGATGAAACAAAAATAACTGTAGAGATTGAAATCAAGGAAGCAAATCCAAGTTAACCCTAAGGTGATAAAGATTCAAGGACAAATCTTTTCAAAGAAAGGGGGAATGATAGAAAAAATTAGGATATTTAAAATATCTTTTAAATTTAATAAGATTTCACCATATCTTTTAGAATTTATTAGGATTAAAACTCTATAAATAAGAGCTCATTACTCATTTGTATGAAGATTTTGATTAGTGATTTGAGTTATAGTTTCAGTGGTATCTCTTTCCTTTCTTAAAAGTTCTTCCCTTTCTCTCTCCCTTTTTTATTCTCCCTATCTCTCTACCTTACCCTCTCCCTGTTCACATCAAAAATACCTTTAAATTTCAAACAACATAAACCAAAGTGAGTGTGGTTACTAGTATTGCCTATTTAATTTGATGTGCATTGATATAGAGTGCGAAAACTTTGTACTAAAACCCAAAAAGTAATAATCACAATGTGGACCTACCACACAACTCATAATAATGCAATTGATTGCAATCCTACATAATCATAAGTTAGAATAGTGTTACGAGACTTTAATGAAAAAGAAAAGAGAAAAAATGATATATAGATAAGGTTATATGCCTATGGTTTCATTTGAATAATCCCAACTCTATGTCTCCACCACAATTCCTTCTTTGTCTGCATTAAATTTAAGTATATATTTGGACAAACATCATCTTTTTGAACAAACATACACTTTATTTATTTTAGTCTAAAACTCATTAAATAAAGTTAGGAGAAGAATGGTAGTACAAATAGCTTAGATTGTTTGGGATTGGTTAGGAAATGGTAGTACTTCTAATTGACAAGTCTAACATTTTTGTGAGTTGTTGCTATATAATTATTGGACCCTAAACTTTATTACAAGTAAATATGGAAGATTCTCAAGTTAAGAAAAGTTCCCTATCGATGAAGAAAAAGAAGGTTCCTGCATTGACATTGGAGGGTGAGATAGAGAAGCATCATCGTGTCATGACTGTATTTAAAGAGGTCATACGCGCAATGGATGCTAGAAAGAAGTTTCATGTGGAGTAGAACTACAAGGGTCATGCAATGAGCAAGTTAGCATAAAGCTTAATAGTTATACAAGGGTAGCTGCCAAGATGAAGGTCATGATCTTCCCTCGTAAGTAGAGTGATTGGAAGAAAGTCCCTAAGACTGTGAAGGATTTAGTGTTTGATGACATAGCAATAAGTAAGTTAATTTCCTATTTCACTAAAATTTATCATTTCACCATAAGTTGCGATTTCACTATAATTTGTCATTTTCGCCATATACTTTGTCATTTTGTGTTGTAGTTAGTTTTTAATGTTGATGGGCGACACAAGGAGTATGTACATTAGAAGGCCAGAATTTCACTACGAAATTTCTAATATATATTGACCAAGTTCTTCATGAAGGATGATCGACAATATCATTCCACATCTATCTACACTTTTTGACATCTACGTGAAGCAGAAGCACCAGGATCTTTTTATTGATGTACGGCAAGAGTAGAGCTTCAAATAAAGAAAGTAAAAAAACAGTCAAAGTGCAAAGAGTCTGAGCTATCCTTATATAGACATTCATTTGGGATACTTTGGAGTCAAAAGGAACATTATAAGTATTTGTATATGTCTTCAGTTGTATGAATATCTTTTATATATAAATACTTACACATCTGTTATTTGTGTCAATATATGTATACTTGAAGAAGGAAGGATCAAGTAGAAAAAGTACCCTGCCATAAGTTATGGTATGAATCTAGGAAAAATAAAGATGGAGTAATAGAGGATGATTATGTCCGGGATGTTGCCAAGATAGTAAATACTTCTTTTTCAATAATTTATTGTTTTAAGTACTAATTTTTTCAGCAATTTCTTATCTTAAGTACTTGTTTTTCTATTTTTACATAACACCTTCACATAAGCAGCACCTGCTAATGGGGACAGCTCAAAGTTGGATGTGCTTAGCCAAGTATTAGGGTAACCTGAGCACTTTGGTCGTGTTAGAGGAGAAGGGTTTGGTATCACTCCATTGTCAAATTTTGGGACCAAATGCCGCCGCTCAAACTCATTTGCAACTAGGGTTGCCAAATTGGAGGTACAACTTGCAGAACAAAGACAAAATCAAGTTGCATTGGAGAGACGATTAGCTCAGATTGAGATATGTATGAAATAATATAAGGAGGCATAGCGAATTTGAACCAACCCTTGTGTCAAGAACAATTGCATACTACCTTCTGAGCAACTTCTAGAGATAATTACTTTCTTTATTAGGTAACTAAGTTTATAGTTAATTAAGCCATAGATATTAACACTTCCTAATTGGTATAGGGATAACGTTGTCTACTATTGTTGGAGGTACAATTTGCGGAACAAAGACAAAATCAAGTTGCATTGGAGAGACAATTAGCTCATATTGATATATGTATGAAATAATATAAGGAGGCATAGCGAACTCAAACCAACCCTAGTGTCAAGAACAATTGCATACTACCTTCTGAGCAACTTCTAGGGATAATTACTTTTCTTATTAACTAACTAAGTTTATAGTTAATTAAGCCATAGATATTAATACTTCCTAATTGGTATAGGGACAACATTGTCTACTATGGTTGGATGCCTCTACTCAACGTGTATTTGCAGAAGGATGTACAGAGAGAGGAGATAGGGTTCATAATGTTCCCTTGCTTGCAGACCATGTGAGAGTATCGGTCAACTTGCTTATAGAAGAAAACGTATAGTTGCCTATCCCTACTGATAAGGCAGCCACGATAGGACAGGCAGTGGGTGGATATGTGGCATAGCCTACTCACATTGTTACTTTAGCTCCAACAAAATAGGTATATTAATTAGCACTTCATTAATTATAATTTGACGTTATGAACATCATGTTCATGCCAAGTTAACCAACTTTGTTTCATAGTCTGAGGGGAAGTCCAGTGTTCCAGTGATTAAATAGTCAAAGGAGTCAATGACTGCACTAATGAAGGGACTACCTAGACCTCAAGCTTTAAAAGCAAGTAATTATTAGACCTTCCTTGCCAACATAGTGAAGCTAAAGCTGTGGGAATTACTGACATTCCCACTTGATGCAAGAATCTTCAACAAGGAAGTATCTGAAGCAATTACCCATGATATGATTGCTAACATTGTGGGTCATCAATGGCTTGGAGTACAGAATGAATGTAACCATCTATATATATATCAGGTATAAAAATTACAGCAGATTTGCTTTCCACTTGACTACCTTTTATTTCCTTATGTGATATTAATGTTAGAGATTGTGTCCTAAACCAATCATTGTATTATGAACATTGTTCTTCGTTATGAAAAAGGAGGTGTTTTTTGTTACATTATTATATTGTTTGTATGTTTTCTTTATAATAATATCCTTGGATAAATTATTTTATCCTAAATGTCCCTAGTCAATCATCTTTGTGGGAACAATGATGAACTAAGTCTAGTATGATTTTGATTGATAATTATGTATGAAGATACAAATCAAAATCATAAACTCATGTTAGAGAATAGGCGCTGGATTGACCCGTCATGAGATAGCTGCGTGGATCAAGTTATAAGTATATCTCATATATAACCATGTCACTAAACCCTCAGACCTGAGATCATCATGACTTCCTACATGGAGAACACTATATTTTGGCATAGTCAAAAATCACCTTTAATCGAGAGATCATAAAGGCTATGATCGAGTATAGTAGAACTCGTGTAGAGGAAGATGAATGGTCAAGATGAAATTTATCTCTCTAATTAATGGAGAGATATATCTGGGCCCCTCGATGAGTGAGACTGAGAAATGCATGGCCATGCTCGAATGGAAGAGTTTCTATTTGTCCTGTCAGTTTACTCGGAGATCGAGAAAGTGATGGTTGAGTAACATGAGGATGACGTTTACATGCCTCATACTTGACTTATATATCATGAGACAAAAGGGATGTGATCGGGTTATATGATAGGTTACATCGGATCTCTAATCTCATATGATTTGGATAGTCACAATATCTTGCTAAAGGCCACTTGTGACTTGTGGGTCTAATAGTATTATTAGCCCACTGTCAATATCATATGAACCTACAGAGTCACACACAAGAATGGGCCAACTCAAGCTAGAATGTCCAGATTCATTGAATCTAAAATGTGTTTTTAATGAATTTAATGTTCAATTTAGGGTGATAGAATTATATATATATATATATATGTGTGTGTGTGTGTGTGTGTGTGTGTGATATATATATATATATATTAAAATTTGAAATATATATATTTGATATATTATATATTAGATATATATTATATTTGAAATATATATATATTGTTCAAATTAATTCAAATGAATTAGTTTTAAATTTAATTCTATATGATAGATTTAAATTTAAATTAATGTTATAATCTAAATTTGATTTAGATTTGATTCTAAATTTGAATTTAAACTAATAATCTAGATTTGATTTGTATGATAAATTAAATCTAGATTTGATTCTGGATAAAGATTAGATAGTTAACTTAAATTTAATCTATTAGATAGATTTAAATTAAAACTAATCTATTTAATTAATATTTATTTTTTTTAAATTATTGATTTAAACAGATATAAAATCATATCTATATATTGAGATAGACTAAGGTTCAGAATAGAAAATTTTTGAATCACCCTAAAGAGAGAGAGGCCGTATACTTAGAGTGAAATTGTACGGACGAATGACGAACAGTGGTTGTAAGGACAAACAGCGTACGGACGTTCACAACCAGAAAGTGCTATCACGCCTTTCGAGTTGGACTCACCGTTCGTGTGGATACCAATAAAGGGAGCTGACTAGTCGCGTTAGTTCTTAAGGTCTGACAAAACGACCAAGAGACGCCCCAGAGATAAATTCTTTTCTACATCTCAATCTAAACAACGTTAACGGATCCATGGGAGGGAATTTCTTGATAGTTTTCCTCTATGTGTATGCTGAAATTCCCAACAATTAATGAAGTATTCTTTTCATTATTTTTAGTTATCTATATGAAAAGTTTATAGTCCCTGCCAAGCTCACAGACAAATTTGAGTTCATTCACCCCCAAAACATATCTAAGCTTTTATAGTCGGCCAGATGCCCTAGGTGAACATCACTGAAAAGTCACGAGATGTTGTCAATGTGATGAGGATGGATGCAGATGGTGAGATGTTATATTTGGCACCATATCAGCAGAGGTGGGTCACTTATTGCTAAACTTTTGAATTATAACTTGTTTTATGTTAACTACTTGATTATATTTTACTAACAATGGTTTATATTTTTCTTGGCAATCATTGAATGTTATCATTAATAGAGGTGTGAGAATCTTTCACGTAATCCACTCGAGTACCGCCTGTAGACAATGAAGATGTTTAATTGGTAAGAATATGCATTCTATTTTGTATACATTTCTTTTTCCTTACATTAAATTGAGTCATGTTATCTTTGACAAAGGCGTGAGTATCTTTCACTTACAATAAGGGCTCGGGGACAATAATTTTGGTCCAAATTACAAGCAATCAGATCCGCTCACATTGTATAAATGGACATCAATTCAGATATTTATAAATTAATATACAAGTAATTAGTGTTATTAACAATAATCCTTGTAAATAATGTGCATATAATGTTTTCAGTCTCTGAAACAAGAAAATAATAATGATTATGAATATTATGTACTCAACTTCATAAAAGATATCATCTTACATGAGAGGAGCTTGATCCTTGTGAAAGTACATCTAATTTGGTTTACTTCTATTTACATTAAAATTACTCATCTAACTTTATTTTTTCTACTATTTTTATTTGTAGTACTACCCGACTGTAGGAAGTACACCTCTGAAGATCTTGTAAATGAAGTAATCGATGAGTGGTCTAAATATGAGGTTGAACTCAAGCAACGGGGGGTATAAGTGATTCTAAGATAATTAAGTTCTAAATTATGTATAGTTTTGTTTTATTTAGTTGGTTTAGGTTGTATTGTTGCTTTTGTTTTAGCTCTATATATCAATTGGTTTGAATTTATGGTTCTTTTTGGTTTCATATTGGTTTTGGTTATAAAATTGGTCATATAACTTTTGTTGTAGGAGCACAAAGTTATAAGCATGCATGCAGTGGCAGCTGTAAGACAAGTGGCATAGTTAAAGTTTTTTAGTCATGATTTGCTTGTAAGTTTTTTGTTTGCTTATTAGCTAGATTTTCTTGATGTTTATGTGTAAAACTGCAAGAAATTAACTTAGCATGTGCAATGCTAGCTTAGTTTTAGATTTGACTTGTTGAATTTGGGTGTAAATTTTGTAATGCTATTCTAGAAACTTTATTTGGTCATTTTTGTTATATATTCCCTCCATTTCAGTTTATAGTGCACTTTTAACTACCACACACATACCAAGACAATAATTAATAACCAACATTTTTTTCCATTATTTCCCAAATTACCCTTATTTAATAATACTTCATACATTAACAAATTGCAGTCATTCTCTTATTCATTCTTTTTTCAGAGTTCCTATGGGTCATTGGCAATTGTGAAGAGTGAAGCTTTTGAGGGAAATTCTCCTTTATTCATTTATGGTTTGATCAAATCATTAAAGACTTTTCATTAAATGCATTGGTAACCGTAGAATATATAAGTTTACTTATTAGGGGTAATACTGGAAAGACAATAAAAAAAACACAATGTAATCCACGCAATGCACTATATTTTGAAATATAAATTTCTCATAATAGTGTACTATATAGCGTAACGGAGGGAGTATAATATAAGTAACTGTTGTATGGATGCTAAAATTGGCCTATTCTAGATTCTAAATGTTGTTTTAGTAACTTTATTTGGTCATTTATTGTATGTAATACAGAGAGGACAAAACCACATAAACAACCAGAAAGGATTTTCATTTGCGGTTGTATCCTAAAAACGCAAAGGAAAGTGAATTTTTTTTTTAAAAAAATTACTTTCCTTCACGGTTTTATAAATAACCAAAAAGGAAAGTGTGGACAAATAATAACAAAAAAATATTAATATAAACTTCCTTTATAGTTACATAAAAAAATCACAAAGTGCAGTTTTTAATTCAACCGCATAGGAAAGTGTTAGCTTAAATAAATTATTTAAGTATAATAAAGTACTTTCCTCTGCTATTGTAACAAACAATCGCAAAGAAAAGTTTACTTTTCTTTGTTGTTAGAAACCATAAGGGAATTTTCTCGGTGTTTGATTCCTTTGCAGTTATGACTTGCAAAGAAACACTTGTTTTAATCATCAAGAAAACCATTTTTTGGCATAATAACTTTTAATATTTAATTTATGTTTTAATTTTCAGCCTTTATAGTTCTAATATATTATTAAACTTTATTAATTTACTCAATATCATATGTATATCTTCTAAATATGAGTGTGTTTTTTATGATATGATACAACCTAAGTTGTGAAATACGAATGAGTCAAGTTAAATTATAAATTTTTTGATTGAACATCATGCATGTGCATTCAAATTCAAAATGTTGAAGTTACTATGTCCTTATGGTAAGCCTTTGAAGGCTAAACTTCGAGGTCATGTGTTCAAATGCTGGTACAAGGAGGAAGAGAATCAAAATGCTAAAGTTATGCTATTTTTTTTTCAGTGACCAAAGTTTAAAAAATCAGGCCGGATATTGAACCAGTTAATGTACTAATTCAAGTTTCAATAATTTAATTGTCATTTAATCAGAATTAAACCGGTAATAATAAATTTAATAATTTTATATATTATATAGAAAATAAAAAATATTATTAATAAATTTCACAATATAATATTAAAATGTAAATACTATTAATCTATAATCATATTTTGAATTCAAAATAGTTAATTAATATTCAATTTTCATATTATTTATACTATAAAAAAATTAATTAATAGTTTAACTAATAATAATATTAGTCATATCCAATTAAGTAAAAAATCAACTAAATGAATCACACGACCTCCCAAGTATCCTTTTTGGTCTCTATGCATATATACATGAGTACAAATAATTTAATCAACTATTCTCATTGATTCATATAGTGATCCTCTTTATACATATCCAAACAACTTTAATTGATTTTCTACTATTTTTTCTTTGATAGAGTTATTCCAATTTTTCTTCATATATAATAATTCATATCTTATCTTTTCTTAGATGACCACATATCTAAACATTTTCATAATCTTAATGCATATTTTTAACTAAAATATTTCTGCCTAATTTTTATAAAAACATTTTATTTTTTAAATATATATATATATATAAAATAAAAGTCATTACAACCTTGCAAAGAAAGTAAGCGAAGAAAAAAGAGACAACATATAAACATCATAATTCAAGCTAAAAATCCTACAGGGAGAGGAGGCAATTACAAAGGGCACACAAGCAAAAGCCTGATTTTCACAAATGACGTTGAGATGAAACGAGCAGGGGGAGATTAACGAGATTCTGATGAATAATAAAGATTAAAGATCGTGCCAAACCCTTGAGCTTAAAAATATTTTAGTTAAAAATTTTAAAATTGGACTAAAATGTATATTTTTAAAAGTAAAAAATACTTTTATGGTTTAAACAAAATTTAAAAATGTGCAATTTACTCTCATACACATACACATAAATTAATATATCACTATAAAATTTTTAACAAATTGCATCATTTATAAACTATAACCAATGTGATATATTAAAGGTTCACATGTAGTTATATGCAGTGTTGTCAAAATTGGATTGGACCAATCAATTCAACCGGTTCAACTGGAAACCAGTGTTAAATTCGATCCGATTATAAAGTATGATCAATATGTTTTGAAATCGGTGGAACCGGCTTTGAATCGGTCGAACCGGTTGTGAATTAGCGCTAATTTTATTTGTTTAAAATTTATTTTGTTTTCAAGACAAAATAATATCATTTTTAGTATAAAATATTTTTTCTTTTTACATTATGATATTATATAAATATCATTATGATATATAATTATTGAAAATTATAAATTTATTTAATAAATAATATAATAATAGATTATTAATGGACTATTTTGAACTCAAAATATAATTATGAATAAATATTAAGTTATTTAAATTTAAATATTAAGTTATGAAACCTATTAATAATTTTTATGTGTTGGATAATAGATTAATAATTCAATATTATTTAGTTTAAAACTTTAATTAAATCATAAAATTTGTTTAAACTTGTCTTATTTGTTCAAAATATATTATCTTAATTACTATTAGTATAACTCAATGGTTAAATTATTAAATCTTAAATTAGTATCCTAACTAATTTAATATTCGATTCGATTATGACAATATTGGTTACATGAACACAATAATTTCATTTTCGCACATGTGATAATTTAGGTAGGTGTTACGTGGGCCAACAGATCATGAAGATACTCCCTCTGATCCTTAATATAAGACCCTTTTAACCAAATTATGTGGATTAAGAATTATAATTAAAACGAATTAACTACCTCGATTTCTCCAAAAATCCTAATATTTTTCCAAAACTACCCTTATTTAATCTCTTTTTTTTTTCTTTGGATACATTAAATAGGGGTATTTTTTTAAAATATATAATAAATACTATCTCGTATATTGTAAAGGGTCTTATATTTATGATCATGATAAAAGATCCTATATATAGGACCCGATAAAATATTGATAAGCATCTTTAGCCCATCATGCAGCTCAACATATTAATGCCAGCTTCACGCTCTCTCTCTCTCTCTCTCTCTCACCAAGAATTCACTTGTTCAGTTTCCTGCTGTTAATTTTGGCTACGGTTGCTGTGCAATTTGCACAATCCATAACCTTGCAAATCTTAACTCTCCTGTAAAAAAATTTAAATTTAACACATTTATGATAGGTCTTTTTGAAAATGAAATTATGAATTAATGTTATTATTTCCTTTTTTTTATTATTTTTATTTGTCAGAGTCCATAACTCCATATTCCGTATATATATTTTTTTCTTTTAAACTATTCTAACCTGTTTTGTATAGTCTGATCCCTTATTAAATAATTCTGTTGTTTTCTACTGGCGATGTCGCGGCGACCTTTTTTTTTTTTTTTTTTTCCTTCTGTTTATTTGTTATTTGTTTATTTTCTCATGTGATGCCCATCCTAACATTCATTCGACCTCACATTTTCGTCATTATTTATTTTTTCAATTATTTCTCATTTTCTCTATAAAATTCCAAACAAAATCTTATCCCTTGAATACAGTCAACCTTTCATTGTTGCAAGATTATTAATGTTCATTTTCTTAAAAAAAAGTCCCAGAGATGTTCAGGTCATTAATTTACTGTTCGATTCTGTTAAATGTTCTCTCATATACTGCGTGTAAATTCAATTTCGGAGGTAAAAGATTAAGAACTCCGCGTTTTTCGCGCAAGTACAGTGCTAACCCTGAAACTTATTGCACAGAAGGTGTTTGTAAAAATGACGCATCAAAGCCACCAGCAAAACAGTCCAAAAATCAACTTATCTTTTCACTTCAGCATCTCTCTTTTTCTATAGGAAAAAAATTTATGAATGTTGAACACATTTATTATTGGCATTGGTAATTCGAGTTGATGGGATTGGACTAGTCAAATGGACTGGACTGGACTGGACTGGCTTTGCATGGGAATGAGTTACCTTTAAGATTTTAGCAATTCTATGTGCCAACATCTTTATATATTGAGACCTTCCCTCTTTGTTCTGTCACAGACCCACTCCTCATCGCCACTCTGCTTCCTTCCCTTTCTTCTTCTATCACTTTCTTCCCAACTTCCATTTTCAAATCACCCTCCTCTGTCATGGCAGCTTTTTCATTCCAATACCACCCTTTTCTTGTTGACTCTCCATTTTTCTCTAGTGCCCCCATAAAGATGACAGCTTTCACTGACCAGGCTCATACAATCCCTACTCCTCAGTTTCACGAGACATCTTTTAATATCACCAATCAGGAAAATAGCTGTGTTGATCAAAGCTCCAAATTTAACATGAGTGATAATGAGCCTTCCTCTGTGACCAAAAACCAGAGTCCTGCGACCTCTGTGGTAGTGGATAAGCTTGAACCTGGTGAGCAGGTCACTCAGAAGGTCACTCTTATGGAGAAGAGGAAGAGACACAGAAATCGGTCTTCCTTGAGTTCTCCTCAATCCAAGGTAGATTAACTTTGAATTTGAGCTTTCATGGTTCTTTGTTCTAGCTTTATGATGAGGGGTGTGCATAATTTTCAAGATTTATCCTTGTTTCATGACTTCGCGCTTATCTTCAACAGGAAGCTACCGGTGAAAGAAACAAGAAACAAAAGAAGAGCGACGATGGCGAGGTGAAAGAAGGAGACAAGCCAAAAGACGGGAAGAAGAATCAGAAGAAGAGTCCTGAAGAACCTGCAACAGGCTATATCCACGTAAGAGCAAGAAGGGGTCAGGCAACGGATAGCCACAGCCTAGCTGAAAGGGTAAATAAATATACACTCTAACATCTTTAAACTCTGGGTCCCTTTAGAAGCTAGATGGCACTATTTGGACATAGAAGTTCCTAAAGCGACCAAAACTGTATGTCTCATTGTGGATGTTTTAGGTAAGAAGAGAGAAAATAAGTGAGAGGATGAAGATGTTGCAGCGACTTGTTCCAGGCTGTGATAAGGTAAATGGAAGTTCGTTTCTTTCTCTTGAGATGTATCTTGGTTCCGAAGTCTATCTCTATGTTTCTCCCAGATCTTCTGACAGCTTTATGTGGTCTGGTTTATATATGTATATATAGGTTACTGGAAAAGCCCTCATGTTGGATGAAATAATCAATTATGTTCAGTCCCTACAAAATCAAGTAGAGGTACCATCAACTCAAGTTTCTCTTACTTTTCTAGTGATTCCACATTGTTCATTACCTGCAATGATTTAAACTAACAAGCTAGCTATGCCTCTATATTCTGCAGTTCTTATCAATGAAACTTGCTTCTGTGAATCCCATGTTCTATGACTTCACAATGGACCTAGACTCCCTCATGGTTAGACCAGAGGTGATGAAGTTATAACCTTGTGATTTGCATGTGCTGCTTATATATATATATGAAGTTATGAACTTGACTCAAATTTGTGTCTTTAAAATATTCAGAAATCAAATTGCATAGCATCACAACTACCATCTGTCCCGCAATGCAGCCCCAACCAGGTCACAACTTTTGCTGATACAACTGCCCTTACTACCACCACAACCACCACCACCTCCACTGGCTTTCCCATTGCTAATGACTATCCTTTGGACAATTCAGCTTCTTTTTTTCTTCAAGGACAGAGGTCAAATGTCTTGTCTGAGGTATTCTAGAAATGACCAAAGAAAAAGATTTTTACAATAATGAAAACGGTTTTTTTTTCTTGTTTCTGATAAAAACATCATTTTCAGGACGCAGGTAGTCAATTCTGGGACGTGGATGACCCACGCCAAAAGTTTCTTCATCCATATGGGATCAGCAACAGCTTATGTTTCTTTCATTAACAATAAATCTATATACAGCTGTCCTGGAGGGCAACAAACATGTTGTAAGATCTCAAATCCTGCCTAATAAATAATAATCATAAAAGTTTTACGTATCTGTTATTATCTTTTTTTTTTCTTACGCTTTTTTTATTTTTCTCAGAGGATTTATCTATTCCAGTAGGTGCGGGAATTCCAGACAGCCACGAGAATCGGTGAAAAAGAAATTTTTATGCTCGAAAAACCAAAGCTACGCTTGGAATCATTATTATCAGCTGAAGGAGGAAGATATTGGGAATGGTTGGCATAAGACTCTGGTTTGGTTCCTAGTCCATCAGATTAAAGTGGCCTTTTGGACATGAATAAAGGACAGCAAAATCAATGGATGAAGAACCCAGAGGACAAATACTACCGACCAAACAAGACCATATCTTTTCTAGATCCATTGTTCTGTTCCTGTTATTTTTTAACTCTCCAAGTGATATGTTGCACATATTCCAAGATGCTCTGGGTCAATCTTAAAAGACATCAGACTTTGAATAGATTATTTCAATCACGTAAATTATATATTAGGCAAAAAAAAAAAAAAAGGATTCTTGTGGTGGCAGTTATTCCGTTGCAACAGTTAATTTCACCGTTATTGAGAAATGAGAGGTTGATGCGCTATTATCAATTATGTTGTTGACATGACAAACTATGCAGTTGTTTGGTCAGTTAGCTTTATGTATATGTTATCTGCAGAATCTTCAGAGGTTTGGCATTATTATAGTTTCTCTTAAATGATTAATTTATGGAGTGGATCAGGCTCAGCCATGGACAGAGCATCTACGTTTTTTTTCTCGCTCAATTATAATGTGCACCAGAACTATTATTTTATGGCAGTAGCTTCGTTTTTTCCCAGCTAAACTCCTTCCTATGAAATTACAAATTCAGTCCTCTCTTACCCAATAAAAGACAACATAAATGAAACAACAAGGAGGGACAATTTTTTTCTGTGAACAGGGCAGCTTCTGTCTCTCTGTATGTGGGACAGAACAACCAAACTATATGAATTGAACTTCTGCCAAAACTTGTCATGTCCAAGCTAGAAATGTCAAAGTTCTGCAACAAACATTTTACCAATAGCTTATAAAGATATGCCTCATTAATTAATTGCTTCTCTTCAAAGTTTTATTCAAATCAATTACTTAAAATTAAAACTTGAAGGACTTGAATTTTTAATGAATGACTCGATTATTATCATTTTTTTATCAAATCACTTACTTAGAAAAGTCATATTAAATTTTAACTAATCCGATTGAATCAAGGAGGATCATAAGGATGGAAAAATTCACTTAGTAAGTTTTTTAATGTGACTGCATATTACTTATTACATAGAACATGAGAAATTCCGTATCTTTATGATGCTACAGTCAGTGTCTTATCATTAATGAATTCCAAACCATAGCTACTCGAAGTAGGGTTTTTAAGTCTCTTAGCAGCTTCAGCTTAATTTCAGAAGATTGGTTTCAAATCTGCCCTATCAATAACAGAATTCCATCAATGAGTTTGGAGATGCTGGTGTGAAAACATAGATGCCTTCCGGATGTCGCCTTGAAATTGAAATGACAACAATCTTTTTCAACAGAAAATGACCAAGTACAGTAAAGCTTTTTTTTTTTTCCCTTCTGGGGGTTTCATTTTCATTTTCCCCCTTATATTACTGTGTTTGGGTTTTCAAATGGCCCACATATTCAAGGATGTAAAAGAACATTATTTGTCACTAATACTGTCTCACAAGATGCTTTCTTCTACAGTTATGTGCAGTTAAATTTTGTAAGTGGGGATCGAGTTTTTTAAGACATGATTAGATAAAACATGAAAAGCTGCCTTTAGCATGATATCGGTGATTTGCAAAAGGAAGAAAAAAGAGTTAAGGAAGAGAGACAGATCGTTTACTGGCCAAAAGAAATCAATGAATATAAAATGAAGAAGAAAACAGAATGCCATCCCCAAAGCAAGTAGAAGAAAATTTTCTTTCTTATTAAGCTTTGATGCTATGGTTTTAGACAATCCATGTGGATTTTGTGTTCCACCTGTTCCCTCTGTCGACCCACATGCTCCCTTTTCCTCTCCAATCATAGACACCGTCCTCTTCTGTGTGTCTGATGTAAAGATAGATTTCATTTAAGTCCTCCAAGTAAATTATAGGGATATAAGTACTTACTCTTGATATACTTACATATCAGTTTATGATTAATCTCATTTCTTGTAAGCATGGAAACTAGTCTCCTCTAGAACCAACTCCTTTTCTATACTTGAAAAAAAATCTGAGGATTTGGTGTCCACCATGCATGAGTCGATTAAAGGTGAGAGACAGTAATGGTTCACAAGTACCATAGAATTTTCAAAAATCATGACCAATCGATGCAGGATTTGGACAACACAACGGATTTTGTTGTGTTCTCTTGGTAGATAGCGAATTAACCACCTGGCCTCTGTGAGTTAAGTCAAGAAAAAGCTGATATGTGAAAGCTTAAAATAGAAAGAACACTTGCCAACCAAACAAAAAGCAGTTCAAGAAGACCACAAAATGGTACCAAATTACCAATTGATTATTAAAATTAAGAATTTTTTGGTAACTAAAGAAGTAAATGCTGTATCATATTTGTTGCTTACCAACACGTCCGTCAACAACAGAAGGGACCCCCCTCCCCCTCGCTCTAAACATTTCATGATATAGACTTGGACCCTCCTCCCCTGAACTGACTAGTGATGCAGTAATGACATTGTTTCTGGTACATCGATCTCCCTACCATATTATGATCATTGCTTATTTAATGTTTTATTATAAGAGAAAAAATTATTGAGCTTTAATAATGTTTTCTTGTGGGGCAGCTCTGGCTCTCTTGGAAATCTTCTCTCTCACAATCCATTGTTGTTATCAGTTATTATCTGGAAATTGGTTTGAAAGGAATCTTATTTGGGACGGAAACATTTACAGTTTGGCTGTGGAATTGTCTCCCAATATCACAGGCAGCTTAATTAATATTGCAGATCTCCTGTCTTTGCACATTGATCCATATGACAAGTCAGCATCCGAACCCCAGACTCACTTTTAAACAGTATAAAGGAAAATATATGACACTTGTCACACTGTCTTACAAGGTTCAAAGGAAGGGGAAAAAATGAAACTAAAGATCAGATTTTGAGAATGCATAAGCATGCACTAATCAACCTCCAGAGTGTGTAATATAAAGTCCCTCTCTGTACTCAGTTTGTGTCCACGTAGCGTAGGTGAGTATTACCAGAGGCTTCTCTTACTTTTGTAAACTTTATTACTACAGTACCACTTTAGAACATCAGGGAAAGAAGGGGAAAGGGCTATATCTATTACTGTAGCCACAGTTATTTCCCGGGCTTATGTCAATGTGCTTATGATTGGGAAATTGCCACCTCATCGAGACTCGGACACACAAACGCATAACGTGGATTGATGCTATTTGGCTAATGCAACAAACTAGAAGTGGCACAATTTCATGGCCCAAGAAAAAAAAATGACACAGCTTAGTAATTAGGAAATCCTAAACTCATTTTATTTGACATTTTAAAAATTTTAAATATTTTAATTTATCTGTTATTTTATAATACTAACAAAATACTAATTATATTTTTTATCCTTTATTAAAAATAATAATAAATATGATACAAGTCATCTTTTAATATTTGATTTAAGAATATTTTTGTAAAATGTTATTAAATTCTATTATATTTTAGATTATTTAATACTTTTATTAATTTATATTAAAAACCTTAAAATGGTAAATAAAATGAGATGGAGGAAGTACTTGTTTTGCCATTATATCAACACTGCAAGAATTATAGATCTATTGTTGAGTCACAATCAGGTGATGTTGGTATGAAGCAATTATATTTTAGAAGAAATCATAAAAGTGAATTACACAGTATTCAAGCAATTTATTTAAATTATGGGCACTTTTATTTTTATTTTTTTCAAAAAGAAACATAATTGTTTGTGAATTTATCTAGAATTATTTCAATTTTTTATATTTTAAAAATCCATATGGATATCTCTAAAAACAAAATTTAAACTACATGGAGTTTTGATGAATTTTATCAAACTATACCAAACCTCCCATGGATTTTTAAAATATACTTAAAATTTTCTTAAGAATAGAAAAAGAAATATGAATAATTTCGGTAAAATTCACTCTTTAGCCAAATCTGATCGTTTGTCTGGTTACTTAGCCGACATTTTTGTGTGGATAACACCCATATCTTTTCTTTGCTTTTGGTGCAATCTTCAACTTGGATTTAATGTTGACTGAAAGCGAGTAGTCTTATCATTACTGTCACTGATACTTATAATACTCCTCTTGGACTAATCACGCAATTAGAAAACCTCGTTTCATGCAGTAATCATAAATTGCTAATCACATATACTCCTATAATAGAACATGTGTGATTATAGATAATCATATCAGTACCACTAATGGTTCCCATTATGGATTTGTGGGTTTCACGATTTCTCTTTCCATGTAATTTTATGTACATTGCCTTTTTGTCTGTCATATGATGCTGATTATTGGGAAGATTAATGCAACATTAATTAAGGATCTAATTGTCGGTACATACAGTTTATTTGTCGGGCATATACTTCATATCCGATCACATTCATTGACTTATTACAGTTGAGGTGCATTGCATAATCAATCAATTATATTATTATATGTGATTATCTTTTTTTTTTTAAATTCAGTGCACTTTTTGTCTTCCAAATTTAATAACATTTTAATTTTAGTTTTAACTTCGTCTTTCTTTTTTATTAAGCCACTCAATATTAGATAGCTCTATTGGACTTTAACTAACCAGGTTAAGTCAGATATGACTACAAGAGAAACCAACCTCATCCAATAAGTATTTAGTACAATTTTATAAGTAGCGATTGTTGGTTAGTTTGGTCCTCTTTATTAAACAATAAACTAATATCACCTTCATATCTTTTAATCAAATTTTGTCATTTATTTCATAATCCATGTAAATCAAGGGAATTAAATTAATTTTTTTATAAAATTCAACGGATAAAAATGTGTTTAACTCATATTTTTAGCATTTAGAAATTTGTGTAAAATGTTTTTTTTTAAAAGAAACTTTTTATCCCTGACAAATAAAATAAACTTTTAATTCAAATCCCCCAACCATGACCATATTTAAAAAAAGTTTAATGTCAAAGCAAACAGCTTGTCAAAATCAACAAATTATTGAGGTTGATATGAAAACTAAAATTTCACGGGATGTATAACAAAATCACGTAAGGCTTCATATCACTCTTTTTTTTTTTTTCAAGAAAACAAAATGAAATATTGTCACTGCATCATAACGAATGATTATTTTAATTATATTAAAAGAAAATAATATGTGAAGGTGAATTTGAAAAATCTAGAGGTAAAGAGTTAGTTTTCTTCAGAACATAGATCATATTCTGTGCACTCAAATATCCAACAAACAAATATTGAAATGTCTGGAAAACTAAAACGTTGATTGGAGCAAACACCATCTGAAGTGGAAGAAGTGAACCACTTGTGATAATAATAGAGTCAAAGGCGAAGAGAAAACAAGGTGCAGGTGGGAGAACTGAGGGAGAAGCAAGGGAGTAGTGTTTGGTGGGAAAGAAAGGAAGAGAAAAGGACACAGAAATTGGGAGTGTCGGGGAGATGAAAAGGACGTGAGATCATACCGTTCCATTCAATTCAATTTATATACCTAAAAAGGAGGACCAAGGGAAGGGAGGGGAGGGACCAGCCTTGTTGGTAGCTACGCACTGGCCCAATGGGCTTATGGGGCCCACGATATGGCCCTACATGGGGGGTGGACAGACGACGGAAGAAGCAAACACGCATGCCTCCGGTATGGCCTCTCTCGGCATTCAACTGCCTCTGTCCCTTTTTGTCCTTACCCTCCTGTGTCCCCTTCCTTTAACTGGGGAAGGTATCCACTTTCCATAATTTTTTATTTTTAAAATTTAATTCATTTAATTAAACCAGACAAAAGATAAAAACAGTAAACTCCACGTATATTTTCATTATTTATTTCTTTTTACTCAATTAAAATAACTTAAATTCATACCAATGACTGCATATCTTGATTAGTGGGGGCTATGCTAATTTAATTACTAGTCTCAAATTATTTTCACCCATTTATTTAACGAATTAGAGCTTCTATCATTCATGTCAACCTAAGTTGGTATATTTATACTACTTCTATTAAAAGGAATATGTGATAATCAGTAATCACTCAAATTTTATTAAATCAGAAAAATTTAATTCATTTAATCAAACCAGAAAAAAAAATAAAAACAGTAAACCCCACATATATTTTCATTATTTATTTCTTTTTACTCACTTTTAAAAATATGTTTTCATTTACTCAATTAAAATAACTTAAATTCATACCAATGACTGCATGGCTTAATTAGCCGGGGCTATGCTAATTAAATTACTAGTCTCAAATTATTTTCATCCATTTATTTAAGGAATGAGAGCCTCTATCATTCATGTTAACATTAGTTGGTATATTTAAACTATTTTTGTTAAAAAGAGTATGTGATCATCAGCAATCAATCAAATTTTATTAGTTTAGGTGGGTTAGTTAACCAGGCTCAGGCTTTTAGTTTCCTTGGTCCATGTAAGGAATTTTTTTTAGTCTTTTAAGACCAAAACAACCAGTGTCCTTTAGCTTTTGAGGACATTTAGCCTGAAGCTTTTTATTAACCCAATAAAAATTGAATTCCATTCGTTTTGGGTTGATTACCTCGTGAAAATGATAAGAACAAGTTGGGTTCGGGCCCAATACCATACTATTGCCATATTCGGGGCTGATATGGGCCACATAATAGCAACGAAAAGGAAATGAAAAATGAAAAATAATGCCCAAGATGATCAGATAAATATTGCTGATTGCATGCATCGAACCAGAAAGTGATTATCTTTTGGAAATAGCCGACTTGGATGGGAACTAGTGATGTAAACCTAAGAAGTTGGCCCAATTTGTGATGGGCCATACTCGTGACCCAAATGCAATAATTTAAAGTTTCATTTTATTCTTCTACAGGGAAAAAAAAAATTCATTTCATTCATATCCCAAAAAAGTGCATACAAATGCCATGTGCATGGTGATGGCATGCCTCAACTTTTCCATAAACTAAATCCAAACCTTGATTCCCCTCAAACTCCATTGTTATATTCCCTTTATTATTACACTTTATAACAAAAACAAGAAAAATATAATCCTTAAGCTATTTCTTTTTTTATTAAATCACCCAATATTTATTAGTTATTTTGAATTCTAACCCCATGACAGATAAGATCATGACGATGACAAATCTTTATTAATGAATATTTAATGTAGCTGCATAGTCAAAATTTAAACTTGAGAATACTAATTTAACTAGTAGCCTAACACAATTTTCAATCAACTGAGTTATATGTTTATTGATATCCTTAACTTATCTATTATATATATATAAATAGGGCTCAAAGTTGAACTCCTATTGCGCCACCTCAGCATTTTCAATAAGAAAGGAAATTCTGGTGTGAACTCTTGATGTGTAACTGATATATATTACTATTTCTCCACTCAATTAGGAGATTATTCCATATAAATTTGATTTATCTTAAATATACAAATTTAATAATTTTTAAGCGTTTTTGGTGATGACTATTATGACTTGCTATTATCTTGGGATTCTTTGTGATTTATTTTGATTTTGTTGATCCTAAAATTTAAAAACGAAAAGGTGGTCAAAAGAAATTTATATACAAAATCACTACATGGTCAATTATAATTTGTGTGTTATTGCAATATATATTTTTTAAATTTGTCTCACTTTATTATTTTAAAAAAATTGGCTCGCTTTGTTATTGATTTTTTTAAAGTCTTTTGTATTTTTTGAAATTATGTAAAAAAATAGTTCACTAGACCATAAAATCATTATGAAATCTGACATGTTTACCATTTTAAACTCAAATATGTGTATTCTTTTAGAACATTGTTTTATATGGTATACTTTTAATGTGGTAGAAAGTCAGATTTCTGCCAACTATTTCATATATCAGTATTTATTTCATTTTAAATGTTATATGTAATTTTGTAATTTTTTTTTTGCCATATTATTATCATCAGTCGAACATTTTATATAGTTAATATGATTTTATAAAATGGTTTCTCTAGTAGAATTTTTCCTTCAATTCAATAATTGGTCATTTAGTATTGTCTTTATATTACATTTCAAATTCAAATATGTTTTAATATTGGCCACCATCAACGCTGTTTAATTTATCGTTTTGTCTATTTGAAAAAGGTGTCAATCAATTTGTGTTAAATGGCTATTTAAATCTATTAATTAATTGATTGATCTATTCATGCCTATAAATTCACCATCATTTTTGTTGATTACCGTATCACTTTCATTCGTTATCAATTGCATATTGTGACCAGCATTCGTTGCATTCTTCCTCATGTTGAAGAAGGCTATTGAGTTCCGATAATATGGTGGTTTTCTTCCATGCTTTATAAATAGATATTTCATGACTAATGCAATGTTTGTTTATTCTTATATCTACAAGAATGTCTAACCATGATTCAATATGTTGTGTGATTTAATCTTTTGTTCCCTCTTGCCTGAGAGTTTGCTTCAGGTTTTATGGCATGTCTAAAAGCAACTACAGAACTCTAAATGGATGACTAGGATCGAAGGTTGATTCTCCATGTATTTCTATGTTTTGCCATTATTCTTCTATGCTTTATCAATGTTTCTTGATTGTGCCTATTTGTTTAATTCTATATCCACACCAACGTTTAATCATAATTCATTATCCTTATTTATATTCCCAAGAAACTCAGTAAATTTTCATATTTTCAACATTCATCATGAGGTCTAAATTGTGGTAGAAGATGATGTGTTAGAAATCTCAAATACTACCTATCACTTTGTGTATGAATATCCAAATCGTGGTACATGATGAGGTCCATTTAAATTTTGTACTTTTTAAATTTGTCATTGCATGATGTAATTTCAAAAGGCAAAATGCTAGGTGAAAATTTTTAATAAATTTGATTTAATTTTGTATATCCACCGCAATGTATAGAAAAGACTGTGTTTAGTGGTACTCTGTCCAACACTTTTATTTTATATATTTACTGCTTGAAAATTTTATATTTGCTACTGTCATGGATGGTGATGTGTCATCAATCGATGTGGTTAATAAAAAAAATGTATTGAAATTCATAGCAATATATACATGATGCATTATGTTCTCCCATTAATTATGCTTTGGTCAAAATTATATTCAAGAATTATAATTTTGTACACTTTACTTACCTTATATTAGGTATTAAAATTCTCATAAAGTTAAGTTTCATTTCAAAAAGTTATACTTCTCAACTAAAATTTAGACAGTTCTACTTCTAGAGTCTTTTTAATTTTTTATAATTATTTTGCAAGTACATTCCTAACTTTTTAATTATTTTTCAAATTAAAAATGGTATTTATTTTTACCTTTAATAATATAATATAATATAATATATTTATTTAAAAAATTAATTTGAACTTCTCAGAAAATAGAACATGAAACAAGAAAATTATATATAATATTCTTGTGAAGTATACTAAGGGATAACATACTTTATTCAAACCAAGTGCATTTTTCATGTATTATTTATTTTATAACTAACTTTTTCTATTAATTTTGTTAACTTTTTTTATTTAAAATTTAAATGCTTTGATATTATTTTCTAAAAGTACATTAAGTATAAGTTTTGTACTAAAAGATATTAGCTTTATTAATTCAAATTTCATTTGATGTTAATTGCTTTATTTTAATTATTTTTACAAAAAATTATAACATCTTATTTGAGTTTCATACTCTATTAATGAACCAAGTGATTATCATTTCATATACATTTTAAATATAAAGAATATTCAATTTCATATATTCTATTTTTTCATTGTTTCTTCTTTTATTTGTCTTCTTGGGTTTTTCTCTTATTTGTGTGTAAACAATTGTGAAAAGTTGAGACCACAATAATTTTGAAAGAATAGGGTGTCACATCAATATTAAGATGTGGTATACATACAAATAATTTTTTGGAGGAGACTTTTTTTCATTTTCTAGGTTATATTATGGTCTCTTCTTCCAATATTAACGTTTTTCTTTCATTCTCCAAGAGATCATGAAGAAAGCAAATAAAAAATCTCAAGTATTTTGAATAGAGTGCATGAGCAGTAAAAGGATCTTTCCATGGGCATGTGAAGAATAAGTATAATGCTTTGAGTGTTTTAAAATTCATTAATCTCAGCTATGATTTTTTATATGAGGCTGTTCACATGAAACTCTATCGTTGTGGTTACATCACTTTGAAAGCAAAATATTGTTTTTTCTTTTTTCAACTTTTTGTTCAATGAAAAATCAGAAATTATCATATCAAATTCATGGCTTCACCTTTTCTACCAAAAAAAAGTTTCATGGCTTCACCTTCACAGCTGAGATTATTTTTATCTAATTATTTTGGTTCCATTTGTTAAGCAAAATTCAATAATATAAAAGTTTTTGTTTTATTTTAGACAACAAATTTTCTTTTGAATAAATACAATACAACTCAAAATAAACCGTCTGCACTTAATATTAACTAACAAAAATTTGAATATAGAATATGCTACTTGATATTTATCATTAACTTTTGAGTTAATCAGATAATTTATTATAATATTAAATTAGACTTCAAAAAAATATAGCAAAACACTATCATTAAAATAAATCTTCTTTTATCTATAATTTATATTGCGATATCATTAATTTATTTTAATATTATATGAGTATTGCAAGAAAGTCAGTCGTTTTAAGCTATGATGCAATACCACTTTAGCATTTTTCATGTTTTGATTCATGTAATTGAATTCGTCTCTATTTTCATGTTTTGATTGGTTATTAGTTGGAAAATTATTGCTTTAAATTTGGATCCAGTTGTACGATCTGTATTACTATTTAAGCGCATCTTTTTAGTTGATTGATATTATATGATTAATTTCATAATTTGATTAGTTAATTGAACATTCAATTGCTAATACCACAACTAATATAAAAATTAAGTTGTAAATTTTAAAAAAGAAGTCCCAAACTAGGGGAACAATTCATAGTAATAAAAGTATGGAAGTAGGAACAATTCATAGTAAAAATATGAAAATGGAGTTGAAAATTTAGAGTAATTAAGTTGTAAAATCTAAAAATAAGTTACAAATTAAAAAAATAATTAATAGTAAAATTTTAGAAACCAAATTATAAATTCATAGTAAATAAACTATAAATTTTGAAAAATAAAAAAATTGCAAACCATTAATTTGTTGTTGTTGAACGTAATTGACCAATGGCTAACAACCATTGATTAACAGCCGGCAACCATTGGGCAATAGCCAGTGAAAAAAACTAAATGGTTAACTTCCATATGTCATGTTGGTTTGAGGATATTGGTTTCATCTACTACACCATGGATTAGAGTTAATAGTTGATTTTGCTTGTAAAAAAAATAAAAATTAAGTGGTGTGAATGATGAAAGAAAAGGGGAGCATATTGGGATATCGCGGACATTGACTATGAGAAAGCAAAACAAATATCATTGAAAAGATTAGGGACCAAGCGATGGGAGTATTCGGATTTTGTAATGGATTTTTAAATTAAACTAAAATTTTATTTTGGGATTTAAAATTTACTTTTATTTAATATTGAATATTTTAATTTGAAAACTTTAACTCTTAAAACCTATAATATATGATTGATATTATATGTTGTCGTGCTAATTCATAGAGTAAATTGGCTAATTAATTTTAATTATAATAATGTTTTAGATTTTTTGGCCAATTGAACTTAGAAGACTGAACCTAACTTCTATATATCCACACCTATTGGTTTAAGAGTCTCCACCTTTTGGTAAGAACTTTCAAGCACATAACATGATTTTTTAACATGCACATATGCTTTCTCTTTATTTTTGGGCCAATTGGACTTACATAATTAGATAAAACCACTTAACATGAATAACAATCCAAAATCTCTGCTTCCTAACCTATATACTCTCATATACACTAACTTCTCACTTATATGGGGTTTAAAAACTTTCACTTAATAGAGAAAATATTTGAATTAAACTTTCAATATATAGTTAATAAATTTCAAAAATCATAATTACAATCTATACATAAATTAATTATTAGAAGTTGATTAAGATCATATTGTGGGAAATTTAGCAATCTCCTGATTGAAAATATTTAAAATTAATTTCTTACAATTTAGTTACCTATTTAAATAGTATTTAGAAATTATTTAATAAAATTATATCTCACTCCTATTCTAAAAATTAATTTTAATGCTTGTAATTTAAAAATTTTTAAATCAAATTAATGGCAAATTACACCTGAAATTTAAGGCTGAAATAAAAGGTTTCAACTTTAAATTTATGGAATTAAAAAATAAATTTTGAATTATTAAATATTTAATACAATGCAATTAATTAGTAATTATAAAAACACATTAAAATATTTTTAAATAACTAACAAGTAATTAATACATTGCAAATAACTAATAATTATAAATATAATTATCATTCATTAAAAAAATTATAAATGTAATTTAATATCATATTATATTGAAATAGTTTATTGTAATTTTTTTAATTTTGTGGTAAATTATGATTTATCAACAATGAATCTCTTTTCATTTTATAATTTGGGGTTACTCACGGACATGTTTGAAGTTGCTTAATGCAAGTTCAAGGATGCCTATGAATAAGTCCAAGACTATTCCCATGGAAGTTGATATGCTTAGTCAAGTTCTGGATTCAACATAGGCAAGTCTTATTCTCTGCACATGTAAATCCAAAATTGCACACAAGCAAGTCAAAGGCTACTCAAGGGCAAGTTTATGACTACACTTGAACAAAGCCAAAGATGCTTACAAGCAACTCTAGGTTGTACCAGGGCAAATTTGAGGATACTTACAAGCAAATCTAAACTTGCACATGAGTAAGTTTAAAGATGCCCTTGGGCAACTCCAGGATTTCACTCGGGTAAGTCTAAGGGATGCTTATGAGCAAGTCATTTATAACATTACAAGTCAGAAGAATCAGACTCACCTACATCCTCTGATCTAGGATCTACTAGGAATTGCGCAAGGCTCCCCGTAAGGGAGTTTGGGGATGCATTCGAGCAAGTCTAAGATGTTAATGGACAGGTACGAGCAGGTAATTTTCATATAAGAGGATGGGATTTAAGGTTTCTTATACTAAGTTAGTTACTTGTGATTAACTTAGTTAGTTGGGGTTAACCCAAGTAGTAATGGTAGTGCGAGGTATATGTAGTATTCAAAAATTCAAAATACTTTAGATGTAATAAAAAATATTGGGATCTTTTTTCACTAAAATGAACATAGTGGGATCTTTTGTTAGTTGGCATGTGTAATAAGTGGTGGATCTAGAATGAATCACATTGGGGGTTGAAATTAAAATTACATGAGAAATAGGGGGCTAATATGCATTTTAAACATTTTTACAAATACAAACATACACTGAATTTGAAAATTAATTAATATTTAATTCAAATTATTTTCCGGATAGGAAAATTTTTTACAAGAAAACTTATTAATTTGCATTAATTATGTAATAATTCAATTTCGTATTTGTTTTGGGACCAAAAATTTGATTTCATATTTAATTTACTGAATTAAAAATAATTTAAATATTTAATTTGAAGAAGTATAATCGAATGGCTGAATTGAAAGTTTTGAAAATTTCATTTAAAGAAGTACAAAAATAATTTTTAAATATATAATACAATGTAATTAATTAGTTATTAGAAATACACATTAAATATTTTCAAATACTTAATACACTAGAACTAAAATAATTATAAAAAGTTAATATTAAATTGCAATAAAACGTTTTTAAATAAAATTTCAATTTGTAAGAATTATGATCAATCAACATTAAATCTCTTTTCAATTTACCGCCGAGCGCTTAAATCGACTGGCAGGAGTCGTTCTAGCTTAACCACGGGTCTTGGGTTCGAGACGTGGGAATGCAGCAGCGTGGTGTGGTAGGGGCGCCCACCCTTGTGGTGGCTATCAGGCCTCGATCCGGATTAGTCTGGGCCACGTTGAAGTCCTCACAGCTCGAGTGAGGCAGACTCCAGGATACCGGGTGCATACAAAAAAAAAAAATCTCTTTTCAATTTGCAACTTGGGATTACTCACAGGCAAATTTTGGGTTGTTTATGGGTAAGTCTGGGGGTATATATGCGCAAGTTCAAGGCTACTTCTAAGCAAGTTTGTTAATACACTTAGTCAACTTTGGGTTGGGAGGGAAGTCCCGTTCTATGTGCTAGCAAGTCTAGGATTGCACATGAGCAAGTCCAAAACTACTCATAAAGAAGACAAAGGCTACACCTGGGCAAGTCTAAAGATGCTTATAGACATGTCTAAGGCTACGCCTAAGCAAGTTTGGGAATACTCATGAGCAGTTCCGATGCTACATAAGAGCAAGTTTAAGGGTGTTCCTGAGAAAGTTAATGGTTACACTAATGGAAGTCTAGGGATACTCATGGGTAAGTTTGATGATGCTCATAAGCAAGTTTGAGGTTATTCAAAGGCAAGTCTTTTGATACACTTAGTCAAAGTTTGAGACTGTGAGCAAGCAAGTCCAAGTCTCAACTATTGGTTAATTATTTTGTTAAACATTGTCATTTGAAATATATTCATTTATCGGAGAAAAACGGGATTAGAATGAAGTTCTTAAGTGTTTTGATTGGTTTCTTATAAGCAATTTTTTTTAGTAATTTTATAGGATTAAATTGAAGATCTTCATTCTATGGAGTAGTTGAATTCAATTTCAATGTCAAACCACCAAAATTATTCAGTTCACCTTAAAGTTGGCCCAGCTTAGTATGGCTTGCTCAACTTAATCAAGCATTAGGTCATCTTGAGCTAGTTCGGGCCACGAGTTAAAAAATAACCCATAGATGTTCCTAGGTGGGGCATTAGGTTATGGTAATATAACAATTATACTTCTAATATAATAAGTTTCTAATAACTTGGTATGGTGAAATTTCCAATGTACATACTCCTTTAGAGGTTAAAAATTGTTTATAACTTATTAAAGAATTAATAATAGAGATGTTGTAATTGGTTGATAGGTCTACCCTATATGAATTGTGTTAGACGAGTTAATTAAATTAAATGAGTTAATCTATCACATGCTACAAATTAAAAGGGTCAACTTATTATAAGAAAATTCACAAGTTACAAAGTTAAATATGTCAACCTAATATGAATAAATAGAAATTCAATAAAATCTATTATTTGATATTAAAAGAAAAAAAGTTAAAGTATTTTTATTATTTTTTATTTTCATTTTGAATCTAGCTATTGGGCTGCCAGCAAGATTTTTAAGAAGATGAATTCTTATTCATCTCGTGCATTGCACGGGTGCATACCTAGTTTCTTAAATGCATCAATTTTAGCTTGCCCTTATATCTAACATATTTTGTTGCCATAATTTTAACCCAATCAATATTTAAACTAATCTAGAATTTAGAATTTGTTTCAATCAAAAGTTAAAACATCCATTTTAAATAAATTTTTCTTGCATATGTTGTTTACCCTAGAATAAATTTAAAATATTGACATCTCAGTATATACGACATAATTTTTAATAAAAAATTTCTAAATAAAAAGTAATAATATATTAATAGAGAAATAAAAAAAGAGAGTGAAAACAAATATTATATTTAATCACACTTTTTATATTACATGTGTTTAAATGGAAAATAGTTTAGGCGAGCGAGAGTGTTTACAAGCGTGTGTATATATATATATATATATATATACACATATAAATTGTAAACTGTAGAGGGCAAATCAAGCAATTTCTTTAAACTTCCAACGCCAAGCGTCGGGTTCTTCCGCAACACTCCACTCGTTCCTATCGCTTCTTCATCTACTCTACTCTACTCTCCACAGCTACTATGGTCTCCCTCTGTTCTAATCCTATCCATCTCACTCCCTAAAATCTCATATTCCCCTACAACCCTTCTTTCTAGAAACACTAGCGAATCTTGGGCATTTTTCAATCACAAGGTTTTATTCTCCAGCAGGTGGAAAATGGCGGAGATTCAGCCACCAGAGGGGCAGATGAATAATGGTGCAGGAACGCTGATGGTTAACCCTTGCGAAGCCGTCCCGTCATCCAAGCGTCAAAGGAGGCCAAGTGTGAGATTAGGGGACATCGGAGACCAGTCGTACGATTCGCATGTGCGTCGGAGCAATAAGCCGTGGAAGCTCAGTCTCGATCACAGGAAGGACTCTAATGCCTCAGGTAAAGCCTCCAAGACTCGACCTTTGACAAATTTAAGTTCTGGAAGCGGCGCTGCGGATTTTAGCGAAACCCTAGAGGGCGACGAGAAAGAAAGCAATTTGGATTGCGTGGCGATTGGTAGCTGGAAAGTGAAAGAATCGAAAAAGAGAGGTTCCGCGGCCACCAAGAGGGTTAGATCAAATTGGGTTTCTAGAATCGACGATGGCGGCGGTGGCGGGGGAGGCGAAGGAGAGGAAAAATATAGCGCCGGTGAGGACATTGATGATGGGTATAGGGATTTCGATAAAGAAAATTCGGAAAGCCCCATGAAAGGACAAAGCCCAATTCATTCCTTGGAGAATTTGGGTGTTGAAGGTCATGGAAATGACAGAGAGGTGCACTATCATGGTAATAGGAGATCAATTAGGGCGAGGGTTTCAGAGGGTAGGGAGCATCACGATGGCATTGAGTTATCTGGTCCGTCTGATACGGATGCTAGGGACTGGAAATGTGGGGATAGGAATGGGAATGCTGGAAGAGGGAGTTGTGGAGAAGATGGGGTTAGGATTTGGCTTAATGGATTAGGACTTGGTCGATATGCTCCTGTATTCGAAATACATGAGGTCGATGATGAGGTTTTGCCCATGTTGACACTGGAGGATCTTAAAGATATGGGGATAAACGCAGTTGGGTCAAGAAGAAAAATGTACTGTGCTATTCAGAAGCTCGGGAAGGGGTTTTCATAAGCTTCTTTACCCTGTCTTGCCTAATGTAGCACTGGAGGATTCTCAGCCATAGCAACTTAAGATGGATGTCTGAACTCAGCTCTAGTATGTTCTTCCATAACTTGTTTGGCTTAGAATGGCTAATCTTAGTCCCTCACATGTTCTTACTTACAAACATCGTTTTTCAATCCAGTGCAAGTACATACAACGATGCTAATTTTGTTGAAGTAGCTTTTTTTTTGTTCCAATGAACTAATTCTAGTTATATCATTGATAAGTCCAAAAGTCTACATTATGAGAATTTTTTTTTTTTTTCTTAATGAGAAAGGAAATGAAATGCTGTATGATTTCGTCTCTGTATCCATTGGGCACACAAAGATAAATCTTTATATCATTTTCTGTGGGCGCCTCTGTAGCTCTTGGGCTGTCTGTATTTATAGATGCGGCATAATTTTGGAATAGTTCCCAAGCCGAGAGATTCAATGAAAAGCCAAATTTGTTCACTTTACATGTCATCTGAGGTGTTCTTCTTCGGGTAATTCATTATAATACCTTATATAATTTTGTCTGATTTCTTGAAGTTGTATTATTTAAATCCCTTTGTTGCTTGCAATTTCTGCATTGGCAACTTTGTATTCTCTGTTAGTGTTGAGAATCTGGTGTTTGAATGTTCAACAAGGAGATGGTCGAAATTAGTTTGCTCAGTATTAGGGTAGGCACTGTTTCTTACCCCCGCTGCCTCTTAAGTCCTACTGGTGAACTATTTAGTTCGAATTAGTTGATTCTGTAAGGAACAAGTGAGGGTTATGAATATGATGATGCCTTGACGAAGCCTTCCCCTGCGTCACTCCCTCTCCTCCCAAGCCCTGTGGGACCCTGCCAAGTGCCAATGGGACTGAATATTTTCTAATACTTGGCCGTTTACTTATTTAAGGAATGGGGAAGGTATGTGAATCATAGAGCACTCAGGTGATGATGACGAAGGTCAATGTATAACTATAAACTGTCAATGATTGCATTAATGGAAAGCAGGCACCTGCTTGATAGATGGGAAGCTGTGTGTTTGTGGGACTCTTCGTTGGAAGAATTCAAATGCATAGTGGCATCAAAGAACAGTGGTAACTTCCGGATTCTGTTAACATCGGTTAATGAGCCACCAAAAGAAATGACATACAATTTTTTTATTACTTCCTTTGTTTCATTTTATTTATTATTTTAAGATTTTTTATATAAATTAATAAAATTATTATATGATGTAGATAATAATAAAATTTAATGGTAGTTTATCAAAAATATTATTGTATTAAATATTAAAAGATAACTGTGTTCTACCTAGTGTTGTTTTTAATGAAGAATAAAATAGTAAAAATAATAATTAATACTTTATTCATAATTTAAAATGATAGATAAATTGAAAAATTTAAAATTTTTTAAAATGATAAATAAGATAAATAAAATGAGATGAATGGAGTATTTTGATTTTTTTTTGGAAGAACTGCTATATATGTTCACCAGCTTGCAACCATAGGGATGCAGGGCTCACAATCACTGTCTGGTCAATACTGCCATAGAATCGTTCCTTTGGGTGTTACTTTATGTCAGATATAAATTTCACTAGTTGTCAAACTCATTTATTTTCGACAGATGAAAACAACTGGTGACTAGTATTGAAGGTACAATCCTCACTTCCTCCCAAAGTGCTTGTTCATGCTAATTCGATATACAAGTGTGGCTTGATTACAACGAAGAGTAGGTATTATAGCAGCACCTGTACAGATAAACGAAGTGATGTTTTATTGAGCTTCCTGTACAGATAAAAGAAATTGTCTCACTTCATATAGTAAGGAAAATTAAAAAAAAAAAAAAGAAACCAACAATACTGTTCCTCTCACAAGTTAAAGTATTTAGGAATTAGGGTTATATTGAACAGGGTAGCTGCATTGCTCAAATGTTCTAACAAGTGTTTTGACGTCCTGTTTCAGAGATATGGTGGAAAAGCAAATAAATTTTGCAGAATTATTAAAATCTGGTTTCTATTGAAGGAGCATCATCATATCTGTAAACTTCAAAATCAAGAAACACGAATTATACAAGAACAGGCAGTTGAAGTTTAATTAATTCCATTAAAAGAGAAAAGTTGGAAATCCTCCTTAAAGCTCAATTGAAAGTGAAACAATCATCTTAACAAGTACATGCAATCCAAAAACGCATGCAGATTAAAAATAACTAAACAAACAAATTTCTTCCTTTATAGTAAGTAGTAACATAATAAATCAATATATCATATAAAATATTAAAATTTATATGAATTCTCATTATTCATATAGTTATGAATGGTACAACTTCTCTCAGACTCCATATAATGTTTTTTATTATCTCAAGCCTTTTTCACATATTTTTATTGGGTTATGTACTATTTTTTTTTATTCCTTCCATATTTCAACAGGGTATAATTCCAAAAAAATTTAAATTATTATCTATCTTGTGCCTGGTTAAGAAATACATGGAGGAATAAACAAGCTCTCGCAGTTCATGAGGAAACAAAAGTTGGGCTAGTAATTTTCATTAAAAAAAAGAAAGTTGAGCAATTTATAAGAACAGATGTTTTAATGTGAAAACTGACTAATGTATTTTTTTTTTATTATTTCTATTATTAGAGTTGGTGACCAGGTCTATCGTGATTAACATGAGCGATTTAGTCCAGCAAAGTAAAACGACCAAATCATCTGCCAGGGGTTCCATAATAAATACCCTGTAATACCTATCAAGTAAGGAGCTGGATCCTTTTGGCCCCCATCTTCTTCTCTCATTCTCATTCTTCCAAATCTAATCTAATCTTAGTTATAGATTGACTTGAGTATTCAAGTTCATAATGAGGCCCTTAACTCTTATAGCCCTGACCCTACTCTATTTTATGGGATCTAAAGGCTGCTTCCATGTGGGAAATCGTTGAAAACCTCAAGGTCAACAACGGTTTTGTCAGAAACAAAAAAGAAACAATGGCATACATATAATATATATGTATACACACACACACATAACAACTCGAAAGAACGGCTTGAAAAAATTGAGACATAATAGTTGACATGTTGTGTTGGTAATTAATGATAAATCATACATACTGCCAAATGAGGTGGTAGGAAGTTGAGGAAGGAGTGTGAAAGCTTAATGCTGGAAGAAGGAAGAGTCTAGCATGAAAGACAGGGATCAGTGAAGTAGCCGAGGATGTCTGCCAACCAAAAAAAAAAAATACCTGAAAAGAGGACGACTGATTCATTAGTCCCATGAATGGATGTATTTGCTAGGCAAGTCATCCTTGGCTACCAGACATGACTCTACAAGACCCTCTCTTCCTCTTCATCTCTTGTTGTATCTGTACATTACCGGACCCCGGCCGTATTTATAAGATGCATATTGTCTTCATGATTCATTACAATGTCAGAATATGTTCTATGGGAAAGAGGGACCAACAATATTAATCAGCAAGGCAGGCAGGCATGAAAATGGCTGACTCAACTGCAGCTGCTACATTACTTGTACTTTCCCATGTTGATCTTACCCCACAATTTGCTCTGAATTTGTTCGTTTTGACATTCACATTTCTTAACTCTTGGGAACCCCCAACTCTCTCTCTCTCTCCCAGGATTATAAGAATTCTATGACTACGGCATAAATTATTCCAACATAACAATATTAAGGCAGTGCTAGCATCTGAAGGATGCCTTTTTAAACTTTGTTGATCTCATGTCCTATCAAATTCATGTGTGAAACTGACACTTACCGAAAGCAAACAGAATCCCACCACCTTCCTTTTACCTTCTAATCTCTTTCTCTTCGCCACACTTTGAAAAGGGAATACTATATATATATATATATATATATTTTTTTTTTACACACCCGATAATTGGAAGTCACATTAGACCCCAACTAATCTACCTTCAATCCAATGAGTACTCACAGAATCTAACTCTTACTCAAGAGAATTCTATAATTTAGACGAGAGAGCAAAGGAGATATATAAATCAATAAATTAATCACTAGGGTTGACTTCAAAGTTGTAGTCACTGACATACTACTAGTAGTATTTTTCAACCGTAGATGGAAAGCACAGCACAGGGCTAAAATTACACACGAACAATATATGTAGGAGAGTACATTATTCCAAGGTTCCCCCATAAGGAAGTTATATTTGAGGGATCAACTCTTCTTCACATGCTTTCTGCTTTATATCCTTTTTTCCTACCAAAACTAATATTTATTTTATTTAACTTCATGTCTATTTAGTTTCTTCCGCAAGCAACCAGCATGATACCGTTTTAAGTTCCAGCGATATTATCGTTATCTTTACATATCCCTCTTCATGTTCTCCTCTTCCACCACCTATTTTTTTGTTAAGAAAAAAAAAAGGAAACAATAAAGCTAATTGGGTTATGCTTATTTTTGATAAATAATTTGAAAGAATTAGAACAGATATAAGTCTACTATAAGGAGCCTGAGTTCAAATCTTCCATTGCCTTTCAGCACAGGTCCGTCTATATAAAAAAAAAAGAGTAAAAAAATTAGAGAAGATCTATGAAGCACCAATATTTCAAAAAAGTAGACGTATCCATATTCGATACATGATACGATATGATACTCGTACTGTACTTGTGCATACGTATTCATTCGTACCACTTTGTACCTAGCTGTATCATTTCAAATTTTTACATTAAAATAGAATTATTTGAAATTATTATAAATATTTTATGGTTTATTTTAACATTTATACTATAATTTTTAGAATATTTAATACCTATTTTTATCTTAATAAGTAAATTTATTAATTATACATATAAATAATTATATATATATAATATTATATATGTATAAATATCTCTCGTACTTGTATTCTAAAATTTTAAAAATTATCATATCTCCCGTAACGGTGTTATATAGGAGGAGACAACTAAATTAGTGAGAGAAAATGCTTATTATTTACTTTGATCTTACAAACAATAAGCTCCTATTTATAGGCATTCAATCATTCATCAGATTCACTTGAAGAATTATGATGAAATTTAATAACAAAATTAATACACATGATTATACATGTAATCTTTGAATGTTATGGGTATAAATGTGAAAAAAAAACTCTAGAAATCATTCATTCAGATGATATGGAAAATTGTTTAGATTTGAAAAGTTATGAATATTTCTATATATATATATAATATTCTTTCTGTTTTAATCTTTATTATGAGTTTTGAATTTTTTCTATTTAACGTTGAAAATGAAATCTTTTAAAATAAATTCTTATTCTATAGTGAATTCAGATGGCTTAATTTTTTTTATTAAAAAGAGATTTTTTTTGGGTTGAAAATTTGTATTACTCAGATCAATCAAATAATCAAAATTCATTTTAGGTGATTATAAATTATATCGTAAATTTTAAATAAAATTAGAAAATAATAGCATGATCTTTCATTTAACTTAACATGCATATCTCTTTTACTCCAAAAATAGCTTTTATTATAAAGAAAGTTACTTATTTTATTTTAATATTTAAACAAAATAGAACTGAAAATCTCTATGTCAATCTGGTAGTCTAACTTGGCCTGTTTAATTTACATTTTTATGAATCAAATAATAATTTTTAAAAATTATTATTATTTATTTAAATCTACTATTATGAAAATTTTATTTTTATAAATTCTGATTAACTGAGCCAAAATGAATAGCTGGATCTCGACGGCCAAAATCTGATCAGATCATATCTGGTAAAGGAAAAACTGGCGGGAATCAAATCTGAGATAGTATTGTACTTTTCAGAGTTAACAGTGCCCCAAATAACTGCGGCGATTTCCCAGCTACAAAGTTTTTTTTTCCCACTTATCTCTGCCTTTCTCCCTTTCGCTCCTTCTCGCGCTTCTCCTGCAACAAGCTCACGCCATGAAAACAATCGACGCCTCCGATCCTATCGCGCTCTCTATTCACCTTCTTTCCTCTCTTCTCGACGATATCCCTTCCATTCTCCATTTCAAAGGTAAATGGTCCATCATCACTTCCAAACTTCACACTCTTCACTCTCGACTCACCGATTTCTCCTCAGTCTCCTCCTCCAACTCTCTCTCTCGGGACCTTCTTCTCTCCATAGCCCACACCCTTACCGACGCCGTTCTCATCGTGAAGGATTGCCAGTCCCCTGCCTTGTCCCATGGCAAGCTCAAGACCCAGAGCCTCATTGACTCCTTCCTTGCCAACCTCGATCGCCACCTCGCAGATTGCGATATTCTCTTCAGAAGCGGCGTCCTCCGGGACGACGCCGTTTCAACTGCATCGAACAGGGACGCTGTTCGATCTGAATCCAGGAATTTGATCACTCGTTTGCAAATTGGGTCTTCTGATTCTAGGATTTCGGCTATGGACTCCTTTCTCGGTTTATTGCAAAAGGATGATAAGAATGTGATGATAGCTGTCGAGCAGGGTGTGGTTCCCGTACTCGTTCGCTTACTGGATTCGAGCTCTTCGGAAATGAAGGAGAAGATTGTCGCTGCGATATCCCGAGTTTCCATGGTGGGTAGCAGTAAGCAAGCATTAATCGCCGAGGGTTTGTTGCTTTTGAATCATTTTCTTCGAGTTCTTGACGGTGGAAGTGGCTTTGCTAAAGAGAAAGCTTGTATTGCCCTCCAAGCTCTAACGTTCTCTAAGGAGAACGCGAGAGCGATCGGGTCTAGAGGTGGAATTTCTTCCTTATTGGACATTTGTCTAGTCGGCACGCCTGGTTCCCAAGCTTCCGCAGCTGGGGCTCTGAGAAATCTTGCCGTCTTCCCTGATGTCAGAGAAAATTTCGTCGAGGAAAATGCGGTTTTTGTTCTGTTAGGGCTCGCTTCTTCGGGTACTGCATTAGCCCGAGAAAATGCAATTGGTTGTTTGTCTAATCTAATTTCTGATGACGAAACTTTGAAATTAATGGTTGTTAAGGAAGGAGGGATTGATTGTTTGAAGAATTTCTGGGACTCAGTTCCGACCGTTCAGAGTCTTGAAGTTGTAGTTGAGTTATTGAGGTGCCTGGCTTCAAGTCCACCGATTGCTGAAGCTCTTATTTTGAATGGGTTTATTCGGAGACTTGTGGGCGTGTTAAATTGTGGTGTACTAGGGGTGAGAATTGCAGCCGCTCGAGCAGTTCATGCTCTAGGGTTCAGCAGCACAAAGGCGAAGAAAGAGATGGGTGAATGTGGATGCATTACTCCATTGATCAAGATGTTGGATGGTAAAGCTGTAGAAGAGAAAGAGGCGGCTGCAATGGCTTTGTCAATACTCATGTTATATACTGGCAATAGAAAGATTTTCCGGAAGGATGAGAGGGGTATAGTGAGTGCGGTTCAGCTGTTGGATCCTTCAATACAGAATTTGGATAAGAAATACCCAGTTTTCATTCTGGTCTCACTTGTGCATTCTAAGACTTGTAGGAAAGAAATACTAGCAGCTGGTGCTAGTCTACATACACGAAAACTTGTAGAGATGGATGTTGAGGGGTCCAAGAAACTCTTGCAAAGCCTTGATCGTGCAAAGATATGGGGAGCGTTTGCGAGATCCTTGGGATGAAACTTTTCTTCAAATTCCAAACTATGGATGAAGGAGCAAGAGTTGATTTATTGATCTGTATGTATGATAGCTGTATTCAGTTTTTCTTTTCTCTTTTTTTCTCATGTGTATGATTTATGTTCATTTCTCTTCTCTTCTGTTTAGGACTTAATGTAGACTGTGACCTAATCGAATTTGTGTTAATTTATATACCCGAAATATTTTCATACATTTCGTATAGTTTCATTTTTATTGATATTGAAATGTAGTAACTAGTGAGTCCGACTTGTAAGAAGAGCTCAGTTGGGATATATATTGATTTCTAGAGAGGTATAATTAAATTCTAATATGCTCTGCAGCCTGCATTAAATGTTTTTACTTATCATGTGATTGAGGGTTGGTTTAGAAAGATTGAGGGTTGGTTTAGAAAAGAATGCAGTTTTCCTCAAACAAGTAAATTGACACATTTTGAATTCGATATGATTGATTCTGTGATGATCGATGTTTGTCTTTTAGTGCTTACCTTGTGAGGCATACCCCATTTCTGTTTTAAACATTGATAATCTTGGGCATTGCTTCCTTGAGTAGATACTTACCCTAAAGGCTAGGTGACCCTAATCACCATGACTGATTGTCTCGGGTGTCATTTTCTCTGCCTTTGCCTTGATTAGTATTTGATTAGATTATTACATGGGTTGGCTAGTGTGGTAATTTTGTTAAGGTCTTCTGAACAACCTCCACTTAATTTTCAGTGAGCACCATGTGCATTTGTTCTTGATCATGTGCATCTTGTCTATGGGTTGCCTAAAATTGCATTTTTGTTGGCTGTTGCCTTAACAAGGACCTACCTAAACCTGTTGGCCAGCCCTTGACTGTTGTGGTTTCAGCTTATCACAATCGTGTTTAGAAATTTAGGGTTTGAGGCAAAATTATTAGAGGGTCTATCATTATTAAAGTTTTAGGTGAATTACAGATTTTCTCTTTTGGATTTTGGCATTGTTTTAAAAAAGTTTGATTTGATTTTTTTTCTAAGTTTTTTGCAATTTAGTTGTAATTATTTTTTTGGCAATTTACAAGCCGTTTCCATGCAATCTTTATGCAATTTTTGTAAAATCTATACGTGATTTTCGTGCAATTTTTGTGTAATCTATGTACATTCTCCCTACAAATTTTGTGTTTTGGCATTATACAAATTTTGTGTAATCTACATATAATATCTTTACAATATTTATGTAATTGTAGGGGATAATGCTAATTCCTTGTCAAAAAAATAAAAAACCATCGTAATTATAATAATTTCAAATTAAAGAGGTATTAACATTTGTTTGAATAGAATAAATTAAAATTTCATTATTTGTTATTGAAAAGTTTTAACGTCTTTATTATTATTGAATTTTTTATATAATATTGTAATAAAACATTTTTCATATATTAATTATGAGCATCAAGGTTAGGATATCTGTTAACTAACAGTCGAAAACTAATTTTTTTAAAGTGTAAAAATTATGATTTTTATCTTTTTCAAATATATGGCTTGAAATTAAACTTGAAATGTCATACTGTAAAAACACAGCTATCATTAAAGTATATTTTACCTTCCATAATAAGAGATTTTTTATATATTAATTGAATTATATTCAACTCCGATGTCACCAATGAACTAAAAATTAGTTTCTTGACTAATTCAAGAGGAGGGGTAATGTTTGGAGATTAAGTAGAATGTTAGTAGCATATTGTCCATCCTACATTCTTAAAATGCAAATAGTCATGTGCAAAACATCATTTATAGTTTGAGATGTAAATACATGTGAACTGGGGAGATCAGATTATCACATAAAGGTGGATTCTACTTTCTTGGTTGCAAAAGCATGAAAAATCAAGTGGGAAGCCAATAATTGTTATCTGATTTGCCCTAAATGATGAAAGAAACGTGCCTGCAAGGATGGGGCCAAAATGTCCAAGTTTGGTAAGTTCACAGGATTACTGTACCGCGGCCAAATAATAGATGTTGCTATCAATTCTTAATTATTTATCTTTGCTTACCCTCTCACTTCTCACTATTGACTCTTTGACAATCATAATTTATTCCCATTCGAGGCAATGCCGAAGCTTTTAATTTGTTAAAAGTTCAAAACCCCTTACTTGTTTTATACTTAGTCTGAATCTGAATATCTTGAAAGAGGAAATGCACTTTTTGTTTAGTGAGAAACATATGCTTCAAATATTTAATCTTTTAACTTTATCTGTCTTTAAATCTTTGAGTTATTATTTATTAGTTTTTGAAACATGTATATTTGTCCCTTTTTTTTATGATTAATGGGTAAATTTTCAAGGAACTAAAAATTATGTCTGAGGTAAGAGATTTAAAAAATATTTGCCAAGTCCAAGTCACGAATCAAATCCTAAAAAGAAAAAAAATAACATAACCTTGAAAGCAAAAGGTAAAATAAACAAATAGTGAAAGGATTATAAGAAAGGAAAAAAGGAAAACGCAGTCTAATCTAATAAACGAGCCAGTTGAGCAGGTATTGTTGATTGGCCAAGTTTGAAATTTATCCCAACACAATTATTGGAATAGGGGGATTCAACTATGAGAGAGATTAGTCTCCTGTGAAGATGAATTCTCCATAAAAAAGAAACCAAATAAACCCATAAATTAGAAAACTAAACGGGGAAACCAAAGAAATAAATATTAGGGTATTGGAAAAGAATAAAACTCGTGAAACTGGAAAGGAATTCACATGTCAGAGTAGAAGATTATCAGAAGCTCCTAAACTGAAGGATGTGTGTGTGCATCTGAGCTAGCCGCAGGAGTATTGGTGTTCCAGCTCTTTCAATACTACATCAATTTGAGAAGATAATGATTGGGTTCTCCAATGGATTCAGCACTATACTGAGGAACAGGCTTTTGTTTGAAGATTCTAAGGCAAAGATGGATCCCCTGAAGTACTTGCAAAGTCTCTCACATGAAATAATATATAAATAGAATTTTCGTTGGTTAAACAATTGCAACAGCCAACAAACACAGCACAAGCATAGCCTCTCTAACTCAACCATATGCGGAGCTATCTCATGGGCAAGGCTGCCCAAGAAACGGTGGTTTTGGGAACTTCCTGCAGAGTCAGACTTTGTGACGGTAGGTAAGCTTCATTGTTGATCACTCTTCCCCCCCAAAACCGGACACACACAAGTTAATTTCTTTAAACTCTTACTTTTCTTCCTGTGTGTATAAGCCGCACAGCATACATACAAAGCCAAAATCTTTATAATTACCATCTTACGCTCTTGATAAGCAACTCCTCATATTAAAAAGGGAATATTATTATTAACAGAAATTTCATGTCTCTTCCAAGTTTATTTGGTTAAATTACCAGGTACAGTGAATGTATAGACATGTTACTTTCAGGATATAGTAGCCACTAGCCAAAGTGAATTGTACTTGATCGATACTGCTGATTTTCCCTTTGTGCTGTTTGTGTTGTTTGGGAGAAAGAAATAATATTCCTCTCATCTTAACTTTTCCCTCCTATCGTGTTCTGCTTTTCATCTCATTTATTAATTACTTTCTTACAAAAACAAACACACACACACACACACACAAACACAAAAAATGATATAAAAGTTAGAAAATATATATGATACATATTTTTCATCTTTTTCCTCAGTTTTATTATTTATTTACTTTTTTGGTCAATAATTTATTGACTTAAGGTTAAATTTAAAATTTACTAACTCTTGCTCTATTAAAAAAATGAAAATGAGAGGGCTAAACGCGATTGTTTTTGGCATGACTTCACAAGATAAGGCGAGGGGAGTCGAGGGCCCGGCCTCATGGGGGAAAAGGCTGCGTTCAATTGGATGAATTAGCGAAACTTTTATAGGATCAAACGACAAGTCGTTTCCAGCTTGCTACTGCCAGACATGAAATGTAAATCTGCCAAAGCTTCTCGCTTCTCCTTCCTCCTTCCTCTCACTGTCAAGTATGAGAATTGAGGCATCCCTTTTCAGATTCGAGTCTTGCTGCGTTGCCTACGTTGTAACTGGGTTACCTGTAAGTCTTCTTTCTCGTTACATGCTTAACTTTTTTTTCCTTCTTTTTTTTTTCTCTCGTTTCCTAATTATCAGATTGTATGTATTCTTAGCTTTCTAGGGATACTATTTGCCTGCTGTTGACCCTGGCTTTAGTGCAAGTTCCGTATGATTATGCTTTATTTATTTGCTTACTTGTTCTCTCCTTTAATACAACATTCATTCCAGTTCCGATTAGGAAAGTTAGAAATTCACCGTTAGATTTTGACTTTTAGATTGCATGCATTTTTGTTTTAGCTTATGCAGGAGTACGTAAATTGCAAAATTTTAGAGCTGGACATGTTTTATGGTTTGCTAGGGCTATGCTGGTGTGCAGCAGTGCTGGAGAGCTAGAATAAAGCTTTAGGGATTGATTTTAAGCTTTCCCAGCATCCCATTCGACCATAAGTTTAGTGGCTAGCACAACAGTGTGATCACAAATTCAAATATTATTTAATTATATTTGTATGATTGTCGTCCATGCTCAAATAAATTGAAGTCACTAATCTTTTTTTTTTAAAAAAAGAAAAATCCTCCTGAAAAAGTATGTAATAGGTTTGCTTCCCTTATGCCTAGTGTTTGTGAAAGTTTAAAAGTCATAAATTTCCTGAGGTTTGACTTTTCTGGTGGAATGCTAAGATCAATTGTGGAGAAGCTGAAACTTGTATCAAAATCTTGTATATTAGACACGAAACTTTCAACTCAATTTAAAAACGTTATTGAAAACCCAAAACTGAGGTTTATTGTCGTATCTTGATATATAAGTTCGTGACAACTCACAATGTTTATGAATTTTATTGCTTGCAACTCGTTGTTCACTTGAGAGAATAGGCAACCATGGTACAGAACTGAAGTTTTGCGGTTTTTCTTAGAATATCTCTGTAATCATAATGTGCATGTGTTTTTAGGTTGCTTTTGAGTGTTTAGTCTTAAGTATTTTGATATTAGAGCGTTTAGATTGTCTGTCATTGGAATTTGTTACGGATGCATGATTGAGAGGTAATTAACCAAATCATAAGTGTAGATAAGGGTGACAAACAATCTTGTGTCTTCTAATTTCTGCAAGTTGTAAGGAGATCTGTGCATTATTGTTCTTGTTATTGCAGGTTACTGCATTTGATATCATTTGTGGAGACTTTTGCTTGCTGCACGTTGTTCATTAGCTTTACTCTTTTTGTATTTTTTAAGTCTGTCACTGGACTTGGTTCTACTGTAATGAAAAAAATGGCTTTTTCTTTTTTCCTGTCTGTAAAAATAAAAATTAGGTTAGCTTTAGTAATTTTGGATTCTTGGTCCAATGTCAAATTTGGAGGTTTCTGCTCTATCTATATTTATTGGAGTTGAATTTCTATAAAAGTTTATGTCCTCTCTCTCTCGCTTTCTCTCTCATCTTTTTGTTTCTTCCTTGAGAAGAGAGAGCTCTTACTCCATTGCTTCATAATAGCCTTTTCAATTTAAATTCATGTAATTTAAGAGTTCCAGAGTTTTGCCTTTGCCACATTTTGTTTTCTGATTATTATGTATCTGGATTTCTGTTGCTAATGCTGCCCTGCTTCAATTATTGGGATCAGTCAGATGTTAACCAGCCAGTTCTATGCAGCTTCTACTCACTCTAACTTTTCTTTTTTTTAATTTGGTTATGGGTTTAAATTAAAAATTTCGTAGAAATTAAGATAGGCCATTAACTGAGCTTTGGTCATTTTGACATGAGACTTTTCTGGGTTTTCTTGCAACAATCTGCATCCCTTCAATTCATTATACAATGAAATAGAGGAAAAGTTGCATCAGTGACGATGATAACTTTTAGCTTGCTAAGCTTTTAGGGGTTATGTGTTTGGTTGCTGTATTTTACTTTTGTCTAATATGTCAGTATTGTAATCATAGCTTAAATGAATTGCTATTTATTTCCAAACCAAAGGTATAACTCAAATGAATTCTGCTGACTTAACATTTTAACTAAATCTTGGCACTGTCTACAATCTAAAATTTTGCATTATCAATGCTATGAATATCACATGAATTAGAAAAGCTTGAGCTCAGGCATAGTTTAGTTGTTGTATGTAAAAATGCTTCTGTTGTCTAGTGGAAGATCAATCTATTATTTTGGTTTTATTTTCAATGAACTTAATGATTTTAAAAGAAAGATTCTTGTCAAACAAATCTGAATCATTATTTCTGCTTTTATTTGCAGTACTTGAGAAGAAATAAATAATTGTTATATTTATATAACTAGACATATTTCCATGTAATACACGGAGTTTGATGAATTAGTTGCACTGTCAATGACTTATGAATAGATCTTGTTATAGATTTTATATATTATATAAAATCTAAACCAATGTTTGGGGATATTTCACAATGGTACTACCTAAGGGTTTGATTGTTGTAAAGATACTAGACTGCTTTATAAGGTTGCCCCTTTCATCCCTTCTAAAAATTCTTAGCCGATATTATACTGATTGACTGGATGTCTTGCTGCTATTCAGATTTGTGAATTGAATATGTCTTTCAGCTATAAATTGTGATTGAGACTGCTTGCTCCAACTTCTCCACCTATTGCTAAATCCTCTGGATGCAAGATGGATGATGGTCATCAACATGAAATGGGTAGACAGAAGGTGGACTACTATAGAGGAGCTCATTCCCTGGTAAATAGAATGCTTAAATTTTGCTATGTTTTTTCTTAAGCATGCACCTCCGGAATCATTTAATTGGACTGGAGTTTAATTGTACAGTGGAGTATGACTCCCCAACATCAGGTAAAGGAACCAAATGCCCTGATTATGAATAAGAAAATTATGGCCCTTGTGGCTGAGAGGGAGGCTGCAATTCGAGAACGAAATGCAGCTTTATCTGAAAAGAATGAAGCCTTGGCTGCTCGAGATGAGGCCCTTCGGCAGAGGGATGAAGCACTTGTTCAGAGGGATAATGCCTTAATGGAACGGGATAATGCTCTTGCTGCGCTTCAAATCCAGGATAATGCTGTCAACTTCTCATTGGGTAGTGGCATTCAACGTGGATCAAAGCGGATGCACCATTCCTCAAATCATTTAGGTCACATGGCAGAAGCTTCTTACAGAACAAAGAATTTGGCCACAAGTGATGCCTTCCCGGTAACTATTGTAGCTTCTGAAGCAGGCAAGTATAGTGAGGCTAAGAGAACAAAGGATAACAAGGCAGATTCTTCTAAGGCATCAAAACCACCTGGCAAAGGGAAGAAAGTGAGTGAAGACCTAAATAGGCGGGCTCCTTGTGAAGTGACAAAGATCAAATCTGAGTGGGATAAACAGGATGTTGGTTTGAATTTGATTTCATTTGATGAAAATACCATGCCAGCCCCAGTTTGCACATGTACCGGAGTACCACGGCAGTGCTACAAATGGGGTAATGGTGGGTGGCAGTCATCTTGTTGTACTACCACCTTGTCCATGTATCCACTACCACAGCTTCCAAACAAGCGCCATGCCCGAGTTGGAGGGAGAAAGATGAGTGGAAGTGTCTTTACAAGACTTCTCAGTAGGGTTGCTGCAGAAGGGCGTGATTTATCCCGGCCATTGGATCTCAAGGACTACTGGGCCAGACATGGAACAAATCGCTACATCACAATCAAGTAGCCTGCAAAACTTCCTTCGGCATGAAGTTATGTGTTCCATTTCAGTCTCCTCTTCCTGGCCTTTAATTGAAATTATGCCTTGGCACGAACGATAGATATGCTTGAATGCTTGTAAAAGCAAGGGAATTTTTCAATGTGAGGCTGTTCCTCTTGCTTAATTTTTAAATTGCTGGTATGGCTATGGCTATACCCAACTTCTATTCCTATAATGATGATATCTATCTGACTGTAAGATACCATCTTTGTAAATGTAGCAGTCTAGATGGCCAAAAGCTATTGGGTGTGCTCTTTCTTGCAGCCGTACTATTAATCAATTGCGTATAAAAAACTTCCCTTCCTCTTCTGAGACCGGAGACGGTTGTACCTGTTATAATTTATTATGGTGGACGATGAAAACTTCAAATTATTATTTTTTTTTGATAAACTGAAAACTTCAAATTATTGAGTCTTGCTTATTACTAGAAAAAATTGTAACAATCCTTTATGCCCTCTTTGATATGTTAAACCAGGGCAGGTTTCATAGCTTAAAGAGCACATGTTTTCAAATTATCCACCAATAAGGTCATTATATTAATTTTTTATGGAATTGGAAAATTGCTGATGCGATTATTGTGCATAGCCCAACATCAGCTCAGTGCGGAACAGTTCAACAATTGAAACGGACCGACCGGATTTTGGTTCCCTACAAAATAGGAAAAGATGAAATTTACTTTACCTAGTAATCAACCCGTGCAATATACCAAGTATTCTTGTAATTGCACAAAAATAAATTTAAATAGCTCTGAACATTTTGTATAATACTCTAATAGATATATAATCTTTGACATACTGTGAACTTTCGATATAATTAATTTATTGAAATTAAAAAATTAATCATTTTGGAATTTGTTGATTGGTTGCAATTTAGTGATGATTATTTATTCAATTCAAAAATTTATTCTGTTGTTTTGTACTTACTCAACACATTCCAACTCTAAACGATATTTTCGAGTTGTTTATTATTAATAATAATATGTTGTTTTCTGGTCAAAAACTCTAAACGAGATTTGAAATAATATAATTGAAATTGAATCTAAAATCCACCAAAAAAATAAATCTATGTTTAATATGAAAATTCATTTTATTTCAAAATAAATAAGTCAAAATTATTAAAAAATAATTAGTTAATTTTCTGTTTGAAAAATATTAATTCATTATAGTTTATTACGAATTCAAAATTTAATTAAAATTATTTAATAGGATTTTGTTGAAACCCTAATTTTCGCATTAATTATGTAATCCACTGCAAATTCAAAACTAAAATTTTTAATTTTTTTTTGTTGAGGTTTCGAATAATCACTAATATTTCGAAATTAATTAGCTAATTTATTGATTGGTGGCAATTTATTGAACATTCAAAAATCATTTATTACATATCAAAGCCTTTATTGCTTGAAATTATTTTTGATATTCTGCTTGAAATTATTAGTTAGATATGGATTCAAGTTTTAATTCAATATTATTTACTAAAATTGGACATAACCCTGTTATTGTGAATTAAGTGATTTTTTTTCTGAATAATACATATATTTTTCATTATAACATAATCACAAGAAATAGAACATCCACTGCACACTACATATAATAAGCCTACCGAAACTCAAAAACTGGACAAATAATTTTCCCACCCCCTTCTCAGGATCAACAGAGGTACCACTGGAACTACATGCTTTTCAAGAACATCCTTCTCCATTCCCATTTTTAATTTATTTTCTTCTTCACTCCGCCTTTAATAAAATTATAGATGGTTGGGAACCGTTCAAATTAAATGACTCTATAAGATAGTATATTATTAAGCAAGGCGATAAATTTAGCTAAAATAAATAAATAAATAGAAAAATCTGAAGTAAAATGAGATTAGCTGAAATAATAGACATAGACATATAGTTGAGGGTATATTAATATACTCAAATAATTAGTATCATACCATAATGTTTTGTTTTTTGTTTGTAAAAATAACTAATCTTTAATTTATTTTGTAAGATTTTGTAGTGAGAATTGAGTTAGATTCCTGTGTAATAAATGTCCCAATCCCTTGAACCCCTCCCGCAAGACTCAAAAACTCTATTTATACGAAATCATACCTCACTGCTTGGCATCGTCGCCTCCAACATCACAATGTTTTCCTCCGAAGAAGGATTCAGTACTCCCATGGTTAGACTTAGACCCTACACTACATTCGTATTATCATTTCTCGCCCCTTTTGATCTTGTTATGTATGCTTTATTCTCTATTATTGTAATCTTACTTTTGATTTTTTTTAGGCTTGTGGTTTAAGAGTGGACACTCGGTGTAAAGGATGGGATCGAACTATGAGCAAAATATTGAGAAAAATTAGAGGTACTATCTTCTCATCTTGGTCTTGCTCTTGCTCTGCATTTCCTTTCCTTTTGATATTAAATTTTGTTCCTTTTTTTTTTTGTTTTATAAAAATATATAGGGGTGAGTTACGATTTGGATGCAGAAGAAGGGATGATATACATATCAGGGAAAGTGGATCCACAAAGAATACTGAGGAAGATAACCAAATGTGGGAAACACGCAGAGCTGTGCTGGATGAGGACTGGCGATGAAAGGCCTTCTGTCCCTTACGGAGGGATGAGGGCTCTGCCACCGCCATATCACCCTTACAACCCTTACGACCCTCTCCTTCCTCCTCCTCCTCCTCCTCATCCTCTGCCATTTTCGTCCTTCCCTCCTCCTCCTCCATCGCATTACCTTCCACCCTACGCTAACTACTATTAATTGCACAAGGCCTGAACTTGTAATACATAGTCCTAATGTGTCTTCCAGTCGTCTCTCTTGTGCATTTTAGGGACACAAGAAACAGGGTTGCTTCGAATATGGACCATATTTTACTAGGTCCATAATTTGGAAATTTTAGATTGTCAAGCAAACTTTCCGTAGTTCTTTTTTTTTTTTGGTGGTTACTGTTTAGATATTATGCAGAGTCCCGTTGATTGACGTGTAGTATATCCTTGGAGTTATGTTATTGATTGCTGTTTACGGACCAATGAATTACTGTTTAGATTTGATTGGATTTCCCTTTTTGGAAGGAGAGTTCCTTTCTCCACATTCCATGGGATATTGTCGTCTTCAACTTTGAAGCATATCCACTCTGTGGGGTTTCATTCCTACCAAATTTTTTGCATCATGATTATCGATCGTCAATTTATGATTTTGCGCACTTTTTTATTTAATTCAAAAAGTAATATATGTGAAATAAAAAATGCTATTACTTCGTTAAACCATTTTATTTTTTAGAATATTGTTTCAAGTATTAACTATTATTTAAAAATCTTTCCTTTGAGAGTTGAACGCATTTTTTAAATATAATGTAATCAAATTTAAGAGACAACTAAAATAATTTATGCAAAAATTTAAAACATAATGTGCCTTGTACGCATTCGTTTTCAATATTTGAGGGCAGTTTATGATAGAGGATATGCTCCCGAGGTTGTAACCCGCAAGTAGTTCCATATTCTAGCAAGCGAACAAGAAGAATCATACTTTTTAGGGGCCATGATAGAATCCTAATTCAAATATTGACAGAAACTCAAGTAATTTACAAGTTGAGTGGGAAAATTGACCCCAAGTTGCAGAGATGAAATGAATTGGATATGTACAAATATTTACATCTGCATATACAATACAATAACCACTTCGAAAGGGAAACATTGTCATCTCAGCTGCTGACGTCAAAGTATTTTGGATTAGAAGGAAAATGATATTCCACAAGTAACTGCATTGTAAAACCAAGACAAGACTATGATTAGATGAGACATTAAACGAACAATGAAGATTCAGTACATGAATGCTTTTGCAACTTCTTCTCATAAACCCCTCACATACCTTGCCCTCATCTGCATCTGAATGACGTTGAGGAAACACTACCCTCATATCATCATACAAGTAGAAACGCCTTTCGTCTTCCATGTCTGCAATATTTCTCACTTCTGCAGACACAGTATCAGATTTGCACCTATGAACAGCCCTTGAACGTTTCCTAGGCAAGGGGCATAAGAAGCGGAGGTGAAGAGCATAAAGTAGAACTCGATTCTTACACTCCTTTGCGTGTTTGCAACTTCCATATCCTCCACAATTTAGGCTCACAGTATTTGAGATCATTGAGGACTTAACATCAACTCGTATGTCAGAGTCTCTTTGGCTTTCTTTCCCAGTCATAGAAGTCAGACCAGATGACATCAAACTGATCTTTTGCCGCAAGAATGTCTGTTTCAGAGATTCACATAAAAAGCAAATCAAACAATGGTACTTAAATTCACTCCTAGAGAGAAAGGAAATCCCACCTTACATTAAAAACATCGTCACACATGGTTCATATTTAACTAAAAGCATGGTTTAAATTTAATTTAATACAAGCTAGCTACAGGCCAAAGTTTTGTAGCTTAATCATGCAAGATATGACCATGCCAGGTGGGATTTAATTCATTTAACATGAGAAGTTGTGCATCTGCATTCAATTCAATATATGAAAGAAGATGATTGCTATACATAGAAATGAATATCTTCATACACAACTCAGCTTAAACTTTGCAATTTTCATCAAAGTAGAAGACAGTATTATTATATCATGTGCAAACGGACGACTGCATGCTGTTAAAATTTGAATATGAAATTCATTACCTTAGTACCTGCTGGCATGTCGCACAAATCATAATTGCAAAAGAAGGTGTGAATGGGAGTCTTCTCTGGATTGCTGAGGACCTGCAGTTAGAAGGTCAGCCATTTTTCACACACAATTCTTGTACAACCATGCACAGTTCCACATGTGAAAACATGATGTAGTTAAGATACTACTGGTGAGCTTCTGGCTGTTCCTACAAAGCATTGCATTCTTGTTAAATGTAGTAGCCGATGATCCATCAGCATATCTTGTTGGCCCGGCAGTAATAATGAACAAGAATGCATCTTGTGTGATGTCATTTAAAACCATCTGTTACTATAGTAATAAATTACTGGGTAAGTAAAGTCAGTTCGGTCCACAGTATTTTTTCCAGTAAATAGAGATGGGAAATGGTACTTTACAACTAATGAGTGTTAAGAACCAGCAAAGTCAGTTTCATAATTGCATTATTGAAGACACCAAGGATCACCTTTCATCTCTCATTAAGATATGTTGTTCATGGTGCATTTTATTAGCCTACTAACCTCAGTGCTATTTTTTTCCTACATTCATATAGGTAACAAAGAAGAAAGTTTTAGTGTACTGGCAGATTTAGTGAAATTTTTCCAATACTTACAGTAAAGCCTATGGAAAATAAAAATTAACGGCTGTCCTTGCTGATACAGAAATTCCAAAGCCTTTACCCTACAGATCAGCAAAATCTGTATTGAGGGCCTCATTTACCTCCAATAATCTAAATTCATGCTGTATCATGCTTCTTTGTTATGTTGATAGAAATATGTTGTAAAACAAGATGTGTTCTCATTTCTCATCAAAATGAAAAATTGGGAGGTTTTGTAGCAAAGTACCAGTTGAATCCGTCCTTTCATAGGTATACGTATACGGCTCTTTTCAGTTTGGGATTCATTCATTTTAAGGGTTCTCTGAACTTTGCTCACTCTAGACTTGCTTGATATCAACTTTCCTGAAATGTTAAGGGATGAATAATACAACAGGTACTTATCTCCATCCACACTTGTAACTGCAAATGGAATTTTCTGTGATTGTGGCGAGAAGTTTCCCCCAGTTACATTTAGCACAGCAAGGAAGCCATCAATTCTCTGCAGAATCGGAGGTAACATTTAAGACTAAAATAAAAGGATGATCACTCAAAAAAATGCCAACTTCTTTATAAATAAATGGAGAAAAAACAAGATCATAAATAAAAATAATGCCAACCTGACTAACTTTCCCAGATAGTAAATGACCAGACAACACGGATTCCTCAAATGAGCCAACCAAGGACCTTCCAATTGGGAGTCCACTTAAAGTTCTAACAAACTTGGCATGCCAAGGAGGAAAACTTGCACCGTGAGAACGTTCGTCCATGCCTCTGGAATCATCAAAAGTGAACATTTTGAATGTCTGCTGTAAATTGTTAGACTCTTGAAGTAAATTACTTGGCATGCTAAAGTTGTCTTCCTTCTGTGCAGATAAAAAGCCTGTAAGAGTTCTATCAAATGACCGATCCATGTCCTTTAAATTGCCATTGTCATCATCCAACATCATTTTACCATCCCGACATTCTCCTCTCAATTTTGTTCTTTCAGAAAATTTTGGACCTAGAGGAGATGAAGCGAAAGATGGTGGCGACAACACTTTTTTCTTAGGTATAGACAATGCAGCTGTTTCGGAACTTATATTAGTAGTCTCTTCAGAACTATCAAGTTTACTATAAGACCATGGCTTCTCATCTTTGCAAAGTGAAAAGTCACGACTGGATAAAATATGGTTTTCTCTAGAGTCATTACTAGATGAATTTGTGATACCCAGAAAAGAAGATTGAGACCAAATAGGGGTGTGGCGATAGTTTGAGTTTGCTATATGAACCTTCTTATACTCTTGGAGAACAGGAGCATTATAACTATCATCAACACCATTCGAACAACTCCTATAAATGCCACTGTCAATGTCCAGAGGTTCACCTTTAAAATGATCAGTAAGAAGCATCCCATTCAAGGGTGACAACAATCGCTTCCTGACTTGTGAACCAGTAGCCTGACTTGGGTCTCTGTTCACATTAAACAAGGTTGAGGAATATCCATTTCCTCCACAATCAATAGCCGGGGGAGATAATGCCCTTATTTGAAAACCTACAGTCCTTGAAGCAGGTATATGCATAGTCTGCCGCCCAGCCTTCACAGACGACCTGCCAATTTGTTCCATGGAGTTGAGCTTTAATTTTTGCAGGTTGGAGCCACCATCTTTATGCATATTTAAAAATTGTGATTCTTTTGAAAGATCATTTACTTTTTTTCTCTCTGAGGTGAGCATATCAAGTTGCATGCAATTACCTAGGTCTTCTCCAGGCAACGCATTCAAATCATAGCAGCTCAAGCTGGCAATTCTTGGCGGGGTTTGCACAAGCGTGCCTAGTGATGCAGCCACCTCCTCAGCAACACAGCCTGAAGGCATATGTGGTAACCCCATTTCTATTTTAAAGACACAGCTCTTCGGATATTTCGAGCTGAACTTTCGTTCTTTACTCACCCTATGCAACCATCACCTTGTTTCAAGCAAATTGATACATACGAAGTGGTATATCATCTTCCAACTGTACCAGGAAAACCATGCAGTCCAAGTCTTGCACAGCTGTAAATTACCTAACTCCCACCCGTGAAATAAGCCATTGGGATTAATCAGACTCAGACATCCTCATTCCATGCCAAAAGGGAAAATGGGGAACCTTATGATCAGATGCAATATCCTGCTGAATTATTGGAAAAAAGGTGAATTATCAGTTTGTAGCTAATATACAGTAAGTTTCATACAAATAAAATATTTATTGGAAAAATCAGCAACCTTCAAAAATTAGTCACCCAGTGCATCATAGATATCTTATCCTTCTTCTAATAAAGTAAAAAGTAGACATGATAAAGTGAGGCATAATACTTCATTTTAAAACCCCGGTATAAGTAGCTATAGTTGAACGATAGTAAACTAAAACAGCAACCACAAGGAAAACTGAATAGAAACACCCATGAACGAAGACAAATATTCTGATTCCTTATTCGGAAAAATCGGTTCATCTATCATCCGGATTCATATTGATATTGCTTAAATTTCCCTTTCAATGTTACTCCCAATTCGAACAAAGAGCGAAGAGAAAAGTAACAAGGGGGTCAGGGGTGCGATGAGGAGACGCACCAGAGAGAACGCAATTTAAAAGACAATCCAGAAAAGAAGGGCCGGAAATCACAAAGAAATCGAATGAAAAGGATTCATAGATAGAATGATGAGGGAAATGAAGTTGTATGATTGTGGAGTGTATGCATTTCCATCTCTGACGCAAAATGTGGGAGGGATAAAGGGGACTGAGGAAGGATTTGTAGGAAGTGGGGGAAGAGGGAAGAAAGAAAATGTGGGGCATGGCTTAGCCACAATTTTCTGGCTGTCTGTGTTTGTACCTTCGAATACCACAACTTGCAAACAGGAAACCACAAGTTCTGTTTGCGTACCAATTTGCGTGCCGCCTTCTTTCCTCTATAGTTGTATATTTGAATCACGTCTCTGTTCAATATGGATTATTACAATTAATGTATTAAAAATTGGATTCGATGGGCGAATTGACCGGTTCAAGTGGGAATCAATTCTTGATTTAATCTAGTCATAAATAAAGATTAAAATTTTTTAAAATTGGTGTGAACCGGAATAAAACCGGTCAAGAACCGGTTTGATCTCTTTTTTCTTATTTTTTTTTATTTTTTAAAATATTTTTTTAATTTTTAAGATAAAATAATATTATTTTTAGTACTAAATAGTATTATTTTTTGTATAAATTTTTTCTTTTTATATTATAATATGGTATAAGTATTATTATGATATATAATTATAAATAATGATAAATTTACTTAATAAATAATATAAAAATAAAATATCAATTGACTATTTTGAATTCAAAATATAATTATAGATGAATATTAATTTGTTTAGATATTAATATTTGGTTGTAAAACTTATTAATAACTTGTTTAATTTTCTATATATTATTAAATTTATTTTTCATCTTAGATTGAATGTTAATTTTATGATCAAGGATAAATATCTTTCATTTTTTTATCTATATTATTTAAAATATATTAATTTATTCACAACCAGTCTGACCCTGGTCCGATCCAGATCTAACCATTGAACCTTGAATCGTTGCTTCATTCGGTTCAATGGCCGGTCTGGTTTTTAATACCTTGATTACAACAAATCTTCTATACAATATTTTCATATGAAATTTTGACTAAATTATATTGATATGATTTTGAAATATTATTCAACTAGAAAATGACTTTGCAATGAAGCAATCCACGGATTTATCCTATAATAATAAAAAAATATTATGATTTTTATTTGATCATAACACAAAGATGACAAAAATTAAGTATTTATTATTATTATATATAGTTCATTTATTCAAAATATATTAAGTTATTGAACACTTTTTTATATATTACATTTAAAGTCATATCTATTGCTCTCCCTTGTAAATTAAGTATTAATATTTTAAATCCATGCTTACTTCAGACATGTGATATAGCAGCATATAGTTAACTGTATGTGAATACATGATTGGAAAGGTATATATAGACCAGCATTCCATAAACTTTGTCCTTGATTCTTATTAATAATTATAATAAATACCAAGTATATTGGAAATTATCTCTTGTGGATGTTGAGTGGGAGCTTTGAATCAAACAACATTATAGTGATTAAGGAATAAACACTTTTAACCCTTCACTAATTCTCACTATTACTTCCGCTTCAATAACATGCAACTGGTCTAAGTAACAATTAAATGTATTCTAATGCAATAACCTAAAGACTTATCAATGTTTTTCATTAGTAAGATAGGTATACTTGCGATATAGATATAATAAAGTTCAAGAACTCAATTGAATGAAGATTATGATATAATGAATTTATGTAATTAATTATAATTCATGAAATTGAATTAAGAAACACTCCCCAAAATCATAAATGATAATTTTGAACATGAATAAAATAGACAGCTGAGTGTTTTATGAAAATTAAGTATTAATGAAAATCTTCCTATTTGAAAATTGATTATTCCATATCTACTAATGACTAATAAAGTTATAATTTGAGAGTGTGAGAGATATAACAATCAATAAAATAAATAATAAAGTGCTTTATGATTACCTAGTCAAATTGAATTAGGTATTTATGAAAATTTTTCTATTTGGAAACTGATTATTTCATATCTACTAATAACTAATAAAGTTATAATTTGAGAGTGTAAGAAGTATTTATTAATTTAAAGGTGACTGAATTTAAAATTTATCTTTGCAATTTCTTTAGTTATAATATTCAAACTAATTTTGCAATGTTTTTTGTTATATTAAATTAGATATTTGATGTTTAAAATTCATAACCGATTAAAAATTTAGATTAAAAATTAGTTATTAATATATCTTCCCCATCAATTAACATCAATTATTTGATATCAACTAATAATAATTGATAACTTACTGAAAAAAAAATTTAAAATAATTGATGCGTGTGTTTAGAGGAAGATTTTTCCTTGTTATATAATATTATTTGTTTGTTGTTATGTAATCAAATTATATGTTTGTATTTGTTTGTTGTTATATACTGTTTGCCAGAGAACAAGCAAACTATTCTATGTAATTTGATATGAACATAAAATCAGCGTCAATAGCAAACAAAAATATGACTATCAAATCTGAATTAAATATATTACTTTATATACTTGATATTAATATAGCCTTCCCATCATTTCTTCATAAAATTTATTAATTAAGCATTAAAAAATTAATTGCAAGAAAAATTCTTTGATTATATTACTAAATTGTATTTTTTTCACATACATAAAAATTTTAAGTTTGTGAAAAAATTTTAATACAAAACATATTATAATTATTAAACAGGAATTTTGTTACATAATAAATATTATTTATTAGGATTTGACTCCAATTTTAAGTTTGGGAATAATTAAGCAATTTAAGGGAGGGTCATAATTTAATTAAAAAAGCATTAATTTAAATTTAATAATTCTTCATGGTCATTTTAATTGGATAATTTATCATTTCAAAATATTTAATATTGATTGATTATAACTTATAACAAATTTCAAATTTGATTACATTCAGAAACACCTTTTTTTCTTAAAAAAAATTATGATCATGTTTATAATTTGTGTCTAAGGATTATGATTCCCACTAACAAAAATAAATGCTATATTTTGTGATCATATTTATAATCTCATATTAACTTACTATCACCAAATTCTCTATTTGATTTGTAAGTCTTCCATATCTACATGTCAATAAAAAGTCAAGGCGTATAAAGCAAATAATCTTATATTTTTGTAGATATCTACTATAATATCCTTATTTTTATAAGATATTATAAAATAAATAAAATATGAGAAATAAAGTGAAATGAAAAGACTATATATAATTAGATTTTATATGGAATTAATTTCTCATTTAATTTTCAGAAAAAAGTTATGTATACTCCTTAATTGGAATTAATTTTCATAAGATTTTTAGCAGAAATTAATTTCAAAACTTACTCCGAAAAATATGTAATATACCACTTGAATAAAAGCTCGCTTCGAGCTGAGCGCAATGATATAAGTATTGCGTACCTGAGAGATCTAGATTGAGATATAGATCAATTTGAAAGTTTATGTAAATAGTGAAAAAGAAATAATAAAAAATTAGTCTTTGGATAAAATTACAAGAAAGTATCTGAAAAAATGGATAATTATATTTTTGACTCGACTTAAGGGCAAAATGATCATTTCTTAAATGAAAAGTAAAATGTGAATAATGCATTTAAGGCTAAAAAATGAAAAAGTTGACATCGTAAAATGCACAAGAAATTGGAAAAATGGAAAGATACTGTTAAGCATGAAGAAAGGTAAAGAAGTCATTTTTTCTTGTTAAATGGAAAAATGAGAAAATTATATTTTGGTCTTAAGAATCAAGAATTTTTACAATTTAATCCCTACAGGAAGAGAGTAGGGGAGAGGAAATGAAAAGAAGTTTGCAAAAAATTACAGCTAATAACCCGAAAATTTTAAACATTATAAATTTATCTCGGATTAAGGGTATTTTTGTAAATATAAGAAATTATAGTCAAAATGAAGCTCTCAATGAGTTAAGCCCAATGGAATATAGCAAGGAATTTATTAAAATTAAAATAATATTTATTGGGTAATTTAGGTTTAATATTAATATTTTACCCAATAAAAGTCAGTTTAGACTACAGGAAAAGAAAGTATTGATTTAGGGACAGTGATTAGGTCTTGCTCAAATATATTTTGGAACAAAATAATGATTTTGGACCAAAAGTAATTGTTAGATAATCTTGTAGCAATTTAGTGATACTTTTGGCAAAAATACTTAATTGGTACGGATAAATTTAATCGGTAAAAGGTATTTTGACCCATAAAAATTATTGAAGCAATTTTTGCCCAAAAAATTATGTGAGTCACGTCTGAATCAGTTTATGAACACATGTGAAATTTTTCAAAAAGCTTTTTAAAAGAAAAAGTAAATAAAAGTAGATATAAAAGTTAACTAGTTAATTATATGACATAATTATCATTTAAAAACATAACACTTCATCTTCCCCACGTCTCAAACACGCTGAACCAATGAAGAAAAGAGAGAAGAAGGTGTAGGAAAAAAAGTGAAAAAGAAGACCAAGCTAGAGGACTTGTTTGGACCTAAAACTCTCAATGTAGATTTCTATAGTTATCCTCTTGTACATACTTGAGTATTATGATGTTTCATGAAGTATTTCTCCCCATTTTCTCACTAAAATTTTCTTCTTAGAGAGAGAGTAGAGAGAGAAAATGAAGCCATGAAGAAATTAATCCATGAAAAGTGATGTATTGGCTTCAAGGATTAAGAATATACCATTGGATTGCAAATTAATTGGGCAATTATTTTTTTATATTTTTAGAAATTTTTTTGCATATTTAGGATTTGAAAAGGAAAGGGAATCTCATGATTTTGACTCAAAAAATGGATTCCTTGGGTCCAAATTATGTAAGAACAAGTATGTTGTACAAGAAAAGCCAAGTAGAAATCAAGTTGAAAATTTAAGGTTTCAACGTGAGATTTTGTGAAGGGAGTTATGTAATCAGTAGCTAATGACCTCATTTTGTGATGTCATAGGATTCTAAGAAGTGTTGGAAGGACAAAGGAAGAGTTTACAAAGTTTGGAAAGTATTGGAAAGCTACAAAATAGTTCACCAACCTAATCTTGCATTGTATTGTTATATAGTTTGCAATGATTTTGATGAGTTGCCTATTGTTTGTAATGTTGATTTGTGATGATTTGATGTTATTGACTGAGTTGTTTGAGGGATTTTGGGACCCCAGAATGTCCAAAACCCAAGAGGAAACTATGCCCAATTTTCTATAAAATGTTTGAGCATGAATGATTTATATGTTATGATATGTTTGCTTGATTGGTGGTAACTACTGAGATTCCATGAAGCCCATGAATCTCATCCATTCCAAATGCTAACCATGTTTAGGCCAAGACAATGCAAGGAGTTCAAAAGGAGCTTAAAGAGATGAGGAAGAAATTAGTGGAAATTATGTGCTTGCAAGTATGATGTTAATTTTGATAATATGTATAAATTTGTATGTAAAGGATAAATCATATATATATATATATACTGATGCAAGCATGTTCCTTGAGATATGTTTTGGTGTTAGATATGAAGTTGGAACAATGAATGATGGTGTAAGTATATTATGAAATTTATTATGCTAAGTATGGATGAAAGGGTTCAATCTGGATACCCTGATAGAATGTAGGTGCTGTTTATTAGAAACAGGACAATTAATTTTATTAATTTATATGATATAAAAGTAGATGGAATAAGCTTTCCATAGAGATAAAGAGCACCTCAATTGGTTAAGTATACTATTTATGGTGAATTTTCAAAATTAGGATTCAAAAACAAGGCAAGATTGGAAAACTGGAACCTTGAACCTAGATACTGAAAATTTCAAAATGTATTATAAAATTGTACATAGCTCCCAAAATTCATTGATTTATATGTGTGAAAAGGTCTATGTCTTAGCTTTAATATGCCACTAATTTGAGTGCAATTGGAGTTATATAATAAGAGTTATATATATTCCCCTAAGACTGTTCTAATTAAAGTTGAGCTCTGACCTCTATTAGTTTAAATTAATGTCATGCCATGTGCAAATTGAATAAATGTACAAGATAAATATTTCTATAAAGTGGACTCACAAGGATTTTCAATGACATAAGGAATATATGAATAAACTCAGGGTAGTGTGAGATATGAATTTTTAAATATAAAGCCAAAATCCTGGGAAAGAGAAAATGACCAAATATATAGTAAAAGTTTGAGAAATAAACTATACTAATTGATCTAGAGAATGCTCTGTTTCATATTTTCTCCATGAAGAGAATCATTTGACCTATTTTTAGAGACTTGAATTACTATGAGATGATTTTTTTAGAATTGGTTATGAATTTTCAAAATTCATCGGGTAAAATGAAAAATGCATAATGAACAGTACTCAAAATAAAGAAAAACCTGTTTTGATATTCTTATGTAATTAAGTCTCTAATCATGCAATAATGGACATAATTGAAATCTAATACATGAAAAATGAACTTAAGTATAAGATGTTACATCTACAAGACTACATAATTTATTGGTGAGTATTTTCTATGTAAATAATTGAAAGCATTAAAAAAAGAAAAGCATTCAACCGCGAGTATTCCCTATTCATTTTTTTTTTCTTTTTATCATCTTTGTCATATCCAATGGTATGTGATCTAGTTTGTTGCTCTTGATCAACAGTCACATGAATTATGAACCCTGGAAAAGCTTGAAAAATAAGATACTTTATTTTATCAAGAATAAAAAATACATTTTAAGAAAGCTGTTGATTAAAATTTAAAGACAACAAACACTTTGCTTAGAGATTCTAAGCGTTCTTATGTAATTCTTGTCAACTGTCTCAATCTTTATCCAATTCCATCTTGATTTCTCAAATACTTATAAATACTATTAAAAAATATATAAATTAATTGAGGTATTTTCATTAAAAAAAAAAAGAATTAAGGCATATTATAATTAATGTATATGTGCAAAATCAAGAAAAGTGAAGATGGAGAACTTGGATATAAATGTTTTTACTAAGCAATTAGAAAGCTATCCAAATAAAACCTATAGGAAAAAAATTTTCAAACATAAACGTGCACTAATAGGAAAAAGACTTAGAATAGAAAAAAGGAGAAAAAGACAAAGTGGAGAGAAAAAAATGTGACAAACCTAGAAAAAATCATCTAAATCGCAAGAGACAACGAAATTATAAAATGAGAAAAAAATGAAGGTGAAAAAATATATTTAGATTATAATTAGAGGGGCAGATATATATACATAAATGGAGGTGGAGGATTTCAAATTTAAAATCATATTATTAGGCATAATATCTATTACTACAATATGCAATAAATTTCAAATTGATTTAATGGATAAATGTAGTATTGATTAATGGTCATAATGCTTTATTATAGTGACAAATCAAAAGAACAGAAAAAATTATGAAAAAATAATAATAATAGTCAAATGAAGTGGCATAATGATATGGTAGATAGATAAACATAAATATACGTATGGGATGATTGTGTGTCATTCCACATAAATAGCATTAAAATAGAGTTAATACAGTATTAACGATAATGTTTGGATGGAAAATTAACAAGAGAAATTTTCATTTTCAATAATTTACAAATTCAAGTAAATATTCAAATTAAAAAAATCATATTTATATATTGATTGGATTTTAACATATCCATTTAAATTAGTCAAGAAAATATACAATAAATTCTCAGATTATATATATGTGATATTTAAAATTAAACTTAAAAATGATTACATTTTTTTATTTTATAAATTTAGTTTGTCTCAATTAGTAAAATTGAATGCAGTCTAAATTAAATCAATTAATTCTAAGATTTAGTCAACTTTCTCTATGTCATCATCACTTTCCCTCAACGATGACCAGAAATTAAAAATTGATAATTATGTGTCATTAATCAAATGAAAATTAAAAGTTTTAATATAGAATTGATAGCTAATTCTTTCATTAGAAAATAAAAATCAATTTTCACATTTTTAATTATGAATTTAATACACCATTTAAACCAAATATTGATACTTAATGCTAGTTACATGTCATTGTGGACCCTAGAAAGCCACACCACTAGGTTGATATGACAACGTAAAATTTTGACACGTCACTCCAGTGTACTCTACTTTAGTATATATAACTAGTATTACACCCGTGCAATACATGAATTACTTAAGTTATCTAACGAAAAATGTTTTATATGTAATTTTAATAAAAAAATTTGGTAATATTAGTTAATTCTATATTTATCTAGTGTTGTATTAAACTATTGAAACAAATTTGTCTAGTAATGTCTCATACGATGTAAAGGTTCTTTTTGTAATTTCAATGAAAAATTTTAATTCCAATTGTCCTTTTTCTTAAAAAAAAAATAAGTAGGATGTAATCTAATCATTTGATACATTGAAAATAATTATAAAAAGTAGACAAACCATAATTAAATGAAATTATTAAAAAAATTTTATAAATAATATTGGGAGTCATGCATGTTGGTCTCATATCCACATTAAGAATTAATATTTTCATATTCTATTTGCTGCATATCTTTTTTTTTAAAAAACTGAAATTAAAACACAAACAACAAAAGACAACTAGTCAGGTGATCTAGCATGACCATAAACAGCATCTAGATGTGGATAAAAACCAGGAGCTTGAGAGAGAGAGTACTTAGCCAACGCATCAGCTTCATTATTCCCAACACAAGGAATCCATTCAAACTCTATATACCAATCCCTTTGAAGAAAGCTCGATATCTCCATAAGAATAGGTTCATGCACATGAGCCTCCCAATTCCCTTAATCAATCAACTTCAAAACTTTCTAGGAGTCACTTCTAATTTTAGCAAGCATGCACCCTATATCACACAATCTTTTTAACCCAAGAAGACAAGCCCATAATTCAGCAATAAACTCATCACCTTCAACAAGATGAAGAGCAAAAGCATCCACAATAGAGTCTTGATGATCCTTGATAATGACCCCACACCCTGCCGTCATGACTTGCCCTGAGAAAGCTCCATCAACATAAGCCACAAAGCATCCTTTAAGGATATCAGAAACCATATTAGTTCCCTAGGGAGCCACCCCACGCATGTTCACAAAACCAAGTTTATCATGAGCATGACCCATGCATTTAATAGTGGCTCTTGCTTGCGCAATAATGGCTCCATTCGCAACATCCTTATTCTCAAATATTCTAGAATTCCTTCTACGCCATACGATCCAGCAAACCACAGCAAATAGTATATTCCATTTCTCCACGCCCATACCTATATTATTATGCAAGTTCTTACACCACCAATCATGGAAATCCAAGTCAAAAAAATTATTATGAAATTAGGGCTTCACGAGTTCAAACCAGAGCTCTTTGGTCTGCTTGAAATCTCTAAAAACATGCAAATGAGATTCAATGTGAGTTTTACACTAGCTGCATCTATCTGAGTCTCCCATACCCCTTTTATAGCAAGCCTCATTTGTTAGGAGTCTTCCATGCATCATGGTCCAAAGGAAGGACTTGCATCTTTGAGGTAAATGAAGTTTCCATAACCTGGCCCACCAACCACCAGTAGGAATCTCTTCATTAGTCAAGAATTTATAAGCCGACCTAACAGAGAAACTCCCACTTCTTTCCAAATTCCATCTCGCCATTTCAGTGCCATCCCTATAAGTAACAAGCTACACATTTTGCTTGACAAAATTCCAATTCGATTTAATTCCATTCCACAAGCATGACCCCACTCGTTTCTCTTCATGAGAAGTAAAAGATCATCACCACATTTGTATTTATTCCTGACAACATGGACCCATAGAGCATCACGATTTTTAATCAAACCCTAACCAGTTTTCATGAGGAAAGCTTTATTTTGAAACTTCGTATGTCGAATACCAAGCCCCCCATGTTTCTTTTCCTTACACACTTCATTCTACCCTACTAAATGAATCTTCCTTTGCTCCTCCGTCCTACCCCAAAAAAAATCCCTTGCTTTCTTGTCAATATCCTCACAAACACTAATAGGAAGACTAGTGGTTTGCATAAGATAAATGGGAATGGCTGAAACAACAGAGGAAACAAGAGTATGCATAGCAGCAAAGGACAAACAATTAGCTTTCTAATTACTAAGGCGTTGCTTCACCTTGTTAACAACATGTGTTTATTAACACGTCCATGCAGAAGAGGGACACCAAGATATTTTCCCAGATCAGAAGTAATGGCAAAACCAAGTAGATCGCACAATTGAGAGGCCCTGTTATGATTAACATTCTTGGAGAAAAACACACGGCTCTTAGCAAGGCTTATTTTTGGACTAGAAGCCTTACAAAAAGTGTCAAGACAATTTTTAATCACATTTACTTGATCAACCACAACCTCCGCAAAAATAATAAGGCCATCCGCAAAAAAAGAGATGAGAAATAGGGGGGCCATCCTTAGTAAGTCTAATAGGCCTCCAGCCTCTAGAGTCAATGGCTTCCTGTATCAAGTGATCAAGCTTTTCAATACAAATAACAAAAAGGTAGGGAAAAATAGGGTCACCTTGTCGGATTCCATGAGAAGACTTGAACTCATTAGTCTTTTGGCCTTCCTAAAGGATACTGAGAGAAGTGGTCACTAGACACTGCTTGACGATCTCTACAATATTGTTGGCAAAATTTAATTCTGTAAGACAATTCAACATGAAATCCCAATGGATTCGATCATAAGCCTTTCCAAGATCAATTTTAATGGTCATATATCCCCTTCGACCCTTCATGTTTCTCATAGAGTGCATAACCTCTAGAGTAATAATAATATTATCAAAGCCCAGACGTCGAGGAACAAAACCACACTGGTTTGGGGCTATAACATCAGGAAGGAAGGATTTAATTCTCATAGCAAGCACCTTCGTGATCACCTTATGATGGAGAATGGATAATTCTAGATAATTAGGATTTTAAATAAAATTATTTTATTAAGATACTTTAGATTACATTATATATTTAATTAGATTTCATAATATCTTTTAGGATTATTAGGATTTGAATTTTATTTTTTTATTTATTCTTAGAATTTAATTATTTGAATTAGGATTTATCTTTTGTTTAAATTTAAAATAGTTTGAAAAGAAAAATCTTATCTTAAGATTCTAGTAGGATTAGGATTTGAGCTCTATAAATAAGAGTTCCACTGCTCATTTGTATTCAGACTTTGATTAATGATTTGAGTTATAGTTTGAGTGAATTCTCTCTCTCCCTCAAATTCTTCCTTTTCTACCTCCTTGAGTTCTCCCTTTTTTTTTTCTTGAGTTCTCCTTTCTCTGTCTCTCTATCTTACCTTTCCCTTTTGTTCACATCATTTGATAAATCACATTACAAAGGCTAATAATGCGAAAATCACGAATAGTTTCTAGATGATCTTTCTTAGGAATAAGCACAATAAAAGTCTCATTAATTCCTTTCAACATAGAAGGGTTGTGAAAAATATCCTGAACCAACTGAACAACAGTTTGCCCAACATATTTCCATTGGCTTTGAAAAAATAAAGCATTTAAACCATCCGGTCCTGGGGACTTAAAAGCTCCCATCGAAAAAAGAGTACTTTTAATTTCACCTTCCTCCGCCATCTTGCCCAACCCATCTCGAGTAGTATTCTCAATGATAGGGAAAGAAATATTGCACTGTAGAGACGCGTCATAGGAAACATCTTCAGTGAACAAATTTTGAAAAAAGCCCACGGCTAAATCTTTTATTTCTTCAACTAAATCTTTTATTTCTTCAACATCATAAATCCATTCGCCACTCTCATTAAGTAAGGCTTCAATTTTATTCCTTTTACGTCTAGCATTCGCCCGAGCGTGAAAGTACCTCGTGTTTTTATCCCCTAACATAAACCAATCACATTTCGCCTTTTGAGCCCACATGATGTCTTCTTGAAGTAAAACGTTCTCTAACTCACGCCAAAGATATTATTGAAGCTCATTCAATGATGTCATGTTACAACCATAACTAGGGGTCTTAGACAGCCCTTCAAGCCTGCTCATAAGCTGATTCTTCTTTTTACCCAGATGCCCATAAACTTCCTTTTTCCACCTAGTGATTTCAGCAGTGAAATGAGAAACATTTTCCTCCCAGCTATGTCCCTGATGCCATGGATCTTGAATGAACCTCTCAAAATCATCATGAATAATCCACGATGCTACAAAACGAAATAAATCATATCGATTTCTATATCCAGGTTCATCTTCCTTCAACTTCAATAAGATAGGCCGATGATCAGACTTATAAAAGGGAAGATGAACAACAGACACATCAGGGAAAGACGTGAGGAAATGATGATTAACTAACACCCTATCCAACCTTCTTTCACAAGACCCTCTTCTCCAAGTAAAATACGGATCTTTGCACCCTAAATCTATCAAATTCAGTTCTTCAACAAAACAAGTAAACTCCCTATCAAGAATATAGCCATTGCAACTAGAAGAATTACGGTCACAAGCCAATAGAGTGCCATTGAAATCTCTCCCAATACTCCAAGAGCCAGTAATAGATGAACTAATATTTTTAAGATCTCTCAAAGCCTCCCCCCTTTTAACCGGGTTGGGACTAGCATAAATTGTTGTGAAGAAGCTACAATTGAGACCATCATTAAGTGTAAGATGAATAAACTGATCACTAGTAAAAACAACTTCAAATTTCCATTTCTCCTCATCCTAAAGGACCAACACACCACCACTATAACCTCTGGCATCAACCAAATGAAATTTAGAAAAATCCAAAGCCTTAGCTATTTTACTAGCTTTCTCTCCACTCAAATGAGTCTCAAGAATAGTTAGAAAATCTAGATTATGCGTTCTATTAAGTTCATGGACAAGGCCAGCGAAGGATCTAGACCATGTGCCTCTGTTGTTCTAGAATAAAAAATTCATGGGAAAACTTGTTCAGGGGCTTCACTGCTTTTAGTGCCCTGAGTAGTATTATTCATGTGAAAGTCATGGTCCATCTCATTTTCATGCATGTCTAGAATGATAACGTCATTATTGCATGAGTTCGCCATCTCGTCATTCTCCTCCCGGCATAACTCAACAGGAAGTTTACTGTTCCCATCATCACTTGATTCCTTTACAAGAGGATGCGTTTCAATAGGACCAGCAGCCTCCATAGGACTTAGGCCCAACCCATCATCACTAACCTGAAGCAAAACCTCAAATGGATTAGGTGCCTGCGTAAAAGATGACTTCACATTAAGGGAAGTTGTCAGCCCACTTGTTTGGCCCAATCCAGGATTAATTTTCTCTTTCCCTTTTCCCAATTCAGACCCAACGTTCCTTTTTGACTGATCCAAAGGAAGCCACATTCTTTGATTTTTTGTGTCCCTATCAAATCTTCTGGATTCTCTATTTATAGCTGCCAAGATTGGTGCCTTGATCACTCCCGAACGATCCACCTCACTACTATGTCCACAATTATTACGTCTCATAATGGGGGCTTGATTCCTCCTTGCTAATTTTTCTTGAATCATATCCTTACTCCCTCAATAATCGGGATTCCCATATCTTCGCCAATTTGACCGTTTCACAATATTCCATACTCCAACACCTTGTCCTTGTGGCAATGAATACTCGCCGGCTACTACCTGATTGTACATTCCTTCTCTGTTTCATTTTTGAGAATCACTGCTCTTCGACGACTTATTCTTAGTGATCACCTTTTCAATCCCAATGTCTTGCATCTTTAATGAACCTCCCTCCTTCTTATTATCCATCATCTTCCTCTCACCACTCGGCAGGATCTGAATATTGCATCCAACACTACAAGATACCTTAGGATCACCCTCTGGACATGCATCCCGATGATGCCCATACTTCCCACACTTGAAGCAAATTAAATGGAATCCTTCATACACCACAATCCTCCTCTTCCCGAAAATATTCACTGCAGACTTAAGCCTTCTTTGGAGATCCACTTCCACACAAATCCTGGCAAAATGCCCTCTTTCAGTCGTATGCGTTATTGTATCTATCTTCAATGTCTTCCCAATAAGGTTACCAATTTTGCGAAGACAAGCCATATTAAAAAATTCCAAAGGGAGCAGCGATATTCTAATCCAGGCAGCAATCTTTTTCTGACAATCTGTATTCCAGGGATCAAAATTTGGTCTCCACCTTTGAACAATCAAACATCTATCAGCAATCACCCACAGTTCCTCTTGATACACATAATTCATATCTTCTTCAGTTTCAAAAGAGAACACAAAAAAAGCCATTATCTAAATCTCTAGTTACACAAGGATTTTTCGTTTTCCAGATCTTTTCCAGTCCACTTTTCATAGCTCTCAAAGGAATGGTTTTCCCCAGAAGTTTGATGGTGAGGGATTTCCTCCAGGTGCTCACCAAAGCTCATACTCCTCCTGTGAAACAATGAGAGTAGGGCAATCTTCATCATCCTCAACATTTGACTCCTTTATCTCGTAACCCTTCTGAACCCCGGATCCATTGCTGAAATAGCTTTTTAAACTCTCAATATATTCTTTCCATGCATCATAAAAAACATTGCTTCCTTTACTATCCTTCGAGCAACAACCCACATCTATTCCCATTAGTTTCTCTTTGAATGAGAAACTAGGTTCCTTAGATCCTTTAACTTCATGCACGTCCGACTCATCCATCTCGCATTGCTTTACCTTTTTGATGTTTCTAGCCATAGAATTGCCGTCTTCCTGTCCACTACCACCACCTTCAGAAGAGTGTTCACCACCAATCATGCTCTCGAGTCAGATTATAATAGCTCATATCTGCCCTGCTTCTACTTAGACTTGATTTTTTCTATTTTGCTGCATACTCGCGATATAGTAATGTACAATTGACTATATGTAAATATTGGCCTCGAGAGGGATAATTTAACATTGTATAGACATTGACCATGACTCTTATTTATTATTATAACAAATGATAATATAATAGGAAATTAACTTCTACGCATATTGAAAGGTAATGTTGAATCAAATGGTAACATAAATATCTGAAGGATAAAAACCTTATTCCTAATAATGATTAATTGTTTACCGTTATATAGCCCAATAATTTATCAATATTTCTTAACACTTACTATCAAGTTTTGAATCTTATTTTTATCATTTATGCAAAGTCCACAATATGAAAATGCAATAATTAAAAATAATATGTGAATAAATATGAGTATGAGTGAGCAAAATCAAACCGATACAGAATATTGAAATGAATCAAACTGAATTCAGTTTTTTTGGTTTTGTTAGTTCAGTTTTCTGTTTAGATTCGATTAATGTTTTAGTTAATTTTGGTAATTTCGGTTTGGTTCAGTTTCATGTTTAAAATGCCTAAATAGATCGAATCGAACCGAAATATATACATTTTTTGTGAGCTATATATTTTTTTATTTCAAATGAATATGTCTGTGATCTGCACTACAACCCAACCTATACTTACTAATTTATTCGCTAAAGCCCAACCCTAATTTGCTAATTCTTTATGCTTTCTGGCTCTGCAGCTCTGCCTCTCCGCTCTTGCTCACATCACAGCTAGCTACACTCTCTATCTCTGCTTCTTGTTGTAGTGTACTCGTAGTCTCACCTTTCGCTTCTCGTGACTTATCCTCATAATATAACCTCGTTTTCCTTTTGCCTCTCGCAAGTCGCAAGCCACAGCTCATCCTCATCTTTGGCTCTACAAATGCTTACTCCGTCTGTCGCTTGCGTCACATCTCTCTATCCATCACTTGCCTCTCTAAGGTATACATGTTTGATGTTTCTATTCCTCCCCATTTCATTTTTCAGATTTGGGAAAAAATTTAATTTAGAACCTTATGAGAAATATATTAGAATTTGTGATCTTTAAATCATATCACTATACTTTCACAAGATCTTCTACGATTTATTTGTGTTGGATTATAAAACACATTCGACAATTTATGTGTATTGGAGGAAGCAAAATCATTTCACAATGTGGGGAACCCTTGTTAATAATTGAAGTAATTCTGCTCTCTAACTTGGTGTCTCAAGCACATTCCACTTCCTTGTTATTCCAGTTTATGTAATTAATTTTAGTTATGAGGAAATCTATTATCTTTCATTTATGTTAATGTAATTTTTTTAATCTCTATGCTACAATTTATTTTTTAATCTTTATGCTAGAGACTCAAGCATACTAACATATGCATATCGTAGAATCAAGAATGTTATAGAGTTAAATTAATTTTCTTTCTCTTTAATTTTGGTATTGATTGATATATCTTGCTATTTATTTGTTTTTTTTTAATTTAAATGTCATTTGCAGGTCGGCATTTGGCAAGCTCCTTTGGCTACTGTGATTGTTTTTGGAATGGATTTGGACCATTTGGTGGTTTGAAATGTCGGAGTGTATTTATAATTTTTTTTTAATGGTGGTTTGCATTGTGTTTTTAATGATGACTTGGATTTGGAATATATTTTTTATGTTTATTTGTGATATAATTATTATTTGGGTTGGTACAAAAAAAAATGGTTTGGGTTTTTGTATAGACCCAAACCAAATTGATAGAACCGAAATAATTCAACTTGATTCAGTTTGGTTTTTATCAGAATTTCGATTATGTTCGATTACCATTTATATGCCATTTTGGTTATTTAGTGTGTTCAATTTTCAGACTAAACCAAATCGATAAACCAATGCTCACCCCTAAATACGAATAGGTAAAGAAACAAAAGTAACATGCATAGCTATTTTTGAAACTATTTTTGTGACATTCTTTTTTTCCCCCACAATTTTTTCTAACATTCTTCAAAAGAATTTACATGGATATATTATAAACACACACATTAATTCTTCATGTGTGTGGAGCCAACGTTCAATGATTCATATATTGATAATTGTTATCATTCTCTTTTATGTCCTATACCCGCAATGAAAGATGAATATTTAGAGTTGATGCATTTTGTTATTTATTTGTCAAATCCACATAATAATAAAGTTTTGCTTCACTCAAAAAGAGAGGGGTTCCCACTGTTTGCAAGGGTCTTCCCCGATGATGTTGAGTCATACATTTCATAATTTATATCAAATTTTGTTGGTTTTGTACAAAAAGAACCAAAAATTTTCTTAAATGAATTGATTTGTTTAGATTATGGAAAAAATCAATGTAAAAAATAGACTTTTTTTCACAATGAAAGAGAAGAAAGAGATTGGGGGCCTGTTTGACAGTGTTTTCTGGTTTATTGTTCTCACAGTAGTTTTGTAAAACGGTTTTTGAGAATAAATGTTGAAAATAAGAAAATAAAAAATTCTGTTTAAATAATTATTCTCAAAATCATAACTAGTGAGTGATAGATGAGTTATTCAAAATTTATAACTTTGCCATTAATGAGGTGGGTGCTTTTCATCTTTTCTTATATTTTTCAGAACAAAAACTACAAAACACTTTAAAGATGTTCTGAGTTTTCTGTTATTTTATTTTTCTATTTTCCAGAATAGTTTTTAAAAAATAGATTTACCAAACAAGTTTTTTTGTTTTTCTATTTTCAAAAATAGAAAAATTATTTTTAAAAACTCTGCCAAACAGCCCATAGATTTCAACATATTAATTATTTTCAAATAATTCATACAAATTAATGGTTAAGCATAAATTCAAATTTTGAAATTGATGTCATTAATTATATAATTATATGTGTGTTGTGGCCATTGATTATATGTATGTTGTGGATGATCGTGATTATGTGTTCATTGATTTGAATTTGGTATAAATTCAAATTTCAAATTGATTTAATAAAATATTAATTAATATTATGAAATTGAGTTGTTATAATTTATTAGAAATTTTAAATTGCATTAAAAATATTTATAACATATTAGATCAACCTAAAATCTCAATTTCTGATCATTCAAATACCTTATCACTTTTTCTTATATCAAAATCGGTTTTTAATTGCATATTTATTGAAGGTTTCATCAGTAGTACTTCCATTCCAAACTTGAATTTTTCCTTGTCCTTTTTTTTTTTTTTGCCACCAACAGAAAAAATCTTATTCAATAAAAGTAAGAAGACTCAACGAGATACATGTCGATGAGTACAATAGTTTATATCATTCAAAATTAAAGAAACCAAAAAGAATGGAAGAACAAACTCAAGTTTCGAAGAATCCATTCCCTTAGAACAAAATTTGGCAAGCCAATCCACTACCAAATTACATGCACGATCAACCCTAACAATTGACAAATGATTAAAATTTTGAGGAAAAAAAAAGATATCTTCTACACAAGTGAGTGATTCCTATTCAGGATAAGGAACTCTTTCTTGTCTTAAATAGTGAAAAAGATGTACATCATTTAAATCCATATTATATTATTTGATAATGTGAAACATACTAACCTTATTATCTATTGTTGCATCCGGAAAAATGCGACAAAAGGAAAAGAATATAGATTGAAAAGAGAAATAAACCGGGTTTTAAAACAAAAACCGACTTGTGAGGAGTTACAACCAAAATTTTGAGAGAAAATCTTGAAAAATCGAATTAAGGGGGAAAGGGATGGTTTGCGTAATCAAAGTTAGGTTTGTGAGTCGATTATGCATGGGGAAGGTGTTAGACACTCTACGACACATGTTCCTAAGAATGATTACATTTAATTGATTGTGTAATTTAATATGACTTTTAAAAATAATTTGATTTTCCTTTTATTTTTCACATACGAGATTAATGGTAGAAACGAAAGAAATTAAGGAATTTAAGAAAATTTAAAAAAACAAAATGAAAAAAAGAAATTAAGAAAATTAAATTAAAAAATATTTATTTAATAAGTTAAGAACATAAATTGAAAAAATATTTATTTATTTACAAGGGCGGACTTGACACAGGATCAGAGCCTAGGACCTACATAACTTGTGATAGGGATTAAAGTTCACATAGTTCAGGTTAGAAATGCGTGTCACTGGGTTGGTATTTTTTAATTACAATTTTTGTATAATTTTGTAATAAAAAAAAGTTAATTGAAAATAATTTACTTTTTGCAAACAAAACTATTTTTTGAAATTTAGATTGGTGTATTTTAATTTGTAAAAGATAATTTAATTCCACCCGCTTACTCTTATTTTTATTTAATTTTGAAAATACTTTTTTTTATTTTTTATTTTTAAAATACTTTTATTCGATTTTTAACTTTTAAAACAATATATTTTTGTACTTATAAGAATTTTCCTTTTAAAGGAAAAAGAAAACCGATCTAACTGTTACAAACTTACAGTCATACCCGATAGACCGTCCTTAAGTACCTGTAGAAATTCTAAACCTCACGGCATAAAGACTTTATTATAATTTTAAGGTGATAATTTAGAAAAGACAATTATTATTTGTTTCTAATAAAATAATTTTATTATATATTTTAAAATAAAATTTGAAAAACTCATTATATTATTATTATTTATTTTTTGTGAAATATAATTATTTCATAAAGAGAAACCGTCTGGTATATCTACGTAGATTTGCAATCTCACGCAATAACACAACCAACCTGAATACCTACAAGAGTTTCGAAACCTCCGTGGTATGGTTATTTGGTAATTATTTATTTATCCATTATTATTTTTATTTTATTTATTATTTTTGTGAGAAAATAAAATTTTCCATGGAAAGGTCATTGGAACCTATTATAAATATACTTTCATATTACACTCGTGCAGCTCTATAGGCTCACACGGTGTAATTGTGTTTAAGAGTCTGTAAAAACTATAAAAACCTTTGTGACCAAATTTTAAATGCAAATAAGAAGAATATATTATGATAAATATTTGTGAACATGTAGGACTTTGTGATAGTGTGTGTTAGTGTGCAGGTTACATTACTTTAGATATTACTACAAAAATGTTTATAGGAGATGAGATAACGAAACAAACTAAATCTTATTCTCTTCCTCCTTTGCTTCGAAGATAATAACCTTCCATTTCCCATGCTTGGCTTGATCACAATGGCCTTGATTTCTCCCAAACTTAGTTCATGCTCCCATGGTGCTCAAAAAAGATAAAAGAGTAGTATTCTCCTTAAAGAACCTTCTCAACTAAAAATTCAGGTACACTCAAAATGTCAATTCTTAAAATTCAGGTTGTATGAAATTTCAGCCCAAAAGCCTAATATGATGGACATGATCCAAGCTTCAAGACACGGGATTTAAACAGTCTGACCACTGAATAGAATCCCACATGATCAAGTTTGTTCAAGATGCTCATCTTTCATAACCAAATCAAACATACGAGAAATATTCATATTCCAAGACAAGAATCACAACAAGAAAGGAACACCCAGAGACACTTGGACACATCTTTTCAACATCAGATTTTGTGAAAGAAGTGACAGCAAACAAACAAGTCAATATAGGTTCATCATTTCATTAAACTCCCTTGATGATAAAATGTTATGAAGGAGAGAAGCAACAGACACACAGGTGCAGAGCATACGTGGGACATAACTCTAGGCTAAATCTTTAAGGCACATGCTGTGTCTCATTCCTAGTTAAAACCACCAAATTTGAGCATTATGTTGGCACCAGAAAAGTAATCCTAAAGGTATAGAACTAAGCACCATTATCACAATTCCAAGCATTTGCATCAATGTCTTACTGGGCAATGGAGTTCTTCAACTAACTTGAATCACAACATAAAATTCCAATTAGGGCTAATATTGCTTCCTTTCCCAAATCAAACATCATAAATAGTCTAACATTTTGACCAAAATGATATCCTATCATACACAGACACTCTGAACTCTTCCCATCAACACACCAAACAGTCAGAAGAATATAACCAAGTATATTTAGCATACGGGTTTGATTATGAGACTTATCCAGACAAGCTAAACTAAGTAGTTTAGCCAGAGTCACAGTATCCCACATGCAGCAACTGTAAACAGATCACCAATCAATAACAAATTGGAACAAAATTTCCAGAAGCTGAGCACTAGAGACCAAGAATAATAATTCCAGAGACAGAGCACCAAAAAGAACCCATGATACCAAAAAGAACCCATGATTCAGTGGGTAGCAACACTAATCCACCATTAAAGTTTCAACTAACAACAAAATTTGATTAAGCCCGAGCACACAGGGCATCACAAATAAAGGAATAAGAAAACAATAGTGAGCCTCATTGCATGTGCGCACACACACCAATAAGGACAAAATAAAAGGCTACACACACGAACTAACAGTACTAACATCATGAACTAAATGAGAATAAACGGAAACCACATAATGTATATATACAAAACCTGGGCTTGTAAAATATAGAAGATAGAGTTACAGTAGCAATGGCATGAGATGCAGCCGCCCAAAACATCAAAATTAAACTAGCTCATGACTAAAACACAACTCCAGTGACCATTTGCATAGAGCTAAAGCATTCTAAGGACTAAAGTACTATTCCTCTATCAGATGCACGCTTATTGGATGTACCTCATTGATTCTTCTAATAGCCAACAACACAGCAATGGATTTTCAGTGATAAACAGACTAAGCAGGAATGTTTCCATGAAACTGAAATAGCACCCAATCTGAGGAACATAATTAACTAGAGAACAGAGTGAAACCTAAATGATCAAACCCAACCGTCTCATGATTCAGAGGGGATGTTTATTTCATTCCTTTTTATTAGCATTATTTATTTTATTTTACTCTTTCTCTCTTTTTCTTTGCTAAAAAAAACCAGCATAGGAAACAAGCATTGACAGAACGAAGCAGCATCTCAGCAACGAAAACAACGACGTTGGAGGTGATGGATTATCATTTCAAAAGGGAATCACAATTCAAAATTGGAAAGAAAAATATACCAAGCCGATGCTCCCATTACTCGATTGAAGCTCCTCCTATGTTTTTGTCTATCACAGCAATAAAGGAAAAGATCGGTAACTTCAAATTCGGCCCTCGTTCACCATCGTTCCATCGGCTCTCGCTTTGTTTCTCTCGTTTAGGGTTCTCGGCGCCCTCCCTCTGCTTTTTCCAAGGCCCAATTCTTTTGCTGCTCAGGATTTCTCTTCGCGACACCCTCATTCCTCTTCCTCTGTTTCTCGTGTCTGAGTCTCTCGTGCCCTCAGTCTCTTCTCAATCGGCTATCCCTCAGCCTCTGAAATTTGGACTCTAGGGTTTTCAGCCCCAAACTTCCTAGGTTTTTCTCGGCCTCTATCGTGCTCTGCTTTCCTCTCTGTCTCCTCTCCGCGGCTCCCTCTCTCTCCCTCTCTCCACACACAGCTTTCTCTCTTTTCTTCGCACGCTTTGCTTCTCCTTTTTTCTGGCCTTCGCGCACGTCTCCCTCTGCCTTTTCCGTGCTTGCGTGCTGCTGCTCTCTTTGACTTTTTTCCCTGTTTCATGCCTTCACTCCCTCTCCTTTTCTCTTTGTCTCACGCACGCAGCTCCCTTTGTTTCCATGGTTGCGTGCTCTGCCCTCTCAGCCTTTTCTGATCTTCTCTGCTTGAGCCCTGATCAGGTCTTTATAGGGTTGAAACGTTTCAGCCCCTTTTTTTTTTAATTTTATTATATTAAAAAAAATCTTTTTTTTTTATAATTTCCTTACTTTTTTCTTCTCTTTTCTTCAAAAATCTGATTATAACATTTTTATTATAATTTAGTTATTATTTTTCTTTAACATATTAGTAACAGAAAATAAATTCATCAAGTTTAGGATTAAATGGATTTTTAACTTTAAATTTTCTTATTATTATTTTTTGAATACTGATTTTTTGAAAAATATTAGATTTTTGAAAAAGTCAAAAATAAATGGATAGGATTTTTGAAACTCCTAAAAGAAAGGAGATTATATTTGAAAAGTGATCTTTTGAAAATCTTTAGAGATTTTCATTTGGAAATTCTAAAGAGAAATTTTATTATTATTTTTTTATTGTTTCATTTTTTTTATATTTTCCTTTTGAAAATCCCAAAAAAGATTGAATTTGAAGAATATATTGTTATTTATTTTATTATTTATATTTTCCTTTATTTTATAAAATTTGAATTCAAATTGATAATAAAAGAAAATTTTGCATCAATTTTTAATTACATTTTTTTTATTTTTTTTGTTTTTTATGTATAAAAACTGGATAAAGTAGAGTGTTCACACCTATGATAATAAAAAAAAATCAATCCCAAGTCATTAGTTTGATTTCAGGTTCCATCAATAAAATAATGGTCTATTCTAAATTATTATATAGTCATTGCCATTGATAATAATCTTTCCTTATGTATTGCATCATATTTAATTAGTACCAAAACTACTATTTCATTCTCAGCTGGCCTCCCTTGTCAAATGCGTTCTTTGCAACTACACACGGAGGAGAAGCACTTTATTAGATTTGCAAATAATCTTCTAATTAATGACATGACATATGATTGAAGGCACTTTGGTATTTAATACTCCCTCCGGTCCTATATTTAGAATCTTTTATCCTGATCATAAATATAAAATCCTTTACAATATAGGAGTTAGTATTTATTATACATTTCTCGAAAGATGCCCTATTTAATGTATTTAAAGAGAAAGAGAGAGAAATTAAATAAGGGTAGTTTTAGAAAAATGTTGGGATTTTTGGAGAAATCGAGGTAGTTAATTAATTTTAATTTTAATTTTTAATCTGCGTGATTCGGTTAAAATAGTCTTATATTAAGGACTAGAACGAATATTGATTTGAGTTATATACTGTGGTAAGTTTACATGAATTTTGTTTCAATTTGTTATGATTTGTTTGCCACATTGTCCTAATCCCATGGATAATAAATGTTGTATATTGAAAGATAAAGCCTCATGAAATCTTATGTGACATTCAATTGCTTCTTCATGACTTATATAACTATTTTTGCCAAAGAAATTATGTGTGTTTATTAGAATTTGCTTTAAATTTTTTACTTTCTAAAATTGTTTTTAGTTTCTATGAAGATATGAAGCTTTTCAATTGTAGTTTGTCATAGGCTTAATTGACTTGATTTACAAGTCTAATTGTTTACTTGGTTGGTGAATTTATGTTTATGAAGTAGGTTTTTTTCTTCTTATGCTTTAACTATACACTTCTAAGTTTTTATAAGTTTTGATAATTAACATACTATAATTGATCCCATGCGACCCACGAGTAAAAACCTTTTTCAGATATTGATTTCAAATAATTTTATACAAAACTTTTAGCATATTGTATTTTATGATATAATCACTTGATTTGTTTTCTTTTTTGTCATTTGATATGATATAGTCTAATGAACTTACAATGTCTTATAATTTGCACTTATAACTTCAAACATGAACATCATGAAACATGGATAGCTCCCTCCATAGGAATGGCAGATAGGGATGGAAATAGATTAGATAGAGTTATATTTTAATTAAATAGATCAGGTTTATATTATAAATCTAAATTCTGAGTCTAACCTATTAATTTATATAAGGTTTTATTTTAAACTCAAGTTTGAGCATTCTAAAAGTTTAGCCGAGCTTGAAACCTATTTAAATGCCTATTAAAAAATAAAATGAAAAATTATCAACTTTAATATTTAAAAATAAATGCTTCAAACTTTAAACTTCTAATCACTAAATACATGGTTCATATATATTTATTCTATATCCTATATCTTTAAGCAGTACAATGAAAAAGTAGTTAGCCTTTTTATTTTTATAATCCTCACTCACTTCTCTTCTCTTATGATTTGGTTAATGTGAGACTTCTCACATATTAACTCACTCGCTCTCAACCACAAAAAGTAGTAATACAAAAAGCAGTAAGTGAGAATGTCTCAACACATACAACGCATGTTCCTCCACCTATTTTAGTCTATCAAAAAAATATCGACATTCACAAAACTAATTTATATTAATTATATTATATATATTAAATGATATTAAACATTAATAATAATTTACATAAGCATAACCTAATAGGTTTTAGATTAAACTTTACTTAAATAGGCTTATTTATAGACCTAAACTTGACCTATTTAACTAAATAGGTTAGAACAAGTAAGATCTTATATAGGTCATTCTGTAGATTCCTTTTAGGAACCTTGCTTATTCCTACCCCTAATGGCAGACATCTAAAATTTTGGTTTTTACACGGTATTATAAATTGGTTTTCATATTTGAATTTATTTTAAAAGGTTGTAATATTTTAATTGTTTGGATAATGGTGCAATTTACCTTTTAAATTATTATAATTTGAGTTGTTATTTATAAATTTTTTATGAATACGGCATTTATATAATTAAAACTATAGTATATTATTCAAATATATTAACATAATTAAAATAGTAATTACCATGCAGATTAAAAATCTAGTTTTATATAAATATAATATTTTTAATTAAAGGATATTTTTTAGAAAATGAATTAATTAATTTTTTATAAGTATTAAGGATATCTCCCACTCAATAATAAAAAATAAATTCCTTTGAATCATAGAGTTTACCAAAATAAATTTTCCCGTCAAAACAAAACATTAATTAATTTATATCATAACATGCATCTTCAAATGTATTAAAATATAATATTTTAGATGGCGTTATCATATACAATATACTCCCTCTGGTCCTATATATAAGACCATTTTAACCGAATCATGCGAATTAAGAAAAGAAGTTAAAACTAATTAACTACCCCGATTTCTCCGAAAATTTTAACATTTTTCTAAAACTACCCTTATTTAATCTCTCTTTTTTTCTCTTTGAATGAATTAAATAGGGGCATTTTTTTGGAAATGTATAATAAATATCACCTCATACACTGTAAAGGATCTTATATTTAGGATCAAGGTAAAAGGTTCTATATATAAGGCCGGGGGACTAATATTTTAGATGGTGTTACGGTAAATGGTGCAAAGTATTAAAATATTATCGGCCCTATATTATCCGGTACGGCCATGACGATAGTTTAATTCACAAATGATTAAACTGATTCAGACCTATAATTTTATTTGACGTGGAATGTAGAACAGAATTTTGTCAAAAAGAAAACTAAATTGGTTTATATTTTTTGGCCAAAAAATTGATTTATATTCTTTGGCCAAAAAATTGATTTATATTGAATCAATCAAATTTGTCAGTGCATGAATGAAAAGATATGAGTGACGAACTGAAACTGACAATTTAAAACCCATTTTTTTAGCTTACTAGAAAAAACACAAACCCATTTTAAACGGATATGTAATTAAAAAAACTACATATTCGTTTAATAGATAATAGATAAATGGAGTACTTTATTTTAGTATTTATAATAAATAAATAGAGTACTGAGAAGTTTAGAATATTTATAAACTATGAATTGAAAAAAATTACACTTAACTCAAATCAATTTATATACTAAATGAGGCCATTTTAAAATTAAAGATATATGTTTAGGATTTAAAAATTTAAAATTTAAATTGGGCTAATGTAAATTATGTGATATTATTAGACTTTAATTTCTGCCATGTTACTTGTCGACATTTCATGTTAGTATTCATCATATGCACATGATGTAGTCCATCTCATAGTATTAAAATAAAACTAATGCAGAATTAATACCTTTTACTTTTGGTTTTATATATGTAATAGGTAGATTTATTATTTATTTTTTATTGTATATATATAAAATTGTAATTTTGTTTAAAACAATAAACAAATTCAAATCAATCACAATAAGAGCGCTCAAGAAAAGAAAAAAAAAAAACTCTTATGAAGGTGAGCGCGTCCTTTAGCAGCCCTGCCCAGGGTGTGTGTGTTTTTCAGTTGGAAAAGTGGTTTGGGAGAAAACTAAGTTTGATAAAGTTATGGGTGTGTTTTTTTTATTTTAACTTTTCCGTCTGAAACTGGTTTTATTCTGAAAACGGATTTTGGGAAGAAGCCGGTAATTGTTTCTTTTTCCTTTGCTTCTCCATTTTTGTTAGTATTTATTTTAAAGTTAGATAAAAATAAATCAATAAAAATAAAAAAAAATAAAAAAATTAGGAAAATAAAATTTTTATAAAATTTTTTCTATTTATTAACCAAAATATTCCTTCAAAATTTTAACTTTTATAGATCATGACCTGTAAAAAAATATTATATCAGATATATTATGTTCTCAATTAAATAAATGTAGATTAAATTTTAGTCCAAGTAAATTAAATTATTCATTAAATAGAGTTTAAGCTCAATTTAGAGGAAAATTATGAATTTTGTCAAAACTAATTTTTAAATAAAACATCCAAATATAAACACGTTACTCCAAAATTAATTTTTATTACAACTACGTTACAAAATCAATTTTACTAAAATTCATTCTTCACTAACTAACAATCAAACGAGCCCTAACCTGGCTGCAGAATTCACAGTTAAAAACGGAGGATGCACAGATTTTAAGAGCTGCAGTCAGTCTCTGTTTTCATCAATCTCCATCGTCATGTCAATACAATTATATATTTTCTTGAAAGAAACATAAAATAATGGTCATAATAACGGTCATGAGTATTTTCAAATTTTGTGTCTTTTTAATAATAGAATGAGTTTGTGGGTTTAGATTTTTAAAATAACTACTTGTAGAACTAACAAAGTGATTATGTTATCTATTTTTAAATATAAATTTAATTAAAATAATTATTTATAGCTATTTAAGTAATTATTTTCATAAACTACTTTTTCACTTATTCTCTCATAATCACTTATTTCACTTTTTCTTCTTATTATTTACCCAATAATCACTTAAACCCCAATATTTAAACACATTTTTTTCTCAAAATCATTTATGGGTTAAAAATATCCAAATACAATTCACTTTTAATATAATCACTTATTCTCATAATTTATTATGAATAATCACTTATTTTCATAATCACTTATACATAATCTAATTCAAACATATCCCTTGTTAATCAAAAAAAATTCCTAGATACTCCAGAGTACCACATCATTTTACTCTGTCCAATCAAAATACACCAACTCAACTAATTTTAATCCTACATGGCAATATCATAATTTATTAAAATAATTTTAATAATTATTTTATTTCATGCCCTAACTTCTCCACAGTTCCCAAATTATCAATGCCCGTTTGAATTACTTTTTTATAAAAAATATTTTAGTATAATTATATTTTATAAAAATAAAGTTTGAATAAAAATAAAAAAAATTACTATAAACCTGTTTAAATAAAAAATAATAATAATTAAAAACCATTGTTTAGTTTATATTTTTACAAACCAAACGGTCGCTTAGAACTTACTCTCCCCTCATCCTTCTTCCTTTTCGTGAACCAGACGCTGCTGATGGTGGTAAAGACAGAAGCCGCCTGGAGTTCTGAATGGGGCTGCAAGGGTCCAATGCATCTCCCTCATTGTTGGTCAACTCTATATTGGAATTTTTTATGAAGAAAATTTCAATTTCAATTTTCATTTATAGCTTTTGCATCTGACTGGGCGGAGTAGCTCCTAGTGTTTTTTATGGTGAAATTACAAAAGCTATTTTGTTACCAGAGTTTGAAAACTAGATGCAATGGCGACCACGAAATAGAGAATGACAAGTTTTTGATGAAAATTACATGGTTGGGGCAACAGGCCTGACCATTTTGATATTCAAATCCAAGGCGTGACCTTCAACGATTTAGATTCCTTTAGAGAAAAGGTTTTGCAAGAAACGCTACCATTAAATTAGATCCTTCCATCTATATTGCTCATAGCCATCTGTTCACCAGGGAAAAAAAAAGCCCAAAGCCTCCTTTGTTTGATTTTTAATAAATCTTCAAAATTAAACTAAAAGGTAAATAAAATTTTGGAAATTGAAGAAGAAATAAAAACTTAAAACTTCATCTAGTTTTTCCAAAATGATCATGTACTTTCATTTCATGTAAAGGTATGAAAGATGAAGTCATATAGAGAGAGAGGCGAGGATTAGGGTTGTACAGGTTAGTCCGATGCTTGGTTAGCCTGCCCCGGCCCAGTCACTTCGGGCCAATCGAGTTGGGCCAAATTTCGGGTCGGGCCGGGGTTAAAGCCAATCACTCTAACCCCGGCTCCCCGGCTCGACCCGACCTATATATATATATATTTTAATTTTTTTCTAATTTTTTATATATCTTAATTGATTTTTATAGAATTTTTTTCTTTATGTATCTAATATAATATATTTGCTATATAAATATTATAAATTTTTTTTAAGATTTTAATGTTTCAAAATTTTTTAAATTTTGAATTAATTTTTTAACTTAATATTTATGTAAAAATAATGTATAATGGTTAAATATTCATAATTTTTGAATAATTTTATTTTTTTCTATGATTATTTTTTAAGAAAATCTATTTTTAAGTATAAATAAATATATTTTTTATTATTAAATAATTTTTTATTTTTTAATTTAAAAAAAAAAGATATATAGTATCGGGTCAGCCCGCTACTAATCTGAGATACTTCGGGCATGGGTCAAACCCGACCCGACCCATGATCACTTCTTATGAGGATGATAAGAATAAGAGAGATAAGAACTTTTTGAGATGTGTGAAAACAGGAGAAAGAATATGAGAATTAAAATAAAATGAATTTAAAAAGTTACATATAGACTAACACATAGGATTAAATTTCTCTAATATAAGGTGTATTTATTGGTTAGTGTAAAAATGACATGGTACTCCTACAGTACCTAAGAATTTCTCGTTAGTCAGCCAGGGAAGTTTCTGTTTGGAAACAAAATATTATCTTGTTTTATTTAAAAAAAAGAGGAAATAAATTTTCTGTACTTTTATTTTTTATGTTAATTTGTTATCTCTTCCTAACGATTTAGTAAACTAGATAGATGTCATTAGCCCCCAAAAAAAAAAAACAGATAGATCTAAATTTCTATTTCCATTTAGATGAATTAGTTTCCGAGCTTTATTGCATTAAAATCCAATTAACTTCCTTTCTCTCTAACTGCTTATGCTAATTTTATGTACTTAAAATAAACCCGATAAAAGTAAGACGGAAAGATAAAGTTCGGTAAGAACCCGTTTCTTCATACCGTTCTTTCTCTTTCTTTTTTCCTTTAATTTAATTTTCTACATTTCTTCTATGTGCAATTGCATAATAAGGACATGCTTGACAGTATTTTTTATTTTATTATTTTTAAAATAATTTTATAAAATTTATTTCAATAACAAATTTTGAAAATAAGAAAATAAAAAAATTTGGTTGAATCATTATTATCAAAATCATAACTAGTAAGTATTAAATGAGTTATTTAAAATTTATAACTTTACCATTAATGAAGTGTGTATTTTTTACCCTTTTTTTATTTTTTAAAACAAAAACTATAAAATACCTTAAAGATATTTTAAGTTTTCTGCTATTTTATTTTTCTATTTTCTAGAACATCTTATAAAAAATAGATTTATTAGATAAATTTTTTTATTTTTATATTTTAAAAAATAAAAAAACTATTTTGAAAACTTAAACAGGTCCTATAACTTGGGTCGCTCCTGGATAAATTCTGCGAGCCTTCTGCTGTTTTTGCGTAGTGTACCATAAGAACAGGAGACTTAAGTCATGCCACGCAAAAACACAAAAAGGGAGAGAGAGTGTTAAGTTCAAAATATCAAAAGGAAAAACGATATTTTAGGATCAAATATAAATAATGATATTTTAAAATCTCTAATTTGGATAATAACTAAGAAATATTTAAATTTTTTTAAAAAATATGAAAATAATTAAGTAAAAAAAATACTACCAAGTTAATTAATAAAAAAAACTAAATTTGTAAATAACTACAACTAAATTCCCAACTGAATATAACTGAATTTCTAAGTGGTTAAAATAAATTTTTCAAAGTGTTTAGATCTAAATTCTCAACTATGTATAACTGAATTCACAAGTTAATAAAATTATATTTTCAAGTGCATAACTGAATTCACAAGTTAATAAAATTATATTTTCAAATGCTTACTATTATATTTTCAACTGAACATAACTAAATTAGTTAAATTTTCAAAATTTTCAAGTGCTTACAACTTAATTCCCAACTAAATATAACTAAATTCCTAAGTGATTCAAACTAATTTTTTAAGTACTTAAATATAAATTTTCAATTAAATATTACTGAATTTCTAAATTGTTAACTATATTCTCAAATACCCACTACTATATTCTCAACTAAATATAACTAAATTTTCATATTTGACAACTAAATTTCTAATTAAGTGTAATTAAATTTCTAAATAATTTAAACTAATTTTCCAAATGCTTAAATCTAAAATTTTAAAAATATTTTTACCCGTTAATTATTTTTATATTTTCTAAAAAAACCTGAGTACTTATGAATCTTGACACAAATTGAGATATTTTTGTCACTTAAAAGTGTCATTATTTATAATTGGGAATCCTATAGTGCCTTTTTCCCGTATCAAAATGATAAATGGGAATAAATTTATTACTGACTTATTTTTTTCCTTCCAACTTAAAGAATACTGCGGGTCATAACAGATGAACGCGTTCCTGGAAACTGTAAACCACAGGGATTCAATCCTAAATATACAAATCTAAGGATCCCCGTTGTACATTATACAGCAAAATTTTATATCAAATGAACAAGAAGAATTAACAGCAAAAAAGAGAGAAAAAGGATTACAAAACCCACCCGAAATGCCTATAACAAGCATCAAAGCCTCAAAATTTCTTTCCCTCATTCCAAGATATGCCAAAAGAACAGCAGAAACTGATGATTTGCCCTAAAAGTAACAAAAACCATTTACAGGCCTATTGATGAACTGAAGGCTTGAATGGACGCATGAATTTCCATGATGAATCTGCTTTTTTGGTTTTCTTATCACTATAAGGTCCTGAAGCGGCATGACTTCCAAGAGATCCTGCTGGCTTTGAATTAAATATAGCTGAGCTAAAGGAAGTATTAGTGGCACCAAATGAAACAGGTCCCTTATGAGATACATCCACTGGATATCCAACAGCTCCATCCTCATGAGGTGGTGGAAATTTCTCACTCTTGCTTTTAGCGTTTGCATGCGTCACAACTCTCCACCTCTGAAATTCAGTAAGAAACACGTGACATGTGATGTTGTTCCAGTTAGCAAATTGGACAATGTACTGAACTCGAAAGCTCAATTTACCATGTCTGACCAGATAAAACAATGTGCCTCACGAAGTTTTATGACTTTTAAGGATGAAATAAAACAATGACTCACGAAGAGAAAAGTATTTTAACTGTCAGGCTAACCTAAGATCAGAGAATCCAAAGCAAGTTGAAAAAACTACGTCTAAGATCTTGATCAGTATTATAATTTATAGCCGAGAAAGATAAATGACAAGTCTTCATGAAAATCAATGCAGTCCAATTATATGAAGGAAAGGGGAAGCTCAGACCTAAATAGTCATAAAAGCATATGGCATAGGCATGAACTACAGGTTGAAGAGGAATTCCAAATTTGATAACAACATATCTAAGTGAGCTCAGGCCAGTCGAGGGAAACATAATAAAATAATGAAAACATATCTGACGTACGTCCAAATTTGTTTGGATCTCTGCATTGGCTTCTGGGGCTGGAATGGCCCGGCCGCGCTCACGAACTCTGACTCTTCTGGCACCATCAACGGCATTAGTTTTCCCATTTAGAGCTTTCTGCCTGAAAATGAAACAAATGATACCATCATGAGCACCTAGACAAAATCAGTCCCAGAAGTTATCAAACACGAGAATAATTAGAACCTTCTAGCTTCTTCATCTCTCAGTTTTACATCCAATTCTTTGCTAGGAGGATATTTTGGCAAACTTGATGGTTCGCAGGCATAGGGCTCAGTGGTAAAAAACTGCAGAGAGAAAAAGCTTGTAAATGCATTATATCTCAAATATAAAGTTAACTCCACTGTGACCACTCACAGCACTATCGAGAGCAGCCAAGGCAGTGCCACGATCATCAGGATCTATTGAAAGAAGAGTATCTAATAGAGGTAAGGAAGAAGGGGGGAAATCCTTGAAGGTTTCTAATATGCATCGTTTATATGGCTGCTGTGGCTTAAAAAGCGTAGCATTTGGCAATTTATATTTCCTCCAGTAATCTTCAGATGGAGAGCCACATAATTTAAATATTTTGTGGAGTTGTTCAACCTGCCCAGGAAAAAAAATCCAAGATCAGTAAAATGGCATCCTGAAAAATGTCTTTGCCGAGCAAAAGCAAATGGTAATCAATGAATTGCAGAAAAAAGGATATTGCCACTTAACTACAAAACAGAAATATCACAACTTACAATCACGACTTATAGTAACTCAGCCAAAGACAAGCTACTAGTGGGTACGGTACTTAAAAAATGAAAGCATTCACAAATCAATTTCCAGACTTCCAGTACACTTTTATATTCAAAAAGGTTCTCAGCTCCAGTTACTTTTTTCTTTCTTCTGTCTTGACCTCTAATCTGGTCTGTCTTATGCTTGTTGAATCTCATCTAATACATTAAAATGACCGTTTAGTGACATCGACAAGAAAACTAAATCAGGTTTGATGACACAGCCCAACACAAGCCCCTTGCCCTCCCACCAACTAAGAAATAGCTAAAAAAAAAACTACAGTCAAAAACCCCTGCTTGCACACAATAGAACAAAATGAAATAAGACAAACTGTGCATCAAACTGGCACTAGACATTAAAGAGCAATTTAGAAGTCAACAAATATTGTAGCATTAAAACTTAGATAATAGTCTCGATAAAAAAAAAAAAAAAAAAGCTAGACAACAGTCATATGAGGATCAAGACAGTAAACTATACCTCTGTTCGGCCAGGCATGATTGGCTTCCCAGTAAGCAGCTCACCCAAGATGCAGCCAGCACTCCAGAGATCAATACCAACACCATAGAGTGTAGCCCCAAGAAGAAGCTCAGGAGCGCGATACCAAAGTGTGACAACTCTACTTGTCATTGGCTGCTTGTGCTGGGGATCATGGAAAGTTGCCAGTCCAAAATCTGCAATTTTAAGAATTCCTTCATCGTCAATAAGCAGATTAGAACCCTTGATATCACGGTGCAAGACACCTTGGCTGTGGCAATGCTCGAGGCCAGAGAGTAATTGCTTCATATAACATTTCACCTGCCAAGGAGAAAATACTGAGAAACAAATCAGCCTTTTGGTAAAACTTTTCTTTTTTTTCTTGTTCCTTTTAATAAACGAACAAGAAAGTCTAGTCTTATTAGCACTTTATCGGCCATCACTGATTAAGAGAACGCCTCAACCATGTATATCAGGAACAAAATCTCCATGAAGCAAATAATAGATCCCAATTTGTTACCCATTAACACTACTAGGGATAGATAAAACAGAACAATGGTTGCATTACAATTATATATCCAATAAGACACGTTTTATCAGTATTTGTAGATATAGGACAACGGACTTGACAAAAGCAGAGAAAAGGTCCCTCATTTCAGTATTAAGCACTCACATCCTAATATATAAAACAAAAATTACGAAATGACCTTACTTTAAGGAGGCATGTAAGAAAGGAACTTTCATAGCAGCATGAAAAAAACCCAAACAATTATGTTTAGCACTATGCATGGGACCCAATACGGCCCAGAAAGTTGTAAGAGCAACATAAATCTCCGACGCCCCACACTGATAACAAGTGAAAAATAATAAATAAGGCTTTGAGTTTAAACTTAACAATGAAACAAATGAAAAACTAAAACACAATTAAATCACAATACCACCGAAGCATGCAAACCGAATCATAGCTAATATGCCCAAATTAGAAAGGAACAAAATAATCAGATGCGAAAGACTTTTGCAGTAAGTAAGCTTGAGCTTAAAATTGTCGTACTTGAGGCTCGGTGAACTTAACACCTTGCGCAGCTGCAAGCCCAGCAAGATCGTGTTCCATATACTCGAATATTAAGTAAAGACTGCATGACATTCTTGAAGTAACCAAGCCCTCGAGTTTCACGATATTTGGATGATCAAGCCGCCTCAAAATAAGAATCTCTCTCGCCATGAACTTCACACTCTCTGGCTCCAGATTATCAAACCTAACTTTCTTTAGAGCCACTATCTGCCCAGTAAGAAGGTCTCTCGCTTTATATACATTGCTATACGTCCCTTGTCCTATCTGAAAAAACAAGATATGAACAAATTTCAATTCGTAAAAGAAAGAAAAGCGATTCGGCGGTCGCAGAAATGAAGTCAATCTCTCTAATCACCTTCGCAAGCTTCTCGAACGTGTTGGCGCGCCGAGGAGTCCAATCTCGGATTGCGTCGCCAGCCACAGCCATCAACCAAGATGGCCAACCCTTTTGGGTTTTAGCGAGTGGATCAAGACTAGGTTTCCGGCGTTCCGGCGCAGGGAAATTCCCGACAAAATCGCCGGCGCGCTGCCGAGTCTTTGGCCTCTCCCTCGCCGTCCCTTTGTTCTGAACCCTAACAGTATTAACTCCGTCAACAACAGAGTTATGTTCACGACGGTGCTGAGCTCCGGAGCCCGACCTACGGCTGGCATCATCCTTCGCCGCTCCGAGCACGCAACCCATCCAGCCAGTGAATTAAAATCACATGGGAATAAAAAATGAATGATCTTGCAGAGATGCCAAAACGCCGAAACTGACGGTCGATTCCGATGAAGCACGGTAACGGAAGTCGCCAGCGATCGACAATGGAGAGGCAAAGATAGAGAAGCCCGCGAATGTGGAAGTAAGGCCAAGCTGTATTAGGAAAAACCGACTTTAGGAGCAGGCTTCTTTACTGCGAGTCTACTGACTACTGCCACTAATATTGGTACGGACTTAAAAAAAACCAGACATGGCTTTGCAAACAATAACGAAATTGCCACTATCTACTTCTTAAAGGGTCTGGGGGGGGGGGCCGGGGGGCGGGGGGGTCTCACTTGTCAGTGAAACCTTGAAGACGACAGAGCGCCAAAATGTCCAAAACGACACAGGATGATGAAGTCATAGATTTTGTAATAAAAAAAAGTCAAGCTGCCATAAAAGTTAAAAAAATAAAAAATTTAGATTCAATTTTTTTTTGTAAAAAAGTATCCTATCGAGTACGGACCTTTGTTACAGATTTTATAAATATGTAAATTTTGGTTAAAAATAAAATGAAATTTTTACGGATGTTTTTTTTTTTTGCTTTTTAGCTATGAAACCAGCTTAGTTTTGTTTACTTTTTAAGTTTTGGAAACTTAAATCAAATATATTATATTTATTTTCTTAAATGTAAATATTATATTTATTTAATATTTTTATAATATATATTAATATATAAGTCTTTTAAATAAAAAATACTCATGAATAATATTACAAAAATTTATTAATCAGAGGGAGTAATTAGTACTATTTTTGTTTCTTTTTAAATTTTATTTAAAATTTTAGCACATAAATTAAAAATATAATTAATATATCAGAATTTATTTTAAAATTTCTAATTACAATAAATAAGAAGATTAAAAAGGATAATTAATGATATATTTTATTTTTATCGGGATAGATAAATATATAAATGAAAAAAATAATTAATATTGTATTAAAATTTAAAAGTGAAAGAAAAATATAAATAAAATTTTTTTAAGAAGTGATTGATAAAAAAAAAAAGTAAGAGGGAGTATAATCCAATTATAACAACAACAACAACCACGAAAGACCATTAAATTGGTATTAATTCACTTCCAGAATTAAATTTGGGTTTATAACTAGGGCATTAAAATACTGGAGGGAAATCAGATGATTTCCACCAACCATGCCCGATGCAATAAATAATGGCTCTGCCTTACTATAAATTAAAAACAAAGGCAACCCACACGTACTCGTTTTACTTTAGTACATCTCAACCATATATCTATCGGTGGGTCTGGCTAGGTTTTTTTTTTTTTTTGCCAGTGAAAACATCAAAATAACATTAAAATGAAAGAAGTCACGGTACAAGAAGATAAATCTAGCCTACACCAGAACGAGTTGAAGTAAAAACCGAATCAGACAATAACAAAATAGAAAGTGGAGATGGAGGACAAAGCACCCAGTCTTCCGGGCACATCTCCTGTAGACAAGATTGAGCAACCCAATCGGTTACTAAATTAGCTTTCCTAGGGATCCACCCAAAAAAATGGTTGCTTAGAGATTTCCTTACAGAAAGGATATCCTCAAAAACAGGTTCACAACACCATTCAGTTCCCAAATTTTACAAGTTAATAGCTTGAATCAGAGACAAGTTGTCCGATTAAAAAATGACATTGTTTAAGTTATTATTATCAGCATAACAGACAGCTTCAAACATTGCTTTAGCTTCAGCAAAAAGAGAGGAAGACGCTTGAATTGATTTGCATGTCCCATCAAGCAAGATGCCACTTGAATCTCTAACCACAAAGCTTATAGCAGCATTTCCATCATCCTGCGAGAAAGCACCATCAGTATTAATTTTAATAAAGTCATCAGGAGGGGGAGACCATATCTTCTTCGTATAATCATGTTTGCTTGAGGAAGACAAGCATGTATTTCATCCATTAGCAAACCAAAATTCTGAAATGGTTGCCTCAGCTAAACTGAAGATTGTTACAGCATCTAGAAATTTAGCTTCATAAATAAAATTATATCTACCTTTCCAGATATACCACATAATCATTGCTAGTTTGAGTTTAATCCATCCATCTAAATTAACAGAATTTTATAGTTAGTAAGTCTTGAATTTTATAGTTGGCCAATAAAAAGGGTTTTGATTTTATTTGATTTTATTTTAAAGTATTGGACAATTTTTACAAAATTTTTTTACAAATAGGAAATTTTTGTATGTCAAGTTTAATTTGTTTGCTAAAAACCTAATTTGTATTAATTAAAGAAATTGTAAAATAGAACGAAATTCTGATAATGAATAAACCCATGAGCCACGGGTGAACCCAATTAATAAATCTCGAAAGTTCACCTAAAATCAAGTCCACTTACCAGAATTTTACCAAAAAAAGAAGTCCACTTACCCGAATTTTTTTTTTCGGGTAAGACTATAATTTTGTTTTGTGACTTTTTTTTTTCCTTTTAACTCTCAAGTGTGAATAATGTCATCTCAATTACTTAATTAAAAAAATAAACGGGTGAAAATGTAAAATAATTAATGTAAACACTGCCGAATAGCAAATTAAACAATACTAAAACAAAACGAGCCTAACGTGACCTGGACTAGTGCGTTGTCACTGTCAATTTTTTTTTTCGCGTATGCACTCGGTATCCTGGAGCTTGCCTCACTCGAGCTGTGAAGACTTCAACGTGGCCCAGACTAATCCGGATCGAGGCCTGACAGGCACTACAAGGGTGGGCGCTCCTACCACACCACGCTGCTGCATTCCCACGTCTCGAACTCAAGACCCGTGGTTAAGCTATAACGACTCCTGTCAGTCAATCTAAGTGCTCGTTGGTGTTGTCACTGTCAATTTTAAGCCCGAATAACATCAGATTGTATTGTAAGCCTAGTTAATTGGTGATAATCAGAGTAGTTAGCCGAAGTAATTTTGAATAAATATGTTTATTTTACTTTCATAAAAAATTACTTGCCTCAATTATTTTAGTTTCAAAATTTTACTCTAGCACCGTTTATTTCTTACAAGTTTTAGTTTCCCTGCATACTAATGCCTTAAAGTAAATGCATTTGTTATTTTTATGAAAACCAAACGTTCAGTTATACAAAAATAAATTAAAATAAATAAAATTTGTAAAAATAAAGTTCGATAAAAATAAGTTTGTTATATGTTGTTATATTTGCTTAATTTTTTTACAAAATTATAGTTTGACAAAAAAATATATTTAGATTATAAGAATTAAAAATACTTTTAAATGTATAATATAATTCAGTATCCCCTCATTTTTCTAAAACCATGATTTTACTAATATAAAAGTAATTATCTCCTTCCTGTTCCAAAATCACAATTTAACCCACTTTTCATTTTTTAAAAGGACAATTTATATTTGGTCAAACATATCTTTTTGGAAAATCATGATTTACTTTTAAAAAATGTAAAATAAATAGGCCCCTAGTAACATGGAACAAAACTTTATAAATTGAACTTTGTAGATACAAATTAAATGATAAAATAATTAAGAAGGGCATCTTTTTCGGGGGAAAAAAGTGTTTACTCCTTCTTACTTCAACTAGAGAATGAGCTTCATGTATTAGTAACTTTCTATAATCTTTTCCTGATCATTCTTTCACACATGAAGGCATTTTTTAAGAGACTAGTTCTTTAGTGACCAAACTCTTACTGCTGAGTGAGTGCTTCATTTTTTCTTGTTCCTAGAGCGTCCTTCCTTTGTTTTGTTTTACTGCCATTTCGGGCTTGTTTGGTAACTTGTTCAAAACCATATTTGAGGGCCAAAATGAGTTTAGAGCATTTTTAGATATGTTTGGCTACCAAAAATGATCATGTTTGAAACTTGGTTTCTCCTCAGAACTCCATTGAATCAGAGGCAGCTGACACCTACTTCTCCGTTACCTCAATCATGGTTTAACACGGTTGCGGTTAGAAGAATTTTGTTCCCGCGCTGGAGCTCCAAATCTTAAACCAAAGACATTCAAGAGCAAGAAAGATCTAAAACCAAATGCATTTGAGAAAGATCATTGACAGTCTTCGTGCTCGATGTGCCTCCGATTCTGTTGCTGGACCTCATAGATCGAGCACCCCACTTTTCATGTCCCAAACCAATGGAAAGAGGATGGTGGGGAGGCTGAAAATGGAAGGGGATAAAGAGAAGACGATGAATATGGTGAAGAGGAGGGAGGATAAAGAAGAAGACGGTGAATAGTGGAAAGAAAGAAAGGTAAGAGCTTGTTTGGTGGGATGAAATTAGGTGGAAAGGAGATGAGGTAGATTAATTAATATAAAGTCAGATAAAAATTGACTAATAAAAATAAGAAAAAGTAGAAAAACTGAAAAAATAAAATTTGCATTAAATTCTTTCTATCTAATGACCAAAATGCTCCTTCAAAATTTTAATCTCTATGAATCATGACTTGCAAGAAAATGTTTCATCACATATAATATGTTTCTAGTTTAATAAATGCAAATTAAATTTTAGTTCAAGAAAATTAAATTAATCATAGAATAGAGATTATGTTTAATTTGAAGAAAAATTATTAGTTAAAATGATAAAAATAAAAAAATAAAACACAAGAAAATAATTTTAAACTTTCATTTTTTTTAGATAAACATAGACACATATATATTAAATAGATATTGAAAAAAGAAAATTTATTTATTAAAAGTTGAAAAAAAATTATTGCACTAAAAATGCTTTTAATTAAAGTTATTCAAATATAATCACTTTTGTCAAAATCAATTTTCATATAAATTATCTGAATATAAATACGTTAGTTCAAAACTAATTTTTAATATAACTATATTTCTGTCAAAACTTATTTTTTACTAACTAAAATACAAATGGGTACTTTGACTCTTTTGGCCATCTTTGTTGGGTTTGGACATGTGCCATTTTTCTTAGTTGAATAAATTCTTCCCGTTTCATATGAAAAAAATTCTATAATCTTCACTCTTTTTTCTCATTGTGGTCACTTTCCATAATATTTTGGTGGATGTTATTATAAGTCATTTTGCAAAATGTACAAAGCATTAAATTATTATTTTTAGATTTGCCCTTATTTATTAAATATGCTTGAGAGAAAATTCATGCGATTCATATTATAAGATGCCCTTTAGAATTTTTTTTATTAATAATATAAGATGTTATATGTTAATTTATCATTTTTACCCCTCATTTATATTATTATTAATCTTGTAATTTGGTTATATTTAATGTAATTTATTATAAATTACTTTAATAATGATTACATTCTCTAATTAATATAGATAAAAAAGAATTTTTGAGTTCTGTTGAAAGTTTAAGGATGTACTAATAAATTTTTCTTCAAAATGTGTAAAATTGTTTATAATATTATATATTTTGGACCAAAGGGAATAGTAATTAAGATAGATGTTAAAATTTAATGAATTAAATTGAGTATAATATTGGAATGATATGGTAACTTTTGATAAATTTAAGACTTTTCAGGAATTATAACTAATTTTCTTAATATATATGAACTATAAAATAGTTAAATTGAACCTATATTAAAGATTGAAACGAGTATAATGATAATATATTGATTAATTGCTATTTGGACCTTTTTTTTAAAGGTTGTTAAATATTACGCTTCTCGTTTCAAAATAATTATCACTTTAAAATTATACACTCAAATTAAGAAAGTTAATAAATTATTTAAAAATTAATAAAATTTAATTGTATTTTATTATAATAGCCTTATTAATTATGTAATATTTTTTATATTCCCCTTTTCTTTAATTATTATTGAAGGGTAAATTTATAAAAATAATTAATGTTGTTTTGAAAATTGTAAAATAACTAGAAAAAATATTCAAAATATAAATTATTTTGAAATGAAAGGAGTGTGATTTTGAATAAATCCAAAAGTTTCATGCAGCCTTTTCTATCCCTCTTTGTAGGTAATTTTTTGAACTTATAAAATACAAAAAAATTATTAAACTTCCACACTTAAGAAAAAGAAAAACAATCTCTGTCTATTAATCCAATCACCATCTTAGATCCTTTTTGTAATTCATTAATTCATATATTAATGAGAAAATTTAATTCTTACAAAAGAAGAAAAAAATCATTTAGGCCTTGTTTGGCTAATAGCATAGATTTTTAATGTAATAGAAATGGAAATGTGGAAAACATGTTTGGTATGCATAGTAATGAAAACAAAATACTCCCTTTGATTTTAAATATAAGCAAATTTTAGGGGGGGAGTTGGTTCAAAATATAAAAAAAAAATGTCGGTTTCCATAGCAATAAATGTTATATTCCAAAATATAATTCATTAATTAATTTAGTATAAAGGAAAAAAACTATTAATTAAGGGCAATTTTGAAAAAATGTTTTGTTACAAATTAAATGAGTTTAAATATCTTTTTATATTTGAGACTAGGAGGAGTTTTTTTTTAGTGATGTTTGATAGAATAGGAAAAATAAGAATTGGAAATAATTCAAAATGAAAATGCTAAATTGCTCCTTATATATCCTTAAATTTTGGCCAAAAAATTAGAAAGTAATTTGATAAGGTCATTTTTGAGTTTTCACATTGATTGCATGGAGATCTCTCTAACTAGGGATTAAGCAAATCAATTATGAATTGAAAAACTGCGTCATAATCTCACATTTTTTTCCCCACATTCCAAACCATGGAATCTCTCATATATATTTCCATACAGCATAGTTAACTTTATCATGTAAGAAAAATAAAGGCCTGACTGTGATGGTATCGTTTGGAACTCACAAGGCAATTGGATGATGGGGTGTCAAGAGGGGCTAGGATTCATGCAGAGCACTGAAGTGGAATTAGCTGCAATTAAACTCAGTTCCAAAGTTGCCCTCTTTTCTTTTCCTTTTCTAGTTTGTCTGTTCCTTGTTTCTTTTAATTTCTCAAGCTTAGGCTTGCCTTTCCATTCCCAAAAAAAAAAAAAAAGAGGCCCTAATACAAAAGCATCTAGATTTCAAATAGGAATTATAGTTCCATTTCTTTTGAGGTTTGATAATTCATTCACACTAGGGAAATTGTTGAATTGTCAAAGTAAACGAAACCACAAAAATCAATGGTCAAATTTTCTTCGCCCCATTAATTAGTTTGATACGTGAAATTTCATCTAACAACAGAAAAAAGAAAGAATTAGACAAAATAGGTGATATCCTCACGTCATCAATATGCGCATTCATTGAAACAGAGAAAACTACAGAAGCGTGATTTGAAAAGAAATAGGAATGGCTCAGCATGTTTGAACTAACCATGAAAAGCAAACACGATGATAGAGAAGGGCTTGATTTTTCCTGTCTAATTTCCTCATATTTTATATATTGAACAGGGAAATTTATGTGAGAAAGCAAGAGATACAAGTCAACACGCCAAGACTCAAACGCATGTTAAGTTTGAAAAATTGAATTGAATAATGCTTCTTGGGCGAGAGGCTTCTGATTCTTCTCCATTCTTAAATTTTGTGGTCACGTCATGTGGGGTTTGTTTTGTTCAGCGACCCAAGTCTATCTCCGACTCTGTAAATTACGTCCATGTCATGTACCAAAACATGCACGACCCCGAAAATGGGTGAATACAGAAACCTTCAAGAGCAAGCTGTGTGCCCACGATGCTATACATGTTAAGAGATTTACCTCTTGCAGAAACGGACGAATAATAAATGCAGCGAAAAATGTTCAATATAATTCACTCCCAGGATGCATATATAATTCTGATGAACTCACTTGTTTCCTAAGACGTCATGGTGTCCGATAAAAAAGGCTGAATTGTTAGATGTTTGGACTAATTGGGCTGATTTCAAAATTTGTAGCTCAACGCTCTACATGCAAGACTTCAACAATCTTGATCTTAATTTCAAGTTAGGAATACATAAGGTTGTAATTGCTCCACTGTGCGCATTTGACCAATCATTGATGGATTCGATTAGGTGAACTGCATGCATCGATGTGAAAATGAGAATCATTCTGTAATTCAATTCTTTGGGCGAAAGCTTGATTGTTTTGATTATTGTTGACAGAGATGAGCAACAAAAGCTTGCAAAACTGTAACTTTTTTCTTTTTGGGGACAGATGCAACTGCTACCACGTTGAAACCATCCAGTTTGAAGCAATGAAGTAAAGAACTAGTATACTCTAGTGCTACGTGTCCACTGCTGATTGGCCTTCTTACAAATATGTACGGATTGGGGCTCCTTTTTTCCATGTTACCCTTTGCCTTAAATTCTGCAGAATGGCCAAAGCCATGGTCATTACGACATTACTGCAGCAACATTTGTTGAACAAGAGCGAGGGAGAGAGCAAATTGAAGTTGAGATAGTGAAAATGGGAAGATGGGGTTGGTGGTGGCTCTCATCTTTATCATCTCTCAGCCCCCACCTTCAAGAAGGGTTACCGTATACCGTTGCTCTTAATTAGTTTACTGACTCTGTACTGTATAATGCAAATTCTGTTCTACTTAGTTAATTAATGATGTTACAATAGTAGTAGTAATAATAGTGGGGAATGGCATCTTTCTCTTCCTTTCTTCTTTAATTAATGTGTCGTACAGTTTCCAGTTGGATGAATATAGTGGAGTTATTTACGCCATTTGTTAAAATGTGGCTCGTTCATTCTCTTATATCTAAATTTTTATTTTACATGAAATCTTTGAGTTCGATTTTGCCCTCTATTTTTACTAATTGGGTCAATGGTTTTCCTCCACACATTTTTGGTCTCATTTATAGCGTAGGATTGCAAATCTTGCTTGACCTTGTCCGCGCAGGGCTCTATCGCTATTATAACAGTGTCATTGTAAAGGACAACATTGAATTGAATCCTCAGGCAGACGATGGCCACAAGCTTCTGTTTCCGTACCTCTGTGGTCTGTACTGTATATTAAAGAAAATAGAATATCCATTTGCTTACAAATAACGAAAATGTATATATATATATACATGCACAAAAGGAAATGCCTATATATATATATATATATATGATGATCAACAATGTGCGTTAAACTTCTGCAATGACATATCCAGTACTCAACAACCACATTTACCTTTTCTTCAATCCCAAAATAGTATCCCTCTTATTCTTAATATAAGATCCTTTTAACTGAATTACGCTGATTAAGAATTAGAGTTAAAACTAATTAACTATCTCGATTTCTCTGAAAATCCCAATATTTTTCCAAAACTACCCTTATTTAAACTCTCTCTCTTTCTCTTTGAATACATTAAAAAGGGACATTTTTCTAAAAATATATAATAAATAATACCTTATATATTGTAAAGGGTCTTATATTTAGGACCAGAGTAAAAGATCCTATATATAGGATCGGAGATAGTAATAAATAAGAGCAAATGTCCTATATTCTCTAAGACACTGCATTAACGGTCCATAATAGATAGATACTCGTATAGAATGATAGTATAAAGAAAAAAATGAGAAATATTCAATTCACCAGATTATTTCCCATCATCAATAATACATTAAAGTGCTATCATATCTGATTCTCAACTTTGAAAATTAAGCTAATTAATATAGCAAACAAACAAATTTCATATAATCATAATCCTAGCTACAAGACAATTGCAACCCACTTCAGGCTCAAGTGATCCAGTGAACCATCAAGGTAACATACAAGCTTCATATTCTTATGAGTTCTAACAAAAAATATATTACACCTCCCTACTAAACTCAATATCAAAAGCAGACTAGTGATCTTCTTCTTCTTCTTCTTCTTCTTTCCTGGTTTCATAACCATGGTTTTGCAAGTTAAAGCACGCGATTGAATGCAGGGCCTATCATATCATATCAACACAATTGGGAGATCGGTGAATATACTCCATTTCATCATATGGGTCGGATCAGAATGTGGGGAAGCTCCCGTTGATTGTGCGGTGAACTTGAAGTGACATGGAAAATAGGGGGGAAAGACACACTTATTGATAGTTGACTGTGTTATTAATTATTAACATTATTCATAAATATATATATAGAAGAATTAAAATTAGAAATTAACCATATCCTAAGTATAAATTTTATTACGCTACATTTTCACGAAAATAACACCATCCGAAAACAAAAAAGTGACAAGTTCTATTAGCAATATTTAAGTTGACTAATTCCAATTTATTTCCTTTTGATATATATATATATATTTTGGTTTACCATGCTTTTGAAATATATATTCAAACACACAAGTATCCAACCTCAAGTGACTTCCGGATTTCACTAAAAAAAAAGTGGCTTCCGGATTCACAATCAGATGAAAAGAAAAGAAAAGAAATATTTGTACGCAAAGGGATTACAAATAGGCTCAATTGGTGGTGTGAGTAGTAAATATAACCAGAACCGAAATGTAAGAATGAAAGGGGATATTGCAAGATGTGTAAACATATACACACAAATCAAGAAAATAAAAATGAACGGCGAGGATTAATTCGTAATAGATGGTTGAGATGTGTTTATTGATTAGTAGATGACATGGCTTATTTTGGCACGTAGGATGTCATTGAACAGTTGATAATCAATGAGGTGGTGATATTTTATGAGAGCAGAGAGAGAGAGCACTTGCAAAAGGCAGATGGGGGAAGTTGATGAAAGAAGTAAAACAAGGGTGACTTTCGGTTATCAACTTGGTTGGGAAGTTGATAGGCTCATTTTCCTTTAGACAAAGCCAAAGCATCTGTCCTTTCCAATTCAATTACTACTTACTTCTCTCCGAAGTAGTCTTCTTCTAGTCTTTTTGGATTTGAAAAAATAAGCACTCATGGACTCACAAGTGCTTATGTGATAGATTTACCAAACAGAAATAGCTTTTTAATAAGTACTTATGTCTTAAATAAGTGCTTATGGAAAAAGCTGATTTTTTCAGCGTATGATAATCACTTATCCTCCCATAATCACTTATTTCATTTTTCCTTCTCAATATCCACCCAATAATCACTTAAACCCCAATATCCAAACACACTTCTTTTCTCAAAATCACTTATGAGGTAAAAATATCCAAACACAAATCACTTTTGACATAATCACTTATTCTCATAATCACTTATACATAATCTAATCCAAACACACCCATCCTCCTCTCGAGAATGAATTAATTAAATAAAATTAAAATAAAAAAGAAAAATCCAAGGGAGAAAAAGGATCCTCGTACAGTAGAGGGACTGCGTGTGTGCGTAGTACAATGCGCGTCCAAAGCTGATGCACAGTACATTTATTTTCCGTACAATAAAGATGTGGCCAGTGCAGAGATTCTTAGTTACTCACTGTCCTGTCCGGTTGTCCTAAGTCAATTATTGTTTTTACTTACTTCTCTCGGAAGTATTCTCAAAGGCGGAGACCAAGACCAAGGCCAAGACGAGTTATATATATATATATATATATTTGCTGTGCACGTATGTACAGGCTCGGCTTGCATTATTTGTTTGTGTGAAAGAAACATAATATCAGGTTGAGTCGATCCTTGTGTTGTGTGTGATATATACTGATAAATTGTGATCTGTAAGTGAAGTGAGGAAGAATAGAGAATGAGGAGTCCGAAGGAGCACATTGAGGAGATCCGAAGGAACAAGTTCTACATCGGAGAGACAACCTACCCCTCCGCGTTTCGGGATCTTCACGCATCCACCAAGCTTCTCTCTGCCCAACTCTATGCTTCTGATGTTCATTTTCATATGGAGCTCATTCAGGTGATCTCATTCTCATTCTTCCCCCTCTCTCCAATCCATCTTCCTTCGTTTCTGTTGGTGTTCTGTTTTTTACTCCGTACGTACCTGCTGCTTCATTCCTTATATATTATTGCATTCCTCAAATAATCTTAACCCAACCTCTTAATATGCTCAACTTTACTCCTATTAATTCTGTAACAAGGAATGTCTCTGTATATCGCTTATCATATATGTAGTGTTGGAAATTTTGTATGTGCAAATTATCTAGTTAATTACGACATTTCGTTTGCACTGATTCTCAATGGAAATCCCGTTTCATCGTATAACCATATACGTTTTAATTTTAGCAATTAAATATATTTAATTCTCTACAAATCACTAATTCAGAAAGCAAATGATTTGGAAAGATATAGAGTCTACAAAGTGCAAGCAACTTGTCCAAAATAAGTGGAGCAAAAACCACAACACACATCGTCCGTCATCATATTATATTTAATCTTATTATAATTATAGTTTCGATGAAATTATATTATAACAATTATTTTGATTAAAAATAAAACTGTGCTGCACATATAAATGTTATTGTAAATACTTCATTCAATACTCCATGGTATATGTCAATTTGAATTTCCAGCATTAGCCACTCAATTCAAAATATAATTTATTTTTTAAAAATTTTTTTAACTCAAAATATAAGTTCTATTTAATAATTTTCAGGACATTAAATATTTTTGTTTTATTTTATTTTTATCTATAATTAAATATAAGAGAGATGACAAACTTTAAATGTAATACATTAAATAAGGATACTACTAAAAATAATATATTTTTTTATATTTAATGAGTAAAACTAATTTCCATGCAATTAATTAAATATGACTTATATTTTGAATTGAAGGGAGTAATTATTTACTATTTTTTCTATTTCTATGCAAATTTTATTATTATATTAGTTGATTAAGGATATTACATTATTTAAAAAATGTGTTATTTTAGTTATATAAAATAAGTGACTCAAAAAATATTTCATTCTTATTTTCCTTTTTCAAATCAATTTTCTTAATTTTTTGTATGTTTTTTATGAATGAAAGTTTAAGTATTTTTTAAATGTAATTTTTAAAACCTTGATTAATTCAAAAATATTTTTTTTTTATTTTTGATTCCCAAAATTTTTTCTGAAATAATAATTTAATTTTTTTTAAATATGAAAAATAAAACGTAAACTATTATAGATCCTAGGTCTTCCAAGAGTGCTTGTTTAACCAATTTAATTTTTGAAATTACTATATCATGTTAAGTTGCTAACCCACTGAACTGTGATGGAATAATTAAGTATTAAATAAGCATACATTGAAAAATTTGTATAATATTAAAAATAAGGATTAAAATAAAAAGGAAAAAATAAGATTATTTTGAAATTTTTTAATTAAAAATATTTTATAAATTATAATTATAATTAGATATACAAAATCTACAAGTAGAAAAATATTTTTAATCCCTTAATTTTACATCATTTTTCATTTTAATCTCTTAATTCTATTTGTTTCTTTTTAACCCTACAGCTTTCAAAATATAATTAAAAGTTTTCTTATTACTAATATATTCAATTATATTAACAAAAAATGCTCTCAAATGTTAACAAAACATTCCCAACTCTTACACATTTATTCAACTCATATTTTTTGACAAAAAATATTAAAATTAAAGTTTTGTTTAGAAGTAAGTTATTTGTAACTATTTATTTTTAATTTTTTTAATTTAATTTAAAAATATTTTAAATCTAAAATTAAAGAATACAAAATGATATTAATGTCTTGGTAATGAAAATTGACATGTGTTAATATTAAATAATATTTTTTCGGTATGTGATAATATTTTCTCAGCATTTAAGGTTAATATAGGTAACAGGGTTATTAATAGGAAAAATTTTAATTATATTTTAAAAATTAAAGAATTGAAAATAAAAAAAAATAACATTAAAAGATTAAAATGAAACTTAATATAAAATTGAGAAACTAAAAATATGTTTTTGCCAAAATAAAATGCAAAGGTGTATATTTATTAGTTTAAGTGCCAAAAAAAATTAATGAATTAAATAGTTTGTAATTTTGTACTTTCTCCATCCTATTTATATGGAAAAATTTCTTCTTTTGATGATTCTAAATATAAGGAGAAAATGATTTAATGATGCATTAAATTTTTATTTTTAAAAAATTATCTTTAATTAATTATGTGAAAGGAATTAATTATATTAGTGATTCAAATTAGTATTAAATTAAATAAAAATATTTTTTTAAAAAAATTAAAATATAAAATAACTTAATTAATTTTATCTAATTAAAATTATTTTTGTGAATATTTATGAAGTAGGTTTTTCTTGTTGTCAATGGATGTGAGTGAATGGAAGGGAAGTGACTAATTTGTACTGGAGTCATAAAAAGTTGTTGGTTCCTTAAAAAGTTTATTTTCTCTATCTTTTGACTAAAACTGTACTATCAAAAGAAAACTACCTCCGGTCCTATTTATAGGACCTTTTACCTTGATTCTAAATATAAGATCTTTTACAATATACGAGGTAGTATTTATTATATATTTCCAAAAAAATGTCCCTATTTAATGTATTCAAAGAGAAAAAGAGAAAGATTAAATAAGGGTAGTTTTGGAAAAACGTTGAAATTTTTTAAGAAATCGAGGTAGTTAATTAGTTTTAACTCATTTTCTTAATTCGCGTGATTCGGTTAAAATGGTCTTATATATAGGACCAGAGGGAGTAAGTTCTAGGCTTCTAGCCATTAGATATGATATAATCGACGGCTACAAAGCAGTGTAAGCATTTGCTCTCACCCCTGTGGGCTGTGTCAACTTTAATTAATCAACTCCCTTTCTGTCTCACCACAACCAATGAACCATTACCATTATATATATGTGTGTGTGTGAACCAATACTCTATTTCGTTGATAAGCTTTCAAAAATAATTTGAGCATAGAATCTCATCATGCTTCATGCCATGTATTCCTCATTTAATCTTCATGTTGCATTGCAAAAATATCAACACGGAAAAAGAGCTGTGCATGAATTATTTTACATTTTAAATAAATTTATGGAACGATGAGATCATATTATAGTGTTATATATGGTGATTGATTCACTAACATCGCTGACTTGGATTGCCGTTACAGAATGCAGAAGATAACCAGTACGATGAGAAAGTGGCTCCAACGCTTCAGTTCATCATAACATCGAAGGACATAACAGCCACAGGAGCTCCAGCCACATTACTCATTCTCAACAATGAAAAAGGCTTTTCTCCCGAAAACATCGACTCCATCTGCAGTGTTGCACTGTCCACCAAGCAGGGCAAAAGAAGAAATGGGTACATTGGGGAGAAAGGTAATTTCTTACTCTTAAAATTTCCTTAATATAGCATGTCTTTTTAACAAGAACTAGTTCAAGAGCTTTCAATTAATCATTACGAAGCCTAGATAAATTGTACTTCATATAAATAACTATAATTTTCAATTTTGATAACTCATTAACTCATCGTGAGTTTGTTCAGAGTGTGAGGGAATGAATATATTATATATACGAAGAGGGTTTTAGTTTTTTCTTTGTGTACAACAATTTGTGCATGCTTCTGTTTCATAAACAGCATTTGAAGTCATGCTGATTGAAGCTTTATTATGGTTAAATTGCAGGAATTGGTTTCAAGAGCGTATTTCTAATTTCTGCTCGGCCTTATATTTTTAGCAATGGATATCAAATACAGTTCAATGAGGAGCCTTGTCAGCATTGCGGTGTCGGATTTATAGTTCCAGAATGGGTTGAAGAGAACCCAACTCTTCAAGACATAGAGCAAATATGCGGAATGGGTGATTCCCTTCCAACCACAATCTTTGTACTGCCTTTGAAGCCTGACAAAGTGGATCCAGTGAAACAACAGCTCTCCAACATTCATCCAGAAGTTCTTTTATTCCTTTCAAAAGTCAAATGCCTTTCAGTGAGGCAACATAATGAGGATTCTAAGCTCAATACTGCCTTAACCATTTCAAGTGAGGTTGATTTTATGACAAGGAAAAACATGAATGCTGAGTCCTACACACTCCATCTCTCTACTAAGGAAAATGATGATTTTGAAGAAGAATGTATGTACCACATGTGGAGGCAAAGGTTTCCTGTAAGGCCAGAAAATCAAGTAGACTCAAGAAGGGATGTGGAGGAGTGGTTGGTCACATTAGCCTTTCCAAATCAAGAGAGGCTCAATAAGGGAAAGAGTTCACCTGGGATCTATGTGTTTCTTCCTACAGAGATGATAACAAACTTTCCTTTTATAATTCAAGCAGATTTTGTGGTGGCTTCATCAAGGGAGACAATTCTCTTGGGTGACAAGTGGAACCAAGGTATACTTGACTGTGTTCCATCTGCTTTCATGGATGCATTCAAATCACTTGTTATAAAAGGACCTGACGCACCTGTGTCAAATTTGACTCGGTTCTTTGAGTTCTTACCCATTGATAGCTCTTCCTATCAGGAGTTAAATGATGTGAGGGAGAAAATCAAAGAAAAGATGATTGAAGAAAGTATTGTTCCTAGTGAGACAAACTCGAAACAAAAGCACTTTTATAAGCCACGTGAAATTGGCAGACTGTTGCCTGCTTTTTGGGATATTTTGGCAAAGGCTCGAAAGCATGAAGTAAACTTGGATAACCTATCATCCCATGATATTTATATCCTAAGTTCTTCATTTGATCGAGTTCAATATAATCACATACTGGACTTCTTGGGTGTAAAACCAGTCAACAAGGAATGGTATGCAAAGTGTATACAGAGTTCTAATCTTGTGATGGGAGTACCAGAAGATGTCTACTTCCAGCTTTTGTTATTTATTGCTGAGAATTGGGGGTCCAGCATCTGGTCCTCCAACATGAAGTTCATTCCACTAATCAAATATGTAGGTTCGGATGGAAATCTGTCCTATTTCAATCTTAATGAATGCAGAAGGAACCATAGTTCTGTGGAGATTCTCTTAGCTGATCTGAATCAATCTTGTCCTATCTCCTGGCTGATTGATTGGAACAAGGAATTCTCTTGTGCAGGCAATCGTTATTTTATGCCAAAAACCACACAGGAGGCAATGCACCAGTTCCCTCAGAAACAGACTTTATTGGGATGGTTGAAACAAGAAATTAATATTTCTATTTTGGGTGCATACGATTACGCAAATCTCATTTGCGATTCTATCAGCAATGACTGCCACCTTGCCCTTGCATATTCACACTTCTTATATCATTCATTCTCAAAAGGATATTTGTCAAAGTGGCAGGTTAATGAGCTGTGTAATTCCATGCCGTTAATAGACAATTATGGTCGAGTGTCTTCATGCAGGCAGGGGGTTCTTGTGCCTGCAAAAATGAGCAAATGGGCAGATTTGATTGTTTCTAATCCATGGAGAGATGAAGGCTATGTTGAGTTGAAAGAAGACTATTTGCACTCATGTACCTATGCTGGCCAACATACCCGCCAGAAGGACCTAATGGGCTTCCTTGAGACTTACGTTGGAGCTTGTGACATTCCTCATATATCTCCTCCAAATGCTTGGTTTTCTGCTGTGAATACACCTTTGACAAAGGAAAATGCTTTCTTGTTTTTGGATTGGATTAGCAATCTGAAGTATAGGGGAGTTCTACCAGAGAGATTCCTGAAATCCATAAAGGAAGGTAGTTGGCTGAAAGTTACAGTGGATGGATACAGGCCACCTTCACAGTCATTCTTAATTGACTCAAAATTGGGAAACCTTCTGCAAAATGGATCTATTCTTGTTGACATTCCACTGGTTGATCAGAAATTTTATGGGGATAAAATATGTGAGTACAAGGAAGAGTTGAAAACAATTGGAGTGATGTTCAGCTATGAGGAGGCGTGTGCATTTATTGGGAAAGAACTCATGTCTCGCGTAGCTTTTTTCACTTTAAACAGAGTGCAAGTTTTCTCTATTCTTGAATTCATCAGACATTTGAGGCAAAGTTTTGTTCCCTTGGACGAGTTTCTGGGCAGCATAAAAAATGGAAGGTGGCTAAAGACCTGTCATGATTACAGGTCTCCTGATGAATCTGTCTTGTATGATTATGAGTGGGAAACTGCATCGCAAATTAGCAATATCCCTTTCATTGATCACTCTTACTATGGTGAAGAAATCTATAATTTCAAGGACGAACTTCAGTTGCTGGGCGTGGTGGTTGGCTTCAATGGAAGGTACCAACTTGTTATTCAGCACCTAAAATCACTCTCTGATATTGATTGGACAGCCGAAGCTGTTATTTTGATGTTAGAATGCTTACATTTCTCGGACGTCACTGGCACGCTTGTTAATGTGCTTCAAGGATCAAATTTCTTAAAGACGAGCAAGGGTTTCAAAGCTCCACATGACTGTTACTTATATGATCCTATATGGGGTTGTATTCTAGAGGTATTCAGTAGTTTCCCTATGATTGATCTTGAATTCTATGGAGATAAGATCATGACTTACAAATGGGATCTAAAGAAAATGGGAGTGGTGGTTGATTTTGAGGAAGCAATCATAGCACTTGGTGTTGTTTTTGAGCAGAGGGCATCCCAAACTTTCTTTACTAAACAGCATGTCGAATCATTTCTCTCATGCTGTAGACAGCTGAAGAGAGCTGAATATGAATTTCTTCCAAAATTTTCTAGAATCTTAAGAAAAGCTAAATGGTTGCGGACTCGGCTTGGTGATTGTAGGCCTCCACATGATTGCATTTTGTTTGGTCCAGAATGGGAATCTCTCTCTGCAATTACTCGTCTCCCTTTCATTGATGATAGTGATAATTTCTATGGCAAGGTGATACATGAGTATAGGGACGAACTGCAGAGCATAGGAGTTGTTACTGAAGTGAAACATGGATTGAAGTTAATCTCTACCAGTTTGAGGTTTCCTTCAGATCCTTCCTCCATAACTCCTGAAAATGTGTTTTCATTGCTGGAATGCGTTCGCTTAATGAAGGAGCGTCATCAAATCTTTGAAGATGACTTTACTAAACAGTTGTCGAGAAAATGGTTGAAGACCCATCTTGGCTATGAGATTCCAAATAGATGTTTATTGTTTGCTTCTCAGTGGAATTTGGAGCCAACGGATGGACCCTTCATTGATGAGAATTTTTATGGGCCGCAAATTGCATCTTACAAGAAAGAACTCATTGCCATAGGAGTTATTGATGATCGGGAGAAAGGGCTCTCATTAATGGCTAGTTACCTTGACTATGACTACCATTCTGAATTTTCTGTCATGGTACGAATTTACAGGTACTTGAGTGAATCTGATTGGAAACTGGAGAGAGGAACTGCTAACAGGAAAATGATTTGGATTCCAAATGGAGATAAGAATGGAGAGTTCGTCAATCCTGAAGATTGTGTCATCCGTGACAAGGATAATCTTTTTAGTTCAAGGTTCAATGTTTTGGAGAGACACTATGAAGAGAAGTTACTTCGTTTTTTCTCCTCAGCTATGAACGTGCGAGACAATCCTCAGGTTGATGACTATGTAGAGCTTTGGAAAGAATGGGAGATTTCGATTGAACAACTTTCTCTTGATAATTGCTGCAAGTTCTGGAGTTTTATTTTGAAGCACTGGAGCCAGATGACAGAGAAAATGCTTGTTGATAGCTTGATGAAATTACCTGTTGCATCAGGCTCTGATGGAATACTTTTGTGTGACAAGTCTGATGTTTTTGTTGCTGATAACCTTTATCTGAAGAATCTTTTTGAGCAAGAGAGAGTATTTGCCTGGTATCCTCAGCGAAGCTTGCAATCATTGGACGGGTTCAAACTACTAGATATCTATAAGAAAATTGGTGTCCGCACTATATCTGAATCCGTGCAGAAGGAAGAATCAATCCTACTAGATTGCGTAGAACTGAAAGAGGTGGAGCCAAGGAACATTTTCATTGGAAAGGGCTTGGCTAAGCTTATTCTTAGTTTTCTTGCTTGTTCTAGCCTTAAAATGGAAGTGAAGAAGAGGCACAAAGCTGTTCAAGGTCTTCTTGACCTTAAAGTTTATGAGATGACCGAGCCAATCACTGTAAGCTATAGTTTGTCACTATCATCAGGGAAGACCATTGCTAAAAAAGCGAACAAGATGATGCGTTGGGAAAATTTCAATCTTTTCATCCAGCAGATGAACCTGGAAATTGGAAATGCAGGTATGATCAAATATGCTACACATTTCTCGGAAGCAGTCTCTGTGGGCATATTATGTGAGAATGTTGATCATGTACACGCTCTTTCTGAGCTGATCAAGCTAGGATTTCTGCTGAAGTTCGATGAGGAAGCAGTTGACTTCCTGATGAAGTCTAAGGATTTGCAGATTTTCTTGGAAGATGAGGACTTCCTCAATGAAGCCTTCCCATATAACTAGGTTTGCTTGAAATAGTTTTTAGTTTGCTTGCTCCTTTTTGATTCTGCAGCAGAGTCAGTGTTATTCAATTTGATGAATTGTCGAAGATTTCTCGTGTTTGTCCTGCTGTGCTTATACATTACATATTCGGACAATATAAAATGAGGTGCTGGCATGTAAGACTTGGAAGAGCTACTTCCTACTTGCAGTTTAATTTGATGATGGTCAATGCTTTCTTAGTGAATCATTATACTAATCACACGTACGTTTACACTGAGCTGCGTTATTCCTTTTCTAGTTTTGAATGTATATATAATGTGGGTGAGAGATAATCATTGACTTATGTGACAGAAAACAGGATTGTGCAGAGGAAATCAATTGCATATTCGGAAGAATCATAAAATACATAATACCCATCACATAAAGAACGAATTAAGACAGGCTAGTTATTATGTTCTGTCTTGATTATATAGAACGCTCCCTAATAATACACTTGATAAGGGGAATTCAGGAACAAAATAAAATATTATGTTTAAATCTGTAAATACAGAGAATAGGCTAGCTGTCTTCATTTTTAGAAACATTTGGTAGGATTGGAAACACTAATTAACACACGTTCCACAATGAGTTTAGACCTGCTGTGCTACAACAGCACCTTATTATAGCTCACAACAAAACTGACAAACGATTTTCTTTTCTTTTTTATTTTCTGGGCTTCATATCCATAATTTTGCAAGTTAAAACATGTGAAATCAATGCAGGACTTACTTTTTGGGCCAGAAATTTCTAACAACTTTTTTAATATATTAAATTGTCTTGCCATTGTTTCACTTGAGACAACATGTTATGTTAGATTGAAATGTTAAAATAATCGTTTTGCTAATCCCATTTTCATTCCACGGTAGATATATTAATTCTTTTTCTCAATTTTTTAAAGTGGTCCAAATAAAACAAGCTAGTTATGTAGTGACTCGGATTCCATCCAATGCATGAATTGAGCATTTTTAATTAATTATTCAATATTCAATATATACTTAGAAGGCAGTGGAAAGTAGAGAACTACTTCCTAAGCTGAAGCCTGAAGTAATAGTTTCAGACTCTAAGTTGTCTGGACTACGCGCATGACTTTTATTTTTTTTTTAAATGTAATTTAATTTTTTGATTAAAATAATTTGAATTTTAGTTTTTCTAATTTTTTTTCACTATAATAATACATTTTCATTTCAATTTTTATTATATTTGCAACAAATCTTAATCTCCAAATCGATCAGCATCATTTTTTCAATTTGAGCAATTTACTAAATTACTTAATTTTATGCATTAATATCAACATGACTTTTTATGTTAAAATTAAATAAGCAAGATACTGTGGCTAAAGGAGAATATGTCGAACTAACTTTAGATATATTGATGATTCTATAAAACATATGCAAATTTCATTTAAAAAAAAATCTTCAAATCTCTTTCTTTGCTTAGCCCTTAGAAGATTTTAAATTTAAAATATTTTTTATTACATTTGATATTTAAATTTTGAATTCAAAATTTTGACTTATCTAACTTTTATTCTATTTCTAAACAAAAGTAATTTGAACTACCAATTATTCAATATATAACATAAAAAATTAGAATCAATTTTACTGTAAATTTACTATTTTTTCACTATTTAAAACATGCATATAGTTTGTTTTATTTGAAACATATGTACATGTGATTTTCTTGAACATTTTATATATGACGTGGTATTTTCTAGTTACTTGAGACTTTGATAGGCTATTTTTCCTCTAATAAGTAATAAATGCACTTAATTTTTTTTTGAATAAAATATACTATGTATAATTCATAAATAATATATATGGCTATAAATATTAAATTTTATATATTACATGTAATTTAAAAATATTTTATTTATTTATAAGGATGATATGATTTATCATAAATTTTAGGTTAACATATTTATATAATATCAATATTAATATGGCCAAAATACATAAAAGGCCCCTAAACTTTAAGTTAGATGCAAAAAAACCCCCTTATCTTTCAAAGTTTAATATTGACCACCTTCACATGTCATTCTCTGACCTATGACCCCCTACTGTTAATACTACCGTTAAATTACTGACAGAATCTGCCACATTAGACTAATGAAGCATATGTGGCATCTCATGCAAAATTAAGTTTCTTTATTATTTTTACCAATGGGTTATATATGTAATTTACTCCCTCAGGCTAAAAATGTCATTTTGACCAAAAGAAACCCTTGTTCCAGCTTGCATCACGTTCGGCTATTCTCTGCGGCAATTGCAGTCCTGGCAGAGACGACAGATTTATCGTTGTATCGCACCGGGAAAAATTGCAAGGTTATTATATTTTCAATGGCAGGTATTTTCTCTTATCTTTAATATAAAATATAAGATTATTTTAATTAAATTATATAAGTTAAAAATTAAAATTAAAACTAATTAATTATCTCAATTTTTCTAAAAATTTTAATATTTTTTTAAAATTACCCTTATTTAATTTTTTTCTCTTTTTTTTTGGATATATTAAATAGGGACATTTTTTAAAAACATATAATAAGTACTATCTCGTATATTGTAAATGGTCTTATATTTAGGATCAGAATAAAAAATTCTATATATAAAATGGGAGGGAGTATTACTATTGTAACGTATTTCTCATCTTTTATGATTTACTGTTAAAGTAAGTAATAGAGGTTGAAAGTTTATTATTTTATTAGAGGGAGTGTATGATGTCGCTTGCTTTCTTTCTGGAAGTAAAAGTCCCTATTCTTTCTCAAACTAAACTATATTCTTTTGGTAACTCTACAGATAAAAAAAAATCTCATAGTACTTTTTCTTCTTTTTTATTTTATTCTATGTTATGAAATTTTCACTTGTGTTCTATTTTTGTTCTTTAAAAAAAATTCAATTTTGCTTCTATTTTGTATTTTATTTTGGTTCTAATTGCTTATGGGAAGAAATAGATACAGTACGCATATGTTGCTCCTTTTTTTTAAAAAAAAAATTTGGCATGTTAATTTACTTATTTTATTTTTTATTTGAGAATCTATAATAAATGTTGACATGAACCAAAATAAGTCTCAACTTTTTTCTTTGTTTTTTAAGTAGGTTGTTGGAATGATGATACAAACTTTAGAAGAGGAGATGGCCAAAAGACAAGTAGATCATAGGGTTGAAGAGGATAAAAGTCTTGAACAAGAGAAAGAGTATGAGAGAGATGAGAAGGATGAATCAAACACTCAAATTGATATGAATGGGTGTGAATTTTTTGATAGTGATGCTGAATAATTAGACTTATTCTTTGAACATTTTAATGGAGGGATAGAGGCAAAAGTTAATCAATGGATGTATGATAGTCAATCAAAAGGATCAAGCAATGGAAGTGCCACGAATGAAGATGTTGTTATTGAAGTTGATGCACATTGTAGACCACATGCTAATGATATCACCTTGGAACCTAGTGATGTCAATGAATATGGATCTAATTGGGATGGACAAGTGCAGTCTAATTATGATGACAGTGATGAGTTGGCAAGCCTAGATGGATCAAGTGATGAAGGCTGAAAACAATTACATAACAAGTTCAATGAAAAAACAAACTTTAAGAGACCAATCAATCTTCAAATTGGTATGAAGTTTGCAAACTTTAAGGTTTACAGGCAAGCATTAAAGCAATATGCCATTGAGAATGGTATCGAGTTCAAGTATATAAAGAATGAAGCATGACGAATTAGGGTAAAGTATAAACATGATTGTGGTTGGATTATACATGCATCAAGGACTCACACTGGAGATGCATTTCACATTAAGTCATTTCATCATAAGGAGCATAATTGTGGATGGGAAAGAGTGAATAAATGGGTGACTGTAGGTTGGTTGTCAAATAAGTACATTGAACACATTAGAGACCAACCAAATTGGAATGCAACAACATTTTCAAGCCAAGTACAAAAGGACTATAATGTTGATATATCAAAGTTTCAAGCATACCGGTCAAAGAGAAAGGCATTAGAAGTGCTTGAGGGTCGTGATGCAGAGCAATTTGCCAAGGTATATGCATATTGTGGAGCAATAATCAAATTTAACCCTGGAAGTACAATGAGGGTTAAGGCACAAGGTTCTCAATTTAAACGATTGTATGTGTGCCTTGATGCATGTAAACAAGGGTTTGTAAGAGCATGCAGACCAATTATATGCGTAGATGGTTGTTTCTTAAAAGGAAGTTTTGGAGGGCACCTTCTATCTGCAATTGGAAAAAGATGCGAATGAGAACATGTATCCCATAGCATATGCCATTGTGGAATCTGAGTGCAAAGATAGTTGGACTTGGTTCATGAATCTATTATTTGAGGATATCGGCTCATGCCAAGACAAAGGGTGGGTCATGATGTCAAATATGCAAAAGGTATATTGCATTCTTTTTTCTTTCATTGATAAGCACTAATTATTAATATATAATAGTTTGAACATATTTTATTAATTTGTAAGGGTTGCAAGACGTGTTTAGGGTGATGGAATGTGAGCATAGGTTTTGTGTTAGGCATTTATATGCCAATTTCAAGCATAAATTCAAGGGAAAGAATTTAAAGGATGAGCTATGGAATGCATGTAGGGCAACAACTAAACAAGAGTGCAATCATCACATGAAATGCTTAAAAGAGCTTGACCCGAATGCTGCTAATTGGTTAGATAAGTATGACCCCAAGTTATGGAGTAGGCATGCATTCTCAACTACTACCAAGTGTGACATTGTACAAAATAACATTGCAGAAACTTTCAACTCCTTCATATTGGTTGTAAGGGACAAGCCAATTATCACAATGTGTGAGATAATTAGGAGGATGCTAATGAAGAGGATGGTTGTAAAGAAAGAGGGAGAGATCCAACAATGCTATATGTCGTAGAACCATGGATAGCTTCAAAGGGCAAAGAATGACTCCAATAACTACATATGCTATATAACAAGTGATGGGCAGTTCAAGTTAGAGTGTCCATGGAAGAGGGAGGTGGTGGATCTTAATGTGATGACATGTACATGTAGGGCATGGGACTTAACCGGTATCTGTTGTGGCCATGTTGTGGTTGCAATTTATTGAATGAGAGGGGTACCCGAAGATTATGTTGCCATGTGCTATAGTAAGGATTCATTTATGAATGCTTATGCTTCAATCATAGGTGTAGTGCCAAGTGAGGAGTGTTGGCTATGGTCTACAGTGATTCCCTTACAACCACCAAAATATAATAGGACACCTGGTAGGCCTAAAAAAGCAAGGAAGAGAGCTCCAGATGAACAACAAAACCCATCAAAAGTTAGTAAAAAAGGGGCTACCACGAAGTGTGGTAATTGTAGAAGAATGGGTCACAATGCACATAGTTGTAAGGCTTCATGTAATTCCAACAAAAAGGTGACAGGAAGAAACAAAAGAATATTGTCGTGCATGGATTAAGTCAGACATAACGCACATGGGTCATTCTCCTCCCCTTTTGCCTTATAATTAATTTATTGAACATATATCAATTATTTTATTTTACACTTAGAATAAGTAAAGTAACAAATATTTTATTTGTGTAGGATAGCCAACCCCCTAATACGTACCCAAGGGTCTAGCTCATGCTTGCTATGAAGAAGAATGGAGTCCCATGATTAGTGTTGATGAATGTTTTTAGGAACATTATATTGTTGAAGTATTTATAATCAGATGTTTACTTTTTTCTGGGATAGCTATACATCTTGAGCATTCATAGCCAAAAATATTATTAATGTAAACTTTTAAATATCATTCTTATATTAGTAGACAATTTTTTTTAATATTTTCCTTTCATTAGCATATATACATTGTAGGTATATAAACAATATTTTGACCAATATATATATATATATTTAATTGTCAAATATATTATATAAATAAAAAATGAAATATATGTGTATAGGTTTATATGCCCATTTGTATAGGCTTATATAAAGGAAAAAATGAAAAAAGAAGAATTTGAAATATATATATATATATATAAATGATTATTCTAATTGAAAAAAGACGCCTTTTTCAGTCTCTAAATATGTGGGAGGTCTAAACTTATTTTTCTCTATTTTTTAAAATATTTTTTAGACTGGGTTTTATTTTTTAATTAAGATATTCATAAATGAAAATTTGTAATTAATGGAAACATACATATGTGGCATCTGAAAAGTGAGAGACCACGCGCATATTGTGTGTGTTTTATTAAATAGGGAAAATTACGTTTAGGCCCTTTACTTAACTTGGCTAAAAAATATTATTTAATTAATTTATTCCATGTTGGATGCCATGTGTCCTTCATTAATCTGACATGGCAATATCTGTTAAAAAGTTAACAGAGTTACAAACAGTAAGGGCTTTTGAGTTTAAAAATAAAATGTTAAGGAGGTTAAATTTAAACTTTAAAAGATGAGGGGGGTTATTTGTAACTAGATTAAAGTTTAGGGTTGTTACGTATATTTACCCTATTAATATTGATTGATGGATATTCTTGAATCTTGATCACTATTAAGATGATATTAACTACTAAATTTTTTTTAAAAAAATGGGAAGAGTCTGAAGAAAAAGGATCCTCGTATAGAACAGCATTGTTCTCTGTACAAAAAGAATATCGCCGGAGATTTTTTTTTTAAGTGTCCTTTCCGATTCATTTACTTGTGCTGGAAGTAGTATTCTCCTGGAAGAGACCAATACTCATCCTGGTTCATCCATTGTAATTCATTTGTGAGCAGTGACTGAGGAAACAGCAAATGGGGGAGTCCGAAGAAACAAGTTCTCCATTTGGAGGCCCAACCAACCCTCTGATTTTGGATCTCCATGAAGCCGTGAAGCATCTCTCTGCTGAACTTTATGCTAAAGATTTTATATGTGCACATTATCTATCTACTTACTTAGTAAATTAGCTTTTGTTTACAATGAAAATTCAGTTTCATTGCATAACATAGCCCCATACGTTTTAATTTTAGCACATAAATATATTTACCTGCAAAAAAATTTGTCTTTAAAGAGCAAACTATTATAGCTTAGGTCATTCAAACATACCTTGTTTCTCCAATCTGGTTTTTCAAATTATCATAATTTATATCATATTTAAGTGTATTCAAATCCAAACGAAATTTTAAAGACTAAACATTACATATGTATTAAAAATTTTGTACAAAATAAAAAATATAAAGATGACAACGAAAAAGAAGAAAATTAAATTACTTTTGCAATTTTAATAAAAATTTAAACTTTTTTATAAATTATAATTATAATATATAATCTATATGATTACATCTAAGAGTATTCAAAATCGAGCATAACTGATTGAACCAAACCAAATCGAAAGAAATCGAACAAAAATGACTATAAATAAAGTTTGGTTTGATTATCAATTTAATAAAACCGATCAGTTTGGTTCAATTTTTGTTTCTTTTATCCAAAATCGAACCAAATTGCTCAAACTTGTCCTCTTCATATTTTTAAAATCAACCTCACAAATTTATTTTAATTAATGAGTTCCAAATCCAAATTCATTAGCTTTCTCTTAATTTATCTTATATTATTGAACTTGAAATTTAGAATGTATAAGTTTACACTATTTTTTTAAAAAATTTTAAATCAATACTTTTGAAATTTTTATTTAATCAATTGCAATATAAAGTTATGATTATGTGATTATCACGAATAAAATTATATATCCAATAAAACTTAGTAGTTTTAATATGGTAAATATAAATACGTCATAGATATATATTATGTATATTATATATATATATATTTCTATAAATCTTATAACCGCATTTCTTGGGCTCTCTACATTTTTAAATATAGAAAAATAAAATGAAAAAGTATATTTATTCATTAAAAATTTAATTTTCTCTTTATTGACTCACATTCTACTATCAAATAAATGTGATCAACCATACGTCATGCCATTAATTCTTCATTTAGTTAGTAATTGATTCACTGACATCAGTGGCTTGCTTTGCTATTACAGAAAGCAAAAGATAACCAGTACAGTGAGGGAGCGAACTCAACACTTCAGTTTATCATAACGTCAAAGAACATAACAGCCACACGAGCTCTGGCCACATTACTCATTCTCAACAATGAAAAGGGTTTTTCTCCCAAAAACATCGAATCCATCTGCAGTGTTGGACGGACCGCCAAGAAAGGCAACGGAAGAAGTGGTTACATTGGGGAAAAGGTACTTTACTACTCTCAAAATTTCCTTAATAGAGCATTTGTCATTATTATTATTATTATTATTATTATTATTATTATTATTATTATTTATCTTAACAAGAACTAGATTCAACTGCTTTTCAATCACTAAAGATGAGATAAATAATTGCAATTCGCATAACTAAATATAATGAATTTTTTGGAAGACTCCTTAACTCATTGTGAGGTTCTACAGAAGGTGATGGAAGATATTTATGAAGATGGTTTAAGTTTTTAGCCTGTGCACAACAATCTGAGCATGTGCATATTACTATTTCATAAACAGCATATGAAGCAATGCTGATAGAAGTTCTCTTATGGTTGAATTGCAGGGATTGGTTTCAAGAGTGTATTTCTGATTACTGCTAGGCCACATATATTAAACAATGGACATTGGATACAGTTCAATGAGGAGGCGGTCTTGGATATATAGTTCCAGAATGGGTTGAGGAGAATCCAACACTTCTTGGATATATAGTTGCAGAATGGGTTGAGGAGAATCCAACACTTCATGACATTGAGCAAATATGTGGTGGGGGTGATTCCCTTCCAAGCACAATCATTGTATTGCCTCTCAAGCCAAACGAAGTGGGACCAGTGAAATAATAGCTCTCCAACATTCATCCAAAGGTTCTTTTATTCCTTTCAAATATCAAATGCCTTTCAGTGAGGCAACATAATGAAGATCCTAGGCTCAACACTGCTTCAACCATTTCAAGTGAGGTTGATTTTATGACAAGGAAAAACATGAATGCTAAGTCTTACACACTTCGTCTCTCTGCTGAGGTAAATGATGATTCTGAAAAAGAATGTATTTACCACATGTGGAGGCAAAGGTTTCCTATAAGGTCAGAATATCAAGTAGAAAGAATAGTAAATGTGGAGGAGTGGGTTGTCACATTAGCCTTTCTAAATCAGAAGAGGCTTAAAAGGCGAAGGGGAAGGAGTTCACTTGAGATCTATGCATTTCTTTCTACAGATATGGTAACAAACTCTCCTTTCATTATTCAAGTAGATTTTGTGTAGGCTTCATCAAGAGAGACAATCTCTTGGATAATAAGTGGAACCAAGGGATACTCGACTGTGTTCCATTTGCTTTCATGGATGCATTCAAATCACTAGTTTTATCAACATATGATGCTCTAGTATCCAGCTTAGCTTGATTCTTTGAGTTCCTACCAATTAATAACTCTTCCTATCCATAGTTCAATGATGAGAGGGAAAAAATCAAAGCAAAAGTGGTTGAAGAAAGTATTGTTCCTATTGAGACATACTTGAAACAGAAGCATCTTTATAAGCCTAGTGAAGTTGGTAGACTATTGCCTGATTTCTGGAATATTTTGGCAGAGGCTTAAGAGCAAGGAGTACACTTGGGAAACTTATCATGCCATGGAAGTTATATCCTAAGTTCTTCATTTGACAAAGCTTGGTATAGTAACATACTAGATTTCTTGGGCATATGACTAGTCAACAATTAATGGTATGCAAAGTGTATTTGGAGTTCTAATCTTATGGTGGGAGTATGAAGATGTCTACTTGCAACTTTTGCTATTTATTGCTAAGAATTAGGGGTCCAAAATTTAGTCCTTTGACATGAATTTCATTCCTCTCATCAAATATGTGGGTTTGGACGGAAATTTGTCCTATTTTTGTCTTAATGAATGCATAAGGAACCATAGTTTTGTCGAGATTCTCTTAGTTGATATGAATCAATCTTATCCTATCTCCTGGTTGATTGATTGGAACAAGGAATTCTCTTGTGTAGTAAATCATTATTTTGTGCTAGATATCACACAAAAGGAAATACACCAATTCCTTAAGAAACGAAAAATTGTTGTGGTGGTTGGAAAATAAGATTAATATTTCTAATTTAGGTGTATATGATTATGCAGAACTCATTTGCAATTCTATCAGCAATAATTGCCATCTTGCCCTTGCATATTGACACTTCTTATATCACTCATTCTCAAAGTGATATTTGTCAAAGGTGGAGATTAATGAACTATGTAAATCCTTGCCACTAATGGACAATTATGGTCATGTGTCCAAATGCAATAAAGGGGTTCTTGTGCCAGCTAATATGAGCATATGGGCATATTTGATTGTTTCTAATCCATGGAGAGAAGAAGGCTATATTGAGTTGAAGGAAGACTATTTGCACTCACGCACTTATGCAACCCAATATACCCACTAGAAGGATCTCATAAGCTTTCTTGAGACTTATGTTAGAGCTTGTGACATACCTCATATATCTCCTCCGAATGTTGGGTTTTCTGCTGTGAATATACCTCTGATGAAGGAAAATGCTTTCTTGCTTTTGGATTGGATTTGGAATCTGAAGTATAGGGTAGTTCTACTAAAGAGATTTCTAAAATCTATAAAGGAAGATAGTTGGCTGAAAGTTACAGTGGATGGATATAGGCCACCTTCACAGTCATTCTTAATTGACTCAAAATTGGGAAGCTTTCTTGAAAACGGATCTATTCTTGTTGACATTCCACTGGTTGATCAGAAATTTTATGGGGATGAACTATGTGAGTACAAGGAAGAGTTGAAAACAATTGGAGTGATGTTCAGCTATGAGGAGGCGTGTGCATTTATTGGGAAAGAACTCATGTCTCCGCCAGCTTCTTTCACTTTAAGCAGAGTACAAGTTTTTTGGATTCTTGAGTTTATAAAATATTTGAGGCAAAGTTGTTTTCCCTTGGACAAATTTGTAAGCAGCATAAAAGATGGAAGGTGGCTAAAGACATGTTGTAATTACTCTTGATAGATCTATCTTGTATGATTCTGAGTGGAAAACTGCATTGCAAATCATTAATTTACCTTTCATCGATGTTTCTTACTATGGTGAAGAAATCTATAATTTCAAGGAACAACTTTAGTTGTTGAGTGTGATTGTTGGATTCAATCAAAGACACAAACTTGTCATTCACCACTTAAAATCATCCTCTTATTTGATTAATTTGACAGTTGAGATTTTTATTTTGATACTAGAATGCATATAATTCTTGGGTGTCTCCAGCAAGCTTGTTAATGCGCTTCAAAGATCAAATTGCTTGATGATGAGCAAAGGATTCAAAGCTTCACATGATTGTTACTTATCTGATCTTGTATGGAGTTGTATTCTAGAGGTATTCAGTAGTTTCCCTGTGATTGATCATAAATTCTATGAAGACAAAATTATGACTTACAAATGTGAATTGAAGAAAATGGGAGTGGTAGTTGACTTTAAGGATGCAATGAAAGTATTTGGTATTGTCTTCAAGCAGAAGGCATCTAAAACTTCCTATAAAATTTGAGAAAGAAATAAAGAAGAAAAAGACACCTTATTTTATTCATTGCATAGGTACTAAATATATACACTTAGGTTTAGCCACAAGGAAGATAGCTAATCCCTAGAACCTGTGATCAATCTTTAAATAATAGGAATACAGTAAATAATCCATATATAATTAAATCTAAAAAAAATGAAAAGATAAGATAAGATAAAGATAATAAACTTGAAGTATAAAATAAAAATAAACAATGTGGGCCTAAAAACAGCCTAAACTCATCGACACTCCCCTTCAAGCTGGGGAGTACATGTTCTGCATTCCTAGTTTGTTATTTAATCCTTCAAACCGAGGTCATTCCAAGGCTTTGGTCATTATGTTAGCCACTTGAGATTTAGAAGAAACATAAGTCAATTCAATAATCTTTGAATCAATCTTCTCCTTGATAAATTTTTGATCAAGTTCAACTTGTTTGGTCTTCTCATGGTGGATAGGATTCTAAACAATTTTTATTGTTGCCATATTGTCACACCAAGTCTTCGTGGGAGTACATATTTCCAGTTTTAGTTCTTCTAGCACCCTTATAATTCACATACCTTCACAAATACCAGGAGCCAGAGCCTTATACTCAGCTTCAAATAAACTTATTGCAACAACTGATTGTTTCTTGCTTCTTCATGTTATAAGGTTACTCCACACATAGGAACAATATCCAGATGTAGATCTCCTGTCTACCACAGATCTTGTCCAATGTACATCTGGTCTTTGCAAAGAACAATCCCTCACCTGGTGTTCCCTTCAAATACTTCAAGATTCGATAACCAACCTCCATATGCTCAACTTAAGGATAGTTCATAAATTGACTCACAACATTAACTAAGAAACTAATACTCGGTTGAGTGTGTGACAAGTAAATAAGTTTGCCAACTAACCTTTGATTTTAGCCTTTATCCACCAGAGTCCTATCATCCTTAGGTGTATCAACAAGTTTTTCACCAATCATATACGTCTCTTTTAATAGATCTAAAGTGTATTTTCACTATGAGACACTAATTCCTATTTTGGATCTAGCTACTTCCATTCCAAGGAAGTATCTAAGTTTGTCAAGATCCTTGACCTCAAATTCATTAGCCAAGTTCTTCTTCAACCTTAAGATTTCCTCATCATCACTTTCGGTAACCACAATGTCATCAACATAAACAATGAGAATTGTCATCCTAGCATTATAATGCTTAACAAATAAAGTGTGACCTGATTGACATTGTGTATATCCAAATTTTTTACAACATTAGTAAATCTCTCAAATCAAGCCCTAGGTGATTGTTTTAGCCATATAAGTACTTATAAAGTTTACATATCTTGTTTGAATTTCCTGAATTCTTAAGCCCAGGTAGTATTTCCATATAGACTTCCTTCTCTAGATCTCCATTCAAGAAATCATTTTTTACATCCAACTGATGTAGTGACCAATCTAGATTTACAGCTAAGGAAAGCAAAACTTTAATTGTGTTCAGCTTGGCAATTGGAGCAAAGGTCTCTTGGTAATTGATGTAATGAGTCTGCGTAAATCCTTTAGTCACAAGTCGTGCTTTGTACCTTCTAACACTACCATATAAATTATATTTTACAACAAACACCCATTTGCGTCTAATAGTACCTTTTCCTCTTGGTAGGTTAGTTATGGTCCTAGTTTTATTCTTTTCAAGAGTTGTTAACTCCTCTTCTATAGCCATTTGCCAGTTAGGATCTTTGACAGTGATGTATCTATTTTATACCTATAAAATTCCACACATTTAAGCTCCAAATTGCATCTAAATATATTTACATTGATATATTTTAGCATGATTTGATATATTTTTGTGTTTCATGATGTTATAGGCTTATTTGGAAGTATTCAAAGCAAAAATGTTACAAATCATTCATACTGAAAAACTTCGATACCCTTCGGTGGGAGGAATGTTCCATTCTATCACCATATCACATCACAATTCACTGCCACTTGGCTTTCCTGATCATATAAGAGGATTTAGTGGCAGGAACTTTTCATCATATTGTACATCATTATATCTCTTCTCATCACCACCTCCTAATCCCCTACATCTCACTATGTTTATGGGGTGGTGATGTACATGCCATGCTAATATGCATCTAACAATATATATAATCATTATCACAGTCATCATTATGGTCATGCTAGCATGCAATTATATGTGGATGCTACAATTCATATATGCATATATACAATATCACACTCATCATCATATACAAGTACCTCGTCTAACCGTATGCATATCACGATATATAGAAAAATCATACACATACACACAATGATATTATGGTATGAATGAAGACATGCATATATATATATATAAACATATAACACATCACAAATACCCGGTTACCTCGTATTACCGACACCATGCATACGGAGGAATTAGGCAAGCCTCCAAAGCACCAACCACGAACCATACGCTTCTAATTAGCCAATCAACACTACATCATAATACCTTTAATTAACATATTGCATAACTTAACTAAAATCCATAACTTAACCAATTATGTTTAACCCAAGGTTCCAACAACATTTTCATGCATCAGTGAGCTCTAATTAACCATCCACATCCTAATCAATCATATACAATTCAAATTCCATACATACTGACCATAACTCTTACATCTAAACTCCGATTGAAGTGATTTAAGATGCATTGGAAAGTTAAGACATAGATCTACAACTAGTATGTTTGGAGTTTTTCCAAATTCCAATGTTATCATGGTGAAAATTGAGCTCAAAGTGTCAACACGAGTTGGTGACTTGTCTAAAGCTAAACGAAGGAGTTTTCTGTGCCAGGCATACACCTAGCGCTAGGTCAAACTTAGCCGACACTGGGTCAACTCATTTTTCATATTTTTCTGCCTTTCAAAACCACCTAGCACATTATTTTATATTCCTACGACCACCCGGTACCGGGTCAAACAACAAAAGTTAATAAAAACACATTTTTGACGCGTAAACTGACCTAAAAGACAAGTATTCTCACATATTATAAATAGGACGCAAGGGAAACACAAAGGGACATTTAGAAACACTCTTAGAGGCTAGAGAACACGGTTTAAACACATTTGGGAGTAACTAAGAGAAATCTACAGAGAGAAAGTAAGGAGATATGGGGAGTATTGAAACAAAATTATATTTTCCTTTATAAGCTATTTCTTCTTGTTATTCTTATCATGATTTGGAATTTTAGTTTTGTTTCGATTGTTATTTCTATGTGTAGCTAAATCTCCCAGTCAGGGGTAGGGATGTAGCTTGACTGGGGATGCATTGGATTTGCTTTCTTAGTTTTAACTTTATGGATTTGTTCTTCAATTTATATTTAATTTTTTTCTTCATTATATTTGTCTCTTTTGTTCATTCATGTGAATTTTATGCTTGATCACCATAGAATCTAATTAATAAATAAACTTTATGGACTGAGAAAAGAGTGAATCGAGATCTGGAGAGATAAATATGGATAACTAATCTAGAGATAGAATTAGGAATTCGTGGTGTTATACATTGTAGTTTTCAAGATTTAATTAGAAATTTTAGTTGCGTGAGAGCAAATTGAATCCTAATTAAATAAGGATTAATTGAGTGAGAGGTAATTAGGACGCTTTAGAAACAACGATCATTATATGTGCAGAGTCTAACTAAGGAATAGAATCTAGTTATCCCATAAGGTGAATCCTGATCCCTTGATGCTTCTATAACTGAATCAAACTCAAACTTTATTTGGTTTTCTATTTCTTTTCTTTTTAATTTGATTTCTTAATTTAATTGTTACTTGCTTTGGGAACTAAAAGTTTGGATTGATAAATTTACTATCTCTCTTGGGTTTGACCTCTGGAATACTGCGGAGACTTTTTATTATTATGATCAACCATGTATACTTGCAGGATCCCAATCAGACAGCCTCTTGAAAAGTGTTTGGTATAATCCCTTGTGAAACATTAGTAATGAATGTTTGAAAATCAGATGAGTTTAGTATAAGAGATATACCTATTAATTGGATATTAAGTACACGTTCTTTTCCCTTTCCTCAGAGCAATGGGTTGATATAAATCTTTAAGACTTGTCTCTAGTTCAGAGTCATGACCTTGCCTTAGAGTAGGGTTGTCTGCACTATGCATTGTGCTGCTGCTCTTCTGAACTTTTCTTTCTCCGAGTATACACCTAAATCTTTTCCGAAGCTCCCCTGTTAACCTCTAGAAATTCATGTAATTTTTACATGTTTTTCTTGGTTTAAATGTGTAATTTTGGATTTAAAGGCTTTCTACATGAACTTTATTACTTAATTTTCATATTTTAGCCTTATTTATGTATTTGGTAGCTTTTATTGTTTTGCTTTCTTGTAGGGTTTTTGGTGGAGAATTCAAGCTAATCAAGCCATGTGGAAGATCCAAAGAAGTATTATAAGATGGAAAGCAGGCATCAAAGGCCAAACCATATCAAAATGAAGCAAAAAGAAAGGAAAAATTATGAAGAAATAGAGCCAGTCGCGACCGCATGTTATCTAGCTGCGGCTAGATGAGTAGAAACAATGGAAATTGAAATAGAGCAGCATCTAGCCGCGGTGCCCAACATGACGGCCGTAGCACCCATCGAACCTGAAATGCACAACATCACTTTATTTCATGTTTCTAACTTAGGGTTCATTACAAATTGCTTCCAGCTGCTATTCTTTGACATTCTGACCAGTGGGATGCTCTTGGAGGCTTTGGGAGCTTGAGAAAGGGCTTAGAGAAGCTTGGGTTAAAGATTTGAAGCTCTTTCCATAAGTTTTCTTTGCTTTCTCCTCTCTTTTCTGGTTTTGCTGCTATTGGCTGATACTTTTGTGCTTTGTAATAGTTGATTTGGTTGTACCTCAAGCTTTATGTAGCTAAGTTTCCATTCTCCTAGGATTATTTGTAGCTAAAACATGAACTAGTGGTTGTTTCCTCTTCATATTTGTGATTAATGCTATGTATGTGTGTTTCTTTGTGGTTTATTGTGCTCTCGGTTGATTGGCCATCAATTAGGGGTAATTAGGGTTCTCTAATCAATCTAGAGATGGGGAGATTAGAGTAGACCATGCAATAAATATTGTGGGATTGTGAAACTCACATGATGAATGGAACGATTTGCTTATAGGATAGAGATATACCTATGGGTCTCAGAAAGTCACATTAGGCTTGTGTTTAATAAAGCTAATTAATTAATTTGGCAAGAGATTGTTGATTAAGAAGCTTCTTTGATATTGAGAAATGTTTAAAAGTGTAATTGAATCCTAGATTCTCATGTAATTGTATTAAGAAACAATGAAGGAAGAGATAATTAATCACTTTGAATTGATTATGTTAGAAATAATCCTAGGTAGCCTCCCTTGTCTAGAATCACTAACTTCTAATGTTAGTGTAGGTTTATTTTATATTTGATTCTACTCTTTGGTTATTTGTGTTGTTCAAATTAAGCGAAAGTGTAATAATTGATACTCAATCAGGTTTTGGAACCAAATCTTTGTGGGAATGATACTCTATTCATCATTATATTACTTGTTACGGCCCGTGTGCTTGCGGTATATGCTAGGTGGCGAACAAGTTCTTGTCCCCCTATTTCATCTACATTTTGTAGTTCAATGCTGGTATTGTCTAGGAATACTTTGGGTTCTGTTTCAGATGAGGAAGGATAATTTTCTGGATTTTGGTCAGTCATAAAACCTGGTTTTGGTGTAGGCTAGTTATCAATTGGTAAAGAATTTGAAATTGGAATTTGTGAAACTAGATTTTGTGATGTTTGAGGTACAATAGAGAATTCAATACTTATTTGAGGACTAAATGGCTCACAAATTGACCAATCATTTTCAGTTTGCTCCCCTTGAGTGATTAGTTTAGGAAAATAAGATTGATTTTAAAAAAAAATTTACATCCACAGAAATATACCACTTATTGATTTCAGGATAAAAACACTTACAACCTTTTTGAGTTGATGAGTATCCAAGAAAAATACATTTAATAGCTCTTGAAACTAATTTTTCCCTTTTTGTATCATGAACAAATGCAATGCACCCAAATAGGTATAATAGAAATTAAAGGAGAATTAAGGTAGATGTCAATAAACTTCTGGATGGGAGATTGAAACTTTGAGGTTTTAGATAGCATGCAATTTATCAAGTATGCAGAAGTTGATACAGTTTCCCCCTAAAAATGTTTAGGTACATGGTTGGTAAATATGGGGGCTCTAATTACTTCAAGGAGATATCTATTTTTGCATTCGGCTATTCCATTTTGTTGAGGGGTATCAACACAAGTTGTTTGGTGGTGAATTCCATGACTGTCTAGGTAGTCCTTAAGGCTAGTGTTGATATATTCCCTACCATTATCACTCCTTAAAACCTTTATTGTGTATTGAAACCGATTTTGAACAAACATATGAAATTTTTGAAAAAATTTTTGAACTTTATCCTTTTTCCCTCATGAGAAACACTGAGGTAAATTATGTATGATCATTAATGAAAGTAACAAATCATTTAACTTTAAAAGAATTTTGAACTTTAGATTGACCCCATACATCACTATGACTAAGTGCAAAAGGTTTAGAAGGAGTGTGATAGATATTGGCTTTTAGTAAGCTTAGCCAACTAACAAATATCACATTGTAAATGGAAATCACTTTTATTATTGAAAATATGAGGGAACATCAAATGCATATAATTGAAACTAGGAGTCCTAATTTAAGATGCCATAGCCTAACATTATTATTCAAGGAAGTAGTCAAAATGGCAGCTGGAGTTTCTTTATTCTTGTACTGATTTTTCACCTTTTCTCCTTCTAAATAGTAGAGACTTCCTCACTCTTTAGCATTGCCAATCTTCATCCCCAAGGCCAAATCTTGAAAAATGCAACATTCATCAAAGAAGTTAATATTACAATTTAATTGTCTCACAGTTCTCTTTATAGAAAGAATGTTACATTCAATCTTAGGGACAGAGAATATCCCCAATAATAATATTGCTAGAGATCATGACAGTTCCAATACCCTAAACCTTAGCATATGAGTCATTGGCAAACTTAACAACTGTATGTTTACACAGAACTCGAAATTCAATGAACAACTCTCTGATTCCAGAGATGTGATCAGTCGCACCAGAGTCAGCAATCCATATATTTTTAGTATGAATTACAGCCCTTAGAGCTATTTTAAGAAAGGAACCTGCTTGTGCCATAATTATCATAGGAGCAATGATGTCAGGACCGGACCGAAGATTGAACCGGACAAGGCACTGGTTCAAGGTTCAATGGTTCAATCGAGGTCAAATCGGGGTCGGACCGGTAATGATTAAAATAATATATTTAAAATAAATAATATAAGTTTAAACAAATTTTATAACTAAATTAAAGTCTCAAACTAAATAATATTGAATTATCAATCCATTATTCACCACAAACAAATTATTAATAAGTTTCATAACTCAATATTTTAATTTAAATAAATTAATATTCATCTATAATCATATTTTGAGTTCAAAATAATAAATTAATAATCTATTATTTATTATTTATTAAGTGAATATATAATTTTTAATTGTTATATATCATAATAATACTTATATAATATTATAATATATAAAGAAAACATATTTTGTACTAAATATGATGTTATTTTATCTTAAAAATAAAAAAAATATTTTAAAAAAACTTGAAAAAAAAAATAACACAGAACCCGTTCAAACCGGTTCAAGACTGGTTCTACCGGTTCAAGACCGATTTCACCGATTCTTGACCTGTTCTCACCGGTTCTGATCAGTACCAGTTATGTAGCACGATCGGACCGGACCAAGCATCGGTTTTCGGTCTGACCAATCAAATCGGCCAATCTAGTCCGGTTTTGATAACAATGCATTGGAGTGTTTTTCTCACCCTGGGATTTTGAATTCCTTCTCTCTCAAGAATCTTTTTCAAGACATCTAGTTCTTCCTTGTTCAAATAGGTCCCATTAGATTTCTAACCTATCACAAGTGCTTTACTCTCTGATTTAAACTTCTGTCAATTGTTGAGAGGTTTACCATGAAGCTTCTAGCAAGGACCACGTGTATGACCATTCTTGTTGCAATGGTCATAAAATCATGTGGTCTTCTTACCATTTGAATCAGCACTTTGTCCTCCTTTGATCACCATGGCTGAGCTCTCCAACACTGGTAAAGGAGCATGAATGATACTAGAAATTTGAGGTAGTTCTTTCCTGCTTTCCTCACAAATTACCATATTGTCAGCATCCTCAAGAGAAGGTAATTGCCTAGTACCCATAATACGGCCTCTAATCTCTTCAAAAATATCATTGATCCCCAATAGAAATTTGTAAGTTATTTTCCTTTCAATATACTTTCTGAACTTTAGTCCATCTCTAGTACAATCCCATTGAATGACCTCATAGACATCAATTTACTACCATATACGGTTGAGAGCACTATAATACTATGTGACTGACTTCTCCTTTTGCTTAAGATCCTCAAGAGACTACTCTAACTAATATACTGGTGCAATATTTTCTTTCACATCCTATGATCTTCTAGCCGACTCCTAAATCTCACAAGCAGAGGTAGCAAGTAGGTAGTTTTCACTAATATCAAGGATCATAGAGTTGACCAACCAGGTCATGACAACATTGTTGTCACTGTCCCAGTTTTCATATTTGGGATCACTTGGTGCCAGTGGGTTTGTTTATGTCAAATACCATTCCTTCCCTCTTCCACAAACAAACATGATCACGTTACGAGACCAGCGGTTGTGGGGGTGATTCTTGAAGGAATCCAGTAGGTGAAGATCCCTCTGAACTTATCACACCACTCTCGCCTGGGTTTGTGTGAGAGTTATTTTCTTCGGTGGAGCCACCATCCTTTCTCTTGGTGTTGAAAGTCCTCGGTTTCCCAATCATCATAGTGTCTTTGAATGACATGTTTGGCAGCTTTGATAAAGAAGAAAAAGACGCCTTGTTTTATTCATAGCATACGTGTCGCACCCGAAAAAATGCGACGAAATGAAAAAAGAGAAAAAAATCTAGTTTTCGTAGTGAAAACTGACTTGTGAGTAGTTGCTACCAAAATTTTAAGGAAAAATCTTGAAAAATCGAATTGAAGAGGAAAATGATGGTCTGCGTAATCAGAGTTGGATTCGGGAGTCGATTGCGTGTGGGGAAGGTGTTAGGCATCCCACAACACCCGTTCCTAGGAACGGTTACCTTACATTGATTGTGTAAATTAATATGGCTTAAAAATGTATTTTGGTTTTCCTTTTATCATTCACATGCGAGAAAAATGGTAGAGAAGAAGGAAATTAAGAAAATTTGAAAAATTTGAAAAAGAAAATAAATTAAATTGGAATTGAGGATATTTAAGCAAAACGAGAAAAAGAAATTAAGAAAATAAATTGAGAAACACTTGTTAAATTAAGGAAAAAACACCAAATAAATCAGAAAATGTTTATTTATTTATAAAGGCGGACCACGAAAAATAAATTGGCAAATATTTATTAAATTAAGGAAAAAAAACCAAATAAATCAGAAAATGTTTATTTATTTACAAAGGCGGACTTGGAAAAATAAATCGGCAAATATTTATTAAATTAAGGAAAAAACACCAAATAAATCAGAAAATGTTTATTTATTTAGAAAGGCGGACTTGACCCAGGATCAAAGCCTAGGGCCTACGTACCCTGCGGTGGGAATCAAAGTCCACGTAGTTCGGGACTAAAAATGCGTGTCAGTTGGTTGATATATTTTTTAATTTTTGTAATAAGAGAAAGTTAATGGAAAATATTTTACCTTTTTGCAAACAAAACAATTTTCTGAGATTGAGTTGGTGTGTTTTAATTTACAAAAAGACAATTTAATTCCGCTTACTTACTCTTATTTTATTTTGTCCGAAAATATTTTTTGTTTTTCTTTGATTTTTTGAAAATGCTTTTATTTGATTTTTTGAAAAACCCTCACATATATATTTTATTTTATTTTATTATTATTATTATATTATTTTTTGTATTTTGGAAATTTTGCCTTTTATCTTTGAGGAAAACAACCGATCTACTTATTGCAGACTCGTAGTTATGTCTAGTAGGTCGGTTCCTTAAGTACCTGCGAAAGTCCTAAACTTTGCGGTATAAAGGTTTTATTTTAATTTTAAGACGATAATTTAAAAATAAAATTTGAGAACTTGTTATATTATTATTATTATTATTCATTCTTTATAAAATATAATTATTTTCTTAAAGAAAGTTCAACTGGTATATCTGCGTGGATTCACAATCTTACGTGATGACATAGCTAACCAGAATACCTGCGTGGGTTCTGGAAACCTCACGTGGTGTGGTTACCCAATTAATTATTTCTATTATTCATTTTATTATTTTTTATTTATTTATTATTTTATATTTTTTTTATGAGGAAATAAAATATTGAATGGAATGGTCATTGTGACCTATTATAAGTGTGCCTTCATAATATACTCGTGCAGCCTTGTAGACTCACACGGTACGACTGTTTTAGGGGTCTGCGAAAGCTCTAGAAACCTTCGTGACCAATTTTTAAAATCAAACAAGAAGAATATGCATTGCAAAAAGGTATTTACAAACCTATATGATTTTGTGAGAGTGTGTGTTAACGTGCAAGTAACACAATCATAAGGTCAGGAATTGCAAACTCATGTCTTCATTTTCTTTCCTTTGCTTCAAAAATGAAAACCCAATCTTTAAGCTTCATCCAAGCTCCTGTGATGCTCCCACGTCTACCTTTATGCTCCTCTCTTTTCTTAATGAGGATGGCTCACTCTTTTCAAGCTTGATTTAATGCTCCCATGATGCTCACAAGAAGATAAAAGATGAGTTGGTTAATATTCACCTTAAAATTAAGCCAAGACTTCAAGAATAATACTCATTTAGAAGACCAAAACTATTATCACTTAGGAAATCCAAATCATTATTCCTTCCTAAGATATTGTCACGGATTATTCTTTCAAACCAATGAAAGAATCAACAAGCTCACAACAACAAAAATACAGGGGATTTGGGCAAAAAATGTGGATGAATACATTCCTTTCATGCAAGAGCAAAGAGGGCAATAGAATACATAACTTGTGTATAAACATGACCCAAAAGGAAACATTTCAGATTCATACCAAGAACTGTACATACAATTAGATGACTATTAACCTTTTTCATGGAAAACATAGTCGAATGGACATTTCAAAGGTTTAAAAGCGTACTATATCCACATAGCAATAAATCCAAGTTTTATGACAAAAATTATGATGTATGACCACTTCTCATTGTCAACATGCAGCGGCCCAATCAAGACTTTCTGGGTGAGAAAAACACAGTCTTTATGGTCAATGTCCAACCCTATAACAATGTATAAACATGCTGTAATCATATTACTGCTTAGGTACAGAGAATTATGACCCTAAGACCACTCTAAAAGCCTAAACCTACAACTGATTGGAGATGTACAGCAATAAAGTCAAAGCTTCCCTAGAAAAACTTGGTCACACGACCACCTTAGGTGTTTAAAAGCAAGTGGACATTTGCAGCAACCAAACACATCATATGCAAGGCGCATTGACCTGTGATAGCCTTTCTAGGTATAATACTGGACCAGCAAGTTTGTGAAAGCAAAATCAAGCTTGTAATGTCAAAGTGAGGTGCAATGAGCATGACTTGGAGCTCGAAACAAGAACATTAATGCAACACTTAAGACATGCCTTCTCATACAACCAGAGTTGAATGGAAATTTCATTTAGCTTAAGCAAGACAAGAGAATCCTTGACAGAACATCCCCAAGCTTCATCCAAATGACCCAATGTGTTTTTATGATATCAAAGACCATTTAAACATAACAATAGGCATAGCATCATCCCAAGAGCATTCGGATTCACAAATAGAAATGAAGAAGAAGAAGGGCTCACTAAACCACTTTATGCTAAGGGATAATCAAGCTCAATGCAAACCACCAACACCCTTGAAAGAACCCCCTAGTGCCCGAAACCCAACAAGTTACAGTAGATTGCAAATGGCTCTTTGACTCCTAAATCCCAATTATACTACCGCCTCCCAAAGTACCATACAAGTGCGGGATATGTGATTCAGCAATATATCCAGGAAGTACCCCTTCTTGAACATATGCAGTCTTTATGGGCATTTTCAAACAGTTGACAGACACATTCAAAGCCAAGCATGGGACAATGTATTTCCTATTCAGAATGCAAAAATACCAATCAAAACGCACACATGGCAAACATGATCGAAAGCTTAAGTATACTCATAGACACTTGCCAAATACCTCCAAAGGAACACATTCTTCATTTTGAATACTAACACCCTAACGAGGGATTTAACCCATGGTTGAAAATTTGAGACTTTTTACAAATACTTTCAAAAGAAAGCATCGCACGTCACATTTTTCTGACAAGGACGCTGAAATCTCAACCAGAAATTTGAGCCAACACCAACATATAAATCAACACTCCCACCACAAACGTGACTGGAGACTACCAAGCACTTCAACTCGTTATGGCCATAGTACATAATTTCCCATCGGAAATAACGAGGCAAATAGGAATGGAAGAATGTTACCTCAGACTTTATTCGCATTCCCCTCTGTTTTCGGTTCAGATTGAAGTTCTTTCTCACTCTCGGTCTCCTCCGCGGCCCTCGGTCTCATGCATGCGACTCCGTCTCCTCCTTCAGTTTCTCGCACAACTCTGCCTCTCCTTCAAACTCGCACGGCTCTGCCTCTTCTTCAAGCCCCATCGTCCTCTACCTCTGTTCTCATCCTCGCCACTCCTGGTTTTTTCTCTCTCGGCCTCCGTAGGGTCTCCTTCGTGCTTGAGCCCCCTTCCTGCTCGGCTTCGGTCTGGTCTCGGTCTCCCCCATCCACTCGCCTCTCTCTCGACCTTTTCTCTCCATTTCCTTTTCATGCACGCCTCCTCTACCCGCGTCTTCACTCTAGAGCCAGTAAAATAGGCCGGAGCCAGCGGGCCGGCCCGCTTAGCCCGCCAAAAATGGCGGAGCGGGCTGAAAAAATTGAGATACTTTATAATGGGGGTCAAAAACTTGGTCTGCCCCGCCAGCCCGCCACTTTAAGCGGGCCAGCCCGCCTAGCCCACGGGCTGGCCCGTTTTTTTTTTTAAATATTTTTATATTTTTTTATCTATATAATTATATCTAAAAAAAATAAAAACTAAAAAAAGGGTTTAAGCATCATTTTCTTTCTCAATCTTTTCTATATTTTAATTTTAGTTGTGTTTTATTTTGTTGAACTAAATGTTACTTGTAGTATTACTATATTAATGTATTAATATATTATGCTTTAAGACTTTATGTATCAAACCGATAAAAGATTTCATGAATATAGTTATTTTATTCATGATAATGAATAAGAAATTAATAATTTAACTAAGTAGGGGGAAAAAAGGGGCTAACCAAATAAAAAGAGTAAAAAAAATAGGAGAAATTTTATGATTTAACAAAAAAATATAAAAAAATAGAAAAAAACGGGCTGGCCCGTTTAGCCCGCCAGCCCGCGTATGGCGGGGCGGGCTGGGGATTTCCAGGCCTGCCCTTATGCGGGCCTTAGCCCGCCCCGCCCAAAAGGCGGGCCTATGGCGGGCCGACCCGTTTACCACCTCTACTTCACTCCCTCTGCCTTCCCTTTTCTTTCTCTGCTCCACGCTGCCTCCTTCCTTTTTCTTTTCAGTCTGCTTTTCTCAGTCTGCGAGGCCTCTACTTCCCGGTGCCAGCTGCTCCCTCTGCTTCCTTTTTCCTTTCTCGGCTGCTTTCGGTTCAGCGTGCCTGACTCTCTCTCCGGCCATATCCTCAGCTTCTCTGTCTCTCACCTTTTTCTCTGTTCGGTCTGCTTCTCTGTCCCTTTCTTCCTGGCGTTGACTCCCTCAGCTTCTTTTCTTTTGGTGTCACGCTCCCTCGATCTCTCGTGTCCCCTGTTTCTTTTCTCAGCCTTTGCCCGCTCCTTCCTGGTCTCCTCAGCCTGAGCCCTAATTTTAGGGCTCAGGTCCCTTTTGGGGTCCAAGTCCATGAGCCCTCAATTGGGCTCGTGGCATCTTGGGCCCAAAGGCCCCCTCTCCATTTTTTTTTCGTTTTATTTTTATTTTCTCTTTTTATTATTATTTTTTATTGTTTTGTTTCTTTCTTTTTTTGTGTTGTTTTTTTTAGGTTATTATTTATTTTACTTTTATTTATTTTTATTTTTTTCATTTTTTTAAGATGCCTGGACAAAATAAGGTGTTCACAATACGTATTGAATATATATACCTAGGTTTAGCCACAAGAAAGATAGCTAATCCCTAGAGTCTGTGATCAACCCCTAAATAATAGGAATATAGTAAATAATCCATATCTAATTAAATCTAAAAAAATGAAAAGATAAGATAAGATAAAGATAATAAACTTGAAGCATAAAAATAAACGATGTGGACTTAAAAACAGCCCTAAACTTGCCGACACTTCCTTTGCCAAACAGCATGTCAAGTCATTTCTCTCATGTTGAAAACAACTGAAGAGAACAAAGTATGGATTTTCTCGAGAGTTTTTGACAATTTTAAAAACTGTCAAGTGGATGTGGACTCGGTTTGGTGATTGTAGGCCTCCAAATGATTGCATTTTGTTTGCTTAAGAATGGGAATCTTTCTCTGCAATTACCCGTCTCTCTTTCATTGATGATACTGATAATTTTTATGGCAAGGGGATACATGAGTATAAGGAAGAGTTGAAGAGTATGAGAGTTGTTACTGAAGTGAAAAGTAGATTGAAGTTAATCTTTGCCAGTCGATGGTTTCCTTCAGATCCTTCCTCCATAACTCCTAGAAATGTGTTCTCATTTCTGGAATGCATTCACTTAATGCAAAAGCGTCATCAAACCTTTGGAGATGACTTCACCAAACAATTATTAAGAAAATGGTTGAAGACCCATGTTGGCTATGAGATTCCAAACATATGTTTATTGTTTGATTCTTGGTGGAATTTGGAGCCAACAGATGGATCTTTCATTGATGATACTTTTTATGGGCCTCAAATTGCATCTTATAAGGAAGAACTTATTGCCATAGGAGTTATTAGTGATCGGGAGAAAGGGTGCTCATTAATAGCTAGTTACCTTGACTACCATTCTGAATTTTTTACCATTGTACGAATTTACAGGTACTTGAGTGAATATGATTGGAAACTGGAGAAATGAACTGTTACAAGGAGAATGATTTGGATTCCAAATGGAGATAAGAATGGGGAGTTTGTCAGAAGACTGTGTCATCTATGACAAGGATAATCTTTTTAGTTCATGGTTCAATGTTTTGGAGAGACACTATGAAAATAAGTTACTTCCTTTTTTCTCCTCAGCTTTGGGCGTGAGATATAATCCTCAGGTTGATGATGATACAAAGCTTCGGAAAGAATGGGAGATTTCAATTGAATAACTTTCTCTTGATAATTGCTGCAAGTTTTGGAGTTTTATTTTGAAGCATTGGAGGACAAAGAAAATGCTTTCTGATAGCTTGATGAAACTACCTGTTGCATCAGGCTCTGATGGAATACTTTTGTTTGACAAGTCTAATGTTTTTGTCGCTGATAGCCTTTATATGAAGAATCTTTTTGAGCAAGAGGGATTATTTGTCTGGTATCCTCAGCCAAGCTTGCCATCATTGGACAGGTTTAAATTATTAGAAATCTACAAGAAAATTGGTGTTCACACTACATCTGAATCTGTGCAGAAAGAAGAATCATTCCTACTAGACGGTGTGGAACTGAATGAGGTGGAGCCAAAGAACATTTTCGTTGGAAAGGGTTTGGCTAAGCTTAGTCTTAGTTTTCTTTCTTGTTCTAGCCTCAAAATGGAAGTAGAGAAGGGGCACAAAGTTGTTCGAGGTCTTCTTAACCTTAGAGTTTATGAGATTGCTAAACCAATCACTGTGAGCTATAGTCTGTCAATATCATCAGGGAAGATCATTACTAAGAAAGCGAATAAGATGATGTGTTGGGAAAATTCCAATCTTTTCATCCAGCTGATGGACCTGGAAACTGGAAATGTAGGTATGATCAAATATGCTACATATTTCTCGGAAGCAATCTCTATGGGCATATTGTGTGAGAATATTGATCATGTACATGCTCTTTCTGAGCTGATCAAGCTGGGATTTCTGCTGAAGTTTGATGAGGAAGCAGTTGACTTCCTAATGGAGTTCAAGGATTTGCAGATTTTCCTGGAAGATGAGCTCTTCCTCAATAATGCCTTCCCATCAAATAGTTTTTGGCTTGGTTGTTCCTTTATTAGTGTGTAGCAAAGTCAGTGTTATTTAATTTGATATGCTGTTGAAGATTTTTTCTTGTTTGTGCTGGTGTGCTTTTACAGGTATAATATGAAATGATTGACATCAAAGACTTGGAAGTAGTGCTACTTATACTTTAATTTTGTAATGGCCATGCTTTCTTATTAAATTATTATATTAATCACACGTACGTTTACATTAAGCTGCAGTATTCCTTCTGTGTTTTTGAGTCTATCATGTGGACAAGCGAAATTGACTTTATGTGACTGAAACAATATTGTGTTGAGGAAATCAATTGTATATTTGAGAGAATCATAAAATACTTAATGCCCATTACATATAGAACAAACACAAGCTAGTTATGTTCCTTGTCATGATGATGATGCTATGCTCCCTAATAATCCACCTGATCGGGGGGATTCAGGAACAAAACAAAATATTATGTTTAAATTTGGAAATACATAGCATAGGCTAGCTGTCTTCATTCTTTCTAACGACTATGGTGTCATGGTCAATTCGCAGGTTTCGAAGCAACAAGACGATTTCTGTCAACGCCAGTACAAGAACAACTTGCGTAGAATGATTTAATGACGAATAGATTCTTCACAGCTTGGAACTTCTTCTTCCCGTTTCCTCTTCTCTTGGAAATTGATTGTGTTTCAGCACTCTGATTCAAGAAATAATGAGTGAAATGTGAAGAAAAGAATCCTTAGACGTGTTATTATGCATGCCATTATTGTTCCACTTGGGGAAATACAAAAATAAATAAAATTAGAAAAGAAAGCAGAAGCTGCTCACCTCGTTTGAGATTTTTGAGTTGTGTGATGATGCAGCACTACAATTACTGTCAACACTTGGTGTCTTCAGGTGCCCCGATGGAGGGCTTTGCACAGTCTCAACACTGCTTGATTTCTGGTGCGTGCCCACTTCTTCGCTCTTGCCTGCATTTAACACACATGCCTATGTTTAAATTTGCAGAATCACCATATCTATAATCCTATTTTAGTCACTTGTTGTTTGGATTTGCGGAAAGCACTCACTTTCTTCGCTGTCATTCTGGGAAGGAACGCAATAAATTCTAAAGCTCGGGGAGCCGGGACATACGAATCTGCCAAAAGCAAAATCATCACCATCATCGTTTTCCTCATCTACTCCTTCATGTTCATTCTCTGCAACAACTTCCCGAGTAACTTTGTCCTCGGCATCTATTTCTTTTTCTTTGGGTGTCTGCTCTGCGCTGCCATTGTGAGTTTCTGCATCTACATAAGTTTCGCATTCTGAGTCTGAGTCTGGTAATGGGACCACTTTGGTGGGTTCAACCTTCCTCGGAGAAGTAACCGGCGGCCTGCATGCTGCTGCAGCTTCAATGGAAGAGTTAGAGTTGGCATCTTCATCCTCCTTCAGTAGCTTCTTCTTGGAGAGGGTGCTTTCTCTTTGTATGGAGGCTCCTGTTCTTTGTTTGTGTTTCTTAATCTCCTCAAATCGACGAAGGAGGAGGGGGCGAATCTTTTCAGGCACTGCCTCTTCAACAGCATTCAACTTTGAACTGCCACACCCCATTGCAGGAAGAAAAATATGATGATGATGATTAGGTTGAAGCAGAAGGATTATATTATTCTGCAACACAACGGTATTTTGATTTGGTGATGAGAATAGGTGCAAATGGAGAACAGAATATAAAGAGGTGGTTGTTGTGCATGTACAGACTGTGTTCATAGGTAATGGTGGGTAATAATAGACAAGGTGCTGTATTACTTCATTTAGATTTAGATTAAATTTCCTAAATTTGCGATTGTCAAGAACACAAAAAATGGTGTTTTTAGCTGTAAACGAATATCTTCGTAGTGAGAGGAAAGTCTGTTTTCGTGCGTGGCCACTCACAGAATGCGCGTTCCCTCACAGTTTACCGTTCCTCTCTCTCTCTTTTTTCTAAATTTTATTAAAAAAAAAAAAAAAGCTCTCCCTTCTCTCACAATCCACGCTTTCCTTGAGTGGATTTGGCCTCTACGCATGGAAGTAGCTCTCGATATGATCCTACTTTTCCGGGACGAACGGTACGAGTGACAACCTTGAAACTGCTTGAGCAGAAGATGGAAGCAACGGATTCTGTTCCTTTATATGATCCAGAGGATTTGAACATCGAGTATGCAGAAATACCTGGGACTGGCTTTTTTAAAAAAATTTTGGGCCAAACGTAGGAATGACATATAACAAAATAATATAACTCGGCCCAAAAAAGAAGGCATTTTACAAAAGAACGCAGATTCATAAAATTTCAACCCATATCTACCTTGACAGCACGTAAGGCTAAATAGGCCGTAATGGCCCATAAAAGCTTTTAAGATTTTAGCCTGTATGTGGAAAATGTGAATGAGGATTTATTATTATTCATACTATGAATCAGGCTAACGGGCACTTGTCATGCTCCAAATAGGGATTGAAGACCAGAAAGAGCATGCAAATTTTGGCCCTATCATTTATTATTTTTGAGTTGAATTTCCGGAAAATTTGTCGATTGAAATATAATTAGTGTATTACTTTTTAATAATATAACATGTATATGATTTTCATAGACAAGTATTTGATACTCTAATTAAATAATATATTTATATTATGCTTTTATTAAAAAGTACACGCTTACTAAATTTTTATTAAAAAATTGATCATACAAGAATGATATATGAATTTAATCTGATCCTACTAATTCTCAAAAAGAAGGAGGGAAGAGAACATTTTAAAATTCTACCTATGGAGATAGATAAAGAATTTCAATTTTGTTAAAAATTAGAACAATCAATATATCAATATATATAATCAATATCAATATAAATAATAAATTTACAAGAAGCCACATTATCCATTAGTATGAACTCTATAATTAACTTCAAACTTCATGCAATATACGGATATAACGTATGCATTCACTTCTAATCACACTAAAAATTTGAAAATTCATAGTAATACCAATTAAAAAATTGTCAAAAATTGAAACAGAAACTAGAAAAATTCATAATATACTTGTACCTATTATAATTTTTTTGTCGTCAAAGCAATTAATTTGCTGATAATTAGTGATAACCTGACAGTAATGTGTTCAAATTTCAACCAAAAACAACGTTGATAAAAGAGACTTTAATTAGCTACCAGCTACTACCACCTAATTTAGTTTCATTTACATAATTACATTAGTTTTTTTGCCATAATGACATTAGTTAACTTTACAATCTAATTAGGCAAGAAAGAAGATTGCTTTTTCATTTTGTCCAATTTTTTCTGGTTGGTTTTGAAAAATAGAAAATATAATTCATTGCAGTGACATAAACTGAGTCCTATCAAGTAAATGTTGGCCTTTATATAAATAAGCTGAACTATTTGTTAACTATTCAAGTTTATTTGATAAAATTTTTTTAATAATTAAATATGTTTTATGGTGCATCACACGAAATTTAAATAATGAGCGAAGTTGTTTATGGTTTGCTAATATTTTATTACATATATAATATATAGATGATATTGATATTGATTTAATAACTAATTAAAGTATTTATGTTTTAAAAGTCATATACAAAACTTATAGTTAGGAGGATTATACATATGTATTTTTGGATCAAACAAATGAAAAGAGGAAGATCGATCAACTTATTCTATTTGAATCTCATCTAAAGCATCCACTAACACTCCATGTCGATCCTCATTTTGTTAATTAGGAGGAAATTAAAATGGATAATTTAGTTTCAGGCATTTGATCCATACACAAACATATATAGTACTACTATATATAACCTGTTCGATCTTAATCAATTAAAGTCAACAGTATAGCCACTTGTTTCTTCATGATCTGCTACGCCTGAACACACCTCTGTGATGCCACTTGAACTGGAACAAGACGACGACGTACCTAAACCATGGAGTTCCGCTGGATCTCCTCGTACCCTCATAAAATCAAAGAATCTTGTCCCTGCCACGTCACCCTCCATCTCTGTGCTACTCTTCCTTATTCTCATGTCACCACCTTCTGTTCTCGTCTTCATACATATCCGACACAGAACCCAATCTCCAACCTCGCTCACGTAATTCTGCAAAATTAAATACTCAATCTTTACTTCTGTTGATAATTATTATATTTATATTATATTAATAACATACAGTTTATGTTGTTGCATTATAATTAAGCCCAAAGGACTCGGAATTTACCCGGTGGGTTGAGTTGAAAGCGCTGGTTTCCGCAGTGACAAGGCGATATTCGTGCATGACCCAGTTAGTTCTAGACCAGTTTGGAGCTTTCCCTTCAAAAAAAACAAGGGTTTTTCTTATCCCAGAAAAACTGTGTTTATCCTTATTATTCCCATTATTATTATGATTATTTGTTGGAGATGATATCTTCTTGTCTGAACCAGTTGCCTTCCAATACCCCGACTTCGTGGTTCGGTTCATGCGATTACCATTTCTGTATTTTGCTTCCTTGTAACTGAAGAAGTAATTCTCTTCCTCTTCCCAATTACCTATACACCCAACATGCGACCAAATTATTAATGCAGTAAAATATATATTATATGCATGCATGATTGTATTGTTGAGTAATTATAGTTATAGTTTAGGTTTTTAGGTAGGATTAGTTACCTGGCAAATCCCAAGGATCGTAGTCGCAGACATTGATTTCGGGGATGACAGAAGTAGGCAAAGGACATGAAAGAACCTTGCATTTCAAGTACTGAAACACAATCTCTTCATCTGTTGGCTGGAACCTAAATCCAGGAGGCAATCTGCTCAATCCATTCTTCACAGAATTCATCTTTTCCGTTCACTCTATTTAATCAATTTACCTAACTGTAATCTTGAAACTTGGATTCTTCAGCTTCTTCTTCGCCCCCAAAAAAAATTAAAAAAGATAAGACCTGAGAAACTTGGGTAACTCACACTGAGTTTGGAGATAATGGTTGAGGGAGGAGAAAAAACCTATATATATATATATATATATATATAAACACGCATATAAAGGTGGGACAATACTTAACAGACTAAGTTTTGATACTTGACAATCACTTTAAACAAAGTTGCCATCGAGAGTCTAAGACTTTGCCTATATTGTTTGTTAAGTCTCAGCTTTTTATATCATCATAAAGTGATCATTCAAAACGTCAGAGTTTATTTATTTATTTTATACATTGGAAGTATCTCCCGAGACTGAGATCCTATTGGCCCTTCAATTACAAGTATTGAAATCTCATTGGAACATGCTTTTTAAGAACTAACTAACAAATTACCAGTTTGAATTTGAGAGCCTTGAAAACTAAAAATCCCTAGTTGATGTTTATACCCATCTAATTTAGGATACGTTATTGACTAACTTCAAATTGTGGGGTAGTTGAACCATTGGAATTTCCTGTGTGAAATCTGAATGATTTTTCTGAAGATTGATGTCATGTGAAGTCATGCTTTCCTAATTTATATCTCTAACCCTATTGGAAAATTACATTCGCCTCAAAATTGGTTCCCTTTACCCCAGTTTTTTTTTCTCTCCGGGGAAACTAATATTATTGTCTCAGCTTTTAGAAATATCTTATACACTGTACTGCTACAACATCTCTGAAATATCATAGACTAGGAAGTGTACACTTAGCAACAAAATCTACGTAGAATTATTTCTAGTGTAAATTAATTTTCCAAAATTAGAAGTTAAAGCTGTAGTTTACCAAGCATGTTGTTAAAAGCATTTTTCTTTCCTTCATTCATGGTTGAAACAGTATTTTAGCTGGCTTCAGAGAAATCCTTGAATTCTCTAGCTGTTGATTATTATTACTTTTAGGTCACACTTCAAGGATATATATCTTAATTTGTTATTCTTGTTAGAGAAATGATGCTAGTTAATTAGAATGAAAGAAGAGATTTCTGAGCAAAAATCCTCTGTTAAGTGACACGGATGGAATATATTCCTAGTTCCAATGAAGCTGATGTGGATGAAAAATGTTGGATGACATGGCATGAGAGAAAGCATGCACAATTTGGTGAGAAGAGATATGCTTAGAATAATGTCGCAGAAATGCATGCATGCTGCAATTTGATGAACAGAAAGTGAAGAGAGTAAGAATGAAGCATCCAGGATTGAGGAATGGGTTTGCTTAATGTTGATGGAGTGTGAAAATTCAGGTTGAAGATGCAATAGGAGTTTGTCAGGCTGTGCATTCTCTATTGGATGACAGAGAAAAAGTTAGTCGCTGTCATACATACATACACACACACATATATATATATATATGGACACATATAATATTTCAATTTTTTATGAAATAAAGTAAGATAAAAATTGATTTCTCATTTCATAATTCCCGTATTATAAGAAAAAAATTTTATTTCATAAGAAAGAGGATTACAATTAGTTAAAAATAATTTATTTGTCTCACATTTTTAATTTCTTATTATTCCTACTTAATTAATTTCTCTATCAATTTTTCTAAAAATACACCACGTGACTCTCAATAGTATTAATGAAAAAGGGTAATTTTGATTAAAAAAAAATTTATGTAATATTAACTTACTTTTTTTCCCTTATAAATAGGGTAATTAAAGGAAAAACAATTTACCTCATAAATAGAATTGAAGGAAGTATCACTTTCAAATTAAGAAAATAGAGTTATACGTTATGGGCTTAACATTATATCTAAGCATTTCAACCTGATACATACACTTTTAGAGCCCTTCATGAGTCACGACACATGATGATCACATTGGCAACCTTAATCAGAACATATCGATAGCTAGTTTTGGAATGATAATAAGAAAATTCCTAATCCATTGTAGGTTTTTGTGAATGAAGCTTATGTATGGGAAGGGCATGTTACTTATTATTTCTGCATTTGGTTATTCCTTATTAGTGGATGGATGAGTCATACAGTAGCACTTTATGTCAGGTGCTATTTTTTTTAAAAAAATATCTTTTTTTTCCTCTTTATTTATAATAGTTTTTTCTCCACTATTTAATAAGCGAGGTTCCTTTCTTTTTTTTTTGATTATTTAGCTTTTGAAGAATTGAATTTGTGTGAAGTAAAGGATTAAAAAACTCAGGCTCTTATTCAAAAAGAAAACCAGAAAGAAGGGAACAGAGTCAACTATGAGAAGAAAGAATTGGTCTTTTCCTTCCCTAATAAGGTTTTTGCACATATTAGGTGGGAAATGGAAAGAGTCAAATTGTTTGGGTAGAAAATAAGAGGGAAAAAAAGGAAAATGATAATAGGATAATGGTGGAATTTGAATTGAGCGACTTTGCTTAAGATAGCAGCAATAATAGAACATGGAGGGGTCTCTCTGCTTTATGCTTTTGCTTTTATAATCATAATAGTCATTTTTCATAAGGTTCTTAAATCTATGCATCACAAAGTGAGGTGGACTGTGCTTTGTTTACCAACACTAACACCACCCATCCAACAAAAAAAAAATTCATTCTTAGCTCATAAGAAACTCTCTCTCCATAGCTTCACTTTTCATTAAGTTATTTCTCAATGTATAGCATGATATTTAAGAATCTCTCCCTCTCTTTTGGATTATTTATTGATCACCAAATAAATTGAAGCGCTAAAAGAAATATTATAATTTAACCATGAAATTATCTTTTTTAATTTTTAGTCCATTTATGTGTTTTGATTAAATAAAAAAAAATTGATGAGGTTTTCTTTTTATTATGAAAGATTACTTTTTATTTGGCACATGAATTTTAAAACATAATAAGAACTCCTTTTCGTTAAAAAAGTATTTGATGTTTAATGTTTTGTTGATTACATTGTTATGATATAATAATATTTATGAACTAATTTTGGAATTAAGTTTAGATTAAAAATGATCAAAGCCTGAGTTCAAAAGTGTTGAATTGGGCCGCCACAATGTTGAATTGTGAGCTTATTTCAGTGGGCCTGCTTGTCTGGTTCAGTTTCGCTCTTGAACGGGTAAACAATTTGCGTCGTTGGATTTTTGTGAGAAACGGTTGCTGGTAGATTTCACTTGAAAGGCAGCAGTTAATCTCTGTAACTTTTCTCCTCTTTCGTGTGGGAATTCAATTTTTATGCTGACTTGAAGCAAGCAATGAACGAGAAAACAGAGAGAAAGTTGACAATTTTTATGCAAATTCCGAGAACATTGTTTCCTTGGTACTACTATTATATTCTTATTTTGGGGCCACTCGCTTCTCTGGGCCAATCGATAGATGAATGGATTTGTTATCATGCTGACTTCTAAGGGAATGCCTGAAAATTTGGGAATTCAATCATATAGCTCCTCGTATTCTTTTTTTTTTTTGTGAAATCCACATTCTACCGACCCGACTTAATGGAATAAAACTAATATTGTTGATGATTACTCTCCACAATTGAAAGAATTAGGAGACTGTGACAGTGACACCTTACGAGCCTGCAGTTGCAATGTTAAAGCACTGCTGCCATTTCCTCATCTCTTTTTTTCATTCTGTTCTTCGATTGCTCCGTTTTAACCTTTTTAGGACGTATATCCACCAAAAAATATATATATATCGTAATAATACAACAGAAAAAGATATCTTCAATCTTCAGATTAAAACTCTAAAGGCAAGCGTCACTTTCCTGTCAACCCCAACATAATTAAACCTTTTGCTTTTGCCTTATTTAAATCTTGCTTCCCCTTTAAATTTACTTACATTTGTAAATTGTTTGACTCTATGGAGCTGCTTCTGTTGATTCACCAGTTTGAGGTACTCCATTCAGAACTTCAGGTGTAATGTCCCACTTTCTGCTTCTTCTTTCCCAATGAGAATGCATAAGATATGAAGCATCTTGTCCTTCCATCCCTCCAGTGGGAAGAGTTGTGCTCTGATCCAGGGACAAATAAGCCAATCCACTATCCTTGCTAAGTTCTTCGTCATTGCTAAATCCACTTTTATATTCACTTCCTTCTTCATCAGCCTCACTGTGGTCTTCCCTTACCCCCAATTCCAAGTCACCCATGGTTTTTCTCATTATGGGGCTCACAGATCCGTCACCAACTCTTCTAGATGGAGGTGATGGGTCCTTTGGAACCTTAGACCTGAAATTGTTCTTGGATGGGGGAATGCTGGAACAGAATGCTTCTTTGAAGTTCTCAAGTATTCCTTTGTTAAATGGGTTGACTTGTTGACGATCATAACGGTATCTAAAATTTTCGTAAGTGGACTGCACATAAACAGAAGGAATAGTTATTTACATTTTGAATGTAGAATGCTAACAAGTTAGTTAGGATCGAAGATAGTCAGATTTAAGGTTTCGAGGGACCATGAGTTGAAAGGCATTCAGACCTGGTTTGTGCTTATGAGATATGTATGGAAAGCAGTAAGGCCACTGACAAACCAGACACAGACGAACGAGTAGATTATTAGTGCTATGGAAGCAGGAGTTTTGATCATTGCTTTCCATATTGAAATCTCTTCTGAGTCCATGATTCTCCTGATGTAAACCCAGCAAAAGCCATGTATATATAAGCAAAGTAAAGTTGCAGAGGAGACAAACATGAAGTAGAACCTGTAATTTCGCTGCAGCCATGTACACAGAACCATTTATGAAAAAGAAAATATCAAATTAGTGATTTCATAATCATATCAGCTACAAATATAACTGCTCATTAATTATAAATGTTCTCGAGCTTGTGCCAATGTAAGAGCAGAAAATACGAATATACATGAAATATTTTTGGCTGAAATTGTTGGTCACAATAAGGGCAAGAAGTATGTTTTATCTAGTAGTCCATATATCAGCAAGATACTATAGGAAGACTGGAGATAAAGAGCCTCTTTGGATAAAGAGAATAAGCACTTATGGGGGAGTATAATTGTTTATTTTGTAAAGTTTCTAAACACATCAGCTTTTTAATAAGCATTTATGCCTCAAATAAATGATTATGGAAAAAACTAATTTTTTCTACTTATAATAATCACTTATCCTCCCATAATCACTTATTTCACTTCTCCTTCTCATTATTCACTCAATAATCACTTAAACTCCTAAAATCCAAACACCTTTTTTTTTTTTTTTCTCAAAATCACTTACGAGTTAAAAACATCCAAATACAAATCACTTTTAACATAATTACTCATCCTCATAATCAATTATGGATAAGATAATCCAAATACACACAAAGTTCAATGAATACCATCACTTTAAAGTTGGGGAAATATAAATGTAATACAATAATATGAAAGAATGAACCTTACCAATCCAATACACTGACCAACCCAAGGGCAGTGATGATCAAATCGCTCCACACAGTTATCACAGACCGAACAATGAGAACAGCGGGGAGGCCTATATAGCATGCAGGTATCACAATATTTGACCTTCACAATGAGGCCATTGACAATTATATCCTTTGTCCGTGGTAAATCTCGCCTTGGATTTTGTCCATTGTTGATTCTAGCACTCCCATCATCATTGTCTAGCTCCGGAGGATGAGCATTACGGGGTACAATGCCAGGGTCTCTTCCTGAGGTCAGTAGAAGGACGATCAGAACCTGGAGATACATTTTAAGACTTAAGAGTACAGTGATAAGATAGAAGTTACTGCAGTAACAAATCTGGAGAACTGTAATGAAAAAAGTAATTTATGCCCAAGTTTTAAAATTTATACAGGAAAGCAACATTTTTTATTCCATTTGATTTAAAGAAAGAAAAAAAGACTACAAATAAAAACCAGTGATGAACTAGAATTTGTTAATCCATTAATGTATCAGAGTTGAACATTGCTCATGAATCAAGATTGTTTATACAACCATTACCAGTTTCAGAGTGACATGCATGGGTTTGTGTTTTGTTCTGTTGCCCGTCAAGAGACCAGTAAAAAGATATTGTAATTACTCAGACTATTATATCTTTTTTGACCCGCACTCAGACTATTATATCAATCAACACATTTTAAGGTGCCAATTGTTGATTTTTCCAGTAAAAGTTCATATCTATCACCAGGTTTAAGTAATGGGAAAGAGAGTGATTAGATTAAAAAGACGACTAACCTAGGTTGTCACACCAACAGAGCAAAAAGCTATGATGTAATATAAGAAGAATAACGGAATTATTCTATCGCAAAAGCAGGCCATTCTAACTCTGTGGCTACTAAGGTAGCATCAGTCATTTGAACATAGAAGAAACCATTATGAATCACGCAAATATAAAAAAAAAAAGAAAAAGGTCATTGAAAGTGCCACTATCAGAACATGATATCAGGAGATTAGACCAATTACTAAGTATATTAAAACAAATTATGGTGTTGTTAATAAGTGAGTCGGGGACTTAATATGGGTCTTAGAAGAAAAGATAACTTACAAACATAGTGAGGACAATAACTATGATCATTATTGACCATCCTGAGTGATGAGGAAAATCATCTAATAGTTTTCTGGCTACAAAAGCACAGAAAGTAGCCACAGGGGCAACAATAAGGAATATTGTTAGAAATATAGATTTTGCATCAGGTCCAAATATAAGCCTCCCCTGAAGAAAAAATACCTGGTAAAATAGAACCACAATGAGTTTAAGAACAAGAAGATACACATAATACAACTTGATCTTTGTTTAAAAATATAATGCTTTTATTGTTATGCCCCCTGCAATGTAAATTCAAATTATCAACACTAAGCAACAGAAGCTTGACATAATATTTACATCCAGTACCCTTCTTTTTTCCATGTGGTGATAGGTCCTACGAAATTGAAATTTTATGCCAAAGAAATAGAATGTGGAACATGGATATGAACCATATTGAGACATGCATATAGTGCAAGGCACTTGAACTTACTATCAGTATAAAATGAACCTACTAGCTGCCTTGCTGATTTAGAAGTGACGAGACTAGTTCATGTAATTCACTTTAGTTTAGACAATTATTATTAAAATTATCAATGTGTATCTTCTTTCTCATCCTGCTTTTTAGACCAATATCAATATTCTGTCTCTCTCATTTTATGCCTCCGGCAATCCAGAAATGTTTAGTAAGTCAACATGCTATTGTTTGCATTTGTATGAATCATAGGAGGATGTCACTCACTATCTCACATACGAAGAAGCATAAGCTGCATTGCTTCATTCGCTAGCTAATCTAAATGTCAGTTATTTTCACAGGTTGCATAATTGATAACATGGTTAGTAATCATGCGACTATTAGAACAAAGCCCAGGTGCTTCAAGGAAAAGTAAGTTATGTCTAAGGATAACCCAGAAATGGGACATCTTAAATAATCATGAATTGAGCATTTTGTAGTATGGCAAAATCAGGCCTCCCCTGCACACACACCCACCCCCCCCCCCCAAAAAAAAAAAAAAAATCCACCTCCACCAAAATGAAAAAGAAATATATAATCCAGACAAGATCGTATTCGAACTATAATCCGTAATTGAACTGAGGCGGCAAGAACCCTAGCTTAATGACCAGCAGATGGAGAGGGAGGGAGAAGAGAGAATATTATTTCGGTTTGAAGAAGTGTGCAACTCACGTTACTGCCCTTCCAGGCACGGTAAGCTCTAATCATGGAAGAGCCATCAGCCACTCCGGCGGCGGAAGAATCCGAAAACACCGGCACGGATGCCGGAGGCAGTGCTGCTTGCATTATTGTGAGCGAAGAGTACAATGAAAAGGGCAATGATAGAGAAGAGAAGGCAACGCAATGGAATTAAAAGGAAGGTCAAAAGAGGGAAGGCAGATTTTTATTTAATATTTTAATAGAAAATGATAATTAGAGAAATCTATTACAAGAGCAGCGAATGAGTGCCTGGATACGCTGTTTGACTTGGATATCTCATTCTCAGGTTTGAACACGGCCTCACCGGACGTCGTATGTCACGCCGCCGTTAATGGCCAGTCAATGTTCAGAAACTTAATAAAAAATGTAAAAGACATTATTATTATTATTATTATTATTATTATTATTATATAGTACCCGATGACAAACGTACAAGATAATGGGTTAATGACTGACAAATTCAGATGTCCACTTATCATTCGGCCGGAGATTATCTCCTTTAATTTCATTTGCGCATCATTTCATCTTTGAAAAAGAATCATTTGACATCACGAAATTACTATATAATATTTCGTCCTTTCAAATAATAAAATTTATTATTACAATTATTTCCAATCATTGACGTTTTAATATTTTATATGTTACCATCATACTTATAAGCAATAATTTTTAAAAATTTTATTAATACAAATAGTAATAATAATATTGTTTACTGATAAAAAATCTGTCACTTGTTACAGTAATGTTGTTTATTAACTACCAATAATTTTAGTAGTGGTACAATTTAAAATACTATCCTTTTAGTTGTCTCCAAAATAATTATTACAAAACTAAGGTTCTTTTAAGATAAATATATTTTTCATGATTTTGAGCAGTAACTTTTCCTTATTTTTTGGGGTCATTTAATTTTCCATCATCTCAAACTCTCAACCGACAGAATCAAATAGTTGTAGGATAGGGAAAAATGAAAATAGTAAAATGCCAAAAGTCGACATTTTCTTTGTAAAATCAATATGTGAAAGGCTTATATAAGCTTTGATAATCTTTTATATTCTTTTTTGCTTTTAATGAAACGTTCTTTCATTTGAAAAAAAAAAATGGAACTTGATCGATAGTCATACATAAGGTTCTTCAACCCTTTCGGCAATGTCTTACAGCCAAAGCCACATTCATTTACAAGGCCGGCCCAGCCACCATAATGGGCCGAATCAATTTTGACAACCCAATGTTATTTCTTTTAGATTGAAGCATTCAATATTTGCCAATACCTAAATCTTTATGTTATTTATCTATACTAAATAGTAATCAATGTATCGCCTATTATCAAACTTTTAAAATGTTTCTTCTTTTTTTTTAATGAAATAATGTATCTATGTTAGATTGAAATAACGTTTTTCATATGCTATGTTTAATCATTATACTTTTGTTTTCAAGTCTTTTATTATTCCAAATATAGTAAGTTTATAATTGTTCAATGACAAACGACAATGCGTTAGATGTATAATCTAAATCAATTAATTATATATTATAGTTATAAAATATATATAATAAGTTACACTCTTCACAGAAATGGGGACAGTACAATTTACTCTTCCAATATCGTACAACACATGGAAACCCACCGAGTTTTTCAACAGACAAAGTAGGCCCCAAACATTTGCCAGAAATGAGGTGCACAATTTATGGATTTCTTATATTTTATATTAATCACTACAATTTTATATTTTATTTAAAAAATTATAAACTATGGAATTGGGTTGGTCCGATTCCATAAATTCAGAAATAGAACAATGTGACAGACAAGTGAATGAATTGGGCCTAAACAGGAACTAATATCAGCCTTTGCCCCATACAGAACTAATGATTCCCGGATGCTTTTGCCATTGGCTCGGCCGATTGGGTTTGAGCTTTTATAGGACAATCAGATTCATATAATACGAAGGCTTAAAAATGTAGGACATTCAAAATTCAAAAATGAATGAAACTTGGGCCATCTTTCAGATGATTGGCTGCATGAATCTAATTAATGAAAAGAACTCCGCGGAAAGGGACATCAAAAGGACATCAAAGAACCACGCTTATTTAAAATCTGTCACATAGACTTTGTACAATTTGAATGCGTATATTTCACTGTAGCAACAAAGAAAATAAATGTTAGGCTTAATAATTATTCCATGTTGTGAAAGGGTTGAAGGGGGAAGAGCGTGTGTGGAGTTCATTGTATTTTGTCATCAATAATGTGGTTTCATGGGGTCAGCCAGATAAGATCTTCTTTGTATCTGAAAGTAGCTTCACATTATAGAGGGACCTAAATTAATAATTTTCTCCGAATGTGACTCTTAGTTTGGAAGCTTTCCTAATACCTAAATTCACAGCTCAATTTACAAAAATTCTTCACACACACGTTCCATAACAGTTGGATTAATTATTGTTGGCTGAAACCAATTTAGCAACCGATCAATCCGTTGCTACTTATTGCTAATGAATAGATGGCAATTATTAATCATAATTAGCAACGGGTAGTGCCATTGCTGAATCCCTAATTTAATTCTAGACAAATTTTTAATAAAATCTAAATTAACTATTAGCATATATTTGTTTTTATTTTTTTTATGTATCAATCTGTTTAAGAATCTCTTGAGTTCATTCATCTTATTTATATATGCGTTACATTTCCCATTAATGGGAATTGAAGCAGAAGAGTTAGAGGAGATAATTAATTGCCATAACCTAAAGCCAAGTAATACTTCCTCTTATTCTTAATATAAGATTCTTTTAACCGAATTACGCAGGTTAAGAATTGAAATTAAAACTAATTAACTACCTCAATTTCTCCAAAAATTTTAATATGTTTTTAAAATTACTCTTATTTAATCTCTTTCTCTTTCTTTTTAGATACATTAAATAGAGTCAGTTTTTGAAAATGTATAATAAATATTACCTCATATATTGTAAAGGGTCTTATATTTAGGATCAGGATAAAAAATTCTATATATAGGACTGGAGAGTGTCTAATATATGGTCACACAAAATGTATTATTAATGCCGTAGTGATAACATCCATGACAGCCACAATCCCCTATATCCATCTTATTGGCAAATTTATTAACGCATATACCAATACTATACTACTATTATATATCAAGCTATAAATTCATTGCGTAGTAACAGTGTATATATTGTACGGCCCACTCTGTTCGTCAAGAATAAGACTCTAATCTTATCCCATCTGACATATTTTCTTAAATTGTATTGAGATAATAACATCCACAAAATCTTAATTACAAATAAAGGAAAAATAAGAACGAGATACAACCGCCAGAATCATGTGTGAAAAATATCAAATTCTTTATTGCGTAGTTCTCAAAGTTTAAGTGTGACGTGATGAATTGGTTTATCTAGAAAACATAAAAAATTGGCACAGATTTCTCTTGCGCGTGTGTGTTTGATTAGGATTTTATACGTACGCAGTAGCAAGCATCAAATCAAATTATGTTGAGATGATAGTAGCCACAAACTCTTTATAAATAATCAATTGTTTAAAAATTAAAGAATAAATATATGTATAATGAGCAATCATTAAATGCTATATCGTGCAGTGATGGAAGTTTAAATGTTATCATCTAATTAAAAGCCATGAATATTTAAGAAAAGATTCCTTGAGTTTCTTGAATTAGAATTATGCAGTAGTTACCACTAAAGATGATGACTTATAACATACCCTAAACCTAAGCTAGATTAGTTGGTTAGAAGACATTGTAGCTACAGAGAAGAAGAAGAGTGTGCGTGCGTATATGTGTAAACATATATATATATGATTGATGGGGGATGAGAGTGTTTGTTTGGGGTGGTCCAACCTAAGAGGGATTTGGTTGAAATAAATTAAAAGAAGAAGGGGTGGAGTGTTGGAGGAAAGAGGGATTAAATTTAATTGCATCAAAGGTATTGGGTTTGGTGTTGACATTTGGGATCATCTTCCTCCACCGTGTCTTCTGGGGATAGGGTCCTCCCCTCATCATTGTTCCTACAAAGACCACCATATCAAATACTCCTATATTCTTTATTTTATTTTATCTTTAATTTCACTGCAGCCCAGGGCTATAATTCACAACATTTTCACAATTTAAAATGTCCATTCCTTTTTTCACATCGATTGATTGCGAATCTTAATTTATTCATCATTGATTTATTTCATTTTATTATTTGAATTGATCAGTAAGTCACTGTTTGACCATGGTTTCAGTCGTCAAGTTTTCAGAAAACTCATTTGGAGCAGGATAAGACAGTCCTAAATAATATGCATCCTGCTGTCTTGCATTTTAGTACAATGTAAATTTAAAAAAATATCAATAATAGAATTTGAATAAAAATTATATTAAGTTTTAAATTGCATTTTATGTATATAACTTATCAACAGGGCATGCACCTTGATGTAGATTTTATATTATTATTCTTAAATAAAACGTTGATACCTAAAATCATCTAATTAATAAATTTTTGTATTGGCCATGGTGGATGTATCTAATATACTAATATACTTACATATATATATATATATAACATAAATAACTAATTACTTTATGGTATTTATTTTGGAATGAAGAATTTACCCAAAATTCTCCATGGTACTGCATTATACTCCCTCCGGTACATAATATAGGGTGTGAGATCTATTTTTTTCTGGTTCACAATATAAGGTGTAAGAACCTAAATGGACAATTTTACTCTTCCTATATTTAATTAGTTGCTTCTCTCTCTCCTATAAGTGTAATCATTCATTAAAAATCTAACCTCTCATAGAAAATTAATTGTTTTAATCATTTTAATATTTTCTCAATAAATAGGGGTAAGTTTGGAACTTTTGATATATTTACTAATATTTTTCAACTTAATTTCTTAAAAGGCGTGAAAATGGGTCCTATACCCTATAATATGGACTGGAGGGAATATATATATCTATCAAGATATATATATATATATATATATGCATAGCTAGCTACGTAAGCCCAAAATGAAATTATGAGAGGAGGTGTAGCTTTCATACTGAGCTCATGGCTGTGAAAGTGGCGAGGAGATCTTTGAAAGAGGCCAGACACAAGACAAAATATCTATCAAATTTCAATCCAAAAGAGAAAGGGCGTGACCTAATAATTAATGACTCATACCAATTTGTGGCAAAATGGAAAAGACAACAAACCTGGTTCCTTGTACATATGTTCGTCATATGCCCACACACACATAAGTGTGTGTGTGTGTGTGTGTGTCATGTCCTAAGTATGTATAAATGTATATATCCCAATCCCCAATTCTTAATTCATCTTAATTTTCCTTACATATGCATTCATTCGGGAAGGTGTGATGAGTCACATTCCTATGTATGAGGATACATATGAATCTTCTCTACATATATATAAACATTAGGTGAGTCTCATGTATATGTATGTATTTATTGTACAATTTTTAAAAAAAAAACGATTTGCATTGTTTATGATTTTTAAAGGGCATGATTATAGCTTATATTAAGAAAAAAAATATATAATTTAATAGTAAATAATAAAACCTAAAGTAAATTCTAGATATCCTTGTATATGTTTTTTGTATTATTTAAGATATGAATATATAAATATAAATGATTTAATTTGTTTGTCAACATATAAAAACGACAGAAGAAGAGAGGGTCCCATGGCTAATTAAATAGCATTCGTCCATTTTCATTTCAATCAAAGTCTCCGTTCTTTGACAATTTGAGCCGATTTCAGGTACAGTCGCCGTTCTTAGGCTTTTGAGCCACACAAAAATCCCTTGGATTAAGAGGTTTTTATATATTCATTAGATAAAATAAAATCAACCAAACATACGTGGCTGAATTTTGATTTAAAAACACGGACGCAATTTCATCCACGCATGTATATATATATTTATACACGTATATAAAATTAAATTCGTCAGGTAATGTACCACTCATGAAAAATCAGGACCCTACGACACTATTCTTCTTTCTTTCTTTATTCTAGCTTGTGCCTTCTTACCCATAATTATGGAGCAGCCATCGTCATGAACCAAAATTTCTAGATGCATGCATGCCACATGTATGCACTACAAAATAAAGCCATTTCACAAACCACTAAAAATATCATGTTTTCACATTTTAAGAAATTTTGAAGTATAATTACTGTAATATTGGATAAGATTTAAATTTTGCTTTAATTTGCTTACATCAACACAGTTTTTTCATCAGCATTGAAAATGAAAACATTTGCTCGTTAAGAATTGAAATCATATTTTTATATGATTTTTATGTTTATATATACTTCAGTTTTATATTATGACAATAGTTATTTACTATTCCTATTAAAAAAAGAATAAATAATACTATGACATTACGGAAATATGTTACAATATTCTCCTAGCTACCTAAAGTGTTTGCTACGCTACAAACCCAAGGGTCTTGCTAATTGACAAATCAATTAATGGAATTGGATAAGTTCGGATTTAGTCTATTTTCTCGAGCTTCAACTTCTGATATATCATAGTCTCAAAATAATAATAATAACAACAACAACATATAAATAGAGACATGATCCCACAATTAAAAAATAAATAAATAAACAAAAAGAGCGAAAGAGAGAGTTGATTTAGATGGAGACGTCCTCGTTGTGTGGTTGTAACCATCATGTTAAAGTTTAAGAAAACACTTTTGTTGAGAAAGAAAGAGGTGAAATCTTTGAAATTTGGTAAGTAGTAGCAATTTTAGTTGAAGATGTGATCATGGATGGATCCAGCTGAGCAGCATTGCCTATTCTGATTGTTAATCATCAATTATTGCTTTGAGCCTCTAACCTTCACCCCATTTCATATTACACTTTATTTAAACAAAACAACACAACACGTGCACGCACTCCATCCCTATTGATCACCTGATCGCTACCTACCTTTTCCCCTCAAAATATCTCACTTCTGTTCTCATTAATCTATCAATTTACGTTACTAATTAATGCCCTAATCATGCAACTTACTGTCATTAAGCTAAATTAATTGCTTAATTACTTGTTATTCGATCACACAATAAGCATATCGTTCTACCACTATACTTTCATAACGCATTAATTAGGAAAAGTGTAAGGTCGAGTGCGTTTCTATTACTTTTTCTAGTCCTAAATATTATATCATATAAATAATATGAAATAATATTTATTATGTATTACAAAAAAATTCCTATTTAATTAATTTATTTCGAAGTGCATCAAAAAATAAAGTCCACCCACTCTTTTACCACCCGTCTTTATGAAGATTAATTTTCATTAAGGATAGCTTTGAAAAGACATCCTTTCTTGTAATCCGCCATTCTAAACTTCTGCACCTTCCACCGAGAAATCCAACTATTAAATGTGATCCCAATTCACGAGTCCACCCCAGTAAGATATTTTCACTTTGTTCATCTTGGCATTAGCTCTCTGTGCATGTATAAACAGAAACTAAACTTTAATTTTAATCATATATTCAGAGAAACAAATATATAGAAAATTAAGTAGATGTATGTATTACTCATTTCCTCTATTTAATTTATTACGTGTAGTATATATCATTTTTTGTTATATGTATGTCATACGAAAAAAAATCTGAAGTGGCATATATATTATTCTCCCAAACGCATGCTGGCTTGCGAAAGAGGCAGGTACAAAAGGAAGTGAACTACACCTGTAATTATAATGGAATCGGCAGATACATATACTTGTCGTATGATCAGAGGGTGACACGTGGTTTGATCCTGAAGGATATAGACTTTGAATTTTCCCTACCTATGTTCACGCGGGATGAGTCAAAAAGCTAAGAGATAGATCGCATTATAACGCTTCGCTGTAGTGTTCTGGATCTTCATGAATCACCTTCCATCCATACAGAAACTACTACTAAAATAATTTATTCATTAGAGTACTTTTAATGCTTTGGTCTCACTTCATTTTACACGTGTCTAAATTTTATTTACGATCCATGAAAGTTTGGTAGTCTAAATAAGGTGACTTTTGATATTGCTTTGGTGATTTGTTCCCGGGCAATTGGCGCCAGCTTGTACCTCAGTACCTCTCTGCTCCTCAAACCCTGGCCATGAAATTAACAGTGTTGTGTTCTTAGTCTTTTTTTATGCCCAAAAAAAAAAGTAAAAGTAATGGTCTTTTTTGTTTGTTTATAATCATTATCATAATATTATTTTTTTGAGAAAATATTATATGCTATATAAAATAATCATCCCATCACTTGAGCTCCATGCAAGTATACATAGATCCAATTTATTTTGGATAATAATTTAACTTTTTTTAAAAAAATTAAATATATAGTATTATTTAATCTAAATTAAATCTATCTAATTTTAAAAAATGCTCAAATTTCCAAAGAATTTACATAGTTCGAGAAAGGCCAATCATTCTAATCATATTTTAATGCTGGTTCGACTTCAGCCAATTCAGAAGGAAAAAAAAATAAAAATAGAAAATTCCGCGTTCGACATTAATTTAATAGAATCGGGGCCATCCGTCGACCTCCACGGTCACGGATATATAGAAGGAGAATAAAGGAAACGTCCATAAAATTAACTTATTTGTCGCCAGCGCAAAATATCTTATATTTTTTGTCACTAACATAAAATATTTTCCATCAGCACCCCTCTAATAGAAGTAATAAACCAACCTACTAGTTAGCTAACACTAAATCTATGCAAGTCAGTCAATTGCCTTTTTCTTTTTTGTTTTTTTTTTCCATGTTCCCGGGGGGGGGGTGTTATATATATTGTTAACTCACCCAACTTACAAATTAGCCAAGTTTTTTAATTAATTACTCACCCACCTTAAGAGTGTTAAATGATAACCAACGATAACTGATTTCAAGTGATTTAGCACTTGGTCCAATTAAATAAATTTTGAGTTAAAGTTTTGTGAATATAAAAAAACACATTGTTGGGAGAACTTGGCACCAAGTTGATTGGGCGTGGAATGAGAGAGGTTAATTTAATGTGATTTTGGGAAATAGGTTGTTAGTATTATACTATGAGAAGTAAAGTGTTGAGAAATTACTATACTAATAGCAGCTAGGGAAGGGTAAATGACGGAAGGAGGGGGGGTTTTGGGGAGGTGGGAAAGAATGAGGGGTACGTAACGCGTGGTATAAGCAAAGGGGATGGCCCAAGTAATAAATGCAAAACTACAATACACCAACCACCTTCCAATAATAATGCGTTGAGTTGGCAAATTGATCGAGTTGGGTGCATGAGTTTTGGGTACCCCAGAGAGAAAGCTACTTCCTTGGGAAAGCGATACAATATCACTGATTCATAGTTGAATATTGCATGCTGTCCATACAATCACAATAATAATATTAATTAATAATAGAGGTAGCTATAGCTAGCTAGCTAGCATGGCATGGCTTATCCCATGCATGCATGCAAGAGAGGTTGCCCTATATATAAGGGATCTCCACTTTGTGTTTCTTCCGTGGCAGGGTATCACGCATCCAAAACTTCACCTTCCTTCCCTTCTCTCCCTTGAATTGGGGAATTCTCAAACTCAGACACAGAGACAGAGAGAGAGAGTGACAGATTCCAAATCAAGCTCCCATGGCTCACCCTCCCATATCTTTCATCGTTGGGATTTTCGGTATATGTTCATGTCCACTAACTCATTTCCATTATTTTCCCTTTTTTCTTTTCGAGATCACAACACAGTGCATACTGATCAACTGATTCTTTAATTTTCTTGTGAATAATCTTGTAGCAAACATTGTCTCCTTCATGTGCTTCCTAGCACCACTGTAAGTAGTTCATTAATTTGCATACATACATACATATATATATATAAATGACCTTGCATGTTTATAGATATATGTTTTTGTGATGCTTGATTAATTGTGAAAAATTTGCATACAGGCCGACATTTTACAGAGTATGCAAGAAGAAATCAACAGAGGGGTTTCAGTCAATTCCATATGTGGCAGCACTCTTCAGTGCAATGCTATGGATATTCTATGCATACATCAAGACTGGAGAGTTCCTCATCATCACCATCAATGCCTTCGGTTGCTTCATCGAGATCGTTTACCTTGTTATATACATCACTTATTGCCCCAAGAAAGCCAGGGTATTATGATTGGCCGGATTAACTTACATTAATTTATACATATATGTCTCTGTCGATGACACTAACTATAAAACTAAAATTATACATCATGATTGATGATTAATTGGATTATCTTGGCTGCAGGTGTTCACGCTGAGGATGATCCTGTTATTGAACTTTGGTGGGATTTGCATAATCGTCCTTCTCACTCATCTCCTATCGAAAGAACGTGCAGCCCGTATCAAGCTTCTCGGGTGGATTTGCGTGGTCTTCTCAACTAGTGTTTTTGTTGCGCCTTTAAGTATTATTGTGAGTAGTCCTCATGAAATGTGAACACACACAATTACCATATAGCTTGTTCATTACTTAATTATATATATTAATTTATTTTCAATTCCTTAATTATATATAGAGAGTGGTTATTCGCACCAAGAGCGTGGAGTTCATGCCCTTCACTCTTTCTCTCCTCCTCACCGTAAGCGCTGTTATGTGGCTTACCTACGGTGTTCTCCTCAAAGATATCTATATCTCTGTAAGTTCTCCGTTTCACATGTCCTATTTTGATCTTTCAATAATTGGTTTTTAATTTGGTTTTTGTTTTTCATTATATGATAATATATAGTTATATCGTTATACTTATTTCTGGTGTTATTTTCTGGACAGCTCCCGAACTTTGTGGGTCTTGCTTTTGGGACGATTCAGATGGTGCTGTATGCCATGTACAGAAATCACAAGCCCGCAGCGGACCAGAAGCTCCCGGAACACAAAGGGGACATAAAAAACGGCATCGTTACAACTGAGACCACCGTGGATGACAAGCAAGCAGTGATCTCGTCTCAGCCTGCTGGAGATATTGAGGTTGGAGAGAAGAAGATTGAGAAGGAAAACCAAGACCAAACAGAGAACAAGAGCAACAGCAACAAGACAGAAGGCTGCATTGAAGGACAGAGGGAGAGAGTTTGAAAGTTTGAAGAAATTTAAGATTTGAAATTTCGAGTATTGCATGGTTGTATCTCTAGATATGACCATCTCTCTCTCTCTCTCTCTCTCTCTCTCTCTGCGTCTGTCATTTGTGTATTCCCTTTCAGCTTACTTGTACCATCTTTGAGCGTATACGTATATAGGGGGAAGAGACGATGTAGATTTCTATATATCTATATCTACGATCTCTCCATATATGGTTACTTTATATGTTTCAATCTCGTGTAATTTATGTTTTGTTTACATAAAGGAAGGCCCTTCGCAGTTTCGTTCAAATTGTTCCCATATTAGTTGTCAAAGCTCATAGCTGGCTAGCTAGCCTGCTCGAAGAAATTCTGATTCTGTTTATGCTTTTGCTTTTGTGCTTTTCCTTTTTTTTTTAAATAAAAAATCATAATTAACCAAAAAAAAAAGCACCGTTCCTGAAATGCCTCCGAGTCATAAATTACGATTATGATGTTAGAGCATCGGACAAAAGCAGTTGAAAGTGACAGTTTATGAAATTATGTCAATTTGCCGCGGATTTTTTTTTTATTATTATTATTCAGTGAGAGAACAACTAAGGTATATTAAGGCCTCCATGAAAAGAAAGTGGAAAAGGATACAAAAGGATAATGTGCTCCCCCCATTTTAGTCTATAATGTACTTTTAATTACCGCACACATATTAAGATAATAATTAATAACTAACAAAATTTTCTATCTTTTCTCAAATTACCCTCATTAAATACATTGGAAATGAAATATTTTGGTCTATTAATTAGGGGTAATCTTGGAAAGAGAAAAAATTACACTACGTAATTCATAAAGTGCACTATATTATGAAATATAAATTTTTCAAAAAAGTGCACTATATATCAAAATGGAGGGAGTGTTAGTTCTCTGGGCCACTATACTTTCTTCCTCTTCTTCTCTTTTCCTAATTCGTTATAGGAATGATTCGTTATATGCTACTCCCTCTGGTCCATATTATAGGGTGTGAGACCCACTTTTACGTCCATTAAAAAAGTTGAAAAACATTCTTAAATATACCCAAAGTTTCAAATTTGCCCTTATTTTGAGAGAATGTTATAATGATTAAAACAAGTAATTTTCTATGATAGGTCAGATTTTTATGAGTGATTACACTTGTAAGAGAGAGATAAATAACCAATTAAATATAATAAAGGTAAAATTGTTCATTTGAGTTCCTACACCTTATATTATGGACTAAAAAATTATGGGTTTTACACCCTATATTATGGATTGGAGAAAGGATACTTTTGATCTATGATAGGTTAAAAGGGTTGTGTGTGTGTGCGCGTAAACAAGATTAATATAGTAACCAAGAATTGCGCATGACGTGAGCTTTTTGCTAATAGGTGAGTATAGGCGGATCTTCATAAATTGTTGATTGAAAGGTCAACTAACAAATGAAGGATTGAGATAGTGATCTTACGAGAGAAAGTGACTGAATCGGAATGCAACATTTTAAGGACCATAATCACGTAACTAGATTGTGAATAAAATATTGCGCAATGATTGATCGAACTTTCATATTAAAGTGATATGTATATATTGATGATGATATATAGGATTTAATCTTTGTTTTAATAGTACTTTTTAATAGTATATTTTAATTAATTCGCCCTCTTTTAATACAATCTAATACATGTAATAACAATAACGAAAATTATTTACTGTGCTTTTTCTGAAAATTTTAATTCTACTATATCTATATGTATTCTGACAGATAATTATGCAGCTCGCTTAAAATTTGAGGTTTAATTCAACTACTATAGTTTAAAACTAAATCACTTGACATATTTTTAATACTAAATAATTAGAGTAATGATAATAATAATATGGGTTACAAAAAGTACACGATCACATAAAAAAAAAAGTGAGCTCACAAAAATATCATCTGATTCATCTCTGCGCGCATTCTGATTGCTCCCGCACCGTAATCAATTGAGTTATGCCAAGTGGATTTCGAATGTAACCAAAGCAAATTCCAAGATGGTGGCTGAAATTATGCCTTTGTATTTAAGGGATAAACATCCCCTGCATTTATTTAATTTTCAATTGTATTAAATGTGAGTTAACATTTTCTTATCAGAGAGAAATTTAGTGGGTGCACATTAATTTTGGGTATCTTGGAAAATTTATTTCAATTTTAAACATATTTAAGAGGATTAATATTTTTTTAACTACAATTCTTATTTGAATGAATTACTCACTCTGTTCTTGTACTACTCTCTCCAGTCCTACATATAGGATCTTTTATCCTGATCCTAAATATAACATTCTTTAAAATATATGAGGTAGTATTTATTATACATTTTTAGAAAAATGCTCATATTTAATGTATCTAAAGAGAAAAAGAGAAAGATTAAATAAGGGTAGTTTTAGAAAAATATTGGGATTTTCGGAGAAATCGAGGTAGTTAATTAGTTTTAATTCCAATTCTTAATCCGCGTGATTCGGTTAAAAGGGTCTTATATTAAGGATCATAGGAAATACTCTATATATACTCCCTCTGATCCTTAATATAAGACCATTTTAACCGAATCACACGGATTAAGAATTGGAATTAAAACTAATTAACTATCTCAATTTCTCCAAAAATTCCAATATCTTTCCAAAACCACCCTTATTTAATCTCTCTCTTTTTCTCTTTAGATACATTAAATAGGGGCATTTTTTGAAAATGTATAATAAATACTACCTCATATATTGTAAAGGGCCTTATATTTAGGATCAGGACAAAAAATCATATATACAGGATCGGAGGGAGTATATTCTAAAAATTTTTAATGTATTTAAAATAAACTCCTTTTGATCCCATTTATAAGGTATTATTTTTCATTGCATGGGTATTAATGAGACATAATTATGTTCTCAAATTTATAAAAAAATAGTATAAATTTTCAATCTTACCCCTATTGATTAAAAAATGGAACAATTTACAAAACAAAAAAGTCATTAAATGGAAGATAAAAAAAAAAATTCAAATAAAAAAATAATACGACACTTTATAAATAAGATCAAACAAATTTTCAAGATAACATCTTATAATAATGGGATCGGAGGAGTAAGTTATTTCACAATATTCAAAGTGTATTAAATTCTCTTTTTTTATTTTATCCAAAACATTTATGATGAAGAGAGAGATCGAAAGAAATATAATTATGTTGAAGTTATAATTTAATAAGGGTATTATTGGAAAGTTTTAGTAATTTTTTAAAATTTCAAGATTCTTAATTAACTTCAACTAATTTTCTTAGTTAATATAAAGTAATTAAAGTGAGTTATATATTGTGATTAGATACACGTAGTTATGTAAGGATTTATGGCAAGTTTGATGCTATTAACTTTAGCTTAATTACAGGTATACTTTCATGCAAACTACTCCATTTGTTTTTTTTATTTGTCATTTAAATATTATTGCATAAAAATCCAATTCACGTTTATTCCTTTATAAAAAGAACAGACATAAAAAAATTTTGACGTCTGTTTTTTTTTTTTTAAAAAAGACATAGAAGGTGCTTTTTTTTTAATGACAAATCAAATCAGGACTTATCTGGCTTATGACTCACATAGTGCTTATATTAGTAGCATAATTCAAACCCATGCCCCTATAAGAAATCAGTCATTTTCTTACTAATGGGACCAATTTGTGTTCAACTTTCATTACTTACTTATTTTCTCTTTTCTTAATAAATCATGGGTTGATAAGAGAAAAAATTGTAAAGAAAAAAATTAATACTACTTCATTAGAATGTTCAGGTGATAGTAATTGTGAAATGAAATTAAAATTATAAATAATAATTATTTCGATAGTGTATCACTATTTATAGTTGATCGTGTATGGAGTAAAGCCAATATATACTCCCTTTAGTTTTAAATATATTACAATTTTAACCGAATCATACGGATTAAATATAAGAATTAAAATTAATTAATTACATTAATTTTTTCAAAAATAACATTTTTACAAACTATCTTTATTTAATTTCCTTCTCTCTATCTCTTTATAATGAATTAAAATAAAAGCATTCTTTAGAAATGTATAATAAAAATTATCTCATTCTAAAAAAAAGTTATATATTTAGAATCAACACAAAAAAATCATATATTTAAAACTAGCGCGGAAGGTAATATATTTAAGACTAGAGGGAGTATATTATATATTTTGATGATATATTGATATTCATTTTTAGATAGAACTGAAAAATGGAATTTAATAATGTAAATGCATGGTAAAAATATTCCAAAATTTCAAACAAATGCTATGTATGTGTACTACAGTTGTGTAGAGAGTTGGATGTTATTTTGAAATACCAGATAGTGAGGCCAATGATGTTCATGTTTAAGATGGATTAACAGGAGGGAATTAGTACCACTCATGAGAAGCAAATATTACAACATTAATCAACCATTACTAATGTATTAGTATATATATTATACTCCTTTTGTCCTATATTACTCCCTCTATTACTATTTATAGACCATATTTTATAATCATTTTACTTATTCAAAATATAAGTTATTTTACAATTTTTAAAAAATATCAAATTTGTTTTTCAATTTTACCCAAAACATTTATTGGAGAGAGATTGATTAAAAGAAAAATAATTATGATGGATTATATTTAATAATGATAATATTGTAAAGTTTTGATAAATTTTGAAAATTTAAAAAACTTTAGCTAGCTTTCTTGGTCCATGTAAAACAGTTAAAATTAATTTATAAATAGGAATAGATGAATTATAAAACACTTTACAAATAATCTCTAACCCTGCCCTTTTCGGCTCAAAGAAGACTCTAGGCTAGAAAATCTATTCATAACCTGTCCCGGCTCGTAATGGCCTGTGGCCTGCATAGGACATACCAGAATAGCATCGGGCCAAGTATAACTAGGTCTGAAGATAAATAAAAAAAGAAATTGATTGAATTTTAAGAGAAAAAAAGAAATAGAGTCCATACTTGACACAGTCTTATTCTGCCACGTCTTGTGCAGGCCACAGGCCATCACAAGTCAAGATAGGCCATGGATAAATTTTCTAACTCAAAGCCTTATTCGGGCAGAACAAATGCGTTGAGATTTGTCCCATTCAAACCTAACCTATAAACCACTATACCCATAATATAAGACTCTTTATAGGATTTAGTAGGATATTTATAAGTTTTTTCTAATAATAACCTCCATAAATTCATTATGCCACTAATTAACTCTTTTTATTAAAAGAAAAGTCAATGAAATTAATAAAGAGTATTTTTGAAAATATTGTAATTTTTTTTACTAACATTCAACTACCTTTCTTACTATATGTGACTTTTGTAAAATATCTTACAACAATGGGACAAAAGGAGTACTACTAGTGGGGATTTGATTCTTCTTCTAGGTAGAAAGATTTGTTGGGAAGATACGACACATTGATAATTAAATTTTCTTGGCTGGTTCCAATAATAATTGTGATAGTTTAGAGTATTATAAGATGGCATGCAGTTGGTGAGGCAAGCTCATGTTTAAGATGGAATTGCAGGGGGATGTAGAATGCGAATGTAAATATTTTAACCTAATTTATTATTATATACTACTCCCTCGGTTTGTTTGTTGTCTAAAGTTTGGGCATAATAATTAAAAAAGACAATAAATAATATAATGAATGACATAATTTTATTAAATTATTTTTAATTATTACTTTTTTTATGAAGCATTTATTTACAAAACAAACTATATACTATTAATTACTCAAGAGTGTAATTAGAAAAAAGAATTAATAATTAAATTTTCGTGGTTAGTTTCAATAAATTGTTACTTCATCTAATTCAAAATATAAATTATATTTTATTAATTGCACATGAACCAAAAATAATACTTTTACTCATTAAATTTATAAAAAAATATATTATTCTCCTATAGTACATCTATTTAATATATTACATTTAAAATTTATTATCTCTCTTATATTTAATTATAGATAAGGATAAGATATGAAAAAAAATTTAATATCATATAAATTACTAAATAAAACTTATATTTTGGATAAAAAATTTTAAAAAAAACATATTTTAAATTAAAAAAATATATTAATTGAGTTCCAATGACTTATAACTTACGCGGATGCTTGACTCTCTTAGCGCGCACACACGAGTAGTCATGCTTTACCAATGCATTAGCGGGTTGCGTAAAAGTAAGATTTTTTTTTAAAAAGAGATATTTAAAAAATATTTCTATTTAATTCATTCTAAAAAGAAAAAGGGTGAAAAAGATTAAAACATGGAAGTTTTAGAAAAGTGTTATGATTTTTTAAAAAATTTAGATAGTTAGTTAATTTTAACTTCAATAATTAATTCATATAATTTGGTTACATGGTCTTACATTAAGAATTAGAGAAAATAATAAAATCTATAGTACTCCCTCTGGTTCTTAATATAAGACATTTTTAACCGAATTACGCGGATTAAGAATTACAATTAAAACTAATTAACTACCTCGATTTCTCAAAAAATCTCAATATTTTTCCAGAACTATCCTTATTTAATCACTTTCTCTTTCTCTTTGGATACATTAAATAAGGGCATTTTTTTTGGAAATATATAATAAATACTACCTCATATATTGTAAAGGGTCTTATATTTAGGATCAGGGTAAAAGATCCTATATAAGACCGGAGGGAGTAATTTGTATTATTTATTAGTCATAAATAATGTAACTCACATCAAATTCCGTGTAATACATGAGACTCACTTTTACTTTAGTTTTAAAATATATATACTCCCTCTAATTTTAAATATAGGACATTTGTCTTGGTCTTAAATATAAGATTCTTTTCAAAATACAAGATAGTATTTAGTACACATTTCAAAAAATTGCTCATATTTAATTCATTCCAAAGAGAAAGAGAAAGAAATTAAATAAGGGTAATTTTGAAAAAATGTCTTAATTTTTAGAAAAATTAAGGTAGTTAACTAATTTTAATTTACATCCTTAATTTATATGATTCAATTAAAATGATCTTATATTAATAACATGACTGAGTATCTAATTAATGACTTTTTTTCAATTAATCATATACTCCCACCAGTTCAAAATATAAGTCCTCATTGATAAAGTACATACAAACTAAGAAAATAAACTAAACTACTTAAATTTGTCAAAAACTTATGTTATTTTCCAATATTACCCTTAATAAATACAATTTCTAAAATAACTTTCTCTCTCATAAGCTAATTAACGACAAGGGTAAATTAGGAAAAAAATTATTAGTACTTTTGATTTTACCTAAAGAGGATTATATTTTGATCCAAAAAAATGTTATAAAACAGTACTTATATTTTGAATCGGAAGAAGTATGTCTAATGACCTTTTTCAATACCATCAATAATTGGTCCAAGGACACAAAATTTGGTCCCAAAATACATTAGCTTTGGTTAGAATGACCCAACATCCCTTCTTAATAAAAATATTTTAAAATTAATTTTGATATTAATTTGATTGGAATATATTGAAAAAATGAAAACTTAATCAAAGAAAACCAAATCAAAATTTTGATTGGATTCGATACTTCGCTGTGTGTATAGAAAATGTTTTGTTGGTAGAGGTAAAATCCACTTCGATAGTTTTTACGTCTTAAAGGGATTAGTTTTCAATTATCAATCAAAAAATATTTTTGGTGCTAAAAAAAAATATTGAGATAGTCCGGGAACTATGTTCAAACCGGTAGGCCTATTAAGAAATTGAACAAGAAAAAAAGTGATGGAATTGGATTGTCCTACTTTTATATGGTCCAAGAGAAACTCGAGACTAATGTTTTTTTATTTTAATGAATAAGCAAATTCACGAAATTTAAAAATCAATATGACAAGTTGCAATCAAAATTCTTGGACATGATTGCATATCTATCGAGTGCTTTCAGAATTAATCACACATAGTATCATGATTTATTTGACGTACGTCAGGAGCGATAATTTCAATTAAAGTTAAACGTGATCTTGTCTTCCAACTTTTTTTTGGGGCCCTTTTTGCCTTTAGCTATTACTTTGGAAAATTTTAAATATAAAAGCAAGTTAACCATAGAGCTATATGTTACGTTATTATGTCATGTAGGCACCACATATATTATATGTATCGCCACGCTTAGTGCTTCCTGGCGTGGTTCATATCCAAAACAGTGGGAAGAACGAAGACAGACTCTCATTACTAATTTACTTTGCAGAGCCCACTACATAATAAAAAAGTGATGACGTTTCTCAACGTATGTACAGAGGCCTCAACTGCATCACTTTTTAAAAATGGGTTACTGGACTTTGATATCATGTTAATTCTTGTGTGGTTGTGTTCGTATTTGTTTATATCACCAAAATCTCTCAAATTATTTGACTAGGAATGCCACAAACTTATATATTCTTTATTTTAATTTTTTTATTCTTAGATTTGAGACTTATATTTTCTACTATGTGAATAGTGTTTGAAGATCAAAACACTGCTAGGTTCAGAGGTTGTTGTTCTAATTTCAACAACAAGGAAAACATCATGGGGCTACATAATGGTTTGTTTTTCCGAGGGCTATAAGTTTGTAGGTCTGATGGAAGTCGCCAAGCTGTCATTGACATGTATAATAACACAACTCATCACCTCCGAAGCTCAAAGTCTGGATGAATCCAACCTTGAATTTCTGTACCTAATAATCTCAATCCACCGCATATTCCCCATTTGATCACCTTCATGTCTTATGTCTGATCTGTTTGGTAAACTTATGATTGATTTCCGCAACACAATATGATCGAAATATCAGTGTATTAAAAATTGGACCAGATTAACTGGTTCGACCAGAAATCAGTACCTGGTCTGGTCCAATCATAGATGAAAATCAGGCAATTTTAGAACCAGTACAAAACCGGTCACACCGGTTTGAACCAGTATGATTTCTTTTTCTTTTTAAATATTTTTTAAGATAAAATAACATTATTTTTAGTACTAAGTAATATTATTTTTTGTATAATTTTTTTTCTTTTTATATTATAATATTGTATAAGTATTATTATTAGGGTACATAATTATTAATAATGATAAATTTACTCAACAAATAATATGAAAATAAAATATCAATTAACTATTTTGAATTCAAAATATAATTATAAATGAATATTAACTTGTTTATGTTTTAATATTGGGTTGTAAAACTTATTAATAATAATTTTAATTTTTTATATGATATATAAAATTAAAAATTATTAAATTTACTTTTTATCTTAGATTGAATGTTAATTTTATGATCATGGATAAATATCTTTTATATTTTTCATCTACATTATTTAAAACATATCAATTTATTCACAACCAATTTGTTCCTAGTCCGATCATTAAATCTTGAATCAGTGACTCAACTAATTCAATGTTCGGTTCATTTTTAATACCTTGATTAAAACGCAAAACACAACTTTAATTACACTTTTCTTCCTTCTGTATATATATATATCTTCTCCTTTGTTTTACACTTTTTTTTTCATTAATATGGTAGCGAGTTATCTTGATCACTTATTTTAAGATATTGAGCTGATTGGCACAAATCATTCTCCATCTTCTTTATACAATTTGGATTATTTAATTTAAATTTGGATACTTTGAATTTACTATTTTATAAAAAGTATTATTGAAATATTAAAATTCAAATGCAATCAAGCCTTTTGAGCTTATGGCTTGTGGTAAGAACATTTTCTTTTTCACTTAATGTGTCATGAGTTCGACTTTAATTTGGCAACCAAATCCGGAAATCTCAATCCAGTAAATAAAATAGATAACTATAAATCATTACAGTTTGATTTGAACTATTAAAAAACTTGGAAAGAAGAAAAGTAAAGTTAACATGTAGTAGCTAGCACATGGTATATGATTGTATTGCAAGGATTACAGGGATTTGTAAGAGTTACCAATGCTTTTATTTATACTTATATTACTTGTAATTTAAAATAATTGAATCATTATTCATATAAAATATAAAATTATAACAGGTCATATTATTTATAAGTAATCAACACTATAACTCATCTTTCAGATTTCATATATTCTAGTAATCTACAAGGCTTAGGTTTAGTTCAATCTAAATGTTGCGATTGAAATTTTTATTCTGATGTTATTATTCAATTTATGGTACACCTTGCCATTTGACTGCTTTTTTTAATTCTTTAAACTTTGATTGGAAGCTAAATAATGATTGAGTCAAAATGATTTGTACCTAGGAATGGTTGCTAAATAAGGCGAATTTATCACGTGATGCTCAATACCACTAAACTAATAAAATTTTAATTTCAAACGGTGACTCAGAATATCCTGGTTTTGAGAAATAATGGCGCGTTGCGTCTGCATGCAGGGTCAACAACAACAAGCAAAGGTTTGTTTTTTTTAAAAAAAAGCAGCAAGGTATTTGCTCTACTTTAGACTCAAATTAGCAGCGTTTGTTTAAATTTTTTAAAGAAGTGATTAATTATTTAGTGATTTTATGAAAAATTGAAATTATTTTGTGTTTGATTAAAATAAAAAAAATACTTTTTAAATTGTAAGATAAAATATGAATTGTATTATAATATTCTCTTGGAAGAAATATTGTTAATTTTATAATTTTTTAAAACTAGATTTTGATATCTTTACCTTTTTCCCATTTTTTTTTCATTTACTGCAACAGTTTTTTTTTTAAACTACTTAAAGTAACTTTTCAAAATAATTAGAAAATTAATTTTTTTTAGATTCTAATTATTTTGAAAAATTTAAACAAACAACCTAAAAAATTTTAAAAGTGATTTTTCATATAAAAAAATATTTTTCACAAAAAGAAAGCTGAAACAAACATATTCTTAATCTAAAGAGAACAGGGCAGAACCAGAGGTATGAACTAGGAGGGGCCAAAATTACTTGCCCATATATATATATATATAAGATCTGCCACCTTTAAACACATTATTAACTTGGTATAAGTGCTTTCTTTGCTGTAATATCTTCGCACTGGTCTTCGTCAAAAAGCTTCCCATATTTACTGAGATACATTCTTATTCCAAATAAACTTACTTTAAATCGTGGATCTCCTAGCTCTCTCTCTTGAAGCTTCCATGAAATTACAGTTCCCGCAACAAAAAAAAAAAGATTAATTGGCCAACTGGGTAAATGAAAGAATAACTTTGATGCAGTGCATTACAGTTCACTTTGACAAATTTGCTTCTGCAAGGATTCCCTGAAGAGAGATCTATAGGTTGTAACTTGTAATGATGATCACTTTGGCCCATGTTCGTTGATCCTGAATCTTTTGTGACGACCAAAAAAAGCAAACCAGTATGGAAGATCTAATGGTGAAGGTGGAGGGACCAGCGCCAATTATGGATATTTATATCTTAAGAAACAAGTTAATTAATTATTATATCATTGTAATTGAGTATTTTTGTGCTATATATTAGACTTACTTGTGAAGATGTGTTTTCCATTCCTCCGTTTCCTTTCTATTAATTAGTTATAATTGAGCCATTTACGGTAACACTATGCTTCTTTAGAAATAAAAGGGAATTATACGGAGAGACGGACCGTATCTAACATTAAATAATTCTCAAGTGGAAGCCACCCATATCCCAATACACCATTTTCATATATATATATATATATATATGCCTTTTGTAAGTATTACTCGTGGTTTCATAATTCTATAGAAGTCTCGATTAATTTGGTCCCTTAGTTTAAAAACAGACAATTATTTTCTTATGTTTTTTTTTCCCCAAATGATTCAATTTCATATCTCATAACTTATCTAAAGTTATTATTAAACTAGATTTTACCCTTGCACAATAATGCAGGGTAAGGCAAAATTATTTTATAAAAAAAATTACATGCATGCTTTGTGAAATTAAATAACAGAAATTGTACAGTATTTGTGTATTCAAATTTTATAAATAAATATATATAATGATTTGTTTCTTAAATCAATATAAAAAGAGCAAATTGGTTTTAATTTTTCCCTTTTTTTAAAATCAGAGATTAAAAGTGTATTTAATCAAGTCTAGAATTTTTTCTTTTAACGCATAATTAATGTAGCAAGATACTAACAGAACGAAAGTTCATTTGCGTATTGAAGACGGGCTAACCAGAATTATGTGGACTCTCAAAATGATGTAAACAATACAAAATTACGTGGTCGATATTGGTGAGTACTGGTTAACAAGAAGAAGAAGATGGCCTTTAGAAAGAGCAAGGAGGCCATGGGAACTCATACAGTATGAGTTGTAAGGCTTAAAACTCCACTTGATGGGTGTGACACATCGGAAAGTAAAACCACTTGTACCTTTTTGAGAACTATAAATAGCGACCTCCCCTTGGCATTATGGACTCGTGGAATTGAGATCAGAGAGAGAGAGAGAGATGAGATAATAGCCCAAAGGGAGCACTTAGAGAATATTTCATTAATTTTCTATCCCTACACTGAGAGAGTGAGAGAGCACTCCAACAGTTTTGTTATTGTGGGGTTGAATTCAACTTTGAAGAAATGGCCAGTACTGATCAACAAACATTTGCTTTTGTTTTCGGCCTTATTGGTACATACTATTGCTAGCTATACTCTCTCTCTCTCTCTCTCTAGTTGAAATCTGCTTCTGTCTTTCTTTCCTTTCTAGGCACAGCTGATTAATTAAAAGAATATTATATTTCGTTCTTTTCTGCTGTTTTTATAATGCTGCTAATTATTAATCAGTAATAATTAGTTGTAGTAGCAAGGTAGGTTCTGGATGACTTCTATTTGATATCAGCATGTGTGTGTGTGTTTGTTTCTCATATGTATGATGAAGAAAGCAAAGCTATATTAATTCAGAAGTACTCACTGACATTTGCTTCTTATTTTGTCTTTTTTATCAATTATAGGCAACATCATCTCCTTCTTGGTGTTTCTTGCTCCAATGTAAGAGATCTTTCTATTTCTTAATTTTCACATACATATAATTCTTCGTAGTATAATTAAAATAGATGCGAATCAACTGTCAATTTGCTGTGAATTTTTATATGATTTAATTGTGAAATTTAATTTCCAGGCCAACCTTTTACCAAATCTACAAGAAGAAATCTACTGAAGGGTTTCAGTCACTTCCTTATGTGGTTGCTCTATTCAGCTGCATGCTTTGGATATATTACGCACTCATCAAGCAGCACTCCGGCCTCCTCCTCATCACCATTAACTCCTTCGGATGTGTCATTGAATCCATCTACATTGCCATTTTCCTCTTTTATGCTTCAAAGAACCTTAGGGTATATAATTTACCTTCATTAATTATATTAATTAATGCCCTGATTTCATTCTAATTATATCCTTTTTTTTAATTTATTTTTGATGATCACGTACGTATGTGCAGCTTTCCACTATCAAGCTTCTTTTGTTGCTGAACGTGTTTGGGTTTGGATCGATGCTTCTAGCAACTCGGATCTTCGCAAAGGGATCAATACGTGTCAATATTGTAGGATGGATTTGTCTTGTGTTCAATATAAGCGTCTTCGCTGCCCCTCTCTTCATTGTGGTTAGATTTCAATGATTAGTATTAAAAAGCTAATTTCAATCCAAAATCCATTGATAAATATCAGATCAGTTTAATTATTATAATATACGTACCTACCTAGCTACCTACTCTTTATGTCTCCATGCAGAGACGTGTTATAAAGACAAAGAGTGTGGAGTTCATGCCGTTTAGTTTATCCGTGTGTTTAACCTTCAATGCTGTGATGTGGTTCTTCTATGGCTTTTTCCTTCAGGACTATTATATCGCAGTAAGTTCATACAACACTCTCACCATATACGCTATTAATCAATTAATTATGACCACCTTTCAATTTAATCTTTACCAAAGTCGTGTCCATTTGAACTTTTCTCATTTCTTTTTCGGGTACAAATCCCTTTTTCACTTTTCATTTTGCTTGCTAAATTTAATACAAAAATTAGATGCTAGCCGTGCTTGCTTTATTCTTTAGTGGCTGAGCTAGTCCCAATATACGTGCAAAATGGGCCCATATTCTACTTCAATATTTTAGGGATTCTTTTCATCTTTTTGGATTGATACTAATCTCTTATTTATTTATTTATTTGTAATTAATGGATTCAAATGCAGCTCCCCAACATACTTGGACTCCTGTTTGGAATAGTGCAAATGGTGCTATATTGTATTTACAGAAACTCCAGGCCAGTAATACCAGAGGAGCCTGTTAAGGCTCAAACTCAAAGTGACCATATCATTGAGGTTGTGAAGCTGAGTACGAATAATAATCATGCTGTGACAGAAGAGGATATTGAAGCTAATAAGCCCAATGACATGGGTTCTAATGGCAAAGTTTAATTAATTAATCGAGGTCCCAAACATTAATTAAACCTAATTAAGAGGGTGTCGTGGAAAACAATCTCAACTAGGTTTGGTAACTTTATGTTTTTCGGAGGTTCTTCATAATTTGCCTGTACAGTACGGTTCAGCAGTAATTAGCAGGCAATAACGTTTATTAGCGTCCGTCTCTCACTCATGCAGTATGTACGTGTTAGTATATATTCTCTATGACCCTATGTATCCATCCTCTTTTATCTCAGTAAATAAATCCCATGAATTTCTCTCTCTTTTTTATTTTTTATTTGCTGAGTAATTTACATACTTCTTGCTAAGTAAAAATTGCTTTTATTCGACAGACTCGTATACATTACTACCTTAATAAATAAAGATCCTATGCAAACTTCAAAATTTAATTGGATTAGTACATAACGAAACAAAAATATAAAAATTAACTGTTTTAGATGAGAATTTAAATATTATTTTGTAATTTAGAACAAAAAAAAGGTACTTAATTATGATGATAGAAAAACAAATGTTTTTCTTATTATGACCCAAGTGCCAAGTAACATAAATAAATATTTTTTACCCTGGTATGGATGGGCCTACTTGCTAAGATTCTGTAACATAGTATTATTAATGGGAACTTTATTTAGCACTATACATCATAATTATCCTTAGACTCCTTTATATATGTTTGATTTTGATTTTACGCTATAAAGATGTCATGGACAAGGGGGCACATGAAAGGGGTGCTAAAAGTATGAAATGTACACATTGATGACGGCAGTGATTGAAGAAGATGACAAAAGCACCCGACACTCAGATTATAGGATGCTAATCTGGTCCATTTTCCATCCATTCATCAAAAGTGAAAGTTGTTTTATAGATGCCAATTATTGGAATCATAAACATGCGGATCACAAACTATGATTCACTCTTAATTACATTCACCAGGTTTATTCAAATTATTAATTAGAGCTGGAGAGAGCGTCAAATACTGGAAATTTCTAAGTGGATTTGACACCATATCTTGACTCAAAAAGTTAAAACGGTAACCCAATCACCAGAATCCATTTGGGCTTTTCATATGATATTAGAGAAATCTGAAAATATATTGGCCAAAATCCTGAAGCATTTAATTTGTGAGTCTTTTTTTTTATTCATATATACATTATTTATTTAGTCCATTTTTAATTTATTCAATATGAGAGTTCTTTAGTTCTTTCCAATCTTCAATTGATGCTTGAATCCCAAAAAAAACATGGTCCACGAAAACATAGGAAAAAGTCAAAGTGGAAGGAAAGTGCTTAGTATATAGTAAAAGTGGGATTAATCGGTAAAGGCCAAGGAATCCACTAAAGGTTTATTTATTGGTTAGGTGCCAACTTTACGTAGTATCATTTTTCAAACGCAACTAATTAATGATTGCCAACACATTCAATTAAAATCATCAATTCACACATTAGTCTTCACATTTTTTCTCGTTGAGTCTTTTATGCGCATATATGTATACTAATTTCTCACGGATCAGGACTTTAATGATTGAATGTACAATTATATACTTTTGTGCGTATTTAATAATATTATCTCCGTAATACACCGGTTTTGCTCTGTTTTACTATAAATAAAGAAAAGCTTGCTTCCTCTTCTATCTCTATCTCTTTTTTTTTTCTCGTACGTGTCATGTAGGACCAAAAAAAAAACTTCATAATAATGAAGTGTAAGGCTTGGAGCAACTGTTTCGAGCGCACAAACAACTATGCATGTAATTATTGTTATGGTCAAGTGTGAGTATAAACGAAAAAAAAAAGTCACAATAATTAAATAAATTTGTAGTAGAAAAAAGATACTATATATATAAATGAAAAAAAAAAACTAATGCCTTAAAACTTTGGGTCGAAAGGTGATTCCAAATCACTTTTTTTTTACTCCAAATTCAAAGATGTAGTAGGTCTCAATCCTCAATGTTGATTAAGGCTGTGCTATCAACTGTACCAAATCAAAACAACCAATTAAGTGTATGTTTGGGAAGACTTTTACAGAAGTGATTTTAAATAGAATAAATTTTACAAAAATAATTTTAGTTAGAAGTGATTTTAAGTAGAATAGATTTTATAAAAGTAATTTTAGTTAGAATAGTTATGAAAATTAATTTATGTTTGGATATTTTTACCTCAAAAGTAATTTTGCAAAACTAAACATATTTGGATTATTTCAACCATAAGCACTTTTGAATGTGTAATGATTTTATGTTTACAAAATTGATTAATAATTTTTACTTAAAATTATAAATTACAAATAATATAAAAGAAAGCCTATAAAACACTTTTAATTTTTTAAACTAAATAAAATGATATTGTTATAAGGAACTTAATAGTATAACATGACTAATTCTCTTCTAAATATTGTACAATTTGATCTCGAATTAAATCACGAGTAATATTCATATCTCTTGAATAGGTCATGGTTAGACTTGAGGATGATGCCCGATACTGATTAGTACGATCAATATCTTCATGCTCAACTATATTTTCGTTTTCATAACGCAAGAACTCAAAATCTGTTTCAGATTTCCTTCTAATGAAGTTATGTATGGTCATTGTTGTACAAACTATTTGAACTTGTATATCAAATTTGAACCTGGGCATTTGACGTAAAATTGCAAACTTATTCTTCCAAACTTCAAAAGTCATTTCTATTGTGCTTCTTAAGTTTGAATGAAAATAATTGAATGCATCATTCAGGTTAGCAAATCCATGAGTACATCTAAATTCTAGCAGGTGGTAGCGCTTACATTTATATGGACCAAGATATCTTATTGGTGTTGGGTAACTAGCATCTACCAAATAATATTTATTTAATAACCAATAAAAAATTTGTGAATCATTTATGATTTCAACTGAAATAATAAACACTTGTATTTATAAGAAACATACCAGGGGGCGGATGCGAACAATTCATGGAATGAGTTGTGAGGGCGTTTTCAAAAACACGAGAATCGTATGCGATTCCTTCCCATCCGGCTAATATAAAAGTGAAGCACATATCCCAATCATATACAGCCAATACATTTTGCGTTGGATATCCTTTTCTTCCAATAAATCTTGGTTGTTTGGTGCGACTAACAATGCATGGGATATGGGTCGTCAATAGCTCCTATAGCGTTCATGAAAAAAGGCCAATATTGGTAATCATGTTGTATTTTTGGTGATATATCACAAAATCTGCTATCTCGTGGCTTGATGTATCGCATTGATAGTCTAAGGCATGCCACTAGAACTTCATGAAAATATCTACTTATAGTCTCTCTTGAGTGTTGAAATCTTTCTTGTAGCATCCTATTTCCAACCCCATGTCCAACTATGTTTAAAAATATCGCAACCATTTCTTGCACTCCCATCCCCTTAGTTTGTTTCAATCCATATTCTACTAATTTAGTGCACAGTTCATCAAATACCTTCTTCTCCATTCGAAACATCTCATAACAACGAATAGGATGTCCTTGTAAAATTTCATTCACCCATAAATGACATGTATACTGTCTAATTCTTCGTGACTCTTTACATAAATATTTAAATGCATACAATCCAACCAATGCACTCACCTGTGCAGCCTGATCCAAGTCATCATCAGAAGAGTCACTCATTTTATTATTTGTACCTGTAAGTTGGAAAATAAAATAATTCTTTAAATAGTAGACTTCCTAAAAGTTCAATAATATTAGATAAATTCAAAAGCTCCAAATAAAACAAAGTTTATCAAACATAAAAAAAAAATAAAGTTCATATAGCAAAGTTCATAACAAAAAAGAAAAGAAGCAAAGTACTAAATTAAAGTATAAATAACATTCTAAATTCTATAAGCTGCAAACTTCAACCATGTCATCAATCTGTCCTCATGTGGTCTCAATTTAAAAAACATCTCCCTCTTCACCGGGTCCGAAAGGAGTTCACAATATCGGAAATGCCACTCCAAATCCATTGTGATAGCATTTATTGTGCCTAGTTCATCCATCGCTTGACCCATAGATGTTTCAGCCTTTTGTTTTCCTCGTGACTCCTGGGCATAAGCAATTCTACTAATTGCATCAACTAAATGTCTTGCATTTTTCTGTCCTTCAGAAGGTCCCACCCTTTTTCTCTTTCTTATGATTCTTTCACTAGAGCATCCTTGCAAAGTATTTAAGTTAATATCTCCAAATTCAATACTGATTCTAGCACTAACTCCAGGAGTAGGATTTTGAAGCTCTTCCTTACTGTCCCCGGATCCTTCCTCTAAGTCAAAGGTAAGACGATATACATCATCAGCTTATTCTACCTGCTTAGATAATCTCTGAGATGAGGGTGTCCATGTTTGTTGTCCAATTGCCACCACACTTTGGAATAGTATTGTTAATTCATCTTTGAACATAAGTCCTTTATATATGTATTTTGCATATAGTGGATTTGCCTGCATGTTTACAACCAATCAATGTTATATATTACACAATGAATATAAAGTTTATAATATCAATTTCACAATTATATACCTCTTGCTTCTCAGCCCACCAGCTATCAGGTGCATCTACCGTATGTGTGTCAGGATTCCACCCTAAACTTGTCTCTTCCTTAAACAACTTGCACCATGTCATTCACTCTTTTTTAAGGGAGTCCAACTTATTTTTAATTTGTCCCCTATCATAGCTCTTACCGGTTTGTTCTTTAAATCCAGAAACTATTTCTCTCCATGCTTTTTTTGTATAAGTAGTTATATGCTGTTGCCCTTTATGGACTTGTTGCAAGCACAATTTGATTAAAATTTCAGTCGTCTTAATGTCCCAACTTTCCTTTGCCTTATCATTACTCATGATTCTATTACCAAAACATCCATAATAAAAAAAAAATCCAAACTATCCATATGCATACACAACAAACATAAACAAGAGAAGATGGAATTAATCCAACATTAGAGATGAAGAAAAGATGCTAATCCAACTAGTATGAAAATTGACCATAAACCATGATAAAATTCATCATAACATGATAACAAATATGCTAATCCAACATCATCATAATAGGACCCTAGACAAAACATGATTCTAAGAAGGAAAAAAAGCTTCATAGAAAGAAAAAAAAATGACAGTAGTTTGTCCGAGAAACAAAATTACAAGTGCAATAAGAAAAAATCAGTGTACATTTCCCAACAACTGTGGACAACAAATACAAAACTAAGCAACATTCTGAGTCACACATCTAAATCGAAAGATAGTGGATTCCCTGTTGTATTGTTTTGCCAGTCCTTTACATGAGAGTGGCAAAATTTAAGATATTTCATTCAGTTCTTTAAGTTGGATGACGATATATTTTGCAACTAGCAACTCACCAAACCAACCCATTCACTATCTATTACTAGATTGACTAAACATTAAAACACAACAAGTTAAAGACAATGTTAATTCCTCATTAAGCATGCTCTTCCAGAATCATCACACATTTACTCAGGAGGCATGCCATTAAAGAAATGTCATTGCATAACAAGCTGATGTGAAGTTCAGAAGAAAGTTCAATTCACTTTATATGACATTCCCTAATACCTAGAGAAAACTAGAGAAAAAGCCCGAATCATGAATGCATTATATGACATTGCTCTTCCTTAGAAATTTGAAAAAGAAAAAGGGGAAGAGCTTCCCATGCCAATTTTACAAATAACAAATCGTATTTTAATATACAAAACTTAGAATCATCATCACTTCCCAATGCTACATACTAATTCCAATATGCCTTCTTATGATCAGAATGCATTCAAGAGAATGCCTAATAAGGACTTTTCACTAGAGTTATACCATTATACAACATTCAAGTGCAATCATAACAGATTAACTTAGCCAAGATCAACTTCATATCATTAAACACTTTGAGAAATGGCAGCTTAGACTCCGTGGAAAGCATTGCTTCAAACAAAAAAATTTGCCAATTAACTGCATTACTCCTTTTAAACACACACAAATTAAACTAGGATAATTAGAATTTGCAGTACCGAATCAAGACCTGAACTAAATTAAAACCTAATAACAATCTAGAATATATATTTATATATATAAATATATAATTGAATGAGACTTGAAATAAGATGGTTGTGGAATGGAGTTTACTGAGGTTGAAGCAATGAACTTGTTCGTACTCGGATTTGCAGATGATGAAGGTTAATGGAGGTTGATGTAGCTCGTCATCCACCTAAACTGCAGACAGAGCTAACAGTGAAGAACGAGAAGATACATGCAGCCATGAAGAAGGAGAAGCTCAAGGAGGATGGTTCTGCAACCACAGCTGCGGCCATGAAGAAGGAGAAGCTCACCGGTGACGGATCTGGACGCATAGATGCGACTGTAAAGAAGGAGAAGCTCACTGGTGACGGATCTAGAAGCACAGATGCAGCCGTGAAGAATGAGGAGCTCACCGGTGACGGATCTGCAAACACAGCTCGCTGTGAAGAAGGAGACGTTCAACAAGGACAAATCTGCAAGCACAGCTACGACCGTGAAGAAAGAGAAGCTCAATGGCAGTAGATCTGCAAACACAGCTATGAAGAAGGAGACGTTGAAGGAGGAAAACAGAGACGCCTCCACCGGAGCTGTAACACTCGTTGCCGTGAAGAAGTTACCGGTGAAGGAGGAGCTCAACAAAGGCAGAAAAAATGCATACCCTCCACCAGCAGAGGTTGTCATTGGAGGATGTCGGGAGCCACGCACAAAAATGAGCTCTGGACTGAAGGATATGTTGAAGGAGACGTTGGCCAATTTTAATTCTGCATTTAATGCTCCAACAGTCAGAAAAGCAATTTTATCTATCGTAAAAGCTCCTATGATTAGCTTCTCATCATAATCTCTTTTGGGCCAGAATCTTTTTTTTTTTTAAGTGGGAGCTGCAGCATCCAAACATGATTACAAAATTGGATAATCACTTCTTGTTCTGAAAACTTAGATTTTATGTGTAGCCAAACATACACTAAGAAACGTTGGATTTTCTTGATAAGAAATTGGATGATTTTTGTTTGGATTAATAGGATCAAAGTAGGTACTGTATATTTATGTCCAGCACATCATTTTGTATGGTAGTTTGGCATGCAAGGTAGGCAATGTGAATATATATATAATAGGTTTGGGTTATCTTCATTCTTTTTCCCTTCCTATCAATTTCCGCTTGAAAAAAGTTACCTTAACCTTTTTGTGTATGTGTGGTTAATTGTTTGCACACACACACACACATACACACATATATCTGGAGCACACTAGCTAGTGCTTTTAATCACAAGTCATAATCGAGTGACGAAAACCATGAACGATCGATGGAGTTAGTCCCAAATGGCTCAAATTAAATCACGGAATTTGGAGGTGGGGATAAACTCAATGATCAAAGGAGAATTAACATTAATTAAAAAATATAATGAATGAACTTAGGAAAGAAAGAAAGAAGAAGATGGGGCCAGAGAGAACGAGATTGAGGAGATAATATTACAAGTGAAGATAAGGATTTGAGAACTTGACGGAAAATGAAGGAGGGAGGCAAACGTTGGTGAAAAAAGTTGTGTATGATTGCGCAGAAAGATATGGACGACACGTGTAATGTAAGAGAGAGGTTTGAGTGGTTCCCGCGCTTGAGACGTGGCATGCATGAATAGCTGGATAAGGACTGAGATGATGTAATAAACCACTTGGTTACAAAATTAGTATATTATATTATATATAGAGTCTTTGTCAACTATCCAACCCTGTCTTCTTCTATTGCTTTATCAATTTTCATTTCATGCAGCCTATTCCTCCTGATGTCACTTAATCTGTCATTACATAAGGGTGTACGTAGCCTTCATATATATATATATATATATGTGTGTGTGTGTGTGTGTGATTCCATTTTTAGAGGCTAATGATCGAACTATAGAAATAAACCAAGTCTGCAAAAGTAATTTTAAAAAATTATCTTAGCTCCATTTAAAAAACATTTTTAGAGGCTATTGATTGACTATAATGCTGACTGTCTCTGTGTGTATGTGATTTATGAAAGATGGGCGCCAAGACCAAACCATGTGTGTGCATCAACTTTGAGGCGGGCCTAATTTGCTTAGCTCATGCTTTGATTCAACGATATCTGATCCTTTTTACTTTTTTTTTTATTAATGATTTGCCTGGTTTTAATTTTAGACGTCTCCGTCAGTTTATTTACGTGGAGCAGGGATTCCATCGATTCAGTGAATCCTATCATTTGGGGCCAAATTAAATGAACAATCAGAGAATTTTTTGTTCCCAATCCGGAGCATCAAGGATTGAATATGAGCCACTCCTTGATTCTCTCCAATCTCCATGCACTGTTCACATTAGTTAGATCAAGCATGCTCACAAAAAGATCATAGACTCCACCGTACTAAATTTTCATCTAGTTTTAAATATAAGAAAATTTTGAAACGTGGTGCTTTAAAATTAAAGAAGAAGAATGTAACAGTTTGGTACAATAAATGAGTTATTCCAACAATACCATTCATTAATTTGAATAAAGTTTTTCTTTTTTAATAGTTATTAATTAACCAAGTGTATAAAAAGAATGCCATTAATTGAGGGCAATTTTGGAAGAAAAAATTAAGTTTTGCTATAAATTAAATAAAGTTAACTAATACTTCATCTTATCCTTAATATACTCCATCTAGTCCAAAATATAAGTTCTTTGATAAAGTGCACACAAATCAAGGAAGAGAGTTAAACTACTTAAATTTGTCAAAATCTTATATTGTTTCTCAACATTACCCTTAATAAATACAATTTTCAAAATAATTTTCTCTCTCACAAGTTAATTAATGATAAGAGTAAACTAGGAAAAAAAATTAATACTTTTAACTTTACCTAAAGAGGACTTATATTTTAGTCCAAAAAAATGTTCTATGAGAGAATTTATATTTTAAACCAGAGGGAGTAAAACCCTTTTAACTGAATCACGCGAATTAAGGACAAGAGTTAAAATTAGTTAACTACCTCGATTTTTTCAAAAATCACAATATTTTTCCAAAATTGCCCTTATTTAATCTATTACTCTCTCTTTTTGGAATACATTAAATAGGGGTATTTTTTTAGAAATGCATAATAAATACTACTCCCTCCGGTCCAAAATATAAGGGATCTTCTAGAACTTTTATTTGGTCCATAATATAAGGTGTTATGTAATAATTAGTTGTAGTTTACCTTTTTTACCCCTATTCATTAATGACTAGTCTTATAATTTATAATGAAAAATAATAGAAACAACTTTAATTATTAGTAATTAATAAGGGTAAAAATGGGATGTTGAGTTTTTTTTGAGAAGTTTAAGAGTGTAACCAACTTTCCTTAATATGCGTGAAGTAGTTGGAAATTCCTTATATTTTGGACCGGAAAGAGTACTTCGTATATGATAAATAGTCATATATTTAAAATAAGAACAAAAGATCTTATAATTAGGATTGAAAGGAGTATTATGAGTATGTGTAAAGTAATTATTTTTTCTTATAGTTAAGACCAGAGATAGTATAAAACATTTTTAATTACTTCACGTTTATTAAGAAAATGAGTTAAATTATTAAATTTGTCAAGTAATTTCAATTTTTTTTCATCATTTACGCTTATTAATTGTACTATCTCTCATAATACCCATAATATTTATCTCTAGAGTAGGAGTATGAATAAAAAAATAATTAACGTATCAGATAATTCCATAAAACATTTTACATTTTAGATTAAATATTATTTTTTAAAAATATCTTATATTTAAAATTGAGGGATTACACTTTTTCACCTTTAATAATATTCCCTCAACATCTTTGTACCCTATCCGATCAAGTAAACTATTGCAGGATTCGGCTGAAACAAAACTCTAATGTTTATCCTTGATAACTGGCCCAAAATTAGGGCAGTTTGTTCTAGCTTTTTTAAAAAAGTTATTTGCATACGTTCATTTAAAAAAATAGTTATTTACATATTGTTTTTAAAAATATTAATTATTTAAAGATTTTATAAAAACTAGAAACTATTTTGTTTTTAGTTAAAATAAAAAAATAATTATTATTAAAAAAATATTTTTTAAATTATTTAATAATTAAAGTAGATGATGGAAGATAAAAGAAGAAAGAATTATTTTTTTTCAGTTGTGTAAAATTGATTTGACAGGCCTTTCACCTTTTCTTCCTCATTCACCGCAATTATTTTTTTTAAAAAATCTAAAATAGTTTCTCAAAATGATCAGAAAATCATTTTCCTTTCTTCAAATTTTGATTATTTTTAGAAATCTAAACAATCATCCTAAAAAACTGTTAAAAGTACTATTTCATATAAAAAAGAAAGTTATTTTTTTCCCAAAAAAAAAGTCGCAACAATAAGTTCTTAAGCCGTCAAAAAAGATGTTTTTCCTTTCTTGTGTACTGAATTTGAGAGATACGAATTTCTTTCGAAACATTCTCACAGATCCTTTGTAAATATGATTAAACTTTTGGCTTTTCTTTGCCTTTGCTTTTCATCGTGGAACAAATTTATTGCAGTATCCAGAAAAGTAATAAAAACCAACTTTAGACAAACACTCAAAAGCTATCTTTGGAGGAGGTCCAGACTCCAGAGTCCGCACAGTTGCTACAACATGCCTTAAGATGAGACACATTGACAAATTAGTAAACTTCGCTACCATGTTTTAAAAATTATATTGACATAGGCAAAAAAATTCACATTTAAGCAACAAAACATATGAAATCGGAAAAAAATGTAGTTAACCAAACAAAGACTTCTTCTAACCTCTAAACAAAAAATAATGATAATAATATGAACGAAAGAGTAACACCATTCTTGTCCGGTTTTGAGATGAGATAAAACCTCTTGTATAATTTCTTAGGGTCTGTTTGGTTTCACTACTGAAACCAAGTTTTGACCCAAAACGTGGTTTATTTTATTTTGTATGATGTTTGGCAATTTTTTCATTTCCCGTTGGATAATCATTTTCCAGCCAAAACGTGGTTTAAGCATAAGCAGTAGTGGACTTGCTTTTCCATTCTCCTTCTCCATTCTTGTTTGTATTTATTTTAAAGTCAGATAAAAATAAACCAATAAAAATGAGAAAAAATGAAAAAATTAGGAAAATAAAATTTCCATAAAATTCCTCCTATCTATTAACTAAAATGTTTCTTCAAAATTTTAATTTTCATAGATCATAACCTATAAAAAAATATTATATCAGATATATTATGTTTTCAATTAAATAAATGCAGATTAAATTTTAATCCAAGTAAATTAAATTAATCATGGGATGGAGTTTAAGCTAAATTTAGAGAAAAAATATGAGTTTTGTCAAAACCAATTTTTAAATAAATCATCCAAACATAAACACGTTGGTCTAAAACTAATTTTTATCATAACTATGTTACAAAACCAATTCTATCAAAACTCATTTTTAACCAACTGAAAACCAAACGGGCCCTTAGAAGGGTTTCCTCAAGAAAAAAAGTGCAGATAAAAATTGACTGCCTAGCTAAGTTTTACCCAATCAGGATATGGGCACTCGTACGTCCATCCTGGTCCAGTGTACCGAAAACAATGTAGCCATAAACCCTCTTCATGGCCATCATATCTGCAATTACAAAACACAGATTCATAACCACACGGGACAGTCAACAATGGAATCCTCAATCACTAGATGATGTTCCAGAATGGCTGTTAATTATCATAAAATGTCACAATAAGCTTCCAGATATCATATAAAAAAGCATACTTTAACCAATCGCAACATGATGGTTAATATAGTTCCACCAAACAGACAATTATTAAATCATCAGTGGCATCATTAACATCATTAAAACCTTTTTGCTACAAGAATGAGCATTTGAAATAGCATAGTTGAACAAATTCTGAAAGTTTAAGCATGTAAAAGTTAAGCAATTGAGGCAGGGTGGTGCAATTCCAAGTTCACGACATCCTGAAATTACTGTTGATTAATATTATTGATTTGTAATTATAATATTGATTTATTTGTAAGCATTTGTATTTATTTCTCTTTGTTAGCTTTTATTAGGTTGTTTCCCCTTACTCTGTATATATTGTATTCTCTGGTTCATCATAATACACAACATACATAGATTTCCCAGCTAGTTTTTCTCTTCCTTTTCTCTTATGGTATCAGAGCCTTGGGCTCCTTTTCTCGCAAAATTAGCACCATACCACCTTATTTTTCTTTTTCCTGCCTGCTCTGTTTCAAAACAGTCCCTGTAGCTCCGCTTCAAATCTGCGCTCGTGGTCAGCTCTATAGCCTACACACGCCCCACCACCGTGTCCAGCAACCTCCGACCAATCGGTCCACCAAGTCCACACGCCCACACACGCACCACGCGCCGTCACAAGCAGCGTCCTCTCACCGGCGCGTTAAGGTGCATGAGACCTTCTCTCTGGCTACCGTTTGTTGCGTCATGATCATCTCTCCTCTCTGATCATCCTCCTGTGGTTTGGTTTTTTATTTGAGGTTGTTTTGTTTTATCCGGATTGCCATGTTATTTTTTGCAGTTTGGTTTGGGTTTTCTGATCTTTTTGCTTAGTATGGAGAAATTAGATACTACTCAGCCTATTTCAGTGATTTTAAATGGCTCCAATTATTGTTTGTGGTTGGAAAGTATGCGGAGTTTTCTTAAAGGAAGGAAGTTGTGGAGATATGTCACTGGGGATTAACAATTTCCCTTTCATGCTAAATTTTATGCTCCACTGGAAGACTGAGACGGTAAAAATAATCAAATTATTACATGGTTCAGAAACACTTCCACTGCTAGTATCCATCAACAATTTGGACACTTTGAGACTGCAAAAGAGGTCCGAGATCATCTTGCTAATCAATATACTTCTTCAGATCTATCCAATTAGTTTCAATTGCAAAAAGAACCCAGCACCCTCAAGCAAGAACGGGGTCAACCTCTCTACTAATTTCTGGCAAAGATTGAGTCTATCTGGGATCAGTTAGCTTACTCTGAGCCTGTTTTCAAGTGTGAAGCTGATACACAGGCTTTCCTAAAATATTGTGATCAGCTCCGCCTTGGTCAGTTTCTTATAGCACTCACAGATGATTATGAGTCCGTTCAAGCTTCTCTACTACATCAGAATCCACTTCCCACTCTTGAAGATGCTCTTCCTCGACTTCAATCTGAGGAAACTCGTTTGGGCCTCCTGCAGGGTACTCATGAGATGGTTTTTGCTGCACCTGATAGGAATCCTAAACTCTACCGACATTGTCCTTTGTCTAATCACTCATTTGCTGAGTGTCCTTTTATTGAGTGTCATACATGCCAAAAGAAAGGACACATAGCCATAAACTGCCCTACTTTGTTCTGTAGATGCTACAAGAAACCAGGTCATCTCATAGAACAGTACCTTACTCGTCCACCCAGAAATGATCAGAGGAAGTCAACACGACCAGGGCATTTATCCAAGCTTGCCTTATCTGTAACTGAAGCTATCAATGATGAAACATCTACTGCTTCCACTTCAGGGTCCTCCACTGCTGATCTTGAGGTCTTACTCCGCAAACTGCCATCCGGTTCCTCCAGTGCACCTGTTCCCCTAGCTACTCCCTCAAGTATATCCTCTTGGTACTTTGACTCTGCCTAGCGTAATCACATGACTGGCCAACCCAACCTTTTCTCCTCTTTGACACCAAATACCTCTACACCTCCTATTCACATTGCTGATAACTCTGCCTGTTAGTCATGTTAGAACTATTTCTTCATTTTCTTTATCTCTTAGAGATACTTATTTTGTTCCTGCAATCAGTTTTAACCTTATCTCTGTTGGACAACTTGTTGATATGGGCTATGATGTTTTATTTAACAAACGTGGCTGTGTTGTTATCGATTTTCAGACAAGACAGGTCATCGGGACTGGGCGTAAGGTCGGACGTATGTTTGAGCTCACCTCCATGCATCTACCTGACATCACTTCTTCTAGATTGTATGCTGCTTCTTCTGCTTCATCCTCCCTTGATTTGTGGCACCGCCGTCTTGCTCACCCCTCCTTGAATAAATTGCAGCTTTTGATTTCTCATAGTTTCTTAGGTCCAGTTAATGATAAGACTTTGGATTGTATTTCTTGTCAAACTGCAAAACAACCCGCTTTGTCTTTCAATAAAAACGACTATTTCTGATTCTCCCTTTGACTTGATTCATTCTGATATTTGGGGGCCTGCTCCCACTTCCTCTATAGGATGATCTCGATATTTTGTGATTTTTATTGATGATTTTTCACGCTTTACTTGCATTTATATGATGAAAAATCGCTCAAAGCTATCTCAAATCTATATCAAATTTGCTACCATGATTCACACTCAATTTTCAAAAATAATCAAAGTTTTTCGTCGAGACAATGCTCTTGAATATCACGATTCCAAATTACTTCACTTTATTGATGAGCAAGACACTATTTCTCAATATTCCTTTCCTTACACCTTTCAACAAAATGGCCGAACTGAGTGTAAACATCGCCATATTCTTGATTTTGTCCGAGCACTAATAATTTCTTCTTGTTGTCCTGAGCGTTTTTGGGGTGAAGCAGCCATGACTGCTGTTTTTGGCATCAATCGAGTTCCTCTATCATTGGTAATATTTCTCCTTTTGAACGACTTTATAGTACTTCTCCTAATTACCAAATGTTGAAAGTTTTTGGCTGACCTTGCTTTGTTCTTCTTCCCTCTCATGAGTCCACCAAATTACAAGCTCGAGCGTGTATGTTGTTTTCTTGGCTATGATTCTGAACACAAGGGATATCGTTGTTGGGATTCTCTTTCTTATCGCATTCGTGTTTCTCGTCATGTAATTTTTTGGGAACATGTCCAATTTTCTTCTCTGACTAATTTTTCTAGCATTCCTTCTGCTTCCACTCCTGCTTTCACCGATCCAGCAGTTGATCTTTTTCCTAGTGATCCAAGTACATATTCTGTTGATGAGCTCACCATTACGTTTAATGTTATGCCTCTTCCAGATGCTCCTACCGTCCCTGATCCTCCTGTACAGGACATGTCCTCTGAGCCCCTGTCTTCAGAGTCCACTCGGTCTACCCGTGTAAGACATCCTCCCTCTTATCTTAGTGATTACCATTGCCTCTCTACCATAATTCAGTGACAGGAACCTCAATCCCATCTGGAAGCCTCCCGTGACCCTGATTGGCAACAAGCCATGCAAGAAGAACTACAGGCTTTGGAGAAAATGCATACTTGGTATCTTGTTGACTTTCCTTCTGATAAGACTCTGGTTGGATATCGATGGGTTTACAAAATCAAAACTCACTCTGATGGCTCTTTAGAGCAGCGCAAGGAACGTTTAGTAGCTCAAGGTTTCACTCAGGAATCTGTCATTGATTACAAGGAGACCTTTGCCCCTATTGCTCGGATTACCTCTGTACGGAGCCTTCTTGACAATACTACAGTTAAGGGTTGGACCCTTCACCAGATGGATGTCAAAAATGCTTTTCTGAATGGAGATCTTGAGGAAGAAGTGTATATGAAACCTCCTCTTGGATAAGACAGAAACTACTCCCATTGAACCTAATGCGAAATTTACCTCTACTGATGGAACTTCATTTAAAAATCCTACGGACTACCGTCAATTAGTTGGGAGTCTTATTTATCTCACTATGACCAGACCTGACATTGCCTATGCAGTGCACATTATTAGTCAGTTTATGCAGTCTCCCCCCACTATTCACTATGCTGCGGTCCTTCGTATCCTTTAATATGTTAAAGGCACTCTATCTCATGGCCTACACTTTTCTGCTAGCGCCTCACTCATTTTAAGAGCTTACTCTGATGCAGATTGGGGTGGTGATCACTCTGATCGTATATCTACCACTGGATTCTATATTTTTCTTGGTGATTCCCCGATCTCGTGGCAAAGCAAGAAACAGACTTTGGCCTCTCGATATAGTATTGAGTCTGAGTATCGAGCTTTGGCTGACACTATATCTGAGATACTTTGGCTTCTCACCGACATGGGTGTGGCTCAAGACTCCTCCACTGAGCTCTATTGTGATAGTCAGGGTGCCAGAGAGATTGCTCATAACGATGTGTTTTATGAGCGGACCAAACATATTGAGATCGACTGTCACTTCACTCGACAACATGTTCTTTGTGGCACCCTCAAATTGCTTCCCATCCGAACTGCTGATCAACCTGCTGACTTGTTTACCAAGTCTCATAATCCAGGCCGGTTTCACATTTTAGTTAGCAAACTCAAGATGTTTGACCTTAAGCCATCTTGAGTTTGAGGGGGGGTGTTGATCAATATTATTGATTTGTAATTATGATATTGATTGATTTTGTATTCATTTGTATTTATTTCTCTTTATTAGCTTTTATTAAGTTGTTTCCCCTTACTCTGTATATATTGTATTCTCTGGTTCATCATAATACACAACATACATAGATTGCCCAGTTAGTTTTTCTCTTCCTCTTCTCTCAATTACAATAGTTTCACTTTCACCACACTAGAAACACAGTGAAATATCAATCTCATTCAGGTCTTGAGGTTTTTACAAGTGTCTCGTATATGGTATCATGATTTGATCATGATTGGCACATTTTTATCGGCAAAAGTCTGAGAACCAACTTAGCATGATACTCTACTTTTGCAACTTGGCAAAAAGAATCAATACAGGACATACACTCTTCCTTTTCACTAAAAGATAGCCATGCATTTTTTGCAATTCATTTTTAACATGTTTTTCACTACAAGATAAAGAAGTTTTTACCCTTTGGGAGCCAAATTTGGACAGTTTGTGCACATGGGATCAACGCTAAAATCACAATTGGAGTCGTCTTCACATTTGTTGAGCACTTCATCAAAACTTGATGTCAGACAAGCATCTGACACCGGCACAGATCTATCAGCACTTGACCCTTTGCTAGACCTATCTACAGTCTGTTCTGAGAGGTACAGCATGTCATTGGCTATTGGATGTCCCAAATACTGTAAATGAACACGTATCTGCACCAGGGGTTGAGTATTTAAGTGTGAGTAAAAAAACGAATTTCATTAGCAGTTATTAAAAAAAAATAGTAAAAAGCTGTGCAGGATGGCCTTGGATATTATAGTTGACTGAAAGAATTGAGTTACTTGTGTCATTCTATGCTATTTGCTTTCCTTTCCTGCATCTCTTTCAACTAGTTTTATGAATGAAAGATTGACAACCAAGTTGACATGTTGTCTAGAAGGTAGAAAGATACTACTTATGCGTACACACAGAAAGCACGCATTTGTCAGCCTACATCTGAATGTGAAAATGTGACACATTACTGGTGAGTCACAAATCACCGTGAATAGACCACATGAGATATACAGCATGTAAAGGCAGAAGCTCAACATTAGAACATATCAGAAAGGTAATGTAGGCTATGACTGGAGATGCTGAAGAGTAAAGGCACAAAAAGAGACTACAACAACATACAGAACAACATAAGGATCAATCACTTCACTTGAGAGGAAAAACGGGGGGAATATTAATTTAAATGGAATTAATAATAAAAAGCAATGTAAAGTGCTATTGGACTACTTTAGCCTGCAAGTTCTTACTTGATGAGTTCGTCCAGTGATTGGTTCACATAAAACAATACTATAGGTGCCATTTGAACTGATCCGAGTAAATTTTGTACAAGCAGGCTTTCCCTTTGCAGAGTCTTTTATCTGCAAGAACCAAGATATTTTTACTCAGAATGGTAATTTCAGATCAACTTCCAGTCCCTCGGTCCCTCCACCTCAGCAAAACTTTATTCATCAAGGGCAGAATACGTCAACTTTATTTTTCTTCCAAAAATTTCCACATTTACTCAAATATTAGAACAACCATCATTATAATAATCACTCAGCTTTTTGTTCTCAAGTACCTATCAGAAATCGATGGTCAAAAGAGAAAAAAAAGGTACCTACCAGAAATCTAAACATCATTAGTCCTAAAATTAAATTTAAGTACCAAAACTTGCCATCAGTTTTAGTTCAATCAAGATTAGATCACCAGAAGAAAAACATTAGTGCACACTGCCCCTCAAAATAATTATTCTTTCTTATATCTATGGAATAACACTGGAAGACCAAGAATTATGAATTAAACATAAGGGCCTTTCCACCATTGCAAATTCATATTTAGCTTCACTCCTTGGTATTGAAGTTTTAACAAATCAAAAATTATAATTCTCTCAGCAAACCTTAGAACAAAAAGTCTCACCTCCACCGTGCTCCTTCCTTCTCGAGCATTATAGTTTATATTGGCATCAACAACCTGCTGAAGATGAATATTAAAAAGAAACTGTTAAATGGGGAGGGAAGCATCTCCATCAACCCTTTCTTAATCTCAGTTGTTCTCACTGACCCCATAAACAGAACAACCAAAGCTTCTCATTCTTTGGTGATTTGCACATCTGAGTTTCTATCTCTAGACTCACAACCAGACATCCACTGAGAAGCTCAATTAATCAATGAGGATGATCAACAAGAATCTAAAGGATAAAATATAGTGCCTAATCTTTGCCTCAGTTTTACCAGAATCATCAAAGTCATTCATGAATGACGTGGGTCTGCATCAGCAATAGTACTTTGAGGGAGCTTTCAACATGCTCACAAAACTATTACCAGAAAATTTATACAGAAAACTACATAGTACGTAAATGCCTCATTCTTATAAGCAGGTCTTGATAAAAAAGGATGAATCATGATATAGGGAGATCAAGTCACTAGGTTTCAGCCACTGGAGGTGTTATTGAACAGTTACGAGCAGAAAGAGCAATTTGTCCTAACTTTCAAACTGCTGTGAAAACAACTTCTTTCACAGTTGATTTTCCCTGAGGTTGTTTTAGAAATACCCTCAGCAACATAAATTTCATTTTAATTTTTTCGATGAAGTAGTTCTTCAATCTTCAGTTATAAACAATTTTTTCCACAGTGGAAATTTTGTAATAAAAAAAAGTACTGAATATGCCCATTTATATCTCAGATATCCAAACTCTCTATTTCCAGCTCTACCTTTTCACCTTACTTGTAAATACATTTAACATTTCAAACTAAAGCTGATTGCCAAAACTGACAGACTGAAAAAGAAAATAATCACATTTTGGATTATGCTGAAATACCAAAAACAATAAGAAAAGCTTGATTTAAGGATGGTCAGAAACAGGGTAATAGCTACATAAATAAATAAAACCGAAGGTGTTATCTTACATGATATACTTGCAGGGTTCATCTCATCAACACAACATAAATATGGTCATATATAACTTAAATTATTAAGCTCAAATATACTTATACCTTATCCCCAGGAAATTCACCAACTACTTTCGCAATATACTGTTTCTGGACTAAGCCAGCTTCAATCTGTGACAAGTGATAGCCACTTTCAATATTTAAATTTACTAAAAGAAAAATAATATTGAAATTCTGTATGCAGAAATATAAATAAATTAAACGTCATAAATTCTGGCCCTATCTTTTCAATTTGATGGTCCAACACCAAAATTGAATATTCTTTGCACACAACACAACCAATATTTTAGTAAATGTTCATTACATTTCACAATTCAAAGACATTCTTAAGTTCAAAGTTCATCATAAAATACAACTCAACACTGGGGAGCCTTAGTCACAACCAACAAGAGTCAACCACAGGATCATTGTTTATTCTTTATTATTATTTTTTTTAGACTAGTCACATGATGCCAGCCAGCTCAAAGGACTACAAAAAATGAACTCATCAATTTTTACAATTTTAATGTAAAATACAATAAAGATTCACCTGCTGCCTAAAGATATCAGCTTTTGGAGCATTTCTGGCCAAAATAAGAAGTCCTGAGACAAGACGATCCAGTCGATGAACCGCTGACATGATCATGTCAAGGAAGATGCAAACACAAAGTTGAAAAAAATCTGAGGGATAAGGGTAGGCAAACAAACTAAGTTCAAGAAGAAGCTACTTTCAATATATATTTACTTTTTTAAGAAAAACACAGATTTATATTTTATTAAAATTAATTTGATTTCTAAGAAGAATTTTTGGATACGAAATAGAGGTGCCAACCCATGCTCTGCTTGAAGGATGCCAACAACAGTGTTCTTACGATATTGACCACATGGATGGACCTACGTCACAGCTAAAATTGACAGATTTTAGCATGTGTATAACACAGTAAATCAAAAGTCATATATCTTCAATAAGGTAACTAACAAGAAATCCATGCAGGGTTTGGGGACTTCTTGTTGTAGAAGAAAAAAATATAACTCACACAAAAGCTTTATCTTCTTGTTGAGATTGAACTAGACTTTTAAATACAGATAACAGGAATACCAATTTGAGTCTTCTATATATTATTCGTAATTAAAAACTCAATGCATGTGAATTATGAATGTTCAAGATGCTAGAACCAATTTGGCATATACATAAGAGACATAGAAATGTATACACCTCCCCAAACCTTTCGAAAAAAAATAAGGATATGCTAATTCTTATGTGTCTTTCATAACAAAGGGAACCATAATGTAAGTGAAGCATTAACTACTTGCAGCTATACTTTCACATAATCGTAAAAGGATGCCCAGACATTTAACTTATCATGTACATGTAGTGATGAAACAATTATATGACCAACAAATTACAGTGCACCGAGTAGAAGTTATGGAACAATTGTAAGAGAGAGGGGAGAGCCAGAAGACAAGAAAATTATACATATATACTGTACTATTTTTTTGGTCAAAGAGGCATATATTGTACTTGAAGAGCCATTAATGACTATGAAAGGAAGGGATCTTCCATTCCTTTTTGTCCTGTTTTAGCCAATCGCCAGTGGTGTATCAGGGAAGAAAAAGGATAATTGTCATTCTTTCCAGCTATATATCACACAAAATGACAAATTTTTCAAATGAGCATGTCAGTAGTAACTGCTTACTTACAGGGACAGATGCTGGCTTACAAACCGTCACCACATCTGGTTCTTTTTGAAGAACAGAAACATCCCAAGCCATCACAGGCGGCTCATGCCTACAAACTTGATATCAGTTTCACGTCCAAGCACTATCACTTCCTTATAAACAGAGAATCAAGTGCCAAAACACAAACCTGTGTAAGAAATGGCTGATCTTTTGAGACGGTTTAACAATGTATGATACTGGCACCATCTCGCCATCAACTTGAATCCTTCCACATTCCACTGCATTAACCTTCAATGTTCGACATGAAAAGTCAATTAACTTTAGATTCTAGCTTAACTTACTCATTGAGCTAACCCTAATAAGATTCAATCAAATTTCCTTACTTGAATATGTGGATAGATTTTCTCAGGTTCTTAGACCAATGAGATTATATATACATCAACTAACAAACGTATAAAAAGTATCACTAAAATGAAAATTGCAATTAGACTTTAAAAAAAAATACTGATAATCTCAACGAATAGCTTCCTACATATTTAAAAAAAAAAAAAAAAAACTATGCATGTTTCTTACATAATATTCATAAGGTCGACCCTTAAACTCTTCAGCAAACAAATCTACAATCGTTTTTCCTGCCCACCGATTTTTCACCTGCTCTCAAGCAATCAACCATCCTTAGGGTTTAATCAGGGTTTACATGATATTTGCTGTACCCACTGACAGCAGCGAAAAATATAAGAGAAATACAGAAAGAACTAACGTGAGCAATAAACTCGAAGTAGTATGGTCTGACATGCCTTCTACCTGCAAAATTTCATAAAGAAAAAGGAAAAATAAAAACGGAGGGTTATCTTTCTCGTAAACAAGCTAAGCCTTCACGGTTTCTTCCTTATCAATCTTAGGAACTTCTGCGATATTGATGTTACCATTTCGAAAGATATAGTCTTGCGGTTCTGGGGGATTCGCTGGGGTTTGCCACACTATATCCATGCCCTCGCCTGCTCTCTTCCTCTTCATTTTTTCTGCTTTGTAACTGAAGTCTTCTATTTTCTGAGACTCGAGCCTGACCTGAGCGAGGGAGAAGCATTGGAAAGTAATGCCAACGACAATGCAAATGACGTCGTTGCAAATATACTATGGCCAGGAAACAAAAGGCGTCGTTTTGAGAATGTGAATGAGGATATTAAACTGTGTCGTTTTAATTTCGTTCGGCTTCCGTTCAGGTACGGGAAAACTTTTGCTTTGCCACCTTCAAGTTCACTAACGGTTTAAGCAACTCTACAAGAGCACACACCGATTTCTCATCGAAAGTCAAAAACCTCAGTAGAAAGGTAAAATTCCGGTGAACCGTTTGGCGCCGATCGTGGGTTTTTAAGGGTATTGTATAATTCCTGAATTTTTCGTCTTGATTTCTGAGTTATTGATACTAAAATACTGCTTGATCAAATTATATATCTTTGAATATATATTATCTTTTGTCTAAGTAACACCACTTCGATTGAAGTCTAGGTATTCAAGGGTGAGGTTGATAAGCAGAAGCTAGAGATCAAAGAGCTGTGGCACACTTGTATGTGATCGGTAGGTGCAATTGAAGAAGTCAATTCAAATGCCGGAAGAGGACTTGATTGACATAAAGTTTAGGTTGTACGATGGGTCCGATATGGGACCGTTTAGGTACTCATCGGCCGCCACGGTGGATATGCTTAAGCAAAGAATTGTGTCCGATTGGCCCAAAGGTTAGCCTGTTCAGCTCTCACAAATTAGTTGATAGCATATTGCGTTCTCTGTGATAGGATTGATCATTATTTGTTTTTATCTGATATTTTTAACTCAATAGATCTTGGCAGTAGCAATATAAGAGTTCTAAGAGCTGTTACATTAACGGGAATGCTTAGGTAGTGCGGAATGTCAAAAGCTGGCTATTGGGGGATTTCATATTGACTAAACTTTCAATCAGACACATTCCATCACCTGCTTAGGCATATTGAGTCTAATATGACTTAGGGAGTCTAATTTAAACCTGCATTTAATGTGTCTTTGGCTAATTTGCCATTTTTTGTGGGCAGTATGATTCACATCCTTATTGAAGTTTATTATTGTATTAAGAAATTCCTCCATAAGGTCACTGGGAATGATGAAATTTGAGAATTATAAGACATCTGCTTTTTTTTTTTTAATGCTAAAGAAGTTCCGCATCCATAATTATCAATTAAATGATGGCATCAAGAAAACTGTAGTAGGTCAAGTCCAACTTGTATCATCACGGTTAAGCCACTTTTTGGAATCTGGACTATGGATGCATACATGATAAAGGATTATATATTATACTGTTGCTGTCATGACAACCATATTGTTATCAAAGTTGTAGAAAGCTTTCATTTTCCTTTGTCATTTATATGTTACACTTCAGGGATTTGGATGTGGGTTAATTTAGGGTGTGAAAGTTTAAGGATACAAGCATTTCATGACATTTCTTATTCATACAGGCATACAGGCAAGCAGCTCCTGGTTTTGCCTGAAACATATCTGATAAAGGGTAATATATTTCTGGACTGTTATAGTCATTCCATTGTCTTCATCGTGAAGATGCAAATACATTATCCTTTATCCTCTCGCATGTATCAAGATCATTTAAGGACCTGAATATCAGTTCATATTTGAAAATTGATATCACCTAGTGTCATCACTAACGTTCACGCATATGAGCTGACAGGTTATGATTTTTACACCTTACAAGTCACATGTGAGTCAGATTTCTATCTTTGATGCCTTTTTAGAACTAGGAGTGTTTTTTGCCTGTTATTTTCTTTGCCAACCTTGATTGCTTGATCTAGATCTATAATAAAACAACTAGGAGATTGCTTAGATGTTTAAAAGGAACGAGAGTCAATTTGTATTCAATCCAGAGCAACAACAACAACAACATTAGTTCTAAATTTGTATTCAATCCAGAGCATTCTGGAATATTACTTAAATTTCATATGGGCTTGATATATTTGGAGAACAGTGAACAGAAGAAAAGTATAACATCAATGTACCAATTTTGGAATTAGTGGATAAATAAACACTACATCTGATACTGTTTGCCAGGATATTTTTCCTTTAAAAGGGCTGACTACATTTGTGTTTGATTTATATTGCTTCTTGGGCACACTTTCATGCATTCACAATGAGGTTCATAGAAGACCCTTTGTTTTCTGTGATTGCTCAAAGTGATGAGATGTATGCCCGTAGTATGTTTTTATATACTGAGACATCATAAGATAAAATTGAGCATGCTTATTGTTATTATTTATGTGACTTGGACAACGGACTACAATATCTTAATGCCAAGTGGACTGTGGTGGTTAATGATTTGGCAACAGTTCTGAAGCATCTACCGATTTAATCAACTATTTATGATTATTGTTACTGGCTTACTGTGGCTTCTTTGAGTTGTTATCTTATCAATGATGGGGTACATCATTGTTTGTGTCAAGGCCCCATCTTGACTACATTCAAATGGTGTTTTGTTCTTCTACTAGTTTCTTTCTTTTCTTGTGTTCTTTCATTTGATTAAACTTTTTCCCCTACTATAGGTAAAACAGTCACCCCAAAGGCAGCAAATGAAGTAAAATTGATTAATTCTGGTAAAATCTTGGAAAACAGCAAGACCGTTGGTCATTGTAAAGTACCATTTGGTGATGTTGCGGGGGGAGTTATAATAATGCATGTTGTCGTACAGCCATCTCTATCCAAAACTAAAGCTGGTAATTTCATATTTTTTCACATGAAGATTTCTACACTTTTAATGGCTTGGATTTTTTACTCCTAATCTGATTTCAAGGTTATTGCTATTGTATATTACAAGGTTTCAAAACTAACTCTCCTCAGTGGAGAACCAATATTTCACATGCTGGCTGTTTGATCTGCTTGCTGACATTATTGTACTCGAGCATTTCATTTCTGGTATTGGCGCAACCATTGATTTAAATTTTTCCTGTCAAACGATAATGTGGATAAAAGGGTCGAAGGCGATTCCTATGTTAGAAGATCAGAAGGGGAATCATACATGGAATAGATTAATATGAACTGTTATAAAAATCGTGAACTTTTTTCTTTTCAGTTAGTCCTACTATTTTAGTTAGAAGGTTGAAGATACTTCCAGTTTGACATTTGCATTTACTGAACAGAGAAGAAGATGGATGATTCACCCAAGAAGGTTGTGTGCGCTTGTTCCATTTTGTGAAGGTAGTTCCTTAAGTTGGAGATGCTTATCCATAAACCATCAATCATCCGTAAATTACAAAACTCATCTTCTGGAGCCAAAAACATTTTACTTTCAGCATTATTGTGTAAAAAGTCTACGTGCAATTATGATTATGAATACATAGAAAAAGTCTGTGTGGATGGTGACTTCCAAAAATTGCATTCTTTTATTCCGCATTCTTAAAGAGTTGATAGTGGCCAATTATTGAATCCATGTGCATCACGTATTTATTTTACTTTTTCTAATAATTTGCATGATATGCCCAAGGAATTTAGAGCCAGGTATTGAGGTATCGAGTATTGTCATACTTCAGTGGTGGACAGGTATATTCTTTATGTCCACGGTGTGAATTATTTTTGGTACTCCGTCCCTCATTATTATTCAAACATTTTTGTAATACTTTATAAGTTTCTGGAATATTAATTATTTTATTTTTAAAATATTCTTATTTAATTATGACAAAAAAAGTGTAAATTCTTTGAATGTGTGGTCTTTATTAGAAATAAGAATGAAAACTACATTAATTTTAAAATAATTTTAATAATGTAACAAATTTTTATAATTTTAATAAAATAACTAAAAAATAACTTATATTAAGAAGAAGAGGAAGTATTCCTCAATCTCAAAGATGACTCCTCAATTTGGCCCTTTAAAGTTAAAGCCTCTTAATTTCTTAAATAATGCAGTTCCTCTATCAGATAAATTTTCTGGAATTGCTAAATCAAAATTTACATACATGCATTAGCTCATAATTTTGTTGTGCTATTTTATTCCGCATTTTTCGCTCAAAATATGGTAAATCGTCTATTTTTATTGGTTGGAGCATCATCGAAGTTTTTAAATTGCGAGGGAGGCCTGGTGTGTAGTCCCTTTCGTTAAAACCCTCGAGTTAATATCATCCCCCCAAGTTTGAGGAAAGTGCATTTAACGATGTTCTCAGTTGAGGAGAGGAACCATGACCAAAACCATCTTAATTTTCGCGAGGGACACGAGCAGTTGAGTTCATTATATTGCCTTTAAAATGAGAGTGTGACAACAAATGCTTATGAATTTCATTTTTCTCTTGTTACTTAGTTTTTTTCGCTTCTTTTTAGTCTGAAGGATTTCACTTTACACTTTAGATCCAATTATCCAAATTCATCCACAATGCTATCTCTAGACTTGAATGTAAGATCTAATTGCCTACCTCACCAATATTGAGGAAAATAATTATTGAATATAAGATCTAATTACCTGTCTCACCAATATTGAAGAAAATAATTAAAAGTATATAGCCTTATTAAATTTGTCACAAATTGAAATTTTTTTAAAAAATATTCCCAATTTAATGTTTAAACTTTTGCCATAAATTTAATGGTACTTAATGTTTAGACTTCCTTAATAAAGGGTATTACTGGAATAAATCATTTAATGCAAGTTTGTCTCTTATAGTAATTTGAACAAAAATAACTCATTTACAATTTTATTACTCCCTCCATGGCTCCATTCCATATTATAATTATAAGGTAATGAAAGATATCTCATGCATATTAATTAATATTTATTATATTTTTAAATTTCTAAAAAAAATCAAAATTTTTAATTTTGCCCCTATTAATCCCACTTCTTTCATTAAATACTCCCTCGGTTCTTTAATATAAGGGACAATTGGAGAAATTTTTATGTTTCAAAATATAAATGACATAGTGGGTTTTTTTTTTATTTAATAATTTTTTTTCAAAAGTACACCTAAGTAAGATGGCATATTTTTTCAAGAACTAGTAATACAATTCATTTGTATTAATTGCATAATATAAAAGTTATTAATATTAAATAAGGTGTTTTTGGAAACTTTAATATTCGAGACAAATTTATTACATTCTTTAGTCAATGTAATTTTATCTTTTGCCCCTTATATTAAAAAAGAAAAAATAATTTTATCTTTTGTCCCTTATATTAAAAAAAAATAAATAATTTTATCTTTTGTCCCTTATATAGTATTAAGGAAGCGTGGAAATATAGTACAAGTTAAGTACTAATAATAAAACAAATAAGAAATAAAAATAATAAAGTATTATAGGTTATAACATAGAGTATATATTGAAGTCCAAATGAGTACAATAAAGAGTTACTCCGTCTATTTTTATCAAGCTTTATTGTAAATTCATCCTTGTTGGCTCGTGAGACGGTGAGAGCCGTCCCCTTGCTCCATCAGAATTTTCCTGAATATTTACGCCAAAATCCCTCTGACCAATTGGCGTTTCACAGAGAAAATTTTCCTTCATATTACCATTTTTGCAGACTTCACCTCAGGCATAATTTTCACAAAGCATAACCCCACTCGTGGCTTCTATCCTCCGTATTTAATTTAGTGGAATAGAGATCTCTCCAACACCCGAGCCATTCCCTTCTCCAACATCTATACCATCCTGTTTCTCAGCATATTCAAATCCCCAGCCACTTACCCATATGAGTTAATATGTATTGTGAAGGGCCATAAAAATTATAATTATATTAAAGGATCAAAATACAAAAACAAATTATCTTGATTAAAAAAAAATAACCAAATCTTTTTCCGAGATGTGAACTTTTTTTAATTTAAAAAAAAAAAGAAGAAGAAGAAGAAACTGTCACACTATCGCAAACAAGCATCAGGAGTTTGAATGGAATAGACATGGCCAAGATTTAATCCATCAGACAATCATCAAGGAATTAGGGATCAATAAGAAGTAAAATCAAAAGGTTCATAAATTACATATTAAAACATTTGAAGGCATTTACGCACTGGATACTGTGCTTGAACTTTCTGATGCAATCTTGGAGAAGCTGAGCATTTGAGAGGAAGTCAAGAAGTGCCAAATTTAGAATTTAGCGGGCCAGTTAATTTCCAGTAAGATTTTGAGTTCATTTGAACATGATTTTTTTCTATTTGAAGCTGAGAAAAAAATTTCAACTTGATTTTGAATCTTCCGAATGGGTCATTGATAATTACTTTCAGGATCCTTTGCCTCTGAAATGAGACATCGAAACTGGGTTTAGGAGAGAAGAAATTTTGCAATAATCAAGCTGTAGAGGGACAATTTGATGCGAAGACGCTTACTGAGACAAGGGTGGCGTTTACGAGGAAGAGGAATGCATCAGAGGGGAGTAAAAGATGAAGAAAAAGAAAAAAAAAATAGCATTTTTGGTGTGAGAAGAATATACTCGCTTCCGTCCGATTTCATAAGTCATTCTATATAATAAATTTTTTATCTAAATTATAAGATATTAAATATTTTTTTTCTATTTTATCCCTATCTTTAATTATTTCTTATTTCTCATTTATAATCTTACAATGATAATAGAATGTGATATTTAATAAAGGTAAAATAAGAAATATTAATACTTTTTATATTGACTTCAGGTGAAAAGGTAATTTTCTTAATATGCATTCAATTAATATAAAATGTCTTATAATGTGAATCGAAGAAAGTATATCATCTATTCTATATTATAAAACAACATTTAAGATTTCACATATATTAAAAAATAAAAATAATATTATTAAATTCTTCAAAATAACCGAAATATATATTATAAAACAACATTTAACATTTCACATATATTAAAAAATAAAAATAATATTATTAAATTCTTTAAAATAACCAAAATATTCATATTTTATCCCTATTAAATACTTTTTTATTATTTCAACATAATTTATAATACTGCATTAGATTATTGAAAAATAAAAATAATAAATAACACTATATTACTTTATATTATAAAAAAAACCTCTTTTTTCTCCTATAATATGAAAATATGGGATGGCGGTATTTTTTTTTATTATTCAATGTAATTATGATTTTTAATAATGAATATTGTTTGGTATAGGTCCTTTAATAATTTCCCCTTCCTTGTTTTCCCTTCTATAAAAAAAAATAATAATTTCCCCTTCCTGTGAGATACTGTGAAGAAATATCGCCGTTTTCCTCTTTAATTTTATGAAAGCTTTCCAGCTCATTTATTACGTTAATCAAAGCGTCATTACATTTGTCGTTATCCATCATGTATGTAGGTGGCTAGTCATCAATATTTAATTGCATATGTCCGCGTAATTATGAATGTCATTTACTACTGGTAGATTATTCTCTCCAGTATTATATATAAAATTTTTTATTTTAATTTTAAATATAAACTTTTTTACAATAGATAAGATAATATTTATTATATATTTTTAAAAAATATTTTAATTTAATATATAAAAAAATTAAATAAAAATAATTTTTAAAAAAATTAAAATTTTTTAAAAATTAAAATAATTAATTAATTTTAACCCTTATCCTTAATTGGAGTGATTGTTAAAAGAGGGCAGAAGAGTAACTTGATGGCATCTAATAATTAAGCGACAGAATCATTTTCTCAAATTAACAAATCATTATCTAAACTTTAGGTACATCCAAAACAAGCAATTATGAGTTATGACAACCACCCACTCACCTCAAACCAGGGGCACCAAAAAGACAAGATTTCTAATTCTATCCCATTAACCATCATGAATGAAATTAACACTTTTCTCTTTGGTGATCAACAATAATTTTCTTCGGATGCATAGCCATTTGATGAAACAAATGGTGCTCAATTAAATGAGTGGAGAAGAGCTAGTTTGCCATATATATATACGCTGTCTGCAGCATACCATGAATTTTTGCTGACGGCAAAAACTTAATGCTCATACAGTTCTAAAGAGAGTGTACACGAATAACTAAAAGAATAAGATGCCAAGAGGGAACAAAAATAGGCAAACAGGTCAAACTGTTAGGTCTGAAACTTATCTCTTCACCTAGTCGCTGTCAAAACAATTTTAAGCGTTCCTCTAACCTCACATAGCCTGCACTGGCTGCACACCAAAAGCAATATGGTATATACCTATATCTATATATACATGTCAAAAATATGTGTTCACAAACTAACTACTAGGTGACAATGGGCTATCATTTATGAGGACATTAGGCGCAGACCACAGAGGAAACCGAGAGAGGATAGAGGAAGGTATTGGCATATTGGAACGAAATAGTACCACCGTTCATCAGGGCCTTCCCATCATTAACCAGGCAGTCATTGTAGCGAAGGCGCTTGAACACCTTTGGATTGATAAGACGAGCAGAGCTGAACCAGCCACAGCTCAGGTGAATGCCAGCGATGTTACATCCACTGACGCACAGATTCATGATCTCAACGGTGTAGGTGGGAATGCCACTTGAGAGAGGTGCTGTGGGGCCTTGGTGTATTACAATATCAGACTTGCTGCACTTGTCGCCCCACATTCGGTTCGGCTCCGCCGTTGCAGTGGCTGCGGAATAAAAAATAGGAATTTTGAAAATGGTAAAATGGGGCAGTAAATGATTATGCTTCAAAAGTTGCACTGCTAGACAGCACATCCATTTTTACATTAATCACGAAGTCACACAACGACAAAACACTACTATTGAGGTCATGTATCAAAATGGAAACAAAGCAAATTAACAACTCAAAAGCAGGCCCCTCGCTTTCGACTTTCTTTGAATTCAGAATTTTGCTTTTTCATTTCCTTTCCAGTGGAGGAAAAAGAAAAACCAATTCAAAAGCCCCCTGTTATACGATCGTTTGTTTTAACATAGCCTACTTTTAGCCAAAAAGAAATACAAATAAACCAGGGGTGCATCCTCATACTTTAGTCGGATGCTTCTCCACCTGAATCCCCATCAATACACTTGATTTAATGGGCCTCTAGTATCTAATCGAAAGCATAAATGCATAACCATAGAAAGAAACCGTCTCCAGTGGAGGACTATAGCAAGCCATTGGCCACCATTTAATGAAATTCCAGAGTGAAGCTCCGGGTTGACGACGTACTTGTACGTATCGGACAGAGTATGGTGTCGTACAGGCCGAGGCGTCATTTTCAGAAGCAAATTCCAAATGTCTCCCCTTATACACGACCCACTCATAATGCCTCACCTCAACTATTTCGGGTGAAATAATCGAAAAGGGAAAAAAGTAAAATCCATTCACTCGCCCGGATCAACCATCTTTATAATCTTGGAAGTTCAACGGTGCCCTTATAAACGGTGAATGAAAATAAACAAGCAAATGAAATTGCTTAAATTACCACGATGATGGAGAAGCTTGCGATGAGTAGAAGAGAGCGTGTTGTTGCCTTCTTCCTTGAAACCCATACTGCCCTTCCAAGCATCGGTATCTGTAATGGATATCATAAGAACAATAATTAAAGGAAGGAACAAGTAGCTAACACGGATGCCAATCAATAGCATCATGAAAATAGTGCAGAAAACGTCCAGGAATCCATCTATTGGAACGTTTGCAGTATGAATGATCGGTGGTTTACGAAAGTCGAACTCACCTGCGAGAAAAACAAGCACTCCGAAGAACAAGGACGACGCTAAGTATATAACGATTCGTCGGACCGAACACGCTTCCATTAACGATATCAAGGCAGTAACGAGTGCTGATGGAAGTCGCTGATTCCTCACGGGAAAACGCAACTCGGTAGAGACGGTGAGCAAGACTCGAAACCCTAGAATACCATAGAAGCTAGAGCCAGAGATTATACAGATCTGCAGAAAATGACGATATATATAAAAGCTCATTTAAAAGACATCACATCATCTGAAAAATAAGAAAGAGAAAAGAAAAAATCAGTCAAAGAGTAGCCGTCGCTCCGAAAAAGAAAGAAGTTGGGATTTGACTTGAAGTGAACGTGTAGAGAGAGTCACTCACGGTCACGGGACAAAGATGACAGAGAGACCTAAAAGGAAAAGGCAAGGATGAGACAAGTTGGAGATGGAACTAACTGGAATAGTAGTTATAAAAGCATTGAGGAAGAAGCCAGCTAGGAGCTCTTGAAAAAGATTAAGTAGTTGTAATAGGAAAATTCCCAGAGCGACAGCATTCATCTTTGTTCATGCATTTCTCGGGAAAACCGTGTGGAAGGATAATGAAAATTTCACAAAAATCGAAGGCTCACACAGTACAGAAACAGTAGTAGCGGTGGTGTTGGTGGAGGAAGAGTTCCTTGAGAAGCGGGAAAGTTGATTTTCCCGTGAGATTAATTTCCAGGAAAGCATAGAGAGGAAGGAAGGGGAAGCATGGGAAATGGAAAAACGGGAGCAGGGGAACAATGGACAGGCAGAAGCAGAATAGGAGTGAGTATATGTTAGTATGTAAGAAGCAGAATACAAAAAGAGGAAAAAGGGAGGCATAAGCGGAATGCATGGCAGAGGCAGAAGGGGAGAGTGGGGGGTCGAAGCGACAAAGATGGCAGAGACAGAAATGACATAACACACAGAATTGTGAAAAAGCCGAAACTCCTCCGCCATTGCATTAATGACAGAGACGACGCCACCTACATCAACTATATTGTACCACTCCACCCTACATCTGCAAGGCCATTCAGACAAATACAGAGAGAGAGAGAGAGAGAGAGAGAGAAATTGCACCTTTGAATACGGAAATTACAAATGCTCGCTCGTTCCTCGACTGCACGAACCGATGAGAGAGATAGGGAGAAGGAAAGGAGGGATATGGTATGGGGGTGGATTTCTGCTTTATCAGTGCTGTGCCGGGCCACATTAGTTTTCCAGCGCGTAGAGCTAAGTTGCTGTCTTTTCGCCTCCCCGTGAATTAATTGTGCTCACTCCCGTGGTAAAAAATGGCGGTAGTATAAACAAATGCACTTTTGAAGTTTAATGTCACATGTTTAAATCAAATTTTGAATTAATTACCATGAGTTCTCCGGATTGGCTAAATTAATATTGTGCAAATGTTGTTATTCAGTTTATTAGCATTAATTTATTTACAAGAAGATCTCTGTTTTTGAAAATATTTATTATTCTTTTATTTAGCATTAATTAATATTATTATAGTTGTAGGGTAATCTTCAATATGGTCAAGGGATCAATATTTTTTGGGAATGTATATTTTTAATTTAAATTATTATTTAATTCGAATAATAAATATATCATTATTGTGGTATTGAAGTCCTATTTTATGAAGGACCAAAAAAATTCCAATTTTATTAAAATAATATTTGCATATCACAGTTATGTATCATGTTTTCACGTAATATGCTAGTTGATTTGTTGACCATGAAACCTTTTAACTAAAAATAAATAAAAATATTAACCTAGATGTAATCTTATGTATCACAGCGTTATGCAAATTATATGATTTAAGTTTTTTTGTCATTACTGCGTATAAGGAAAAAGTTCATTTGAAAAGGTATAATATGATACTCTCTCTAATTCTTAATATAATATCATTTTAACTGAATCACGTGAATTAAGAAATAGAGTTAAAACTAATTAATTATCTCAATTTTTCTAAAAATTTTAATATTTTTTAAAACTATCCTTATTTATTTTTTCTCTTTTTTTCTTTAAATACATTAGATAGGGATATTTTTAAAAAATGTATAATAAATATTATCTCATATATTATAAAAGATCTTATATATTTATGATCAAGATAAAAATTTTATACATAAAATTGGAGGGATTAAATCATAAAGTATGAATAATATTTGTGTAAAAAATATAATTTATTTAAATGAAAAACGGAAAAAGAAGGGTTACATAGAATAGGGAGGGTAAGAGCGCACGTGGAGATGTTAAGTGGGTGATTGGCATGATGATGGTTAATGATTTCATGGCATCCCCATACGATGATGCGTGAATCTTCAGGTGGCTGTGACCGTGGCTCATTCAATCCCTCCGTTGGCCCCACCTCACCAACACAACAATCTTCCCAGCTTTGTCACATGCGAGAGTGGTCACCACGCGCCCCCTTCTCTCTCCCGTTCACTCACCCAAACTCACGCTTCAGTCCTGATTTCTCTTATTGGATTTAAAAATTAAGAACGGAGGATATTATAATAACTTATCAAAAGGGCAGAGGGAGGATATAAAGATTAACCTCATCTTATCAAAACCTCTTGACGCTTAGATGAAGATATCATTTGGAGTTCTACCCCAGCCCTCTATGGCATGCATTCCAATCAGTTCTAATTTAAGATGATTCCGCTTTATCATCTTAAATCTACAAATATTTTAGAATTTTTTAATACGAAATTTAATTTTGTTTGAAGGAAAATATATAATTTACAAACCTCTAATGAAAATTTTAAGAATTATTTCATCAAAATAAGAATGAAAATGAAAATTAATTTTTATATAATGGAAAAATTATGTTATGGTAAGGAATAAAATAAATGTTTCAAGTCATATTTATATTTTGTTGGACGAAAATAAGAATAAAACAATATAATCAAATAACCATAATATCCCTCATGCAAAAATATATTAAAATATTCATTATAAACCTTTTAATTTGTAAACTTATTTTTTTACATATATCTAATAAACAAACTTAAATAATTATTTTTTAGTTTTTAGTGTGTGTAAAAATTAATTCTTAAATTATTTCTATCATAATAATACTTCATTTGTCTTAAATTATGAGGGCATGTTTGGTTTACTTTTTGGTAAATCAAATTATGGTTTATAATCATCATTTTTCTTAAAGTTATTCAAATAGGTTTGTGGTAAACTTCCCAAAGTGATATTTATCTACCTTGTACAAATCAAAGAGAGTAGTTAAAGTTAGTGACAAACCTTTTTTTTTTAATTTTCATAATTTTTTAAAATTATCTTCGTTAAATATAGAGGTGAAAATGAATTATTTTCTTCCTACCATAATTTTTTTTGGCTTATTTACTCATAATTGAATATTTTCATTAAATAGAGGTAAAAAATGAAAAAAAAAAGTATGAGATGCTTCCTAACTTTAATAAAATAATTTATATTTTAAAATTTTAATCCTTTAAAAATATGCTTGGAGTGATTTGGCTAGTTATTTAATACTGAAAAAAAAAAGAATTGGTGAATAAATATGTTCATGTGACAATCTAGCATATATGTTTACCAAGGCGTTTTCTACTATATTATTTAAAAGACTCGTGTATATTGGACTTTGTCGACTCAAGAATCTTAATTGATATACGCATTGTACTCTTTTTTCCTTAACCATGGTTTTTTTCTATTAATTTTTCCCAAAAAGGTTTTTAATGAGATAATATTTGATCGTATTCAAATAATAATGTACTTTTTTTCTTCATTAAGTTTTTGTTCCGCAAGATTTTTCCTAGTAAACTTTTTAAAAAATGCACGTTCTTTGATCATGGATATCCAATAAGGAGTATTATAAAGATTTTTAAATGTTCATATAGAATATTTTGTACCTGGGACTGAGTGATATTTTATATTTATCTTGTTTATTAATTATTATCCTCTATCGGGTTAAAATTCACTCTAGTATTAAAACCAATTATCTTTTGTATGAATACCCCCTTGAAGACTGAATAATAAACACTCATTTTTTGCTTCTCATATTTCCTTCTATCTCAACTTCTCTCTATATTATCTACTTCATTTTTTCTATTTTCTATTTTATTTCATAACACATTATCGGTACGATCTCACTTAAAGATATGAGATATATTTTCTTTACTTGATATATAATATCTATTATCAACTTCTTTATCTTCTCCATATTATTTTTTTAAATTAATTATTTATAGTGATTTTGAGTTAATTAATTTTTTTTAGTAATGAAAAGTTATGCCACATCTCAAAATATGAGGCAAATTAATTGAGATGTTACATCCAAAAGTATGGATATAATTTAATTTCTATATTAATTGGATCACGAAGTTATTCTCATAAAATATAAAGTGAATTCTGAAGTTATTCACATTGAGTATATAGTAAGTCCTAAAATTATCTATACTAAAATTATTTACATTAAGTATAAAGTAGATCTTAAAGTTATCTACACTCAAAATTATTTAATTAATATGTTAAATCTGAAAATATTGGCACAATTTAATTTCTTAAATGGATCTTAAAGTTATCCTCATAAAATATAAAATGAATCCTAAAGTTATTCATATAGAGTATAAAATAAATCTTGCAGTTATCTATACTCAAAAGAAATTTAATTGAGATGTCACATCTAGAAGTATGGAGTATAATTTAATTTCTCTACAAAATGGATCCTGAAATAATCCACATAAAATACAAAATAGATCTTGAAGTTATTCTATATAAAATGGATTATGAAGATATCCACCTAAAATATAAAGAAAGTCTTGAAATTATTCACAATTTAGTCTTTATCTTTTTATTTATTACATTTTTTTTATTCAAAACCATAGTTTTATGTGTTCAAAACATATAGTTAAATATATATATATAGATATATCATTGTTTGGTTTATATGTTCTTTGAATGTCTTGAACATGAACATCAATTAATTAAATCTTGTAGGGAAATTTTTAAACATAGAAATGTATTTTTTTTGTAGTCTTCAAGATTTATTTTGCTTAATTAGCGTATGAAAGGAAAAGAAAATTGTGTTGATCAAATATCGTGATACTACTTTTATTTTGCAGCGGCAATAGCCACTTTGCAGTTTGAAATTACAAAGCTGACTTTGTGATGACATCATCATAGTTTCTTTGGTTAAATTACATAGTTAAACCTATTTATTTTTATAACCGTACTTCAAGTCCTATAACTTTTGCTATTTATGGTTTTGCCTCTGAGAGCACACGTTGTGCTAGGTAGTGGTTTATTTTGGAGCTTCAATTTTTTTGTTTGAAAATATAAGTACCTGTTTAGGAGCCAGTTTTAAACAGAGTTTGGGCCCAAAAATAAGTTTGATGGGATAAAATTGGTGTTTGACTCTTTTTTGAAGATCCCGTTCCAAACTAATTTTTGTTTTGAAAATGAGTTATCAAAGAAGTAGCTTCACCCTTGATTCTCCATCTGATTGTCCGTTCTGAACAGAATATCTGCATTTATTGCCAACCATTTAAGGATTTTAGTTTGCAAAAAGTAATCTCAACGCTGCAGTCGAAAACTCTTTGCTCTACTCGTATATCATCATCTCCTCAACTTCAACGATGCAGCAGCTCCAATTTCTCACATTCCTAACATTCGCTTTTGCTTCTTGTCACCAGATCCAAACCACCACCAGCATCACCTATCTCATTCTCATTGTTGGAGGATTTTAGTTCACAATTAAGCTCAACACTCAAGCTGAAAACCCTGTTGCTTTACTTGTATATCATCATCTCCTTAGCTTCAACAACACTGCAGCATCTCAAATTCGCAATCCTAACATCCGGTTTGCTTCTCTTCACCAGATTCGAACCACCACCAGCTTCACCTGTCTCATTGTCACCTCCAACAGCAAGTCCGAACCACCACCACCAGCAGTAGTTCCTTCGTCACAGGAAGAAGTTCATAGATTCGAACCAATTCATAGATCTAAACCATTTATGCACCAGTTCGATTCGAATCTATTCGATCTGCACTAATTCATAGATCGATATGCCAAGTCTCGACATCTTGCCTCCTATCTTCTCCTCTATTTTTTTTAAGATAAGGTCAAAGAACTCGATTACAAACAACCAAGGAGTCAAAAAAATAGGTTGTCACATATATACAGACAAGTCATGAGTATTAGGTTCTTTGACTCAAAAAATGGACAAGATTGCTAGTTTTGATGGTGTGGCTCATCATAGCTAAAGCTCAACCGATTAATCTAGGGATTGAAGTATGTTCGGAAGTGAAAACCTCTCTATTTCTCGCATCCCAAAGTCTCCAACAGATAACCCCAAATAAGATCTATCATGTCTCTTTTTGTCATTGATGTATGTTAGAGAGTACCCAGTCTTCAAGAGGTTGAGCAAGGAAAGATAGAAAAAAACTATTAGGGATTAGGAGCTGCCAAGTTGATCTAGCAAGGGTGCAGCCTCTAAGCACATGATCAATATCTTCCTTGACGCTTCCACATATACTACATGAGGCATTGTCAATCATATGTCTACTCAATCTCATGCTATTCGTCAAAAGTTTGCCATTGAGGGCTAACCAAAGGAAGACTCTGATTCTTTGTGCACCTGGATATTTCCAGACAATTTCCCACTTCCCACTATCATCATTCCAATCTTCTTTCTTTAATTCTTCATATGTTGAGGCCATAATATACTCTCCATTTGGGGTATGGGCCCATACGCATTTGGTGGGACCATCAATGTGCAAGGGTGATGGTATTAGAGCAATCTGTAAGAGGATATTATTGGGTAATAAGTTTTGGAATAAGCCCCAGTTCCATTCACCATTAGTATGTACAAAGCCAGCAATCGATTTGCTTACCTATGCTTCCAGAATTGGTGTAAATGAGAGCCATTTCAGAGGGCCAAGATCTTCAATCCAGTTGTCCTCCCAAAATCTAATTTTAGTTCCATCACCAGGTTTCCAAAGTATCCCCAACTGGAGATCAATCCATATTCTTGACAGACTCCTCCAGAGGTGAGAGCCTATTTTGTTATTGAAGTTACTACAAGGGCCCTCCTTCCACCCATATTTAGCTCTAATTATTTGCACCCAATATAAGTCTGGTTTGGCCATAACACTAAAAGCTAGCTTCATAAGAAAAGCTTGATTGTAAGCAGTAATGTCTTTTAAGCCACATCCCCCATTCCTTTGTGGTTGGCATAAATTATCCCATTTAATGAGGCTTACTTTCTTACAAGAATTTGAGCTTTCTTAAATGAAGTTTCGAACAAGAGTATCAATTTTTGAGCAAGTAATGGCAGGAAGTTTAGTTGAGTGCTTGGTATATAATGGCATGCTGCTGAGAACAGATTTTGCCAATGTGATTCTTCCTGCTAAGGACAAGGTATTGGCTTTCCAGCCATGAAGCTTACATTGTATCTGATCTATGATATAACTAGATGTATTAGCCATGACTTTATTGTGCAATTGAGGCACTCCAAGATACTTCCCCAAGTTTTCAGTACACCGGAATCCCAGTTGGCTACAAATAGCAGAGGCTTTGTGGTTGCCAACATTTCGAGAGAAGAAAATCTTGGTTTTAGTGTAGCTAATTCGATGACCAGAAGAAGCATAGAAATTAGTCATAACCTTTTCAACTATTCATAATTGTGCAGAGGAGGTAGTGCCAAAAAGGATGAGATCATCAGTAAAGAAAAGGTAGGAAAGGGGTGGGCCCCTCCTTCCAAGCTTGATGGTTTCCCAGTTACCTTTATTTACTTCAGTCACAATTGTTTGAGACAAACATTCCATACACAAAACAAAGATATACGGGGATAATGGATCTCCTTGTTGTATGCCTCTTGATGGGGTGAATGGATTTGATGGAACTCCATTCCATAAAGTCTGCATCGATGACCCTCTTATGCATTTCATAAAAGGCATGATAGGCTATTGGGGATTTTAGCATCCACGAGTGTCTCCTCTATGAAGTCCCACTTAAGTCTATCAAACGCCTTCTCTAGGTCTACTTTAATAGCCATCTAGCCCTGTTTTCCCTATTTTTTCCTCATTGAGTAAATAACTTCTTGGGCAATCACGACCTTATCTATGATGTTTCTCACTCTGATCAAGCTTGAGTGGAAGGGGAGGGTGAGAATAGGCATAACAAGCTTCAACCTGTTTGCAATTATCTTAGTGATGATCTTGTACACCACAGTGCAGAGGTTGATTGGACAAATGTCCTTTAGGCATTGGACAGGTTGTACCTTTGGAATGAATGCAATCAAAGTACGATTAAAGTCAGACTCAATGTCCTCTCCCTCAAAGATAAATTTGATCTTATTAAACAAAGACTCCCCCACAATGTCCCATGGGCTTTGAAAGAATAAGGCATGAAGCCCATCAATGCCAGGGGATTACTGTTGAATTAAGAGTTTTGATGATTCCAAACCAACAATCAAGAGCTTGGATTGAAGATATCAAAGGAGCTCAAAATAATTCAAGTGAAGAGATTCAGAGTAATTGCTGCTAGATCTACTGTAGGATCTTTAGCTTTAGTTATGAATGGGTAAAAGTTTTTAATTTGAGGAAAAGATGTTTTTAAACCTTGATTTTATGTTAAATCTTGACTTATTTGAAAAACACCCACAAACAGACGAAGTTTAAACTGAACTGTCATATGGGAAATTCGAACTTTACCTTTGGAAATTCGAATTTCGGGCTAAAAATGAATAAGTCTGAAGAGATGCTCCTCTGTCAGACGAATTTTGATTCTCCAAAGTTCGAATTTTCATATGAGTCTGAAAGAAGCCTTTTGTGACAAACGAACTTCAAGTCTTCAAAATTCGAATTTCAAGCAGAATGCAATTTGTGAAAATCAAAGAAATTCGTCTGAAACAATGATAAAGTTCATCTGAAATCAAGATGAAATTGAGTTTCAAAAATACTATCTAACAGACGAACTTTGACTTTCCAACATTCGAATTTTCATATAAGCCTGAAAGAAGCTTCTTTGAAACAGACAAACTTTGAATCTTCAAAATTCGAATTTCAGACAAAACACAACTTATGAAAATAGAAGAAATTCGTCTGAAACAATGTTAAAGTTCATCTGAGATCAAGAATAATTTAAGTTTCAAAACTGCTTTCTGTCAGACGAACTTTGAACATTAAAATTCGAATTTCAGAAGCTAAGGTTGTGAGTCTGTTGGAATGAAATGTTGACATACGAATAACAGAGTTTTCAACTTCGAATGTTGAAGTAAGTCTAAAGAGATGTCTCTCTGACAGACGAACTTCACTCTTTCAACATTCGAATTTCGAAGAAAGTGAAATACTGTGCCTTTTGAACGTACTAGGAACAGACGAATTTTGGGCTTCCAAAATTCGAATTTCGAGGGCACTGTAGAAAATTGAAAACACTGTTCATACTTAACAGAAAAACTTTCTTCTTGAAAATTCGTATGTCACAACGTGAAAACATTTTACAAGTTTCAAAATTCGAATTTCACTTCATGAACAAACGAACTTCGTATTTTTACGTTGGAAGGTTTAACCTTCGGTTCCTTCGAAATTCTTCTGTTGACCAACCAAAATTCAAATTTCAGTATGTCAGAAGCATTAAATGCGGTTGGTTAACGGATAGTTTTTCAGGATAACCGTTGGATAACTTCCCCAACGGATAGATTTTGTCTCTAACGAATAGTTGGGACCTAAATCTATAAATATAACATCATTTGAAGTTGTGGGAAAATAAATCAAACTTGTATATACTGAATTTCTGCTAAATTCTATTCTCAAAAGCTTTTACCCTCTAACTTCAATATCTGTACTTTAACCTTCATATCTACTCTATTCAAGAGAGTTATATCTTTGTACACAACCTAATCTTCATCTAGAAGATAGATTTACTTGTGAGGGGAATTCACAAGGGGTTTGGGAAGCACATTGTAGAAGTGCTTAGAGAGAGTGAAAAAGCTCCAGAAAACAGAGCATACTCGTTGTACTGAGGCATTAGCAAGAAGCCCGTTGAATTCTTGCTGTATAGTGGAAAAATCTCAAGAGTTGTCTTGGGGACTGGACGTTACCGAACTAGGATAAATTACTGAGTGTTCTTCTCTCTATCATTACTTTTCAGCTTGTTCTATTTTACACGTTGCTTCCATTACACTGTGCTATCTTCACCCATTTCACTTTGTGCAGAAAAATTTCAATCTTCTCAATTCACCCCCCTCTTAGGAAGTCAGCCTTGCTAACAATTACAATGGCTTTATTTCAAACAAAGCATCCTGGACTTCTTCTTTTGTTAGTGTTCGTTCAAGAGAGAGAAGAAGATCAGTAGGAAGGGAGGAAAACATACCCGAGGCATGAGGGGGCTATGGGTAAGGGTGCTCCTTAGTGTACAGGCTTTTGTATTATTCCATGGCCATGGTTCACAGGTCATCCTCGTTAGAACACCAAATCCCATTTTTGTCTTTAAGCATGGCTATTTTATTCTTTTGCCTTTTGATTAATGCTTTGGTATGATAGAAAGAGGTATTCCTATCTCCAAGGCTAATCCATTCACTTCTGGGTTGTTGCATCAATGTCAATTCTTCCTGGAAACAGAGCTCTTCATGTTCAGTCTTTAGGGACTGTTCAAGATCAAGTAGATGAAGGGAGCTGGGATTCCTTTCTATGGCCCTTTCGACTCCAGCAAGGCAAGCTCTAATTTTTTTCAACTTTTGCTTTAGGTTCCTGAAGACTTCTTAGTTCCAAAGTTGAGCTGCGTAGGAGAATTCTCTTATGTTTTGCAAGAGGTCTTTTTTTATATCCCGAACATTCAAGACTAACTGCTTGAAGTCTGGGTGGGCAAGCCAGGCAGCAAGAAATTTGAAGGATTTGGCTTAAGGCTTGAGCTCACTGTTAGTAGATGTCTTGACTAGGATAGGTCGATGATCACTCTGAATTCTTGGTAAGTGAAGAACCATGAAATTTGGATGATTAGAGACCTATTCCCTATTGGCCAATGCCCAATCCAATCTGTAACACCTCATACTTACACTCATTTTCCATGTATTAACTATATTTAAGTCCATTATTACTTGATTAGAGACTTGATTATATAAAACAACTGAAACCAATTTATTTCATTTCGGGTACCATTCCTTTGGTTAACTTCTTTTTACCCGGTGAATTTTGAAAATTCATAACTAAATCAATAAAAATCATATTGATATGGTTCAAGTCTCTAAATATAGCTTAAAAGATTCTATACATGGAAAAAATGTTGAACAGGGAAGTTACTTGGCCAAATTATACAGTAAGTTCGTATTATATGTACTGTAGCAATGGTCATTTTGAAAATTTCTGATTCTGACTATAACTTTGAAAAATCACCATAAATCATACATAACTCTAAATTGAGTGATCTTTATGTCTATGGAAAGCTACACATGTATAGTTTTCATACATGTAAAACATTCATACATTGAACATATTGAGATATGTACAGTACTTCGAATTCCCAACCATGTTCAGAAAAGTCTCTTGCATTCTCCCAACTTTCCAAAATACACACTCATATATACATAAATGGCCACAACTTGCCTTTATCTTACATGATAATCCATAAGAACTTAGAGGAACATATTAACATGGAAGCATAGCATAATCATGTCCCATAAGGTTTTACATAACCTCTCATATAATAGTATCAACCTAAGTATCATTATCTTGAACATTACTTTGCTTCTCTTTGCCTTTCCTTTCTTGGGTAATTTTGCCATAACTTGAACCTAAAATTGGTTAGAAATTTGGAGAGGGGTGAGATTCAAAGAATCTCAGTAGTAACTACCATCATGCACACATATCATCATATATATTGCAAGTATTCATCTCAAAACACATTAAGCATGCAATCAAATCATTTTGGCATAACCATTTTATAAAATTTTGGGCAGCACTTCCCCTTGTATTTAGACATATCCAGGGTCACATTACCCTTCAAACATCCAACCAACAATGCCAAATCATCACAAGACAACATTCCAAACATTAAATACATCATTCAAACCAAGCAACATCAATGATAATACATAAGCATAGATAGGTGAGTTAACTACCTTTGGGCTTTCCACTAATCTCCAAACTTTGCAAACCTTTTCCTTGATCTTCTAACACTCCTTTGGATCCTATAGCATAATCAAATAATGCCATTAACCACTAATTATCCAATTTCATTCACAAAGTGCTCACTTGAACTAAAATTTGCACTTTGTTATCCATCATGCATTCCTTGTACAACATACTTGTTCTAACCTATTTTGGACCCAAGGAATCCATTTTCGAGGTCAAAAAATTGAAATTCCCTTCCTATAATGAACCCTAATTGGGCAGAAAATTATCATAAATTATAGAAAAATAACTAACCGATTAATTTGTGATCCAATGACATATTCTTGCACCTTATGGCCTATATAACCCTTTTCATGGCTTAGTTTTTCCATACCTTCATTTTCTCTCTCTACTCTCTCTCTAGGTAGAAACTTTCAGCAAGAAAATAGAGAAAAAATAACCATTAAAATCCCTCAAAATTGCTAGGAGACACAAGAAAAGGGTTATAAGATAATACCTTGAAGTTTTGGGACAAATCTTGTGATTTTCTCTTCTCCCTTTTGCTCTCTCTCTCTCTCTCACGCGTTCCTAGCTTGCTTCTGCACTGAACCAGCGTCTTCTTTCTCGTGGGGAAGATGAAATGATGTTTTGAAATGATAATTATATAATATAATCACTTAAATTTACTTTTATATCTAATTTCCTTTACTTTTCTTTTAGAAAGCTTTTTTGAAAAATTTCACATGTGTCCATGAGATGATTCAGACGTGGCTCACCTTAATTTTTAGCCAAAAATTGCTTCAATAATTTTTATGGACCAAAATACCCTTTACCGATTAGATTTACCCGTACCGATTGGGTATTTTTACCAAAATTGTCATTAAATTGGTACAGGATTATCCAACCATTAATTTTGCTCCAAAATCATTATCTAGACCCAAAATATATTTTAACAAGGTCCAATCATTGTCCTTGGATCAATATTGCCTTTTCTCTGCAGTCTCAACTGACTTTTATCAGGTAAAATATTAATATTAAATCCTAATTACCCAATAAATATGATTTTGACCTTAATAAATTTCATACTATATTTCATTGGGTCTAACTCATTGAGAGCTTCACTTTGACTATAATTTTTCATATTTACAAAAATACCCTTGACCTGAGACTAATTTATAATTTTTAAAATTTTCGGGTCATTAGGTGTAATTTACCCTAAAATTTCATTAATTCTCCTTCAACCTCCTCCGCTGTCCACAGACTTGAATTTTTTTATTATTATTTTTTTTTTTCCCTTTTTCCTTTTTCTTTTCTCTTCTTTTTTTTAGGGGTAAAATTGTCATTTTTCATTTTTCCTTTCAACTGAGATAATTAACCTCTTTATTCTATTTCATGCCAAATGATGTGCATCCATTTTTGCAAATTATTTATAGATTTCAAAATATTGAGCCTCAAATATCCATAAAAATTTCAGGATGTTACACAATCTAACTGATAAAGTACCGCGTTTCCATGTAAACTTTGGGCCAGAGAAACCTAAATAAATAAGGTTACAAGCGTTGACAAAGGAGTTGAAAGATTTGCATCCCACTAGAGTACTTCGAGTGCCTCCGCTCCTGTCTCCAACATTTAGGGTTGCATTAAAGTCTCCTGATAGTAACCATGGTAGATTACAATTCCCCATGATAGAAGAAAGATCTTTCCATAGGAATTTTCTATAAGCTGCATAGGGCTTGCATAGATAGCAACAAACATAAACTTATCACTAGAAGCAAGAATTTCAATCTCTGTGAAGATGAATTGGCGATGGTTAAGGACAATATTCAGCTTCACTCTCTCTGACTAGAGAAGCCAAATTCCACCAGAGAAACCTGTGGCTTCCACTTTGTGAGATCTATCAAACCCAACCCTCTTGATAACTTTATCTGCTGACACATCAGAAATACGAGGCTCCAACATAGCCATCACATCCGGCTTATATTCCTGGACATAGGACTTAAGAGTTGTGAGGAACTTACCTGAAGCAGCTCCTTGGCAATTCCATGATAAGATTGACATTAGAGAAGGGGGGAGTTAGAACTCCATCTTAGAGCTTCCCGAGGTCACATTTGTATCTTGAAAGTCCTGGTACAAAGACTCCATATCATCTTCTTGGCATAAATCAAGTTCTTTAAGGATTACCCTTTTCAATTCAATCGAAGGCCCTTCAATGGATCCTTTCAATTTTGGCTTCAATTTTTTAAACTTGACATTAGGCTGAATCTCAATGCCCAACTTAGAAGGGCTATTGTCTAGGGGTTTATGAAGTAAATTCTCCTTGCCTTTGGGTGAGTTGGAACTGGGCCATTAGAGTTGCATGCAATCAAAAGGCCCATGTGTAGCATATGGAGTCAGTCATTCTTGAGTCCATAACAGAGATAGCCACATGCTTATTTGCATCTAAAGTGGAGCTGACTCGACTGGCTTTATATTCTGGTGAGTCAAAATGGTTTCTTTTGGGCTAGCATTAGGCCTAGATTTCCTAGGGCTTCGAGGGCGTCGATCATTCTTTCCTTTAGTCTGTTTTGAGTTTCCCAGAAATTTGATTATCTTTTCTCCTTTTTGTGAATCTGTACAACTATCATGCAGGCTAGACAAGATGGCCGATCTTAAAAGGGCTGGGTCTAGCTCAGTTTTGTCTTCATCCAAGGATAAGAGTGCAGCATACCGTGTACTAGATTAGCTTATAAGGGTGGCATTGTCAGTAAGAGACTTTTTGCTTGCTTTGTCATTTCTGTGACTTTTCCTCTAAACTTGCATCCAAGGGCCTTACTCCTCACTCTCACTCTCACTCGTCATGTCACACGCCACCATCCGGGGCAAAGAGTTTTGTTCTTCTGGTTGTAGGATTAGGGAATCCTAGGCAGCTTTCTTCGGACAAGCATTATCAAGGTAGCCATAATGTCCACAGTTATAACAGATAGTGGGTAGCCTTTCATATTCGATGATGTGTTCTCCATCAAGCTTGATTTTAAAGACTAGTGGCTTAGTGAGATATAGTAGGATCGCCATTCATGCAAAATGAGCTTTAGCTCCTTTTTCAGTTGTGTAGTCAATCTTCAAGACCTCACCTAGAACCTCGCCAATGGCCTTGAGTACGCTCTTGTGGTAATATCCGTAGTCAAGGCTAGGGATGCGGACCCATCCAAAAAATTTCTCAATCGAGAACCTCGTCGGTGAAAATTTTGAATGCCACGATTGAACGGTAAGGTAGTATCCAAGCACTACCCATGGTCCACCAGAAAGTGCCATCAAAAAGTCCGCTTCCATGTCAAATTTCACTATATAACAGCTTCCTTCTATTTCTATCAACTGAAAATGACTGATTGGTTTACACAGCAAAAGGATTTTGTCAAAGAGGGTCTTGTAACCGACTTTTCGACCAAGGAGCTTGACAACCACTGTGTACTTCATTTTTTTTATCATGAGATCCTTGACTCGTTCCGAGAAGGAGATTAAAGGAATGGAATCTTCTCTCACAATAGTGACGTCTCCTTCCTGTAGCTCAATGTCATCCTCTTCATTCCTTTTTGTTTGGTTGGTACCGATGAGCTTTTCCTTGAAAGAGAGCAACTTGGTTGCAATTTCACTTTCTGGGGCAGGTTGAAAGGAATTCCAACTTATGGGGCTGCTTTGCTCGAATTGAGGTGTCATATCATCTTCTTCCGTGCTGACTTTATTCGATGAGCGATTCTCTTCAAAGGGCAAAGATCGATCTTCCTTCACAGCTACAACAATATTCGAGGGAATGGTTTCATGAATGGGTGGAAGAGCCTCCTGTGAAGTGCGATGGGGAGTGATACAGTTTGGTGTGCAATCCCACTCACGGGGAAGGGGATCAAGGTCAGCATCGGTCATGAGTGAAGGCCCTAGTAGAGCAAGAAAAACAGAGAGAGTGTCAGTTTTTGAAGTATATGCCTTCATCGCCCTATCTTCTCCTCTATTCAGGTAAGTCCAGTCTCCTCTGTTCAGTCTCCTCCATTCAATCATATATTTTTTTTTCCAAGCTGGCTTTTCAGGTGAGTCCAATCGATAGATTATTGGTACTGCTACAACTAAGATCTTGCAATTTTTTGAAAAGATGATTTTCATTTGTTCTACTCTCAGGCATGGTATAATCTAAATATGAAAGGATCTGCATAATTTCATTAGTAGTTGTAATTTGTGAATAGAATATTATATATCTTTTTCCCTGTTGAAATCTGTAGAAGAAAAGTGTTTTATAATTTCTTTTTCCTCAAAAATTGATTACTTACAAAGATATTGAATTGAATAATGGCACAAATGAACTTTTATCACCTTCAACTTCTAATACAAATTGTCAATATGCAGATAAAGCTCAAGGATTACAAAACTGAGGTCCATGCATATCTATATGCATAAACCTCTACTAGTAGTTACTCCCTACCATATGAAATATAAAGTACACTCATTTATTTGTTTTGGGGGGGGGATTGGGGAGAAAAGTTGTAAATATATGAAAGTAATAAGAATAGTTCAACAATTGGGTTGAAGTTGATCCTAGGTGGTTGCATTCTTGTGAATCTTATGAAGTGCTTTTGTGAATTGTTCCATCGTCACATTGCCTGTCACGATCACCTTGTTCAGCTACATATCCACATTATACATTTCTATGTCACGATCTTACTTTTTAGACTCATTTTCCATGAATTAGACTCCTTTTAAGTCTGATTATACTTGATCTTAAGCTTGAATCACATAAGAATGAAAATCAGAATTTTCAAAATTTTCGGTTACTATTCATATGGTAGTTTTCACTTGACCGACTGAACTTTGAAAATTCATAACTAATTTTATAAAAATTATTTCATAGTGATTCAAGTCTCTAAAAATAGATAACAACCTTATATACATGAAAAAAATATGAAATAGAGTATTCTATTGACCAATTTATACATTTTATTCCTCAAATATTTACTATACATTTGGTCATTTTCTCTTCCTCAGGATTTTGGCCTTATATTGAAAAATTCATATCTCATTATATCCTGAGCCAAATCATACATTATTTATGTCATTGGAAATCCCTATGAGTCTAATTTCTAGAAATATTTTCCTTATACATTTATTCAACTTGCACAAGGCATGGTGTTAACTTAAATTATAAAGGGTCAGAATTCCACTTTTGCTGGAACAGTTTTGGGAAAACCTCCATATCTCCTATCATATAGCTCCATTTACCTCCAAATCAGTGTCATATGAAACTTAAAACATAGACCTTTCCATAAATACAAATCACTGAATTTTTAGAGCTCTGCATAATTTATATTATCTTTTTAATTTTTCCAGTACCTAACTTTTAGTTTCCAGTTTTCCCAATCTTTCTCTATTCTGAACCCTAACTTTAAAAAATCACTATAATTCATACATATCAGTGCTCTTTGGACCATTTTAAAGCTTGTTATGTCTAATTTAATAGAATATATAACACTTATATTGGACACTCTGTTTCAAATAGAATTCCCCTGCTCAAATCAATACTAGTCATCTTGTTCATAATTATGCCATAACTCATATACTAAACTTCATAAACCTCATGCATCAACATTTATTATTCCAAATCCACACATATCATCATAAGAGGACTTAAAATAATATATTCAGGGCATCATATAGGATTTACCCCTTTCATACAAACTTATACAAATTCCCAAAACATAACATTAAGACTTGCATAATAATATCATTCATCATTCTCTTCCTCTTTTTCCTTTAGCTCTTCTTGGATTCCTTGCATTGATTGGCCCTAAACATGGTAAGCATTTGGAAGGGATGAGATTCAAAGAATCTCAGTAGTTACCACTAATCAAGCAAATATATAATCATATAATGGAAGCACACTTCATTAAGTCATCATTCAAACATTTAGAATCATTTATGCTTAAACATTTTATAGAAAATTGGACAGAGTTTCCCCTTATATTTTGGACATCCCGGGGTCACAAAACCCCTTAAATAACTCAGCCAATATCAGCAAAACATCACATAATATCATTGCAAACATTTGGTATAACATTAAAACCATTGCAACCATATAACTATATAATGCAAGATTAGGTTAGTAAACTACCTTTTAGCTTTTCAATCATTTCCAAACTTTGCACACTTTTCCTTTGAACTTCTAACACTTCTTTGACTCCTATAGTATCACAAAATGAGGTCATTAACTACCAATTACACAACCTCATTCACAAAGTGTGCATACTTGGACTAAAATTTTCACTTTACTTTACTTTGAGGTATTTCTTGTACAACACACTTGTATCTACCTATTTTGGACCCAAGGAATCCATTTTTAGGGTAAAAAACTTGAAATTCCCTTTCCCTTCACAAACCCTAAATAGCAGAAAAATAGAAAAAATTGTAGAAAAATAATAACTCATCAATCTTTGAAACCAATGCCATAATCTTGCATCTTGTGACATATGCTTCACTTTTTATGGATTGGTTTCTTCATGGCATAGTTTTCTCTCTCTACTCTCTCTCTAGGTCATAAATTTCAGCAAGGAGATAGAGAAAAAATAGCCACTAAAATGCCTTAAAATTGCTAGAGAACACAAGGAAATGGTTGTAAGATAATACCTTGAAGTTTTGGGACCAAACTTGTAGTTTTTTTTCCATCTCCCTTTTTCTCTCTCACTTTCACGCCTTCTTTCCCCTTTCAACTGTTGGTTGCGTCGTGAATGAGTGAGGAAGATGATGCTTAATGACTTAATGGGATATTTATCTAATAAAATCACTTAATTAACTTTTCTTTTTGACTTTATTGCTTTTTCTTCTTAAAAAAGCTTTTGAAAAATTTCACTTGTGTCCAAACCTGCATTCCAATGTGATTCACTCCCTTTTTGGCCAAAAAATTGCTTCATAAAGTTTAATGGACCAAAACACCCTTTACCGATTAAATTTACCTGTACCGATTAAGTATTTTGACCAAAATTATCATTAAATTGGTACAAGATTATCTAATAATTACTTTTGGTTTAAAATATTATCTAGACCCAAAATATATTTTATTAAGGTCCAATCATTGTCCTTAGATCAATACTACCTTTTCCTGCAGTCTAAACTGACTTTTATCGGGTACAATATTGATATTAAATCATAATCACCCAATAAATGTTATTTTGACCTTAATAAATTTCATAATATATTTCATTGGGTCTAAGTCATTGAGAGCTTCATTTTGACTATAATTTTTCATATTTACAAAAATGCCCTTGACCCGGGGCAAATTTATAATTCTTGAAACTTTTGGGTCCTTTTTTTTGTAATTTTCCCCAAACTTCTTTCTCTTTTCCCCTTCCCCAAGCATTCTTAAGGGGTTAAATTGCAAAGATTCTTGGGGCCCAAATATAATTTTCTTATTTTTCCGTTTAATTAGGAAAAATAACATCTTTACTCATCTTCACGCTTAACAGTGTCTCTTAGTTTTTCCCAATTACTCATGCATTTTATGATATCGATATTTTTTTTCTTGGGGTTTAAATTCAATATTCACATTTTTCTTCTAATCTGGGAAATGACTGTTTTGCCCCTAAACCGGGTAAAAAATGTAATTATTCATTCTTCTGAGCACTTTCTTATAATTTTACCCAAAGACCAATTTTTAATTGTTTCTTTTTTCACTATTCACATTAACTTCAAATTGGTCTATCTCTTAACCTGGACCTCTCAGGAATGCAATACTTATACCATTGCGCTCAGCTTGGAGCGGGCTTTCATTCAAGCGGTATATTGTATATTTTCTGAGATAAGTTCTGGAATTAATTTCTGCTAAGGATCTTATGGAAAATTAATTCCAATTATGGATCAAACATAACTTCTTCAGAAAATTAGATGAGAAATTAATTCCTTCTAAAGCCCAATTCTATATTGCCTTTTCGTCTCACTTCGTTTCTCATCTTCTATTCATTTTATAACATCCCATAAAAATAGGGATATTATAATGTGTATGGTTTAATTGAGGTTGTATTTCTTGTCTATAAGTTGTGTTTGTTCTAATGGAAGAGTCTTATAAAAAAGGTCTAAAAAGGGCTTAAAAGGTTTGTGCATTGGTTGGTTTATATGCGGAAAAACATTTGTGTAACGAACCACAAAGAACTTGTGAGTATACAGGCCATGTGTGGGTGGAAGAAATTTTAGGTGGACATTTTATTCATTATTATGAAATGTTTCGAATGGAAAAGGGTATATTCCATCTTCTTTGCATGGCATTGGAACATCGTGGATTGGAAGGAACTAATCAAATAAGGGTGCATAAAAAGGATGCAATATTTTTGCTTTCTGCCGGACATGAGGTAGGAAATAGGGTGTTACAAGAAAGATTTCAACACTCATGAGAGGCGAAAAGCAAAAATTTTCATGATGTCTTACAGGCTTGCCTTAAACTCTCAATGGATTATATTCAGCCACAAGATAGAACATTTCGTAACATACCCAAAAAATTCCAACATGATCCCCGATATTGGCCATTTTTCAAGGATGCTATAGGAGCAATTGACAGTACTTATATCCCATGCGTGGTTCTTGCTAGTGAACAAGTTAAATTTATTGGAAGAAAAGGAATTGTAATGCAAAATGTGATGGCTGTATGTGATTAGGACATGTGCTTTATTTTTACCTTATGTGGATGGGGAAAGCACTGCACACGATGCTTGAGTATTTCAACATGATTTGACAATTCCATCCATGAACTTCCCGCATCCACCTCAAGGTATGTTTCTTATTGATACAATTATGCTTTATTTTAATTTAAATAACAAATAATTTACTACATTCTAAATTATTATTAGGTAAATATTATTTGGTTTATGCGGGCTATCCAACACCATTTGGTTATCTTGATCCGTATAAAAGTGAACATTATCACCTTCCAGATTTTCGACGTTCTTTTCATTTTAAAACCCACAATGAGTACTTCAACTACTATCATTTAAGTTTAAGGTGCACGAGAGAAAGGACCTTTGTGTTTTGGAAAAATAGGTTCGCCATTTTACGGCGTATAACTAGCTTCAAGTATGAAACACAAGTTCAAATAGTTTGTGCAACAATGGTTATACACAACTTTATTATAAAGCATTCTAAAACTGATTCTGACTTTACATGGTTTGGAAATGGAGATATAAGTATTGAACATAAGGATCTCACTCATACTGTTGAGAATCCTTCTATACATTCAATCATGACCTCTTCAAGGGATATGAATCATATTCGTGATGCAATTAGAGATCAAATTGTATAATCTATATAACATGATTAGTCATGTAATACTCTCAATGGTTATTTATAATATTTTAATTTTGAAACTTCTATTTTTTTATACAAACATACACACACATATTGATTTATTAAATAAGTATTGGAAAAAGAAAATTTATCTATTAAAAATTGGGAAAAAAAATTATACAACTATAACTGCTTTTATTTAAAATCATCCAAACATAATCACTTTGGCCAAAAATAATTTTTAAAATAAATCATCCAAAGACAAACACGTTAGTCCAAAACTAATTTTTATCATAACTATGTTACAAAATCAATTCTATTAAAACTCATTTTTTATTAACTGAAAATCAAAGGGGCACTAAATTATAAAATTGAATGATTAGGAACATATTTTTTGAGATACCAACTATTAAGATAATGAACATTATATTTAATTTGATTAGCTTATTAAATAAATTCTAATTAATATATAATTATTTAGTGCATACAAAATGATCTATATTGGAAAAGGTTGTTTATAGTATGATTATGAATTTGCCTATCTTATGATACTTTATTTTAGACAAATTTCAATTGATAAATATATAAACAAATTATTATTCGGTACTATTTAATTTGTTTGATAAATTGTTTAACACTTAACACATATAACGTTCGATAGGAAATATTTGAAATTTTCTAATTTCATTTGAAATTATAAAAATATTCTATCATTTTAATATCAAATTTTATATTGATAACTATTCCTATTTAACTTAATTTACTATTTCTATAATGCATGGTAAAGGGAAGTCTGATACTTTTTTATATAGATATTATGTTCCTTTTGATTAATATTGTTGATTAAATTCTCATAACCATGAAATCCTTTCATTTGATATTATTTGCTCTAACATAATGGCATATTAAGTGGACTCTTTTCATGTTAATTTCTTCCTATTATGATTTTGAAAGTGAAAAAAATTGAGCTTAATTGAATTGATAAAAATTAAGCTTAATTGAATTGATTAAAGTCTCTATGATAAAATATAGAATTATTATCTCGATTATTGATTAAGTAAATACAATTGGACTTTTAGTGTTGTGAAACTCTTATATTTATTTGGGTTCACATATCAATTATTATTTTATTGCTTATAATAATTTAATTCTATAATGATGAGCATTAAGTCATCATATATTGTCTGACTCATTTCCTTATTTGTAAGTTTCATAATATCTTAATGATTAAAAGAAGTTTTAATATCTAATTGATTTACTTTAGAAATATAAATTACTTGACATATTGCTTAATATGTGCCATTGATTACATTATTATTTTTTCATCCATTTGAAAGTTCTATCCACTCTATAGAAAATTCATATCATGTGACCTCTTTAATTTGACATATTTTACTCAATAATATAAAATTGTATCAGTACCATATCCTACAGTACAAAAAATAATTAAATGCTGCTCCAGAAAAGCCAATATAATATTACTAAGGGAAACAAAAAATTGTAAATTGACAAAACATTATATTCCTCTAAGTCTTATAAAAACTAATTAAGTTTCAAAGATATTCACAGAAATGGATATCATATCAATACAACAAATGAATAAAATGCCAAATATTTTTATATTATAAGAATTATCTTGAATGAAAAATGTGTATTGAAAAGATTACCCACATTTTTCTCAGGTTTGTACTGCACGTATATTAATACAATTGAATCATATCATTACAAACCAAAAGTTTATAAATCACAATGTGTTTCGCATGATCTGTTGGGTCATCTCAGATCAATTATGATGTGAAAATTAATTAAAAAGTTGTGTAAACTTGAATTGAAGAGCCAACAGATTCTTCAATTTAATAATTTTTCATGTGTCCTTTATTTTCAAGGAAAATTGATTATTTGATCATTATCAACAAAAATTGAAGTGAATTAATAATTTTTGTGGAATGTATATAAAGTGATATTTCCCCACTTAGTGAGATAAGTCTAATATTGTTATTGTTGTATATAAAGTAATATTTGTGGGTTAATCCACCCACCATGTGAACCATTTAGAAATTTTATAATTTTAATCAATGCATTGACTAAATAGTCATATGTTTATTTATTGTCAACTCATAACTAGGCGTTTGCATGGTTGCTTGCTCAATTAATTCAATTTTTAAGAGTACATTTTTTTATTATTTAATTAAGAAAATACGTCTTGGCAATATTAATGAGTTTACATCTCAAACTTTTAATGATTAAAGTATCTTTATTGGGATTGAGGTTGAACATCCTGTTGTAAATGTTCATACACAAAATGGACTTGCAGAATTACTTGTCAAATGTTTAAAATTCATTGCAAGATGTAAGGTCCGGCCGCTATTTGGGATTGACGACTATCCCCACAAACCAACACAAGCCATTTCAGTGTGCTTTATCCTCACTCATACACCTCCTTTCCAAGAGGTTATCTATCACAAAATTGCTCTAAGTTAATCACGCTTAACTGAAGAGTTCTTAAGGGATAGGCTACCGAAAAGGTAGGTGCACTTTGTTGGTATAGGTAGTACTTATGAATTCCTTTAAACTATCCTTAATCGTATAGTCTCATACCTATACAGTCTGTAACACCTTAAACTTACATCTATTTTCCATATATTAGACTCCAATTATGTATATTATTACATGATTAGAGACTTGATTGTATAAGAATATTAAAACAGAATTTTCTTTATTTCGGGTATTGTTCATTGTGCATTTTCCATTTTACCCAATGAATTTTAAAAATATATAACTAATTATAAAAAAATCATCTCAAAGTGATTTAAATCTCTAAAAATAGATAAAAATATTTTATACATGGAAAAAAATATAAAACAGAGCATTCTCTTGATCAATTTATAGAGTTTATTTCTCAAACATTTATTATACATTTGGTCATTTTCTCTTTCCCAAGATTTTGGCCTTATTTTTAAAAATTCATATCTCATTATATCCTGAGCTGAATTATATATTCTTTATGTCATATGAAATCCATGAATGTACACTTTTTAGACATATTTTTTTGTACATTTATTTTACTTGCACAGGGTATGGTATTAATTTAAATCATAAAGAGTTAGAATTCCACTTTTGCTAGAACAGTTTTGGGAAAACCTCTATATCTCCTATCATATAACTCCAATTACCTCCAAATCAGTGGCATTCTTTTCCCAAGACTTAGAAGTTTCCAGAAATATAAACCATTAAATTTTTGGAGCTTTATAAGATTTTATATTGCATTTTGAATTTTCCAGTGTTCATGGCAAAAGTTCCAATTTTTCTATATATTGTCCTGTTCAGAACCATAACTTCTAAAATCCATTATAAATTACACACTTACCCAATTTAAGTGATATTTGTCTTTATAAAAATCTCCTTCTATCTACTTTTTAAGCATATATAACACTCATGTATTATACGGTGTTTCATATGAACAGCACCTTTGTTATTCTCAAAGTGTTTCTAATTGAGCATTTCCATTCTTATCTTGGCAAAATGAGCTTCATAACATGATTACATCATCATTCCTTTTACCAAATCCATACATATCACTCAATAATACTCAAAGGGATATAGTTAAAAAAATACAAGACTTATGAATTCTCATGCAATTTTATACATGATGCCATAATAATACAATAAAATACCCATAGTTCACATAATTATCATGCTTCTTCATTCTTCTTGCCTTCTTCCTTGTTTACTTCCATATCCTTTCCCTAGCATGGTTAGTGTTTGGAATGGTGAGATTATGGAATCTCAGTATCAAGTCATATGTCATGCAATTACATTATCATATATGCATAAAAACTTAAATCATAACAATTCACCCATTCAAGCATATAATAAGTCATAATGGTTCATAAAAATTTTGGCATGGTCTCTTTTTATAAAATAGACATCCAAGGGTTAGGACCCTTTCATAAAAATAGCCAAACCAATCTCACAACATCATAACAATAATATGGCAATGGGATTATAACATAAAAACAATATACAATAATATAAAGCAAGAAATAGACTATGCTACCATTATTGCTTTCCTTTGCCTTCCAACTTGATTCCAATGCTCCCACTCTCTTTTTCTTTGAGTTGTGCTTCTTTCAAACACTTCCTTAAGCTTCCTTAGACCTAAACATAACACCAATGAAGCATATAAGCCACTGGTTCTTGGTCCAACTTCACACAATGCTCACTAAACCCTTAAATTTTCTCTTTACTTCCTTCTTGGTTTTTCTTTGAACCAATGGTTGTTCTTAAGGTTTTGGGCCATGGGAACTCATTTATGGCCTTAGAATCATGAAATTCTAACCCTGGCATGCACCTCTATTCAGACCAAAAATCATGAGAGAAATGGAGAAATTTATTTTCTTTGAAAAACTTCCCAATTCATGGAATCATGCTTTAGGTGGCTAAATCATACTTTGGCTTAACTTTCATGCATGAAAACCTAATTCTTTTCATTTTCCTAACATAGGCCAGATTTAAACTCAAGAAGAAGAAGAGTGAAACTCCATGGAATCACTTGAAACTACTAGCTTGAAATGATTAGAGAGCTTATCTATCACTTACATCTTGATTGCTTCAAGTTTCAAGCTTGGCTCTTCCCACTTCTTCGTCACTTAGGTCATGCCATTTTTCTTCTTTCTTGAGCAAACTTTGAGCTCTCTCTCTCTCTCTCTTACTTACAGCAGTATATTAGTCGTGCAAGAAGGGGCAAAAATAGCCACCTCACCTACTTTGTCTTGACTTTAGTTAGCAAAAAGCAAATACTTCTTTGAGAAGTAGTATAAAAAAACAATATTAAAGTCCAAGTTATCACATGGTTGCAGCCCATGTTGTTAAAACCGGACCGGACCGGTCGGACCGGGAACCGGTGCCTGGTCCGGTCCGGTCACAGAACTCGACCGGTACTGTTCAGAACCGGTCCAAAACCGGTGAAACCGGCCTTGAACCGATGGAACCAGTTCTGAACCGGTTTGGACCGGTTCTGCATTTTTTTTCAAATTTTTTTAAAAAATTATTTTTTATTTTTAAGATAAAATAGCATTATTTTTAGTACAAAATATGTTTTTTTTATATATTATAATATTATATAAGCATTATTATGATATATAACTAATAAAAATTATATATTTAGTTAATAAATAATAAATAATAAATTATTAATTTATTATTTTGAACTCAAAATATGATTATAAATGAATATTAGCTTATTTAAATTAAAATATTGAGTTGTGAAACTCATTAATAATTTATTTGTGGTGAATAATATATTGATAATTTAATATTATTTAGTTTAAGACTTTAATTAAGTTATAAAATTTGTTTAAATTTATATTATTTATTTTAAATATATTATTTTAATCACTACCGGTCCGACCTCGGTTCGACCTCGATCGAACCATTGAACCTTGAACCAGTGACTTGTCCGGTTCAATGTCCGGTCCGGTTCTGACAACATTGGTTGCAGCTGCTGGATGTCCAAAATGAGGAAAGAGAAGGGAATTATCTCACTTAATGACATGGTTTAATTAACTTGCTAATTACCATCCTTAATTACACCTACTTTTTGACCAAAAAGGCAAGCCTTCTTGAGCAAGTTTTGGGACAAAAATCACATGCCCATTATATTGAATTCTCACACCAATAAGAGGGAGAGGAGTGTCCAAAAATTTCCCTATAATATTATGGACCAAAATACCCTTTATCGATAATTTTGACCTGTACCGATTAAATACTTTTGCCATAATTGTCACTAAATTGATACAAGATTGTCCAAAAATTACTTTTAGATTAAAATCATCATCTTACCTCAAACTATATTTGGGTAATGTCTATTTACTATCCTTGACCTGGCACTGCTTTTCTGCAGTCTAAATAACTTTTATTGGGTAAAATATCAACTTTTACTCAAATTACCCATAACAAATTTATTCTGTCTTTATTAAATACCAATCAGTTGTCCATTGGGTTTAGCTCATTAAGAGCTTCATTTTGACTATAATTTTTCATATTTACAAAAATGCCCATGACTTGAGATAAATTTATAATTTTTGAAACTTTCGAGTCATTAGATATAATTTTTCCCAAACTTCTTTCTCTTTTCCCTTTCATGTTAAAGTCATTCTTACGGGACTAACTTGCAAGTATTCTTAATTCTTGAGGTAAAATAAAATTTTCTCATTTTTCTATTTAACCTGGAAAAGTGACCTCTTTACCCCTTCTCACGCTTAACGGTGTCTCTCCATTTTTTTCAGTTACTTATGCATTTCATGATATCAAAATTTTCATTTTTGGGCCTTAAATGTATTATTCACATTTTACTTTTAATCTAGAAAATGACCGTTTTTGCCCTTAAGCTGAGTCAAAAACGTAATTATCCATTCTTTTGGGTATTTTCTTATAATTTTACCTAAAGATCAATTTTTTATTATTTCTTTCTCACTGTTCACATTAACTTTCAAATTGGTCTGTCTCTCAATCTCAACCTCCTAACTACACAATACTTATATCGTTGCGCTCAACTCAAAACGGGCTTTCATTCAAGTGGTATATTGCATATTTTTCAGGATAAGTTCTAAAATTAATTTCTGCTACGAATCTTATGGAAAATCAATTCCAATTAAGAACCAAACATAACTTCTTCTGAAAATTAGATGAAAAATTAATTTCTTTTAAAGCCTGATTATATATAGCTTTTTCGTCTCATTCCGTTTCTTATCTTTTATTTATTTTATAATATCTCATAAAATTAGGAATATTACACAGTCTCTGGATCCCTCTCATTCCGGTATATATTCCATTCATTCATATGACCCTCCCGCTTAGAAGCCTGTCAAGAGCAGCTCCCTGTCCTTACCTTATCACTTTTTATCTCACACCTCCTTTATTGCACCGGTGATCACTCCCGCCCTTATCAGGGCCCGGATGTCACATGCCCACCAACTTTCGTGTGGTTCGTCCTCGAACCATACCTTATTGAGAGAGGCTGCGCTTTGATACCAACTGTAACATCTGGCCGTTATTCAGAATTGACGACTGTCCCCACAAACCAACACAAGTCTTTTCGGTATACTTTGCTTTCACTCACATACCTCCTTCCCAAGAGGTCACCCATCACAGAATTGCTCCAAGTCAAGCGCGCTTAACTGAGGAGTTCTTAAGGGATAAGCTACTGAAAAGGTAAGTGCACCTTGTTGATATAGGTAGTACATATAAATTCCTTTATGCTATCCTTAACCATATAGTCTCATACCTATACAGTCTTTGGATCCCTCTTATTTCGGTATGTATTCGATTCATTCATATGCCTCTCTCGCTTAGAAGCCTACCAGGAGCCGCTCCTTATCCGTGCCTCATCACTTTTTATCTCACACCCCATTTCTTGCACCGGCGATTACTCCCTACCCTCATCAGCGCTCGGATGTCATACAAGACCGTTACTTATGAGATCAAAATACTCAATTTCCACCTAGGGCATCCAATCTTACATATTGTAGTATTGATTCGTAACAGGCCAACAAGATATTATAAATACTCTCCTTTGCAAATGGTTTTTGGTCAGGAACCTAATATTTCTCATTTAAGAATTTGTAGGTATGCGGTTTATGTTCAAATTGCTTCACCACAACATACTATGATGGGATCTCAAAGAAAGTTAAGAATATATATTGGATATGAATCTCTATCAATAATAAGATATCTAATTATCATTTTGATAAATAGGTTTTTTCAACGATGGGAGGAGAGAATAAGCAGTTGAAAAAAGAAATTAGTTGGAATGAATTATTATAATCTTATCTTGATCCTCATACAAAACAATATGACCAAGAAGTTCAAAAGATAATCCAATTGCAAAATTTAGCAAATGTATTGCCACGCGCATTTACTAACCCAAAAGGAGTAACTAAATCATATATACCAACTACTAATGCTTCAGTAAAATTTATGTCTGTGTCGGACAATCAAAGTTTAAAACATGTATGAGTGTGGTAGACTTATCGGTTCCAAATATAAGAATCCTTGAAAAAGAAAAGGAATTAAAAATCAAGATGACCTAATAGATGATAGGGTAACCCAAAAAGAATGCCCAAAGGTAACTTCAGAAGAGTCTTAAGATATAATTAAAATTTCTATTTCAGAAGAAACTCTAGTACCTGAGATTTGTGAAAATAATGAGAGCTCAATAAATTATGTCATGAATAGAATATGATGGAACCAAAATGAGGTCAACGTTGACGATAATTTTTGCAATGTAGCACGTGATGTAATATATAAAAATGAAGATTATAAACCAAATTCTACAAAAGATTGTAGAGAAAGAGATGATTGGATAAAATGGAAAAACATAGTTGAGGCAAAATTAAATGCACTTCCAAAGCGAAAGGCTTTTAGACCTGTAGTCTGCACACTTGAAGTTGTGAAGCTAGTTGGATATAAATGAGCCTTTGTGCAAAAATGAAATGATGGTGAAATAGTGAGATATAAAGCACAACTTGTTGCACAAGGGTTTTCGCAAAGACCGGCATTAATTATGAAAAGGTATATTTACTTGTGGTGGATGTAACTGTTTTTCGTTATCTAATTAGTTTGGCAATATCGGAAGAACTCGATTTATGTCTAATTGATGTTGTTACAGGGTGTGTTTAGATTGGATTGTGTATAAGAGATTATGAGGATAAATGCTTATTTATAATAGATTATGAGGATAAGTGATTATGTCAAAATTGATTTATGTTTGGATATTTCTACCCAAAAGTGATTTTAGGAAAAGAAATGTGTTTAGATATTAGGGTTTAAGTGATTATTAGGTGGATAATGAGAAGAAAAAATGAAATAAGTGATTATGGAGGAATAAGTGATTATCATAAGCAGAAAAAATTAGCTTCTTCCATAAGCACTTATTTGAGGCATAAGTGCTTATTGAAAAGCAGTTTGCATTTAACAACTTCTCCATATAATCACTTATCTGCTCTCATAAGTGCTTATCTATGTTATCAAAATAGGCACATGGTTTATTTATATAACTCACTTGATAATGACATCTATATGAAACTCCCTGAAAATATGCAATTCAAGTTTATGAGTAGACTACTCAATCGAAATAAATAAATCTTTTTATAAATTAAATCAATATAGACTCATGTTGTATAATTGTCTTAGTGAATATTTGTTTAATGAATGATATAAAAATTACCCTATTTGTCCATGTATCTTCATGAAAAGATCTAGAAATAAGTTTGTTATAATTGCTATTTATGTTGATGATGTAAATATTATCGGACACTTGAAGAGCTCCCAAAAGCTATAGATTGCTTAAAGAAAGAATTCAAAATGAAATATTTAGGAAGAACTAAATTTTGCCTAGATTTACAGATTGAGTATCTAAATAATATGATTTTGGTGCATTAAAAGACTTATATAACAAAGGTATTAAAATGGTTTTATATGGACAAGTCACGTTTATTATGCACCTCAATGGTCATAAGTTCATTAGATGTGAACAAAGATCCTTTTAAACCTTGACAAAAATGATAAAGAATTATGTGGTCTTGAAGTACTATATCTCAGTGCAATCAAAGCATTGCTGTATCTTGCTCGTTATACACAAACGGATATGTCATTTGCCGTTAGTTTATTAGCAAGGTATAGTTCTTCACCTATATAAAGACATTAGATTGAGATTAAGTATATACTTCGCTATCTTAAAGATATAATAGATGTGGGTTTGTTTTATTCAAATGAACCAAAATAAAATTTGATTGGTTATGCATATATAGAATATTTGTTTGACCCTTATAATGGTCAATCACAAATTGGTTATGTACTTATGTTAAGTGGTACAACCATTTCATGGTGATTTATGAAACAGATCATATTAGTCACATCACCTGATCATGCCGAAATTTTGGCATTACATGAGACAAGTTAAGAATATGTTTAATTGAGAGTTTTGATTTAACATATAGAAGAGACTTGTGTTTTATCTTCAAGAAAAATGATCTCGACAATCTTATATGAAGATAATACTACATGTATTGTCTAAGCAAAGGAGGGATACATTTAAGGATACAGAATAAAGTATATTTCACCAAAATTCTTCTTCACTCATGATCTTCAAAAAAATGGTGACATAGACATTCAACAAATCCATTCATGTGACAGTCTAGCAAACTTATTTACCAAGGCACTTCCTACTGCTTTATTTGAGAATCTCAAGTATAATATTAAGCTTTATCGACTCAAAGATCTTAATTGATATACGCATTGTACTATTTTTTCATTAACTGTGGTTTTTCCCATTGAGTTTTCCAGGTAAGATTTTTAATGAGGCAGTATTTGATGGCATATATAAAGAATAATGTACTTTTTTTTCTTTACTAAGTTTTTGTTCCATAGGGTTTTTCTAATAAGTTTTTTAATGAGATACATTCTTTGATAATAGACATCAAAGGGGGAGTGTTATTAAGATTTTAAATGTCCATATAAAATATTCTCTACCTAGGACTGAGTTATCACTAAATCATATTTTCTATTTATCTTGTTTATTAATTATTATTTTCTTTAGGGTTAAAACTCACTCTAGTATTATGACGCATTATATCTTGTATAAATACCCTGATGGCTGAATAATAAATACTCACTCTTGACCTTTCATATTTTCTTCTATCTTAATTTCTTTCTATGTTCTCTACTTCATTATTTCTATTATCTATTTTATTTTATAATTGGCTAGTTATTTAAAAAGAAATGTTTTTTTTTTAGGCGCACTCACCATGATCCCATAGGACGTGTTTTTTGGGCCTTGAAATTTTCTTATTGACTGTGGATCACGAAAACAAATTTTCAAATGACCCAATGGGCTAGGCCCAATTGGTTGGACCAAATATAATTGCCAAAAACACAGAAAAAAATCTTATGCCCAAATTATAACGATACTAGATTAGCCAAAAAAAAGGATAACATACTAGGATTTGCATGAACATCTATTCTTTTTGCCGTGTTAGAATGAGTGAAATTACTCTCTCTCTCTCTCTCTCTCTCTCAAACACTTTTTTTTTTTTCGAATTAAAATGTGAATCAATTAGTAGCAGAAACTGGTACAGAAAGCATTTAGATAATACATCAATCTTTTATCATCCATTTTCTCTTTGTAGATAAGGTGAGGGTTGATAAAAAATACGAAAATCAAAAGACAAGAATTGAGCTAAGTTGACTAGCCTATGAGTACAAAATTTAACACCTATCGCCGTAAATGTGTAGTGAAAAGAAACAGTTCAGCTCCTATTAATGAGTTCTCTGACACGATCAAGGAGGTCTTTGTAAGGATGGTCGGTGGCATCTTGTCTGGTGAGGAGATTAATTGCCTCCGCAGAGTCAGAAAAAAAAAACAGGCAATCTCCATAGATTCCCTTGATGGTCATTATAGCTAATGGAAGCATTTCACAAGTTGCATTAAATCCCAGAATCCAGTTAGCATTATGGTCTTTTATTATTCCAGCATATGATAGTATCCCATCTCATCTCGGTTTGTAAGGCTACTAATATCCAATCTAAAATTACCAAGATCAAGAGGCTAACCATCTGGTTTGTGTTACCTTGTGGAACGACCTCAAAGAATAGGATAAATCTAAAGCTTTGGAGAGGGAATATGCAGCAGACATCATGTTGCTGAGATCCTCTGTTGCAAATAGTTGGGTACATTTGGATGTCCCATCCAAATGTACATCTGTTGGAATACCCGCTTCAGTCTTCAGGTTCCAGACTCCAAAAGACAAGTAGTAATTATGTTCAAGATTTGGATAAATAATCCCTCAGCCAATGTAAATTTGATTGGATCATCAAATATTTATTGAACTTTTAATTTCGGAACATTTCAAATATGTTGAATTATGTGTTTGAAAAATGGGACAAAAATCTAATTCTCTGATTTGCCGGCTAAAATGATTTCATTGAAAGTAATCTTTTATTGAATGGATTGAATCTTATTCAGACAAATACTGGATGAATTAATCTCTTGTGAAATTTTCATAGACTAATCTGTTTTGCAAGAGAAATCTCTATAGAACAGTCACTACTAATAAATAACCCAAGTAAGTGAGGCAAAATATTTTTAAATCACTACTGTTTAAAATAATTAAAAAAGATTGTATATTGCTTATAAGAAAAATATTATTCAGCAAAATAGTTAAGGAAGATTATCATACACAGTATATGGTGTTTTTTTTTAAACTATGTGCGTTATTGAATATATATTCAAAAGCAATTTTGAATTTTCATTCAGCAAATCTGCACAATGGTCATAAATCTTGTGCGTTAATAATTATATGGTTAAAAAATCAATTTAAACATGTCCACATATATAATATAAAATCTATATCTAGCTATATTTATCTATTTTAATTCCATATAATACACAGAGAAACATGTCTAATTATATTAAATATTGATTTAGTAAATTTGCAGAATGGTCATAAATTAACTCAAATTTTTAAGAAATATCTGCCACTAAATTAATCATGTTATAGTACAAACTGTATTATATAAATTTGAAAACATACAACGATTATTTATAAGTGAATTGAAGTATACAATTTGCAGTAGCGTCCAATATTCATAAGATGTCTGGAAATTACTGTTATATGCGGGATTCGTGTGGTTAATTACATAGCGAATATGGAAAGAAATCTAAACCTTTCAGCCGCAAATTTGCTGCGAGTTTCTCAATTGAAAAACATATTACACGTGGAAGCACAACATTGGTTGAACAAATAGTAGGAGACAGTCGACAAAGGTTGAACTTCACAGCGTGACGTAGCTGGGTTTAGGTGTGTATATGGCAGTCTGAGATGGACCGCTCATCAACCCGCCGATAAAGAAACCCAAAGGAATCAGAAATTTTCAATCCCGGTTGCTTCTCCTTCTTCAATAATCTTCCATTAATTTTCAGAGTAGTTGAAACCCCTTTAACTCTGTTTCTTCAAACCCAATATTCTCTCTCTCTTATTCCGCCAAACCTGTCTCTCTCGTTGCTGCTGAGAAGAACCCATATTCCTTTACTTCAAGCGGAGCCTCAAAAGCCCAAATGCTAAGAAATCTCCCACAACTACTTTGCCTTGTGACGTCTTAACTTTCGTCCCCTTCCTCCGCTGACTCAAATTGACTTCCTTCTTTATTCTTCTTCTCGTCTCTCGCTCCTATATTTGTGACCGGCTTTCCCTCCTCTTTCTTCCGTGTCCATCGTTGAGATTCCTCGAATCAAACACTTCCGGGGGAATCAAAATGAATATTGGGAAATGGAGTTTCCTTGGGCTTCTTTGTGTTGCCTTTCTCTGCACAAGTGGTGCTCTTGAGCGGGGTCGAAATCAACCTACTGAAAGAATTTCAGGTTTGATTCCTTTTATTGATCCATTTCGTCTTTCAATTCATTTCATCTCCAAGTTCTTATTAGTTTGGCATTTCTGTTATCTTCCATTGATTAAGGGCTGTTGACTGTAGTCAATTTCCTAGGTCACGGTTTTATCCTTTGAATTGTAGTCTTCAGTGGTGCTCTCTTGGGCTCTTCTGATGCGAATTCAATTAAGATCTACTATACATTGAAGTTCATTGGAATATCTGTATATAAATTGTTGATTTTCGTTTTGGTTTTTTCCAAATTTATGTCTAGTAGTCTAGATATGGATCTTTGGTTCTTAACCATCGCGCGAAACACCATAGTCCTAAAATCACATTTTCAAGTTGCAAACGTGCTATGTAGATCCTACACATTGAATTATTTTGTCTTTTTAACATTAAGGGTGGGCGCCGCTCCAACACTTCTTAGCATGAACCACTTTAGGAACTGATGTTTTGAAGCTAATTCAGTCGTAGTGGATATTAGATAACATAAAAACTGTTATTAGTCTCCTCAACTGAAAATTTTTTAAATTTGAATTGATACAATAGCCCTGTCTGCTGAACTCTTCTTGTCTGCTGTATCTGGGTCCAGTGAGTGTTTGCTATATCTACATAGGGTCATTTTCTGGTCAATTTTCACTATGATCGGGATATGGGGGCTGATTGGAGGCAGTAAAGCGTTCTGTTCACTTTGTGATGTCATGTCCTAGCCAAACTCACACCGTTTATTTGTCTTAAAGAAAATGTATTACTTTGGTATATAGATTAAGAGGTTTATGGGGAGGATACCTATTAATTTGTTCTTAACCCTTTTCCTTCTAACCACTCAACTTGCAACTCATCTTGGGCCAATGTCAGCAATTATCTTAAGAGTTTGGAAAAAGTATGGCTGCATAGCTTGCAGACATTTTAAAGATTACATTGTAAGATTTAGCATTAAGGTAATGCATAGATTGCTTCTGTTATCATATTAGCATATGTAATTCTGGATATTTTGAGAAGCAGATGGTAGGTTGGCAACACGCACACAGAAGAACATTGATAGTCTCTAAGTCTAATTTCTTGTAAGAGCGAATTAAGTGAAAGTTAAATGCTTTAACTAATCTCATATATCTGAAGTTGGCTCTGTTCTATAGGTATGGATGCCAACATGAGTTTAAATATTTATAATCCTTTATACTTGATTTGGTGAATTTGATTTATTTTGATAATTATGTGACTACTAAAGCATATATTTCTATGACTCTAAAAGATACTCACAAATATAAGGGCTCATGCCTGGTTACTTGAAATTTTAATTTCCAGGCATTGATAAGCAGACTTCTCTACAATTTCTCAAAGCCTTTCATAATACTAAAACTCATTCAAGAACATGACATGAATACAAAACTGTGAAACTTCGGTGTGATTACAATTATTTCATGATGAATATTATATTTTATTTGTATAACTGCGACTAATCAGTTTTGATGTTGCGGTTTAACCAATTGCAGGCAGTGCTGGCGATGTGCTAGAAGATGATCCGGTGGGAAGGTTGAAGGTTTTTGTTTATGAACTTCCTAGCAAATATAATAAGAAAATTCTGCAAAAAGATCCAAGATGCCTCACTCATATGTTTGCAGCTGAGATTTTTATGCATAGGTTTCTCTTATCTAGTCCTGTTCGAACCCTTAATCCTGAAGAAGCTGATTGGTTTTACACCCCTGTATACACCACTTGTGACTTGACACCTAATGGACTCCCTTTACCTTTTAAATCTCCGCGAATGATGAGAAGTGCTATACAACTTATTTCTTCAAACTGGCCTTATTGGAATCGGACAGAAGGGGCAGATCATTTCTTTGTGGTTCCTCATGACTTTGGTGCATGTTTCCACTATCAAGTAAGAAATTTAGTGTATCGTATTAGAATTTTTTTAAAAAAAATATATATTATTGTTGTGTACGCCTGAAGTAACATATCTTGAGTATATCAGATTCCTCTGTTAGTATTATACATGAAAGCATAAACTTTTGTCACGTTATTTTGTTACAGGAAGAGAAGGCAATTGAGAGAGGAATTCTTCCATTGCTGCAGCGTGCTACCTTGGTTCAGACATTTGGACAGAGGAATCATGTGTGCCTGAAAGAGGGTTCAATCACCATTCCTCCATATGCTCCACCACAGAAAATGCATACCCATCTGATTCCTGAAAAGACCCCTAGGTCCATTTTTGTCTACTTCCGAGGGTTGTTTTATGATGTTGGAAATGACCCTGAAGGTGGTTACTATGCGAGGTAGGTCATATTTTCAAAGCATATATGCCAAAGAATGCTAACTTGCGTCCTATAATTAAAATGCAAATAGAATTTTAATTGATGCAATTAGTTGTTATGATAGAATTACCAAAATTAATCAATCAAATTGGCACTAAGTCCTTTGGTGATCAAAAGTTGGATCTTGAGATTCCATTTAAAAATTATGAAAAAATATGCTTGAAGTCTGGTGCCACGTATGGATGTTTTCATAACGTAAAACAAACTCAACAACAGGTAATCTAATTGGTCAAGGTGATTGTATCTTGAAAATTTACAGAGGTGCAAGAGCAGCCGTGTGGGAGAACTTTAAGGACAACCCACTTTTTGACATTTCCACCGAGCATCCAACCACATACTACGAGGACATGCAACGAGCTGTGTTTTGTTTGTGTCCACTTGGTTGGGCCCCTTGGAGTCCTAGATTGGTAGAAGCTGTGATATTTGGTTGCATCCCTGTTATCATTGCAGATGATATTGTTCTACCATTTGCTGATGCAATCCCATGGGAGGAGATTGGCGTATTTGTTGACGAAGAGGATGTCCCTAAGTTGGATACTATAATCACATCTATCCCACCAGAAGTAATACTAAGGAAGCAGAGATTGCTTGCCAACCCTTCCATGAAGCAAGCTATGCTATTCCCTCAGCCTGCTCAACCAGGAGATGCTTTCCATCAAGTTCTAAATGGGCTCGCACGTAAATTGCCACACGACAAGGGTATATACTTCAAACCAGGGGAGAAGATTTTGAATTGGACTGCTGGTCCCGTGGGGGACCTGAAACCTTGGTAGCGGTTATAACGGTTTTTCTTTGAGGCAATTAGGATTCTTTATGTTGCTTGGTCAATCCTCCAAGTGTTCATAGGGGTTGGTTGTAATTTGCAATTCAGATGCTGGTTTCTATTTTCATTGTAAATTTTGATAATTTTTTCCTGACAATATATTAGATCATGTTGTCCATTTGCAGCCATGATGGAGTTTATTTTGTTGTTATACCTTGCTTTTGATATTTCTCTCATCGTATGCCTCATATTACCCCGCTCTCATGGTGTGTATAAAAGGAAGGTGTAAAGATCTGTTTTTCAAATCACCCTTCAACTGGGGTTATTGATTCTTATGAAAGCTAAACGTTAGCTGATGGTATCTTCTTCTGTTTTTCTTTTTTTGAGCAAAGTTAGCTGATGGTATCATCTCTACTTGTTTTGGAATCAGAGCGTGTCTGGCCAATAGTTTCAAAGCAAATGATTACTGACGGAATTTGGCTTTCCTGGTTTAATTATTGTATACTAACAACTGGCTCATTTGTAATTAATCGCGTGTTGACCTTCAGCTCCCCACCGCCTCCAACAACCATGTTTTTTTCTTTCGTTTGCCTATTTTAAGGGCAAATTTTGATTTACACGACTGGATTATATCTAATATCGTTTGTTAATTTTCAAACGATTTTTAACTCAAAAGGTGATAAATTTATATAGTTTATATTTCCTTCAGTAATAGAGATGCAATAAAAAGAGAGAGATGATTTTTTTCCTTGGGAATGAGTTTCACTTTTTTTTTCTCTTTTCTTGCTGTATCCTTTTTATTATTGAGAAAGATTTAGACTCTCCAAACTTACATAGATATATTTCAAATAAAAAGTGAGAATGACAAGACAAAGAGAAGTGAAAACATGCTTGCGTGCAATTCAATGTCCTTCCCCATTTGTAGGCGAAAGGGTTTGAAAGTCTACTACATCCAATGATATAAGCTGGTGACAATTTGGCATTGCGTGCCCTGCAGAAATGCAGAGGAAAGACAAGTATGAAAGCCATGCTTTTTCTTGTAGGTTTCAGAAAAGACACAACCTGCAATTGAACTCTCTCGCCTTAACCCTCTTGTGAAATTCACTTTTCATAATCATTCTCTTCATTCTTCGTACTTGCTCACTTGCGTAGGAACTAAGCAAAAGAAAATGGCCCTGAAGTTGCAGACACTCCAATCCTTTCGCTTTGAAATCATCATTCTTCTCTCATTCACTACATCTCCTTCATCCTAGTTAATACCATCATCATCATACTTCAAGAGCACCTAGAATTTCCGTGCGCTTGGCGGGTTACCTTATAGTTTCTTTTTATCGTTCACAGTTTATGTTTAACGAATAATATCGAATCATATCAATCGACTAGTTAATGTACAGTAATTTTATACTTCTGTTCTAAATATCGTCACAGTATATTTTAATGAGAAAACCCCCTTTGATAAACTACCTGAAAAATACTTCTTCCCATGTTAGCACTTCATCTGCTTTCTACAATTGATAAAGGCTCTTCTTTAAATAGACATTCTTTTTAGAAGATAGAGCTTTACAATAACGAATTAATCATTTCTTTCTATTACAATTAAAAAAAAAAACACATAATGCAACCGCAAGGAGAACAGTTAATTTCCAGAGCCTATATCTTTCCATGGAAATGCTAGAAATCCAAGCAACTTGGCTGAGCAAGTAAAAAGTGCTAATGTGCTATTTATTGGCTGTAGCTTTTAATATTTACTAAAATATTGGCAGTAAGATATTAATGATGACTAACTTATGACCTACGAAAAAGGGCATTATTAATGGCAGTCGATAAAACTACAGAATTACACACTCTGATTGTATCAAAGGCTCGATTGGGGGCCAGTCCCATAAAGATTTAAGGTCATTTTCTTCAATTTGCTCTCCATTTTCTGATTGTGTAGCCTTTGCAGTAGCTTCATCAAAGTTAACAACCATATAGAAGACCAGATCGGATGGATAGTTTCTCCCTCAGCAAAAGGATCCTGATTCAAGATAAATTCATGAGGAAGTTTTTCATTCTTGCAGGACAAATGAACCCTCTATTCTTCTCTCCATGGATGGTGGAGGAGGGAAATTTAAGGGAGAAAACATGTCATTGAAACTGGAGGTTGGTGCAGGCTTGAACTCATAAGGTCCTTCCTTTGGCCCCCAAACCTGTAATCAGATGCAATATAAATAAGAGTCAAAATTTTCCCCCCAAGGCTATTTGATCCATTTCCAAGCAGCACCACAGCGATGCATTACGACAAACTAGCTAAAAAAATTATGTAGAATTAGCCATAAAACTAACTTGATTTCCATCGCCATCATAACCCCTATCCCAGGAATGTATCTCCTTATTTTTCATAACTGCAAGTTCTGCAGTACAGTAGGATGCTCCATTCTGCAATAAAAAAGGATAGGATATTACATGGATACCGCAACCAGATTTAACAAAGTGCCAGTCAACAAAACTCACGCACGGAAAAGTGGTATAGAAGATTGGGGATGGGATGGGGGATGAGTTCTACAAGGAAATAGTTTAACTGCAAACTACCCATGAATTAGGAAACCCTCCAGGAGGGGTTGAACCTTCGTACAAGCAGCGTTTTCCACGCGGACAACGCTTTAGATGTATTGTGGTCAAATGCTCTGCAATGTCCTGCAAACCACACTGCACTTATTCAGAAGCCAACCACGCATATACAGTTTATGGACATCCCTCTATAACTACAATTACTTCCACACATTCATTTTAAAATTCTAGGACTTCTATCTTCTGTCAATATATCGTCTCATAATTTCTTTTATTCAGTCAACTTCTACAATGTTTTATATAAGTTTCTAAGATTTTCATTGTTTTTAATCAATCTCTTTTCTCTGTCACTTTACACTACCTTTATAAGCATCCAAAGATCATTTTATCATCAATCGTATTTGTCACTCTCTCTCTCTCTCACACACACACACACACGCACGCATCTTGACTTATGTTAGAAAATCAGTGACGAAGTTTCAGCTATGTATTATTGTATGACACAAATATAAGCTGTATTGTTGAAAATCTGGTAAAATTGACCAATGTCCAGAAAAGTTCATAGTTTTATGCCTTTAAACTAGGAGCTTGGCATAGACATGATCGAATGCATACCCCAATGACTTCTTCTTGCTGTGGACGCTGATCCTTTGAGCGATCACAAAAATTCTTGTACTCCTCCATGTCTCTAATGGCATATGTACTTAACTACAAGTTAATAAGAGCTCGCATTCAGGCACTAATTCAAAACAACATATAATGTCCATTAATTTGTAACAAGAAGAATAAGAATATAGTTTTCTTCTAAAGATGACGTATTCAGCCTCCTCTATCAGGTGAAGTTCAATAGAACCTAGTCACATTTTAGACCACTTACTTTTAGTTGCCATATGACTCTATGTATTATTACAATCAGAAACAGGGGGGCATAAATAGTCCAAAAAAGGGAGCGGGGGAGAAAGGCAAAAGAATATATTCTCTTTAAATATTATTCCACAGAAAAATAAAGTTTCACTCTCTTTAAAGAAGTCCTCATTATTATTTTAAGAAGTTAGAGATGTTAGAAAGCCAAGGCCACAAAAATTACACATTGTAAATCATGATTCTCAAGGATGATGGGGCAAAATTTAACTACTCTTCACAGAACAAACTCATCACAATTATCAAACAAGGGAGAAAGGGCACCTTATAATAGCAAACATACCAAGTTCCATACAAATAAATGCCAACTGCTAAAAGAAACACAAAAAAGTACATCTTTAAAGTGATTGCATACAAACCTCAACATCACATTTCAACTCTTTTGGACAAGGTTTCACCATAAAGAACCTCTGCAAGATGATAGATAATAGTTTAGATTGTGCATCAGAGGGAAAACTGAAATAATAAGGTGCAGTGTAGGCAAAAAACCCAGAAAGTCAACCTTTGTGGAATCGTCTTGCTCATGTTCAGATTTCAAGTATGAAGAAAGAGACAAAATAAATGTAAACAGCAATTCTCATAAGACATGTATGCTACCTGCCGAAAGGGCTTTTGTGGAGTCCTCCAAAATGCCTATCAACATAAAGAAAACATTCTTTGAGCAACTTGCAAAATTTAGACTCAAAAGACAGCAAAATAATTCACAATGAAGATGCTAATAGACTTCTATAATTTTACCCACCTGCTCAAAATACAGCACCTTTGAACCATCCACTAGTTCTGCCGCAGGGCATGTAAGCATTCTGCACAATCAATGATGCATTCATGAGGGGCTTTCTTGCCAAAAAAATGAAGAAAATAAATTCAGTCATTTATACAAATCACCCCCTCCCTTTTCGTCTTTTTAGACTGAAAACTGTACAGAGGGAATCGTGAAGAAATATGTTAACATGGAAAGCAACTTAGAAAACGGTGAAAACCGAACGTACTGAAGCTAATTAGAATCTGAAGCTTCTGGAAAAACAACAGGCGAAACAGAAGCTGCTAAAGTACAGATAATGGTAACAATGCCAACCATTCCTTCATAAATTCTAGTATTCAATATGAACGAACAAATGAGAGAAACTGAAAAGAATGAATAACATACCTAATATTGAAATAATTATCAGGGTCTCTGGACGCTTGCTCTTTTGAAAACTACAACAAAAAGTTTTTAAAAATTAAGCACAAAAATAAAGAAAGGGATCATTCACAACCCCCTCCCCCCAACACACAACAAACTACTAGTAGTTGTAAAGAGAGCAAATATAAGTAGGTGATTAACCTTTTCGCCGGCGAGGGACTGAGAAACAATACGAGCATGGTCCCAACGTGTGGTGGACTTTCTTAGTCGCTTCACCAGAAGTGCACCTCCAATGAGTATCAGAGTCTTTACCACCAATCCCCGAGCACGGTTCCATCCATTGAAATCGTTCGAATCCGACTCGTTACCCATGTAAACTGTTTATTATAAAAATAATATTCAGCGAAATTGATGAATCATCTAAATCTTGCTACTTTTTGTACATCCATCATCGACTTCACCTTCACTCGAATTTCCCTTAATTCCCACGACGAGAAGACGGAAGCACAAAAGAAATTTAGAAACTTTACAGGCGAAGCAGAAGAGGGTCTGAGAAGAAAATTAGAGATAGCTCTTCAAATTGAAGTTACAGGATGAGAAGCATAAAAGGGGTTTGTTGCCTAGCTGTTTCGTCCCTGGGCTGAGAAAGGCTCATCATCATCATCCAGATTCCTGAGAGAGCAGTGGCGGAGCTAGTATCCAAGGCTGTGGTATGATGGATTTGGAGGATTGGGGGGGGGGGGGGTTTTGGTATTCTAACAGGGGAGGAAATGGAAGGAGAGTAACGAGGGATTTAATGATTTGTTGCTTGATTAAGGAGGTGCAAGGAAAAAATGTTAATAATAATTTGATTATTTTATTTTTAAAATTAAATAAATTTTTATATTTTTTTAATAATGAATTTTTTTCATGGAAACCTTGTTTTCTAATTAAAAAAATTTTTCTACTCTAGATTTAATAATTAATTTTCAATACTAGCGAGAGGGAGAGATGAGTTCAGTTTGAAGATGGGAATGGAAGACGTCAGCAAAAAATGAATCAGAGGATATATTAGCAAAACAAAAACAAAAAAAGACACCCGTCCATTCTCCCATTCTAGAAGGACACATTATAGGGGCCTCTTCAAAAAATTGTTCATCCAAACAAGGTAAGGGAAGTAACATTCCCCTCCCCCCGGGCGGGCCGGACAGATATGAAACCAAATAAAGGGATGGAAGTTACTTATCTCCTTGCTCCTCTAAAATTTCCTTATCAAATAGGAGTAAAGACCAACTGTGCAATATATTTTTAAAAAATAACAATTAAAAAATAATTACATATTATATTATTATCATTTACATGATTTTATATTTTTATTAATACTGTTAAAAACATCATTTTTAGGTTTTTATTAGTGATTAAATTTATGTCAATATTTTTCGTAAGAAAGAAAATAATTTTATTTTATAAATAAATGATAAATAATAATTTTTTAAAAAAATATTAATATTTGAATTTAATAACAGTTTTTATTGATTAAAAATGTGTACATAAATATAAATTAAAATTTGAGAGTTATCAAAATTTAAAATGGTAAAAAGTGCAAATTAATAAAACTTATACTCCTGACTCATAATTTTCTCCAAATAAGAGCGTGCATATGCACGCCTTCACTCCTACCTTGCTCCGCCTCAGAGAGAGAGAGAGAGAGAGAGAGAGTGAGTTGCAGTACTCAACTTTTCGTCAATTGGGTTAACAAGGATTACTCTGAAACAAAATGGACAAAAAAATCTTAACAGCATCTCAAAGTCATGGAAAATATGTTTATAAAAAGTTAATGGAAAATATTAAAAAAATGCAAATTAAATTCACACCACTTAAATTCTCATGAACCCGTGTAACACACACGTACCATGTATGGTAGTTTTTATAAATTTGATTTGATGATAAATATGGATATGAAAATTAAATATATATTTGTGACAAAAAATTTATGATTTGATTGTTTAGGTCATTAATTATGATTTGGTGAGATTTATATAAACATATATTATATGAATCTCTTTACATCATTGTGAGGTTATTTTTAGTTTTAGAAGCATATTTGAAGGTAAAATTCTATTACATTGTCTTTTACAATTTTCTGGTAACAATTTTTATACTTTTCTCATATATTTTATTTTTTCTAGATAAAACATTAAAGTAATAACTGCTCCTCTCATTCTATCATCATTTTCTTCTTTCACTTCTTTATACATTAATCTATTTATTCTTTTGTTATATTTGATTTTTGTTTTTATATTATAATTCTACTTATGTCCACTATTTATGTTAACGGGGATGTAAATTCAATCGAATCTTTTAAAACACTAAATCTCACCTTTTTCATTTTAAAGGTTTATAAATGTTAGTTATTCTTGCAATTTGTTTATATTGTATATCATATATATATATATATATATATGTGTGTGTGTGTATTATACATGTTAGCAATTTGTTATTTTTTTATATCATTTTGGGGGAATTAGTTCTAGCGTGATAATAATTTTTTCATTATAATGATCATATAATTATAGAATCCCAAAAACATATAATATTCATAATCATCCTATTATATTCATTTATATAGTTTGATTAAATTTACATGTAGTTTCCTCTTTATCACATGAGTTTTGAATTCTAGTTATCATTATATATTATAAAGTAGAGGTTAGAAGTACATGTCATGATTCTAAATCTCTATAATATTATGCTGACTAAGAAAAATCTGGCCTCATATATTTTAAATAATATTTATTTTCTTATATATATTTTCTTTTTAATTTGATATAATAATAAATGTAGAAATGAAAATCATATAAAAATCTCAATTTAATTGTTTGGATTTACATCAATCATTATGCATATATCCCCACATATCGTAAATAATATTTATTTTCTTACATATATTTCAATTTAGGTCAAAAGTATGTGTGGCGATTACATATTGTGAACACCGTATTTTGTCCGGGTAATTTTAAAAAATATATATAATAATAAAAATAAAAAAAATAAAAAATTATAATAAAGAAAAATAAATAAAAATTAGAAAAAAAGAAGAAGAATTTTTGGACCTAAATTTGGCCTGAAAACCAAAAAAATAATAAATAAATAAATAAAACCCGAAATTAAAAAAAAAAGAGGACATGATTTCAGCCCAATAGGTCACCAGCCCACAATTGGGCTCGTGACCTGGTTCGAGGGCGTTGCCCTGAAAGAACGGTGAGAGCCCTTAGGGCAAGGGAGAGCAGGAGGGCATAGGGGAGGTGCGCAGAAGCCAGCGAAAAGAAAAGAGGAGGTCGCAGAGAAAATGGAGAGGGTGGCCGCGTGAGACAGTGAGGGAGGATGAACCACGAGGGGACCGATGGAGAACAACGGCGTGAGGCTGAAGCAGAGAGGGGGCCACGTGAGATCTGGAAGGGAGCTCGAGTTGGAGAGCTCGGTCGCGGAGCTCCAGAAGCACGGAGAAGGCCGAGAGAGCAGAGCCGCGGAGAGAGAGGCGGCTGAGACCGAAACAGAGAGAGCTGAGAGGGAGAGAGGGAACTCGGCCGAAAGGAAAGAAAAGAAAAAACAGAGGGAGGCCGTGGAGGGAGCTCAGAACAGAGGGAGTCAGAGATAGTCGCGGGGGAAGCCACCGAGAGATAAACAAAGGAGAGGATAAGCAGGACGAAGCTGGGAGTCGAGTTTGAGGAAAAGAGGCATCTTGAAACCCCGGAGGTAATTTCTTGATTCTGATATTCCTTTCCATACGAATCCTTAGGTAGATTTGGCTTGTCTATTATTCTCTTGCTGGTTCTCTGTAATAATTGTTGTGACTCAGATATCGTAAGTACCATAGTTGGTATTCTGGTGTCAAATATGTGCATACCTTGTTGGATAACATGCTATATTGTAGACCTAGATGCGTTAAGGAAAATAGATGCTGGGTTTATCTTACCGTGAGTCAGGTTCAATTCTTGATAAGTTTTATCTTACATAGATATATAAAAGTTTCCAAAGTTTTTGACCATGCATATATCTTTTAAGAATGATCATGACTTGATTATATAAGTGAATGCTTTCTTATTCCTCTTGTTGGTTGTGACCCATAGAATAATACATGAGAGTTCAATGAGAAGTATGACACATGTATAACAAATGGAAAAGATTAAATCAAGTTTGAGGTTCTTGTGATTTCTCTTATTTTATGGCCCAATGTGGTTAGGCTAATAGGAGAATTGTATAGCTCGCGCCTTTCTTTTCTCTAAGCCCATTCACTTCTCAATGGTCACAAGATTCTGGTTTTTGTATTGAGTTTAGGCTTGGCAAATATGATTTTTGTAACTTGATATGGAGTTATTTGTTTTTAAGGAAAGCTTGCATATTAAGGATTTTTCACTTGAAAGCTTGATCTCACATAACGGATTAAAAGTATCTCATGTGCTCATATGTTTGTATAATGGATTGCTTCTTACTAGCATGTGATATTTGTTCTTTAAAAGCAATTACCTTGTTTCCTTCTGCCCCAAAATTTAAGATGAATAATCCTGTTTTATCTTTTTTCAAGCCATATGGGAGCATATACCAAGTTTGGGAGAAATCGAGGCCATTGCCACCAAGCCAAGCAGGGGAAGTGGAAGCTATCAACTTTGAAGCAAAGGAAAAGAAAATGAAGAGACTAGAGTTTGCATCTTTTCATCTCATGGTTGGGTGCAAATTATTTGAATTTGTGCTAGCAGACACCCTGATAAATTGTATTTGATTTTTATGTTTTGTCTTTTTTTATTTCTGATTTTGGTTTTTTATTTAATCATGTATGTTTCTTCTTTTCGCTTTTAGAGTTTGCCACGAGGGACCAATTCTCCGTGTGCATATAGATTGTCAGTCAATTATATCATGAGTGAGGAGTTGTCATGTTATAAATGTTAGCTAAATTTCATTATTATTATTTTTTCTTTTATATTTATGAGTAGCAATAGTTTTTTTATTTATTAAAAGTAAAAACAAAAAATAATTCAATGAGAGCTCTTTATTTCAAATTTTAATTTTTACCTTTATGTTCCGAGTGGTAACATCGTGGGCATTTAGGTGTCAATTAGCGAGCTATGAGTGATAAAGTCACCACAGATCCTAATTAATTTTTTTTTCTAAAAAAATAATAATAAATAATAATAAAATATAAAACAAATAAAAATAAATAATATCTGAATATATATATATATAAAGTCATATTCTTAAATTGCTTTTATCACTTTTCTTTTTATAAAATAAGTATAATCATATTTATTTTTATATATAAAATGATTTCTTTTTTTCAATTTTATCTTTTAAGTCTTTTTTGCCTTCCGCCACGAGTGGCATCACCGTGAGCAAATAAGCATAAATTAACAAATTATGAGTGATCAAGTCACCATATATGTTATTTGATTTTCATTTAAAATTTTTCTTCTGGTATTTTCTACTCCGAGTGGTAACACCGTGAGCATGTAAACGTAAATCAGTAACTTGTGAATGATAAAGTCACCACATATGCTGATTATTATTTTTCAACACATAATGATCACATTTTTTTTAATAAATAAATAGATGTTAAAATGATTTTTATAATAAAAGAAAAAAAATAATTTGTACACAAAAAAATTTTGAAATTAATAAATTGTCTTCTTTCAATTTTTTATGCCTTTTTGTCTCGAGTGACACCACCGTGAACATTTAGGTATCAATCGGTGGATTGTGAGTGATAAAGTCATCACATAAGCCAATTAATTTTATCATGTAAAAATAAATTTGTTTCCAAATATTTCCTTCTCAAATCAAATAAAATGTTCAAAACCACAAATAATTTTAATCCTATTTTTTAAATTGAGGAAAATATATTTTCTCTTTTAGAAATTGATTAAACAAAAAATATATAATAAAAAATGAAAAGAGCAAATAATGGAAAGTAATCTGTCTTTTACAAATTAAAATATACCAACCAATTCTGAAAATTGTTTTCTTTGTGGAAAAATAAAATTTATTTTCTATTAGCCCTTCTTCTCAAAGAAAATATATAATAAAAAATACCAACCCAGTGACACGCTTTTTTATGTCTGAACTACGTCGACTTTGATATCTATCGCGGGGTACGTAGGCCCCAGACTCTCATTCTGGGTCAAGTCCACTTTTGTAAATAAATAATATTTTTCTCTTATTTTATTTTCCCAACTTCGCATTTCAGTCTCATTTACATCAAGTCCACTCTTGTAAATAAATAATATTTTCCTCTTAATTTATTTTTCCCAACTTTTCATATTTTCATTTTATTCTTTATTTTAATTTTTACATTTTTCTTATTTTTATATTTATTTTTACATGTAAATGGTAAAAGGGCAATCAAAATAAATTTGTAAAAAGCCATAAAAATTGCATGATCAACTTAAGGTAACCGTTCTTAGGAACGGGTGTTGTGGGGGTGCCTAACACCTTCCCCACTCACAATCATACTCCCGAACCTAACTCTGATTTGCAGACCATCCTTGTCCACTTTTTTTGTTTTTATTCCGGTTTTCCAAAATTTCCCTCAAAATTTTGGTGGCGACTCCCTCCGAAACCGGCCTTCTGCCGCATGGGCCGGTTTCACCCTTTTTTCTTTACCTCCGCGCCTTCCGCTTCTCATCTCCGGGTGTGACACATATCTTCACGTTGTTATGTTGACTATGAAAAAATCTGATCTCACATATTTAAAATAATATTTATTTTCTTATATATGTTTTCTTTTTTTTAAGTGGATATGATGATAAATATTAAAATGAAAATCATATAAAAATCATGATTTGATTGACTAAGTCTAAATCAATCACTATGCATTTGATCCCATGTATCCTAAATAATATTTATTTTCTTATATATGTTTTAATTTTTGTTAACAAATAATATAATGATAAGTATGAAAATAAAAACCATATATATATATATATGTGTGTGTGAAAAAATCACAAATTAATTGTTTAGATATATATATATATACATGTGTCATTATATTATAAGATCTATATAAATCCATATTATGTGAGTATTTTTACACCATTGTAAAATCTTTCTTAGTTTGGAGGTACTATGTAAGATCGTTTTTAGTTTTGAAGGTAAGATTTAACTGGATTGTTGTTTGCAATTTTTTGATAACAATTTTCATGTTTTTCTCATGTATTTTATTTTTTTCAGATACACTGTTACGCAATTGTTTAAATAGTTCATTCATAACAAAAATTCAAGAATAGTCCAAATATAGAGATAACTACTTCATCTCTTATTCTATCGTTGTTTTCTTCTTTTTCCACTTCTTCATATGTTGTTTTCATTTTATCATACTTGGTTTTTGTTTTTTATATTATGATTTTATTTATGTTTCCTATTTATGTTAACAAAAATGTAAATCTAGCCTAATCTTTCAAAATACTAAAAAAACTTAGCTTTCATGAAGTTTTTTTTATATCTTAGCATATATAATACTGACAACAAGTTTTTTGTGAATGTATAAAATATTTGTAAATATATATGTTAAAATCATAAAAATATCTTGTGTTGAATTTGGTAATCGAGATAGATACTTTTCCATTGAGATCATCATTATACATAGAGCTGGCCCATATATATATATATATATAAGTCGCCCAAAAAAAATATACAACAACCCTATTATAATAAAATCAAGAAACAAGAAAAAAAATATCCAATATAATCTGTAAATATAAATCACAATCACAAATATTATTTGTCTCTTTCTACTCTCCCCTCAAGTTAGGACCTAATAGATTCAAGGTTTCTAACTTGCACATTATCCTCTCGTGATCTTTCTTTCCAAGAGCTTTTGTAAGAATATCAGCTTCTTGATCAACTGTCTCTACATGTATCAGCTTAATCAAATTCTTCTTTAAGTTTTTCTCTAACAAAGTGACAATCAACCTCAATATATTTTGTCCTCTCATGGAGGGCTAGATTTGAGAAATCATAGAATATGCTTCATTTATTGTTAGTAAAGCTTTATAAGCAAAATCTGGCTTCATCAGAAATTGAAAAAAGCTTTTGTTGTTGTTGCAACTTCCTATACTCTTTAGGCTTATGGCATTGGCAAGTTGGAATGGGGACAAGATAAGTGAATTCCTTCCAGAGCTCCTTTGATTTGGAGTAGTACCTTCCAACAGACAAAGATCCTTTGAAAAAGGTGTTGATTGTATGATGGAGACAAAAAATTTTCTTGCCATATGTAGTGTCATACCTTTCTTTGAGATCAACCCACACATAGTGTGCATTATTAGAGAAAGCCATGCTGCTGGCAATTTCACGATCGACCGAATTGCCAAGCCAAGTGAGCACCACAGCATTGCATTTGTCCCACTGCTAGTGAAGACACTCTTCTTGACCATTTCTTGTACAGCTTCCTTAAACTATCCCCAATTTATTGTTGGCTAGCAATGCATTGCGCATGGATATGCTCCATATAGCATAATTCTCGACTCCCTTCAAGATTTGTGACTCGATGGTAAAGGTTTGTGTATAAGATGGATGGATGTACAAGGGGTAATTGAAATCAATTACAGTTGCAGTAGCAGGAGTAAGAGTAGCAGTGGAATCATTATTTGTCATTGTTTTCTCCTCTGCTATGCGGCGGTGACTTCACTTTCTTATCTATGCACGGATGTGACTTAGGGCTTCTAGGTTTTAGGGTCATTCACGGTGGTTCCAATAAAAGAATATGGGTTTGGATTGGACTGATGGGTTGAATTCCTAACCTATTCTAATACCATGTTGAATTTGGGAATCAAGACTGAATAATACTTTTCCATTTAGATCATCGTTATACATAGAGTTGGCCTATATATATATAAATAACCCAAAAAAATATACAATTGCAACAAAATCAAGAAGCAAGAAAAAAATATCCAACATAATCTGTAAACACAAATAACAAATATTATTTGTCACTTTCTACACCTTGTAATTTGATGTTATTTTAGTCATCTACTATGTTTAAATGTGCAATCATGATATAAAGCATTTTTATATTATAATTTCAATCACAATTTATTTTCTTTTATATTTTTAAGAATATACATGTATTTAATCCATCTTTTTCTATTAGTGTTAAGATTATCTTCTTCTTTTGAATTTAAAGGCTCATAAAGGTAAGTTATTTTTGCTATAACTTATATTTGTTTTCAAGCAACTTGTTAATTTAAAAGAAAGCACTTTACTTTTTTTCCCTATTATTGATTATTGATACAATTTTATTTTTAATGATTTTTTTTGTTGCTCAATCAGACTACTACTTCACTCAAGTTATGTAACACTATAAATTGGAACGTTTATAAATGTTGATTATAATGTTTTAATTTAAAGTGAGTTTTCTATATAAGGGATTTATATTTTCAACTATTGATTTAAAGTATTTACTTTAATTGTTAACAATTTCCATGGTTTTAAATTTAGGCTTCGCAATGAAATAAAATGAACATTTTTAAATACCAAAAGCATGCCATATTTATACTCATTCCTTTATGTTGATTTATATTGTTTCGAATTCTAGTTTAAAGTATAATTTTATTGACTCTTTATTATAAGAATTATTGATTAATTTGCAAGATATAGTAATAAATAAATTTTTTGCCAACAAGATATAGTCATAAATAAAAAGCTCAATATATATAATATTTTTTTATTATAATAGAAGGATTTGATATTTCTACCAAGACCTAGCTAGTCTCATGTGGCTTCTAATATATATATATATATATATGACTTCAATTATCATGAGAATTCTAATTAAATTTTTATTAATGAATAATACTAATACGTCTTATCAAATATTGTTTTATTATAAAAAATTACAAATTTGTTAAATGGGTTAACATATTAACCCATAGCCCATATGACAAATTAAATGTGATATTTAAATTTATTACTTACGAACCACTAATATTAGGTAATTTTCTCATTTGATGTTGATAAAAAAATAAATCCGTCTAATTAAATAGGCAAAAAGTTTTAATCTTGATACATCAAATGAGTTAATTTACCATGAAAAAAAAACTTTGATGAATAAAATTAACCTCTTGAAAAAAGCTTAGTCATTTTAATTTAGCAAAAATAGTATCCATCAGCCTTCTAAGGCCAAAAAAATAAAAAAGAATCCATCAATCATTTGAATTATAGATCTATTTATTTTTTTAAACTTTAAAAATAAATGAGTTAATTGGTTAATTTTGTATAATTGATTATTAAAAGACATTGGATTAAAATTCATTATACTTAAGAATTTTCTTAAGAAATGGACCTACTGAACCAACAAATTGGTGGCTTCGAAAAATATTATACTGATATTATTTTTTATAATTTTTCAAAATTCTGAATAAAAATGGATCCAAAATTCCAATAAGGAGCTTTCTTCATATCGTCATTTTCAGAATTGAAAGCCCAGCCCATAAAAGAAAAAGAATCGAAGAACCTTGTTGTCAGAAAATGTATAATTACCCAAGTAATCTTGGATATATCTATTCCTTTCCTGCTTGGCTGCAACTGTAGGGCAATACGCAAATGCAGCATTGCCCATCACTTGAGGAACTAGGAAAAAAATTTTCATAATGATAATATTTTTTTTTGGTAAACTCATAATGATAATATTTACTTACGACAACCAAAACCACACAGGGCTTTTTTTTTTTAACTGAACCACAGTGATTATTTAGCCGAATTTTGGACAATTTAGTACTGCACAACCTTGCTATTTAGTACCTATTTAGTTTATTTTTATCAAAAAGATATCATAATTTTTAACTATGATTTTTAAAAAAAATATGTTTAGTCAAACATAGACTCCATTTTTGAAAAGTAAAAAGGGAGTTAAACTATGGTTTTAAAAAAGAAGAGAAAAAATTATTTTTTTTTTAACAAAATGTAGATTTTAAAAAAGAAAAAGTAAATTTACTCTATATTATATATCTAAAAGTATTTCTAATTTTTATCATCTAAACAAATTTTTTATTAAATTTATTTTTACAAAAATAATATTTAAACATAATAACATACAACAAACTTATTTTATCTCAATTTAATTTTTATAAATTTTATTTATCTTAATTTAATTTTATAAAACTGTCAAGCAAACGGCCCTTTGTTGACAAAAGAAATCTGTCCTATTCAGTCATCAAGTGTTTGCAGACTTATCCCAGACAAGTAATCTTTTATGATTGGAGAATTTAAACCATGGACATTGGTGGGTGAAACAACAAAAATGTTGAAGGAATAAAGGCGAAATGAGTGAAAATGACCCATAAGACATTTTCGCTTCTACCAAGCACAATCAAGTTAAAAATGACTGTCTTTCCTGTTGGTAGAAGAGAAATCGAGAATCAATCATGCTCAGCAACAATGAATATCGTATTTTATTCTACCTATTTAATAAAAAATAATAAATATAAAAAATATTTTTGTTATGATTTATGGGAGAAATAGTAAAATAAATTTATAATATTTTAAAAGATTTAAAAATTTAAAAAAGGTTAAAATATAAAATATTCTTATATTATCCTTAAAAATTATTGAGAAAATGTTAAAGATTACCTTTTGATTAAAATATAAAAAAAATAAAAATAAAATAAAATAAAAAAATTAAGGAGTTATCTTTTTAAGATCTTACTAACTTTCCTATCAGTAGGATTTAAAAAATATATAAAAATAATATAAATTAATAATAATAAGTATACCTCAAATGAGATTCAATAATTTTTAAAAAAATTATGAGATTAAGATATTAGCCTAATAGGATTCTTATTTTCAAATTTAAAATACTTCAAATTAAAAAAAAATGAATAACAAACTCCTTTATAAATAAAGTACCTAGGAGCCATATCAGAGAAAAAAAAAAAAAAGAGAGAGAATGGTAAGCATTAGAGAAGAAGAGTTTTAGAGACTCTGAGGCCAACAAAATTGAATCTCAAGAAAGAAATAAAAGAGAAGAGTTCTAGCATTTAATTGTATTTGGTTAGTTTCTATCTCTTACACATCTCGCTTCTGCGCATATATTAATCCCATTTTAATAGTGTAGGATTAATATTTGGTCACTTACGTGAGATCCTTTTCTTTTCTAGTCTCACAGTAGTCAAGGCATGATAACATCTTACTCTAAGGTTTAATATTAATAAATCGATGCCTCAGGTTCTTATGATACCATTGTGCTTTGTCATGTTTTAGAATAAATATTATTATTACTTGCTATTGTAATAGACAAATCAGTCCTTATCTTCTTAAATTATGAGAGATACTAATTATCTCCATAACTACTTATCATATAAACTAAATGACCATAAGCAATACTAATTTTTGCTATAACAATCCTTACCTTTTAAAAATATAATCCCAAGAAATCTGAAATTACTATTAATGTTTTTTAAAAAAGAAATCTTTTTGTTCTTCTTTAAAACTTCTTTCTTTTCTAATCGTTTTAATTATTTACCATAAAGGACACCAATTGTTCAATTGTCCTTCAGTACACTAAAACTATTATTTAACAAGCTATGAGTGATACTAATTTCTATCATAGTTATCTATATTTTTTTAAAATATATATATATAACTAAAAAAATAACTGAACTTTTTATTAATAATTTTTTTCTCTTTTTACCTTTAAAGCTTGCTATAACTATGAGTGATACCAATTTTCACCACGGATACTAATTAAAGGATTTTTTTTCTTCCTAGAATAAATCTAAAGTGAATAGTAAATATTTCTTCTCAACCTTTACAAAAATAATATACCATGTGATTTATTTCATATAAGGAAATAGAAATAAAACAATAATAATTTTTAAAACGACATTAACCAACTTTCTACCCTAGCCTTTGATCTATTCTAAGGGTACGTTGACTCTAGAGTTTTATCCTAGATCAAATCTGCTCTATTTAAAATATTATATTTTTATTTTCATCTAATTTTCCTTTTGGTTTAGCAATAAAATATAATTAATAAGGATTTAGGCCATTTTATTATGGCATAATAAATTAAGGGTAATCATTCTTATGAACAGGGGGTGTAGAGTGCCTAACACCTTTCCTACACACAACTGATTCCCAAACCTAACTTTTTTTGTTCGTAAACTATCTTATTTTTTTCAAAATTTTTCCTCAAAATTTTGGTCTCAACTTTTTTTTTTTGGATGAAAAATTGGGTGCAACACCACTTGTAAAGCATGTTTAAGCATATAGAATACAATAGAGGATAGAAGTGAATATTCCAGTTTACACCCTTTCTTTCAGGTGTCTAGCAGCTTATACAAAACTTGAAGCTGCAATTATTCGGCTCTTCTTAATTGCAACCACAATGTATGGCCAAATTTTATTCAATTCTTTGCTACAAACCACATAATATCAATTCACTCCAAACTGTACAGAAAAAGCTACTGATTCCCAGCAATAGGACCATCCGGACCTTTCTTGATATCATCCCAACCTCTTACCCATGGTTGGCCAGGCATTGCTCGTGTTTCAGGGGCGGCATGGTTGTCAAGGTTCTTCTTGATTCTTTCCCGGACAGCAGCAAAGACCTATAAAGCAACAGATGGTTGGTATGAGAATTGTAACCACGAAGAAAAACATAAGGGGCCAAAAAGCTGAATTGGAAATTTGGAATTCTATCATTAAACTAATAACAAGAAACTCACTGGATTTGAGCTGATTGATTCAGGGGGTTGCTCCTGCCCAGATACCCACTTCCATAAATTCGGATTCTCCTGCATAACAGAAATTAATGTTTGAACTTTGAACTGCCATGGACTCAAATAAAAATTTAACAGATCGCTCTATCATGGATTCCTTGTATCAAGCAAGCTATTTTGTTTTCATTTTCCATCAGAGTATGCAAAAAATTTCCTCCAATAAAATTATCACGTAAATTCCTTTCTCACCCAGCCTCCTCAATAGACACAGAAAGATCTAGCTAGGATCACAAATGCATAAAAGGTGGGAAGTTCCAAAGGCACTACATTTCATGTCAAAGCAGAGATGCAAATGATCGCCCATTCTTGTTTATAAACTTTTTCTTTGGCCTAATGTCCATTTTCATATACTAAAGAGTAGAGGAGGCTACATTTTTTTATTAAACAAACATGAAAGTCAACATAATAAACCATATTTAAAGATACACAGCTCAACAACAAGCAAACTGACCTGATTTCAAGTATCACCTTACTTCACAATATTTCTAGTCGTTAAAGCAGATGGAATTGATTGAATGCTCATTTCATTCACAAATAGAACAGAAATTCAGATCTAAAATACTTACTCTCTTGTTGTCAGCAGCAAAACCAAATTCATGGCACGAATAAATTAATACTAAAACTGCAGGTGACTTATTGATGATTTGGACTAGAAGGCGTTAAGGTTTGAGTTTTCAGAGAAGCATTGCTATCATTCCAAATACCATGCTCTATAGAACCAAACATCCTCTAGATTTTCACATGACAATTTTCATTTCTGATCCCCATTAACTGAGTTAGGATTCTCTTCCCAGATTAGATTCCAGACTTGAACTACTCTCTCCTATCTTGATGATGTTTGACTAGATATCCGTGACAGAACGGTAGTCCATGAAGGGGATTATGATCCTAAGCAGCAACATTAAATCTTTTGCAGGCACCATTCATTCAGAGAGAGAGAGAGAGAGAGAGAAGTGAAATTCTATATGGAGGTTGCTTTCCTTCTTTACACCATTTGTTCCTTTTTATCTCTCATCGGCTACATCATCTAGGTATCCTTTTCTGCATCTCTCAATATATACGAGGATTCACTGAACCACAAAAATTAATAGGTAGTAAAGTAACACGAAAGTTACGATATATCTTCTAATCCTTACCCTGTATCACAATTTCCTAAAGGGAGGATTCTATAATTGTTTAATCAAATAAGCCAGATCAAGAATCAAATCCAAAAACTAAATAGAAAAATTGCGGCTAGTCATATTGGCACCCGATATAGTGTCATTCTTCCAAATACAAGAGCAAAGGCAGATAGTAAAAAGCATTTTTTCACCAACACTAGTTAAAAAACATTTGATTCCTCAGAATACAACAATCAGGCCACATAGAGCGAAATGAATTCTTCCATAATCTTATTCAATAAAAATATAAAGATGACTGCGAAAATACCACGTCCAGCATATGAATCAGAGCTTTAATCCGATTTTCATCCAAGGAATGAATATTCTCCTCTACCCATTTGCCAAGGACCAAGTCGAGTTCCAGGAACCCTCGTTGTTTGCTTCTATACAATAATCTACACATAAGTCGACAGGAAAAGAAAATCAACATGTCACCTCTATCATAAAAATCAAAAAAATGAAGCAACGTATTTCATAGAAGGGGGGAAATGCGGGAAAAGACCGAGAGATTCTTGAGGGGAACCTGTTAAACAAGCGCCTTTTGCTTTCTTCGTTGGACAAATCTATATCAAGTGATTGGGAGTTGTTACTCTGGGACGTGAATCGAGCAAACAAAGCATATTCATAACGAGGCCTGAAAAAAAAAAAAAACCCCCACGTCCATCAGAGAAAGAGTAAAAAAGAAACACCAATCTGAGTTGAAATTCATAGGAAAAATGTATGGTTTAAGGAAAACCTGAGCAGGGGATTTGAAGCAGATTGGATAGAGGTCATATGAGGTGTAGACATAGAATTGAGGACTTTGGAGATGTTAATTGCAAGTGTACGCAAATTCGCCATTACAATCAGATTGTGGATTTTGCAGGACCTAAACCCACGATCTGTCACTTGTTCAACAGGGAACGACCTGAGCAGAATTTCAATATGCAGCCTTCTCAAAAACAATATGCAGCCGTGTTGTTTCTTCGTCCCCGGGGAAAGGACACAGGAGGCCCAGGGGCCACGCGGGAGAATGCTCAAATCAAAGTGCCCCTTTTCCCCCTTGTCAAAATGCTTTTCACTGTTTAAGCGGGTATCTTATCAAAGTTTACATACTCCCCCGATCAGGCTATTTCAGGGTTTTCTAAGATATGATTTACTATTTTCTATCTCTCATCTATTATATTATATATTACATTTAATAAAAGGGTTGAAATTAATAAAAATAAAATTAAAAATTTTAATTTTTTTATAAGCTTAAATATGTAATAAATTGTTTTTAATATATATGAAAGTGATCCCAACACCTTATAATATAGAAGGGAGTTAAAACATTAACTAAAAATTTGTTATGAATTTTTTATTATATATATTAAAATATTGATATTTGGGATATTAATTCACCATATTGCCTTCGTTTTTCACTTTTTTTAGTACTGTTTAGAAAAATAAGAATTCTTTTAGGTTGATGCTTTATTTTTTTTTATAAACTTATTGATACATGTGGTAATTTATAAAATTTTTTAAATAATATATAACAATCATACACTTTTTACTCGGGACATAATGATATAATTTTCCAAATAAATATATAATATTTATAGTCCAATGTTATATAATTTTTCTTGTGGGTAACAATAAATTTACACAAGTTGGTTTCAAGAGCTAGGACAAGCTTTACCATTTAAAGAATGCTTAAAAAAGGTAGCTACCCACCAAACTAAAAATTAATTTTCGTTATAACCTCAAAATCTTATAATAATATCCACCAAAATAAAAAATAAAATGTTTAATAAATTTCTTCTTTTTGTGAGAAAATAAAAGTGAAAAAGCGGAATTAGATAAATTTACGAACCTTCAATCCGAGGATGAAAGGAACCTACTAAATAAGGCTATGATAAAAAGGGGGCATTAGCACACTTGTAACTTTGTGGGGGGAAATATGCACAAAACACTCAGTATAGTTTATCCTTCCTCGAGCATTAAGTAAAACATCAAGTTACAGCCGCCAACACGGCCAGTCTGATACATGGATGGATGACGAAACTGCCTGAAATTTCATTCTGGGTGTCATATTGATCGATTTGATCTTCACCCCGAAGGGTGATAGCTACGATACAGGGAATAAGATTTCTAAATTTCTTTTCCTTTCCAGTTTCTAAAGTTGGTTTCCACATAATTCTACTAAATCCAGATTGCTTAAAATTTATAATCTCCTGCCTCTCTGCAAAGAATCCGTCAGGAAGAAGGGCAAGCCCTTACTCCACTATCAGCTCCTTCCTAGGCTGTGATATTTCCTGCTGGTTACTCAGAAAGCTTTCTTGCCATAAATCTTGTATAAGCATTAACTGCAAGTTTTGTATGTATCACTGAATAGTTCAGGTTTCCATCTTCTCCTTGTTGAAGGAAAGTGGACACACTCTTGTTAACCACTCGTCGTACTTCAGCTGCTTCCTGCTCGGGGCTACGTTGCCGATTTCTGTGCCACTTAATTAAGCAACCAAGAATCAGTTTTACTTGTTCAAACAAGTTAGTTGTATAGGGAACCATTGGGTCTATTGTGACTTCAGGGCAGTTAAGAGGATATTGCCACAAATCACATGTTTTAGGGGCAGAATACTAACATGTCAAATGAAAGGCCGTTATTCTAGCTATGAATTTTTCAGTCTATCAGTAAGGAAAAATGACCACAGGAATTTTGCTCTGATATGTACCCTAAAGCCTAATGTAACGCTTCTCAAACACTTTTTAACATTATTGAAAATCCATTACAAGTAATATTAATATATATTACAGATATAGAAATTCATGCATTTTTACATAAAGGTTTTTCACTTTCTTTTGGTCTACACGTGCAAGGCTTCATCAATGGGATCATAGCTCATAGCTTCATTCACACGTTTAATGCCCTAATAATCATTAATTTGTTTCAATAACCTTGAGGCATTTTCAACAGTGTTGTCAAATCCAAGATTCAAATTTACTCCAGCGTTGTTTACCTGCAAACAATATGATTTTGTTCAGAAACATAAAATAAGAGCCTGTTTTACTCTCTTTTATTATTTTTATTAATCACATTTTAAAAACTTTTTACACTTCTAAATATATGTACATTCTATAGATTTTTAGAATATTAATTATTTTTTTTTATAAACATCCTTATAAATATGAGTAAGAGAGTGAGTGAATTATTTAAATTTAAATTTTTAGTAGTATTATGAGTAAAGATAGAAACCATTTCAATTTTAAAATAATTTTAATATTATAATAAATCTCTTCTAATTTTAATGGTTAGTTAAATATAATTTATATTAGAAATCCAAAGGAGTACTTCCTAGTGAAATTTGTTGTACTAAAGCATCGTTTGACAGTTCGATCAAAAAAAAAAAAGCATCGTTTGACAGTTTGAGTTGAATTCATCCTTAGAAGGTTTTAATTAATATATATATATATATATATTTAAATCAAGGATGACAAAAATGGACATTGAGAAGATTAGAAGTAACTAGAATATATAAACACTAATGAGGATCCCAACAGCAGCCAGTTAGTTAGTAATTGAGTGGAACCCATATCATTATATATATATATATATATAATGCTTTAGAAACTGACCAGAATATCCAATCCAGCATATTTTCCCTTTAATCACGAGAAAGAGATGGGGAACGTAAGAACAGTAAAAAAAGGTTTATAAAGGGCTTATGATACGATAACTATTTTCAATTAAAAAAAAAAAGCAGAAAAGCATTTCAATTCAACTCAGCCAACTCAAACTTGGGCCTGGGGTCGGATCATCTTAATTTTTTTATACTCAAGATAATGTTAGGAAAAATTCTTTTTTTGGGAAGAAACCGACAGTAAATTATTTAATGTATAACTGTCGACAAGCTAAGTGGACGTGCCGGAGTGGTTATCGGGCATGACTAGAAATCATGTGGGCTCTGCCCGCGCAGGTTCGAATCCTGCCGTTCACGGTTTTTTGTCTGCTTTATTAGCATAAAACGACTTCGTTTTTACTTTTTAGTCTGATTTTTTTTTAAATCATTTATATTATGAAAATAAGAGTGAAATAAAAATAACATTCTGGTAAAAAAAAATCTTCAATCCCCAAATCGCAGCGCCATTGAGCCTCTTCAACACAACTCCGCCTTACTCCGTCTTCCTCCGTTTGTTTCTTCAGCTCAACTGCTTCCCCTTACTCCGTCTTCCTCCACTGGTGTTGATCCGTACTCTAACTCTGTCGCAGCCCTTGTTCATCACCGAAGCAGAGAAGCTGGGTTATATGAATATATTAAATGTGATAAAGCAATGCAAATTCATCAAACAATTCCATCAACTTCACGCTTACACCATTACCTCCGGTCTCCTCTTCCTTCATCCTTCACCTTTCTTGAGCACCATTCTCCACACCCTGGCTTCCATTCTCATACCCACCAACTTCGCCAAGCCCCCCAGTTTCAACCCATTGAACTATGCGCTCTCTATTTTCCATTCTATTCCAAACCCATCAACATTCTCGTACAACAACCTCATTCGAATTCACACTCTTCTCTCCACGCCTCTCTCCGCAGTCCAAATCTTTGTCCTGTTGCGTCGTCTCTCTGTTCCCCCTGACTTCCACACCTTCCCATTTGTCTTCAAAGCCTGCGCTCAACTTCGTGTTCTTTATCTCTCACAATCTGTTCATTCACAAGCTTTCAAATTTGGATTCATGGCCCATTTGTTTGTGTTAAATTCGCTTATACGTGTGTACTCCATCCACGACCGTATTGATGACGCCTACCATGTGTTCGCCGAAAGTTTTGATAAGGATGTTGTCTCTTACAATGCTATGATTGATGGGTTTGTCAAGACTCAGCAGATTATGCGGGCTCGTGAGATGTTTGACCAAATGCCAGTACGTGATGCTGTGTCTTGGGGCACTATGATAGCTGGTTATACCCAGACAAATTTGTGCAGTGAAGCCATTGAACTCTTCAATCAGATCCTTGCTTTAGAACTTAGGCCAGACAACATTGCGTTGGTGTCCGTTCTTTCTGCTTGTGCTCAGCTAGGGGAAGTAGAACAAGGGAAAATTGTTCACGAGTACATTACCCGAAATGGGATTCGACTTGATTCCTTTTTGACCACTGGTTTGGTGGATTTTTATGCCAAGTGTGGATGCATTGAGATTGCAACGTCTATATTTGAGTCAAGCCCAGATAAAAATGTGTTCACGTGGAATGCAATGCTTGTTGGCCTTGCAACGCATGGCAAAGGTTCAGTTTTGCTAGATTACTTTTCTAGAATGATTGGGGCTGAAATTCAACCTGATGGGGTAAGCTTCTTAGCAGTTTTAATGGGATGTAGCCACGCAGGTTTGGTCCATGAAGCCCGAAAACTTTTAAATGACATGGAAACTGTATATGGTATTCTTCCAGAACTCAAACATTATGGTTGTATGGTGGACATGTTAGGGCGGGCCGGATTGATTGGAGAAGCAATGGAGCTTATAAAAGGAATGCCATATGGTGGGGATGTTTTCGTGTGGGGAGGGTTGCTTGGAGGATGTAGGACCCATGGGAACCTTGAGATTGCAAAGAAAGCAGCCCAGCAAGTGATGGAGATAAAGCCAGAAGACGGCGGGGTTTATTCCATAATGGCCAATATTTACGCCCACACAGAGCAGTGGGATGATCTAGTTAAGATTAGGAGATTGTTGAGTGCCAATAAGAGGGCCAAGAAAGTTTCTGCCTTTAGCTTGATTAGATCGAATGACGATCATGACCTTGAGTTCGAGACTGCTGATAGCATGACATCCTTAAACTGATCAGATGAATGAAGTAATCTATCATAAATCATTGATTTAGTAAATAGACCACATCGCACTTATAATTCTACCTACATCTGTAATTCCGTTAATAATCAGGCAATTGAGCTTTTTCCATCTCTGCAATTTTTGCCAAGGATCTGTGTCTGTTCTTTTCATCTGAGGTTGACTGGATTTTCCTTTATGGTGCTATACTTACAACCAAGTAATTCAAAATTGAACCGACCATTAAACTAGTTAACTTAGCAGTTCAAGATTTAATGATTAAATTGTAATTAAATTGGTAGTAATAAAGTTAATATTTTTTTAATTTTACATATTATATATTATTAAAAATTTTTATTAATAAGTTTCATAACCTAATATTAAAATATAAATAAGTTAATATTCATCTATAATTATATTTTGAACATAAAATAGTCAACTAATATTTTATTTTCATATTATTTATTAAATAAATTTATCATTATTAATACTTATGTATTATAATAATACTTATACAATATTATAATATTAAAAAATAGTTTTATACACTAATAATACTATTTGGTATTAAAAATAATACTATTTTATTTTAAAAATTAAAAAAATCTAACATGTTTAAACCAATTTTAGACCAGTTCACAACCAATTTTTACTAGTTCAAGCCCGCCTTTGATTAATTTTTAACGGGTTCTCACCGTTTATGTGATATGCTGGTTTGTTCTTCTTTCGGATAAGACCTGACATCAATTTCCTATTCAACAAGTCGAACCGGCCGATCTGATCCATTTTTTTGTACATTGCTTGAAACATAAAGAATGATTTTAGTCTAATTTGATATATTTGATTCAATTTTATTTTTTTTACCAAAAATCAATCCCTAAATTTGTTGGATTTTTTTATAAATATTTTTAAAATATAATATATATCTAAAAAATTGAAATTATTATGACTTAATTTTTTATTTAAATTAAGGGATTGAGTCTACTAATTTAGGTGGTTCAACGCAATGTTAATTTTTATTGTCCAATCCAACTTGTAGTATTGTTGTCCAGTCTAACTTAATATCCCAATGTAGTAGGATTGGACCATGCTCGCAAGTTGACTGGCCCACACAAACAGTGTCTTGTTAAAATATTTAAGATCTCTTTATTCAATACTTTTAAATTGTAAAATTATATAAAAAAATTGAAATTAAGTTATGCAAAAAAAGTACAATTTTTTAATCAGGTTTTGTAAGTTTTCTCAAATTATTTTTTAAAAAATTGAAATTTTTCAATACAAATATTTTTTAGGGTTAAGCTTTAAATGGAATTATAGCCCTATTAAAGAGAAGTTTAACTTGGCAAAAAAGATGGTCAAGAGAAAAAAACTTAAGAGGGAGAAGTTAACAAAGGAGAAGATACACTTACGGGTAGATAGAAATAGTAGTTTTTTTCATGCCTCTATGGTTATGAAAAAGAAAAGAAATAGAGTAGAAGTACTCAAAGGTGACTCTGGAGATTGGATAGCTCATCAAAACCAATTAAGATAGATGGCAATGAACTACTTCAAATCTATTTTCAAATCCAAAATTCTTAACCACCAAAGATTAAGTACAACTAAGCAGTATCCGGCCTTTTTAGAGAAGAGATCAACTACTCATATATGGAGGTGACTAGTGAGGAGATAAAAACAACCGTTTTTGAAATGGGCCCCTTTAAAGCCCTTGGCCTAGATGGCATTCAAGTTTTTATTCTTTCAAGATCATTTGAATATCATAAGAGAACTTGTGTGTACTATGGTAAAGGAAAGCTTCAGGGATCCCGACAAATTCTCAAGTTTAAATGAAACACATATTGTCCTCTTCCAAAGTTGGACAAACCTTAAAGCATCAAAGACTTTAGACCAATTTTGTTATGTAATGTGAGCTATAAAGTTGTGTCTAAAGTTATTACTAATAGGGTTAAATGGGTGATAGACAGGTTGAATGGAAACACAAATTCAACTTCCTTTTTAGGCTAATAGAGTATAGACAACATCATAATAGTCTAGGAAGTTATTCATTCAATGAAGCTAAAGAAAGGTGAAAAGGGGTTCATGACTATCAAGGTTGACCTTGAAAAAGCCTACGATAGGCTTGAATGGGGTTTCATTGAAGATACCCTTCATTTGGCGAGATTTTAGAAAAATCTAAGGGATATCATAATGGCGTGTATTAATACCTCTACTGTAAGAGTTTTGTGAAATGGGGAACCATCAGAAGAATTTAGGCCATCTAGGGGCCTAAGACAGGGGAACCCTCTATCTCCATACCTATTTACCATATGTATGGAGAGACTGACCCATATCATAGAGGACAAAGTAAAAAAGAAGCATTAAAGCCAATCAAGCTTGGCAAGGGGAACCACAAATCATACACTTATTTCTCGCTGATCATCTAGTGTTATTCAGAGAAGCAAACATCAATTAGATGGAAACGGTGAATGACTATTTGAAGGAGTTTTATAGCTACTCAGGGCAAAAAATCAATAGAACTAAGACCAAGATGTGTTGCTCCAAAAATGTACACCTAAACAAAGCCGCTAACCTAAGTCAAAAGATAGGGGTAGGACTCACAGGTGACCTTGGCAAATACCTAGGGATCTTATTTTTACATAACAGAGCTTCTCACTCTACCTTTGCACCTATTATAGACAAGGCTAGGAGAAGCCTTGCAAGCTGGAAATGCAAGTATCTGAGTTTGGTAGGAAGAACCATGCTGATAAAGTCAGTAATCACTGCTTTGGTTAACTACTTTATGCAAATGATGCTTCTACCTAAGAAGCTCTTGAATGAGATCGAGAAAGTAACCTGAAACTATGCTGGAGCTTGCTGAATAACAAAGACAACCTTTGGGTAAAGGTATTGAGAGCAAAGTACAATTGCAATAATGAAGAACTACTGAATGTAAAAAGAAAAACCAATTCCTCACTCACCTCGAGAAGTATAACAAGCATGTAGAACCAGTTTATCGAGGGACTTAGCAAACAAGTGGATAATGGTGAAGGAACCTCCTTTTGGTTCGATAGATGGATGGATCTAAAGGATCCACTTGCATCCTTATTAAATGAGAATTATATGGATACATATTTGAATGAGAGGGTGGCTAACTTTGTGAATAAGAACGGTGATTGAGATGTGAGGAAGCTTACTAATAGGATACCAGCACATATAGTACACCATATCACTCACATTAGAGCCCCGAATCCTGTAAAAGGAGAGGACATATTTATCTGGCACCCATCACTAGATGGAAATTTTAATTTAAAATCTACATAAAGGTTCCTTGTTTCAGGTAATGATAAAAGTAGCAGAAGGCGTAAATGGGATTTCACTTGGCATTGGCAAGCACCTGAGAAGGTCAAATCATTCTTATGGCTAATTGCTCATGATAGAGTCCATACAGTAGCTCCAAGGAGGAAAATAGGTCTACTACAAACTAGCACCTGTCCTTTAGGTTATAATCAAGAGGAAGATACAATGCACCTACTTAGAGACTATCATTATGCAAAGACTCACTGGAAAGAAGTGGTGGCACCAAAGTACTGAACAAGTTTCAAGAACCTAAGAGGTTTGGAATGGCTGAAGTTCAATTGCAAAATAGAAGCAAAACAACCCTTTACCAAAAAGGTACCATGGAAAACTCTATTTACTTATATTTACTAGGACATATGGGTATCTAGATGTAGCATGTTATTTGGTATAGAGGAATGATCGAGCAAACACAACTTCAATGAATGTCTATATAGAGCCCATTTTAACTTGAGCATCACAGGCTTTTCTTTTACTTTGGGAAAGTTAGGCAGCCACATACAGACTAGATGAGTTCCTCCAACCCCTGACTCATACAAGCTGGATATAGCAGCAGTCACAAAAAAGGATTATAGTACTAATGGGGGAGTAATCAGATACTTAAATGCGAAATTGATCCAAGGATATATAGGAAACACTGGAAACTACCGACCAATTATTTCTATCATTTATGCAATCATATAGGGACTCAACTTGTGCTGTCATGAAAAATGGAAAAAAAATAAGTGTTCACTAACATTGTGGAAGCTTTTAATCTCATGGTTAGAGATGAAGGAATGCATCATCCTTTCTACAACTTGATTGACGAAGCAAAAGCTTTACAACAAAGGAACTCGAATATCTTTTTACACATCATACACAAGGTTGTTAACAGATGTGCTTAGAAATTTGCTAGTTTAGCTCATAGAAATTCCATTGATTTTTGTACTTTTGATCATCTACCACCTAGTTGCAACAAGGTGGTAGATGACAAGAAGAAGGTGTAATTTGTACAGTATTTCTTTGTTAATGGAGAGAGAAAATCTTATTTTAGGACCTCCCAATAAAAATATTCCCTTAAAAGAACCTATAATAATTAAAATCCTAAAAAAATACCTAAGTCCTTATAGGTAAAAAAAAATACAGTTGTTTGACCAAAAGGCCCCTTCTCCTTTCACCCTTTCCCCTACCTCAATGGTGCTAGCGACATCGCTGAAGGTTTAGTCGCCGACAACATTACCAGAGCTCCTATTGCTAGAGCTCCGACAACTAGCACTGGTGCTGAAACAGTGAAATATTCACATTTGGGAAAATAGTTATTCCCATTTGGGAAATTAGTTTTCTACTTAAAAGTTTAGTTATTTTCACTTGAAAAATTAGTTATTTCCACTTGAAAATTTAGTTATTTCCGCTTGGGAAATTAGTTATTTCTATTAGGAAAATTGGTTATTCCCACTTAGAAATTTAGTTATCTTCACATGGAAAATTAGTTATTCCTACTTAGGAAATCAGTTATCTCTACTTGAAAATTTAATTATCCCCATTTAGGAAATTAATTATTGCTACTAGGGAAAATAGTTATCGCTACTTGGAAAAATAATTATCACTCCTTGAAAAATTAATTATCTCTACTTAAAAAATTAGTTATGTGGGGATAATCAAGTTCCAAAGTAGAATAAATTAATTATCCAAGTAAAATAAACTAATTTCTTAAGTGGGATAACTAAATTTATAAGTGGTGATAACTAATTTTCCAAGTGGAAATTAATTTCCCAAGTATAGATAACTAATTTTTCAAGTGGAGATAACTAATTTTTTAAGTGAAGATAACTAATTTTTCTAGTGGCGATAATTAATTTTCCAAATAGAGATAACTAATTTCCCAAATGAAAATAACTATTTTCCTAAATGGGGATAATTATTTTCCTAAGTGACGATGAATATTTCCCAAAGTGTGAATATTTCATTGTTCTGGCATTGGTGCTAGTTGCTGGAGCTCTGGTAACGTCGTTGGCAATAGGAGCTCCAGTGATGTTGCCGGCACTGGTGAGGTAGGGGAAAGGGTGAAAGGAGAAGGGGTATTTTAGTCAAACAACTATATTTCTTTTTGGGGATTTCAATTATTATAGATTTTTTTAAAACATTTTTATTAGGAGTTCATGGAATTTTCCCTAATTCTCATTCCAGAAAAAAAAAGATATACTTATGTATGTAGGTTGATAGTATGCGTGTTCATGAGTCGGGTCAAGCCGGTCATGACATCATCTTGGCCGATGCCAACCCAAAACACCCCTAGGCCATATAAATTTGCCTGTGGCTCGGCCCGACCCTATACTTGACTGGGTCGGGACTGGACCAATACAAATATAAATGAAAAAAAAAAGATAAATAGATAGTAAACTAACTTAATTTCTTGATAAAAAATATAATTACTTTTATATGAAATATATTTCTATGAGAAATAATATTAGAGTAAAAAAATAATATTTATTAAAATTATAAATATTTGATAATTATACATTATTTACTTTTATATAATGTTAAATTAAGAAATAAATTTAAAATTTAAAATAAAATTAAATGTTGAAATTATAAAATATCTTTATCATAATTATAAAATTAAGTTATTATATGATGTATATTAAAAAAATCATATAAAATTATCTAATATTCATGAAAAAAGAAGAAGAATAAATTTTGTTAAGTATAATATATATGTTAAGTTACACTAACATGGCCTATGCCTTATTTGAGGCTCGACTCAGCCCGATACTTATCCCAATCTAATTTGTGATCTATTTTATTTTTTTTCTTTTTTGACATGATGCAACCCAAATTAATCAAGGCATATTGGGTTTACTGGAACAGTCCAAGTTGATAGGACACAAAACGGGAATGATGCAAGTTAAATACGTGGCAAGTAGTCATTGGAGTGATTTACGTGACACCTAACCGCAGTAGTAGCAGCAGCCCGAAGGAACTCTTGGAGGAAGATCTACAAAGTAGTAATGATTTCATAATTGAACAGTTTTTCATTATTTATTTATTTATTATATCTTAGAATAGTAATAGAAAATAGGTTTTCAGTTTACAAAAGCCATTTTGTTTTGGAATGAAAGGGATATGTATTAAAAAACAATGTTTAGAAGGCGGCCCTGACAAAAAAAAATCGGCCTCAAAAGATATTTTACAAAAGGCAAGTTTCTTCCTCGTGCATTTCAGTACTGGGGTTTCATTGTGAAAGAGAGCTACTGAGGAAGAGTGCGTCATGGGGGCACGAAGACCAATCCCTAGGGGGCTCTCTGTGCTGCTCCTGTTGATTGCTTGTTGCTCGTTTCATATGCTCTGCGCTTCTGATGATAACGATGATGCGGTAATTGTGGCTCCTCCTTTGCCCTCTTCTCTTTTCTATAGTTTCTGTTTTATTCTCTGTTGAATCTCTATTTTTTTTTTTGTGAATTTGTTCGATTTGAATTTCATTCAGATCTTCTACGAGTCATTTGACGAAGATTTTGAAGGGCGTTGGATTGTATCTGAAAAGGATGACTACAAAGGTAAATATGTTGTTCCTTCTCTTATTGTCTTAGCAGATTAGTGAAATTTACTTAATGGGTTTGGTATGACGATTATTTCTGATTGCTGTTTACCAATAGTTTGCTGAAGGTATCAAATGCGTAAAATTCTTTTTCATCTAACTTTCTTCTTCCTGTCTTTGTTGATATTGAAAACTTATACATCGATGTTTCGTACTGTGAATCAGTTATTACCGATTAACCCCTCATTCAATTTGTCGAGTCATATCACTTTACTTACTTGCATCCCACTCCAAAATCCAACTCTATAGGATTCTGAGAAAGTTTGCCGCTGCGATTGAAACTGGTTGTTAGGAAAATCTCTTGGCAGAATCCAAATTGTTTAGAGAAAAAATTTGGGATACTGAGAGCGAAATTGCATGGTAAACTTCTTCATTGAGTGTGTGTACGTGTGTGTATGTGTGTCTATATATTTATATTATGAAATTAGTTTCTCGTTCTGGACAAGCAGAAGGATGAATATCTGTGGACATGTCATTTTTTTTATTAAAAAAAAATGTGGGCATATATTGAGGATTTGTAGTAAATCTGTAGGGGTAGAATGAATATTGTTCGACAGACATGTTGCTATCTCTATTATTAGTTCCACATCACATTTTGAAATTCTGTCCAAATAACGTGTGCATACGGATTATATATACCCTAATTAGATGGCATTTCAGCTTGAGTTAAAGAAAATCATTTTCCATTTGTTCTTTCAATGTAGCATATTTATTTCTTTCGCTGCTAGCGGAGTGTATATTTTAAGATGTCAGAATAAGCCCTATGACTGGTTTTCCTTCCTTTTTTATTTTCTGATTCAGTTAAATAAAATGATACCTTGCTTCAAATTAAAAAAGAAAAATGTTCTGATTTATAATTTGGGTCTAAGGTGTCTGGAAGCATGCTAAGAGTGAAAGTCATGAAGATTATGGACTTCTTGTCAGTGAGAAAGCAAGGAAATACGCTATAGTAAAAGAACTGGATGAGCCTGTAAGTGTTGAGGATGGAACAATTGTTCTCCAGTTTGAGACTCGTCACCAGAATGGCCTTGAATGTGGTGGTGCATATCTGAAGTATCTTCGACCCCAGGAGGCTGGGTGGAAACCCAAGGAATTTGACAATGAATCTCTATATTCTATCATGTTTGGTCCTGATAAATGTGGGGCCACAAACAAGGTGCACTTTATTTTCAAGCATAGGAATCCAAAGAGTGGGGAGTATGTGGAACATCATCTGAAGTTTCCCCCCTCCGCCCCATCTGACAAACTATCTCATGTATACACTGCTATTTTGAAGCCTGACAATGAGTTGCGAATTTTGATTGATGGGGAGGAGAAGAAAAAGGCAAATGTCTTATCTGCAGAAGATTTTGAGCCTCCACTTATCCCTCCCAAGACAATCCCTGATCCTGATGACAAGAAACCAGAGGACTGGGATGAGAGACCCAAAATTCCAGACCCGAATGCTGTAAAACCTGATGACTGGGATGAGGATGCACCCATGGAAATTGAAGATGAAGAAGCTGAGAAGCCTGAAGGATGGTTAGACGATGAGCCTGAGGAGATAGATGACCCAGATGCCACTAAACCAGAAGATTGGGATGATGAGGAGGATGGTGAGTGGGAATCCCCAAAGATTGATAATCCAAAGTGTGAAGCAGCCCCTGGTTGCGGTGAGTGGAAGAGACCAATGAAGAGGAATCCAGCTTACAAGGGAAAATGGCATGTTCCCCTTATTGATAACCCTGATTATAAGGGTATATGGAAGCCACGGGGTATTCCAAACCCAGACTACTTCCAACTTGAGAAACCTAATTTTGAGCCTATTGCTGCTATTGGTATTGAGATTTGGACAATGCAAGATGGTATACTGTTTGACAATATTTTGATAGCTAAAGATGATAGGACTGCCGAGTCTTATCGGGAGACTACATGGAAGCCCAAGTTTACCGTTGAGAAAGAGAAACAAAAGGCTGAAGAGTTGGCTCCTGATGCAGGTGGACTTGCGGCCTACCAGGTAATGAATGCAATTAGCAGATTTTGTTTTCTTTGGTCTCTTCTGTGATTTTTCTTAGCCCCTCCCCTCCTGGGGTTTTCTTGGGTTTTCTCTACTCGTATTATTCCTCGCTTTCCTCCCCCTCACTTTCTTATTCATGATTTAAATTTCATTCTTGTAGAAGAAGGTTTTTGAGCTCTTATACAAGATTGCAGACATTCCCTTCCTCAGTGCCTACAAGCTTAAGATATATGTAAGCTAAACATCTTTTCATTCGGAACTCATTGTGTTTCACCTTGCAGGATGGGTCCTAAACTCAATTATTTTCCCTGCAGGATCTCATTGAAAAGGGAGAGAAGCAACCAAATCTAACGATAGGAGTTCTTGCATCCATTATAGTAGTCTTCTTGACAATTTTCTTCAAGATTATATTCGGTGGGAAGAAGCCTGTGAGTAGTGAAAACACCTTTGATTTTTTTGCCTGTGAAAGGAGCTGATTCTCATGTTTCATGTTCCTTTGTTTGAAGTTGTGTATCTCTTGACCATTTTGTGATCCTGTACAGGCGAGAGTCGAGAAGACAAACACGGAACCTGCAGAAACTTCCAATAATGAAAGCAGTGCAGAGAAAGAAGAGAATGAAGATAAAGAGGAAACATCTGCTGCTCCACGACGAAGGCCAAGGCGAGAGAACTAAATTGGTTGGTTGAAACTGGAAACTTGAAAACTTGCAGCTATCGGTGTCATGGCTAGATAAATTTTGTGCTTGGTAGATTTTAGGTCAATTCGATTGTACTTTGTTTTCATGTTTCACTTTTTGCATTTTGAAATATGATATGCTTGAGGAGTGTAAATCTGAAATCAGGATGTGCTTGTACAATTATTTATCTTTATTTTTGATCTGGTGGATTTTAATTGCAGCTATGTGAAAATTCAACTAACACGAAGTAACATTGTCATACTTCATAAGGCACGAGCATCTCAAAGAATAGCAGGATGAAAATTTTAGATCTTATTTTTCGTAGAACGAATTTCACTTGTTCACTTCGACTGGATTTGGTTATTCTAGAATATGTACTTTCTTTTATAAAAATATATTCTGCTTCCTTGTGGACCTGGCTACTTTCATGCCTGTATTTCCCACCCATTTGAAGTAGGGAATCTTCCAAATTCCGATTCGCGCCTCTTTCAGGTGGTCCTTAGCTTGAGTGCCCTTGAATGTCTCTCTTGAACCTGTTTAATAGCGTGAGTTGCTCTCATGTTGTTGAGACTTGAGAGGCTTATATGGGGGGTGAGGAGCTTGTAGGAATCTTAAAGAGCATTGGTAAATTCAAGTTAGTTCAAGTTATTGTATTAAAATCGTGAAAAGTCCTACTCGTGGTAACTCTGATTTCTCAAGTGATTAGTAGATTTCCTTAGGGTTTAAGAGATTAATACCAGTTAAATTGATTTAAGCACTATTGATTTGCAGTGCCATGTTCTCCTCTTTTCATTATCTTTATTATTGATTATTTTGATCGTACACGTCACCACTCATGATTTATATTATAAAATCACTTGTGTCTTTAAGAAAGCTTACTCTTGATTCAGATAACGAAATCTCTAACCGAGTCTATTTTAAATTACCTCATTTGGTTTAGTCATCTTAAAGAGGCCAATTGGCCCGCCTCATGACCTCATTTTTGACCAGCAGGTTATCACAGTAAATTTGATTTCTCCATTTTGTTTCTTCAGCAGGCAACAGCGTGTCTCTCACAGGGCATGATAAAATTATTCACAAGTGTTTACGGTTTCAAATTTTTAATATCTACCATGTTTTAATTAAATTAAACGTGTGATGGAGGCTTAGCATATGCACATGGTGTTCGTGATTAGAAAAAGATATTGGCTGATTACCTGTCCACGACTTAAAAAAGGCACAAAAAGTCAAATTCTTGGACAAACTCCAAGCAGCTTCCTCGAAGTGTCAAAATTGCTAAAACCATCCTGTGGCTCCTTCCACTCACCACTTGCAAATAATTGAAACCCCACCTAACCCAGTAATGCGCACTTCTAAAAATCTTGCATTTTGCAATCATTCTGCAATATTTCTCCGTTCGTGATTTCTTAGAGCCAGTTCATAAATGGAGGGTCTTCTGCCTCTTGTTTTCAGAGCAATCAAGAAAAACAGAACTCGCCGACAATATCAGTGTCTTTCATCAGGAGCTTCCCTCAGCTACATCAACATGGCCGAGATCAATCCTCAAACTCAATCTCAAAGCCATGTCTGTGAGACTGCTTCTACCCAGAAAGTGGCTGATAATCTTTGTGCAAGGAACAACCACAACCATGATCATCGGCGACACAGCTCTGTGGGAGACTTCGATTATGGGTTTTCGTCTCCTCAAGAGAGAACATGTGGTGGCGGCTCGCCCCAGCTCGTGCGGTTTCGAAGTCATAGAATGTTTTCATGTGTCAATGGGGTCGAACGTTGAAGCTTTGTAATGATTTCCAAATTAATAAAAAGACGAAGGTGTATCCTCGATCATCCAAGTATCGTTTCTTGTGTATTCTTTGTTTTGAGTCTCGGGAGGGAGCTCCTTTCTGGGTTAAAGTATGTGCTTTCTTTCCGTGTGAAAGGTTCTTGCTTTCCCAAATTTCCTAGCTATCAGGTTTCTGGGATTTAATACCCCTCCCACAAGTGAAAAAGCAATGGGAAAATTGAGCAAAATGCTGCACTTCCAAAACAAATTTACTAAAATCTTACAGAATCAGGACATTTTGTCAATATACTATAAATTTACAAATTAGAGTACCATACTATTTTGAACCATTTTTTCGGAAAGAAAAAAGTGACATGATAGATATATTGTACTTCCTGATATATATATATATATACACACATTAGTTTTTCTTCTTAAAAATAGTCTTCAAATAACTTATCTATATATACATAATTTCATGTGTATAATTTTTAAACCCATATCATAAAATTTTTAAATTTGTCATATCTGATATATTGTATCGTGTTGTACCCAATACTCGTACTTGATACCCTAACTCCTTCAAAATATTTTTTAATGTTTTACAATAATATAAATTAAATTTATATTATTTATTATATAATTTATATTTAAAAATATTTTTATTTTTTAGATTATACATTTCTAAAAAAATATAATGAAAAAGTATAAAGATATTTATATCTTCTAATTATAATCTATATTTTATAACATTTATTTTTTAGAAACTATAACATTTATATTTTAATTAGTATAAATAATTTGTATATATATAATATATTCTATAATTTCAATAAAAATATTATATAATAACTAGTAACTAAAAGGTTTCACCACCTTTTCCTAGGGCAATTTTAGAGAAAGAGAGAAAAATACACTATGTAATGGATAAGATGCACTATGTTATGAAATAAATTTCTTTTAAAAAAGTGCAATATATAGCAAAATGAAGGGAGTAATAATTAAAAACTTATAAATAATAAAAATTACTTCTTCTGTTCCTCTTTCCTCTTTATAAGGGACCTTCTAGAAAATTTTCATGATCCTTTTTAAAAAGGACCGTGTAATATTTAATGAGATTTTTTTCTATTTTATCCTCATCATTTATTTCTTCTCATAAATTGTTATTAAATTTTTTGAATAAAATAGATACTCTGAATTAGTCAAATAGTATTTAATGTGGATTACATTAGTATATTAAATAGAGATAAAAAATATTTGATTTTTTTTTAAATTTTAAGAAGATAACTAATTTTCTTAATTTACATAAAATAGTTAGAAGTTGGAAAAATAATTTTTGAATATAAACAATTTTAATAAATATCTCAAAAAAATATTAATTAAGGTTATTTAAAAAAAAAACACTGCCATTTTAATAATTTTGAGATTGTTGTATATTGATTATTTTATTTGATTTTTATTGTATTTTGATCAAAGAACCTGGAATTCCCCGTATTCAGATCTGAGTGGCTGGCGCCTGGGAAGCAGAAACAGACAATTTTTTCTTCGATTGGGTCCCTGCTACAGTGAATGGTGAAGAGGGCAATATAAGGGAAGGTAGATAGTAATATCTTAATATCCTTTTAGCATTTAGGTTTTACGTGGACGAGAAGAAAGCGACTATGTAACAGCATGTCTAATGCCATGAATTCACTCTACTGAATACTAATTTTGTTCAGGCCGAAAAAAAAAAGAATACTAATTTTGCATTTTGTTTTGTCATTCAGAATGTTTTGACTAATCAAGTGAGAATCAGGCCAAACGTGGGAAAAAATACTCAAATGAGAATATGAATTTGGTTAAATTATTCTATCAAATTCATAATTTCACTTAAATTTTATTTTGTTCTTATTGTTGAATTTAGGTGACATTAATCCTTAAGTTTCTATTCTTGTGATTTTATGAGTTAAAAGTTTAGAATAAATTCATATAATTTTTAAAATGTTTAATTTAATACTTATAATTAATTTTTTGTTGTATATGTATTCAACCCATTTGTTAATCAAAATACAGAAATTATCATGTTTTTTGTTTGGCCACTATCACCCTGATTCATGAGAGTGAGAGGTGAATTTAGTGACTTCTGTTCCCCCAAATCTAGGGACTTGATATGAGAACTAGACTGTAGGTCTACATTCCTACAAAATTTAAATTGGATTACACAATTCATATGTTATAAAAATGGTACAATTGAATTTTCTGTATATTTTATATGATATATTGATTGATGATGAATTGAGAATCAAATATCGCTCTCATAATAGTAGCAACTTGAGGAGAAGGTGTGAATTGAATTGAATATCAATAGAGTTGGATGGATTCAATAGCTTTAGGATAGTCAGTTTTTTTGTTTGCCCAAAAAAAAATGGATAGTCAGTTTTTTAGAAAAGTGAGCTTTAGGTAATAGGAGAGTTTTTTTTTTTTGGGGTATGATAAGCGTAATATGAGTGCATGTGATGGTTGAATAGACAATATTCTAATGGATTTGTGAGTGTTAATGAGGGCGACGGGGAAAGAGACAATGTTAAGGGGGTGGGGGAGATGACATTAGGGGTGGGGTTGTCAACTTTCCCATGACGATATCCAGATATGGTCTGGGTTTATATGTTGGTCTTGTGCGAAAGTGGAGTTGGACAGTGGCAAAGTGAGAGTGGAGGAACAGAGAGGGTGGAGTGAGAAGTGGAATTGAAAAAGAGAGGGATGGAGAGCATGGAATCATGAGCTGAAAAGTAAAAGTGGGGGGAGGGAGTGTTTGGGGATTAAGCTAGGGGGACAGTGAGTAATAACATCTCAACCATTGATTTTTTTTGAATCAATGGCTGCTATAATAATTTGTGGCTTGTGTTTTTGTAATTCCTTTACAATTCTAAAAATAATCAGAAAAGAAAATGAAATAATAACTTTCCTTTGTGGTTATCTAATCAACTGTAAATGAAAGCTTATTTATTTTTTTAAACTAGATTTTTGTTTGCGCTGTGAACTCAAAACGCAAATGTAACCCTTATTCTTTTTACTAACTGCAAAGGAAACCTTGCTCGTATCTCAACTTCACTTTTCTTAACATTTGCTTATATAATCACTAATGTTTATATGTTAAGAAAATCTATTTCTACCACAGTGATATGTATTTCAAAATAACATAATCAACAAACTTTCAACAAGTTCATACATTACTATAATTATGATAGGAGACATATAGCAACTAATTTATAAGAAAATAATTTTTTTTAACTTTAATTTCACATTAACATTAAACTTTCATCTACCCATAGAAAATTGTTTAAAACTTAAATTGTGACTTTGAATTTAACATTATAAACTTATCATTTAAAATTATTAACTTATATATAAACTATACTATCAATCTTTGTATAACTAAAATTGAGTTATATATATATATATGTATAAATAAATAATTTAATAAGAAAAATCAAAAGAGTCTGCTTTTTTTTTTATACAAATCAAAATAGTCTGCTAATTATGAGTTATCTAGAACTGGGGAAATTTGATATTTTAACATTAGGTGAGTAATATATTTTTGAATAAAATTTCATTTTTGATACATGCATGATGTTAAAAGCCACACTATCCACACAATGAAAAGAAATTTAAATATGATTAAAATAAAAAATAATACAGGGAAACAACTTAAATCAACCAAACATAATTTTAATACTGGCATACCTAAAATCTGAAAAACCCTCATGGTATAATTGGAAAATACATATTTTCAAGAAAATATGTGGCAAATCATTTCACAAAATATAGTTGGGAGAATTTACCTTTGACTTAGTACCCTAAGACAAATTAATTCTCCCTACGCAAGTGATACTCTAGCTTACAACTAATTAAAAAGGACTAATATAATTGTAAATTGAATTTAAAATAAGTAACACTTATATTATTTTCAATACCATTATGTTTCTTCACTTTCAGCTCCACCTCGTTGCAATTCCCAGCTTCTCCTCCTCTTATTATTATTTTATTTTTAAATCAAAACGGTGAGTTTTAAACCATTATCAACTTCTTGAACCAATAGGATTTCCTATCACATGTTGCGCATATCTTCATCATCCAAGATATATATCTCTGCAACCTAGCTAATGTCAGTTAATAAATTTATAAAATAACTTCAGGTCCTCTTATATTTCAAAACTCAAACTTCCCAATTCCACCTATTACTTACTGAGTAAAGGATGATTCTACGTGGGGCAACCTCTTGCCACCTCTCCCCAATAGAATACATAGCTCAACTTATCTATTTTGTGTACTATACCTCATACTCAAATAGATGAAATTAAAGGATATGAGTGCACTTTATATAATTGTGACACCTAAAGCAGCACTAATGATTTGCACGGTCCATTTTAAAAATTTGATTTGAATTTAAACTGATATTAATTATGTTAAAGGCGCCGGATAAATTTGGAGTGAAATACAGTAAATATTTTCTTTTTAAATTAAACATAAATTTTCCCTCTTAAAAAAAAGAAGAAGAAAGAAATCAACTTTTCTTTGATAGTTGTCTTTTAAATTGTTGAATGCCAACTCAATAATCAAATTACGCATTTTATTGCAATTTATTATCTCGCAAAATGAAAACGTTTCATGCTAATTAAGTGCGATGCATAATGTAATTAGGAAAGCGTGTAATAACTTTCCGTTGAGAAATCGATCAATTCATAATGTAAAGTGATAAAATGAAAAGTAAATTGATCAACATAATTCAACCATTGTTTCCACTTGGTAAGTGCTGCTGAAGTCACACTTCCTACATGGACGCATATATTTGTAGTCGCATACGTGTCAGCATAGATTTTCAGCAAATGTGCTTTGGCATCCTGATCATATATATATATATATGTATGATAATTTAATGTTAAACATCCTAAAATCCAAGAAAATTTTACTTTTTAAATTAAGCCTATCTTCTTGAAAAATTATAAGTTTTGTAATTATTCTATTTTCTTGGAGGTTCAACTTAATTTACTTATACATGTGGCTCATTATTTTCACTCGCCGACAAAAAACACAGTAGTTCATTAATTTTATTTTCTAGATGTAAAAAATATTACTTTTTTTTATAATCGTAAAAAATATAACTAAGACCGTGATACATGTCTGGATCCGATAATATTCGGACTCGCAAGGTCCACGGGCATTTGATTCGATAATACAGTGGTTCCTTCGTTGAACAGCAATTTTTGGAGGGAAAAAGCGAGGGGAGAGACCAGTCCCTTATGGACGCTCTCGCTCTTCTCCTGTACTCATTCGGTCATTCCACTCAAAATTCTTCCCTCTTTAGTTCAATTCCTTACTCTTTTTCCTTTTTCTCCTTCTATTTTATTTTAGTTATTCTTGTAAATTTCCCATCTATACGAATTTCTATAATTCTTTAATAACCTGTACAATGATTGAATGCATAAAGATTTAATCGCCATGATCGACTCAGATTTGTCTTCTTCAGCCAACGACAGTACTTACAATATTTCTAAAACTTTCAAGAGAGGATTTGTAGATGATTCTTCTCTAAAGTCCTATCATGATTCAACTTCCAAGAAGAAATCGAGAAATATTGCCGTTAAGAGTATAGCAGCCTCTGTTGCTTTGAAGCACTTCGAGGTGCCTCTGCTTTCAGCCTTCGATGTCAACGGTTTTGGATGCGACTCCATCCGTCTTCGTGCTGACCGACCTTACACGATCGGTCGTAGACGTCGCGACTCCCAATTTGTCTTCCGTGACCGCCGTGTCAGTAAGCAACATTGTCAGATTTTCTTTGACGGTTCACTCTGTAAACTTTATATTCTGGGCGGGGTTTTGTTACTTAACGATTCCACAAAATGTCTTGTTCACGAATTTAGGAATAGGGTAATGTCATGTCATGCTGGTATCACTGAGGTCCTGAAGGGTGTTGAGTTTCGAGCGGCATCTAATGGGGTTTTCGTGAACGGGGTCAAAGTTAGAAGGGGTAGGGCCGTGGAGTTGTTGGCTGGAGATAAGGTCTTGCTAGTATGTGGAAATGATAAAAATTGTTCCTGTGGTATCCGGAATCGGATTGGATTTCTTATTCAGAGAATTGTTTATGAGGAGGGTGCTTTTGAAGAGTGTGATGATATTGCATTTGAGAGCATGCGAAAATCAAGCACAATGTCCTCATCCCAACATTCCCAAGGGCTCACCTCAAGCTGGAAACGTAACAAAAGAGTTTTTGCTATGAAGAGAAACGATTTGTATTCAGATGGTGCCATGTCAAATTATGAACGACTTGTTGGCAGGGCAAACTTTCTTTTAGACGAGTGCAGAGACATCTTGCTTAGTGATGATCCTATATCTCGCATACTGCATGCTATGCCAGATATAAGTCTTGGATGCAAATGTGCCCGTGGGACCTCATTGAACAACTTTTCAGGCGTGAATTTGGGCAATAATATTAGATTATTGGCGGATAGTGAAGTGCAGTCTAAATGTATTAGGCCAATTTTGGGGCAGGAAGTACCTCTACAGGTGAACTTATCTGGTGACAGGCAAATGGAAAACAAAATTAGTGGCATCTTACAGTCAACTTCTGTCATACTTTGTGGGAGTAAAGTAGCGTCCTTGGATGCAAACAGTAACCATCATCACCATTTGTGTCAAAAAGGGACCGTTGGAGTTGCTCCTCAGAGTGGTGATGCTGGTCAGAATCCCAATGCCAAGCTATTAAATTCTGCGGGCAGGGACGGTCTCGCATCTGGTGGCAACAAGTTGAAAAAACATGGGGGTATCTTTTACTCATCACCTGGAAAGAATTTTTACCTGAATCGCCTTGAATATGTCAACTATGGTTCCTCAGGCCATCATTATGCCATATCTTTACGTGAACTTCTTTATCCTGTCGAAAGCATTTCAAGGATGTTTATCGCAACATTTACAAGTGACATAAAATGGTTTGATGACCTATATCTTTCTGCTGTTCTCATTTCTCTTTGTGGCATTCTTTTCTCTACCTGTATTCTTTAACTTGTAGATTTTTTCTTTTTCGATTGCATTTAAAAATTTGAGAATTGCTGGCATTCTGTTGTGCCCTTATTCATTCTTTTCATTCTTTTGTATATGTTCATAGTATATTTGATTACTGAACATGAACTCTGTTTTATTAGGTTCTTGTCATACAGTGAGATTCCATTCAATCTCCCCCTTACAATTGCTTGTCATAACACTGAGAGATGCTGGAGTTCAAGACGTGATGATAGAATGTCTATGCCTTATCCAGAATATCCTAACCTAGCTGTAGTGTAAGTATTATCTTTTAAGGGGGGTAAATATATGCTGCTTGATTTAAGCCACTATTTTAGTTGCAGAAGTTGGATGAATTATTTAGGCAGACCATCTCCTCTTAGTTGGCAATTTTGTTATACTTTCATGCTGGTTAATAGTTACCCTCCATTTCCTGAATCTGTTTTATTTTACTTTCATGCTGGTTAATAGGCCTTACCCAGAATATCCTAACCTACCTGCAGTGTAAGTATTATCTTTTAAGGGGGCCTAAATATATGCTGCTTGATTTAAGCCATTATTTTAGTTGCAGAAGTTGGATGAATTATATAGGCAGACCATCTCCTCTTAGTTAGCAATTTTGTAATACTTTCATGTTTTATTTTACTTTCATGCCGGTTAATAGGCCTTACCCAGAATATCCTAACCTACCTGTAGTGTAAGTATTATCTTTTAAGGGGGCCTAAATATATGCTGCTTGATTTAAGCCATTATTTTAGTTGCAGAAGTTGGATGAATTATATAGGCAGACCATCTCCTCATAGTTAGCAATTTTGTAATACTTTCATGCTGCTTAATAGGTACCCTCCATTTCCTGAATCTGTAGCTTTTGGTAACAACCATAAGAAGCAGGGGATTGCTTGCCATCATCCAAAATTTCTTGTTCTGCAAAGAGAAGATACTATTCGCGTTGTCATTACGTCTGCAAATTTGGTGGAAAAGCAGGTATTCTATTGGCCAAACTTCTGGTTACTAACATTCACTGATAACAACAACAACAACAAATTTTCCTTTTATGGTGTATGAATTTATTACAATGTTGATAGGGAAATCAGATGGCCATTGAACTCATTGTCAACATTGGTTCTAGGTTAAAAGTATTGACTATTTGAGGTCTCCTTGCATGCAAATTCTATCAGAAAGAATGATTGTGAATACAAAGCTTGACAATATATGGGTTTCTTCTGGGTCAGTTCTGACCTTAATAGTGCTTTGCAATGCATTCATGCATTATAGCCTTTATGCCTTCACTCTTTGATTTTCAAATTACTGCTGGAATTACTTTTTCCTTGGTTTCCTACTTTGCCTTATGTGCTAGTCGTATCTGTAAAAACTGTAAATGCCATTATTGATACTAAATTTCAAGCAATGCCAGTGCAGCGAATTAGCTATTGATTAGTTTATTGGAGTTAATATTCGATATATTGTCTGTGTACAGAAATAGTTTACACTATCAGCTTTGTTACATAACTACACAAAAAATAAATCTAAAAGCTTTATGTAACATGCAATAAGAGTACAGTAGATGCATTGTTGCTCTTATTTTGATAGAGAAACCATTCTAAATCTAATATTTATAACAGAATTTTGACCAATAAGATGCCTCAAATTTTTGCATTTAATATATACTTAATTGTTGACTTTAGGACTCAATATAACTTTGAATAGTATCACAGTTTAGATAGTTTGTCATACTAAATGCTTCTAAATATTATTTAAAATTAGCTGATGAATTACTATTTACGGAAATTGTATTGAAGCTTTATCCACAAATTATAATATCTTTGTATGTTTGTCTAATGTATAGTGCTCCTTATCAATTATTTTATATCTTTTTTGGCCCATGCAGTGGAACAGTGTAACTAATACTATATGGTGGCAAGATTTTCCTCGTGTCAACTCAGCTAATTATGCATCACTTTTCCCAAAAGTTTACAACCCTGAATTACATCTGGATTATAAATGCGATTTTGCTGCTCAGCTGGCTGGGTTTATGGCGTCTCTCTTGATTGACGTGCCCAGTCAGGCACACTGGATCGTTGAGTTAGCAAAATATGATTTTGGAGGGGCAACAGGACATCTTGTTTCTTCTGTTCCTGGAATTCACTTTGACAGAACTTCTGTAATATCAGAATCCTTGCCATCCTCACCTGTGAGTACTAAAATTTATTTTGCTTGCCATAGAGCATTCCTTATAGATATAATTAGAACCTGTGTGGTGATCTTTAAGATTTCTACTGTGCACCCTGGTTGTGTATTGTTGGTTTGGAATATTATTCCTTTAAACCTCTCCTTTCTTTCCTTTTTTTTTTTTTTTGGTTTTAGGAACTGCAATACTAACAGTAATGCCAATCATTTGATTATTTTATGAATTTTAGTTAAAGATATGTTTTGCATTGGATTTTTGAAATGCATCATTTGACTCAAGTGGGAGGCTAATCCATGTGAATTTGCATTATCTGATGTTAAGTTTCTAGGTTCAGTTGTAGCATCTGTGGTTGGCATAAGACATCTTTTCCACAAAGCAGCAGACTCAAAAGGTGCAAGACTGAAAACACTGGCTAATTTCCTTGGAAATTCATGTAAGAATTCTCATGGAAAGTTGGAGATTGTTTTAAGAAGAAATCCCAATGTGCCTGCTGATGCGAATGCTGTCAGTGTTCTTGTTCCTGATCCGGGTAGAACATTTTCTGGAGGTATAATCTACACTGGTTGAATTTGATACGTGGATAATCCTGGGAATTCTTTATTGCACCATGTGTAATGGTTTTCCCATTCGTGTTATGATTTTCAAATTTAATTATTACTTTCACTGTGCTTAGATATTTGTTTTAGCTAGTGACTCTGAATGCTGTCAATGACTGAAATAGTATCTCTCTTTTGTACTTTCTGTAGAATATGTTCAACTCGGTTTTTTGCCCAGAAATGTAGCACAGTGGGTCTCTCCACTTTGGGATGCTGGACTCTTCAGGTTTTCTGGGTATGTATGTCCAAAAGAGGTACTTGCAGCTGCCTTAGGAGAAAACTGCAAGAAAATACAACTGATATTATATGTCTCAGAGGTATGCTGGATTGTCTTCCCATAGGATTTCATATTTGTTTCTATCCATGTTCTAGAATGGCATGATATTGGTATAATTTTATCAAATTTGTGCAGGGTCAACATTTTGTAGATATAACAGAGATGATGCAATCTGAACACACTCGTGCATTCTGTTCACTTATTGCTTCAATCCAAAGATGTTATGGCCTCAGGAGATTGCAAGAGGTAAACGGTAGTATGAGAAGATCTTTTGCATTGACTCTTGCAGCTACTGCTTGATATAGAACAGTACAGGCAAAGGGGGATAATGAGAGAAGGGAAGGGAGATAGGAAGGAGATAAAACTTGCAAGATAACTGATATTTTTCAATTGGTCCTGAAACTTACACTACTGTAGGGTTATTTATAGGGAGTCAATAAATAATATAAGAATGTAAAATGTGTAAAAATTCTAAAAATATATAAAAATAAATTATCTCTAAACTAGAGTTTTTATGCCTAGAATAAGTTTTGTATAATTCCCCATCATTGTTCTTGCATATTATGTGCTGTGCTAATTGAAGTACTCACTGGGTTTTATGCTGATAGGTTATGTCTGATCCGTTTTCATATTTTTATTGGTTTGTAGAATTGCAAATCTTTTTTTGTCTTTTTCACCCTTGGCTTAATAATCCTTGTACGGATTAGGTGCTTTCGTTACAATATCTTTTGAAAGACCCAGTTTTATATCTTTTGTATCATTTTTTACTAGGTTCTGAATCGATATAGATGGCCTGAATCATCAGAGTCTGATTTTATATATGGTAAGTGCATTTTGCAGGTATTATTCATTTATTTTACAGTTGGATAGTATACAAATATTTTTTAATAACACTTCAAAATTAATAAGCTGACCTTTCCCCCCCATCCTTTCGGACCAATATTGGTTGATTCCTTTTCTTTGTATCAGGCTCATCCTCGATTGGTTCATCTGTCAGTCCACAATTTCTTGCTGCATTTTCAGCTTCTGCAGGGAAAAAATCATTGCAACATTTTGATTCAGAAGAGTCAGATCCTGAGGTGATGTTAAGACCTTTGCTCTTCCTTTAGACCTGGTTGAAAATTTTTTTGTATTTTCTGCAAGATGCATGTGTAGATGAATTTTTTATTTCATTTATTAATTTACTTGTTTAATAATCCTTTTGACAGTGGGGCTACTGGAATGCTAAGGAAGAATTGAAAAACCCTTCCATTAGGATCATTTTCCCCACTATCGAAAGAGTGAAGAATTCTTATAATGGAGTTTTGCCTTCAAGACGTATTCTTTGCTTCTCAGAGGTAGTATGATAAGCTGATTAGCTTTACTCACTGAAATGAATGATGTCAGAGACAGTTCTAGGAATGTATTACATTTATTTTTTTCACAAATACTTGGTCTATGTTGCGTTTTAAGCTCCTGTTATATATTACCAATGGTACAGGCTATTTCATATTGGCTAAAATTCTCTGAAATGAATGAAGGGAGAGGCTGTTTCTAGGAATGTAGTACATTTATTATTATTATTATTATTTTTTGTACAAATACTTGGTCTATGTTGCGTTTCAAGCTTTTGCTATATATTATCAATAGTATTGGCTAAAACATCCTGGTGCAATAGAGGCAGAGGATGGCAGAGCTGACCCTTGTTCTCTTTGCTACTTTGTTTCTTTTGAGAAGTTGTTAGTATACAGTTAGGAAGTTTGATTTTAGTATCACTAGTTTTTGATGAATGAGATTCTGCAGGAGTCAGGACTTCGATGCATTGACTGTTCAATCAAATAAATTTTCTCCAATGCTCCTGGAAGGACCCAAGTTTAATTGCTGTAGTATGTTGGTTAAATTAAATTGTTCTGAGAAAGAAATAAATAAATCATATGCAAACATTGGGTTATGAACTTCTCTAAATCCATTTTCAAAGGTTTCTCATAATTATGATTATACGTATTGTCTTGGTTTTCAGATTCGTTTTGGTTTTTTATTCTTTATTTTGTCTTTTGTAAATTAAATTTAACATTGTACAAAGATGATGTTATTGAAGAATTGATTGTCTACTTTTGATCAGAGAACGTGGCAAAGGTTGAAGACTTTAGATATACTTTATGATGCCATTCCTCATCCCCATGATAGAATAGGGCATCCAATGCATGCCAAGGTAACGATCTCCTATTTTTGGATGATTAAATTCTTTTGTATGGAAAATATAATCACTTCTTGTTAGTTGATGTGTATTCATGTTATGTACATGAATGGGGACCTTGTGATGATAGAAATAGAGTAGGAATTGAGAGAGATTTCTGTTTTTGCTCTACCACAATATCAATATCACTCTTGTCAATATCAATATCATCAATATTAATATACATTATAGAATCCATATCAAGCCATACTATTTACAAGCCATAAGTAATGTGACTCATTTTTTAGATTCCATACAATACACAGGACCACCTAGTACTGAGTTACTCTCTCTGTTTTTTTCTTTTCTCCACGTCCTATTCTACTATGTTGTGTAAGTAGCAGTAGAAAAGTAGTAATAAAAATTTACGTGAGCAGGTCATACGGAGACGCTTCTGGTCTGGCGGGGATGCACCTTCCACTGGTTGGGTGTATTGTGGGTCGCATAATTTTAGTGCAGCTGCCTGGGGACGGCAAATTTCGAATCCATTTGGTACGAGAGCTGAAGGAACACACAAAGGGAATTCTTCTTTAGATTCTGGGCTTCATATTTGCAACTATGAACTTGGGATTTTGTTCACTTTTCCAGCAGAAGATCACCATAGCTCAAATGTTAGAAGCACAAACTTGGATGATATAGTTCTGCCGTTTGTTGTGCCTGCCCCCAAGTATGGATCTAGAGATAGACCAGCGACCATGCAGGCTATGAGAGAGGTGATGGCTGAACTTTCTGTACGAAAAGAGGATTATCATGTTGAAGAAGAAATTTTGGAAGAGATTACTGAGGGAGAGGAAGAAATGGAGACAACAAGTTTTGTAGTAGTGGAGAAGGAAGAGGAGAAGGCCTATGCCGAGATACTCTGGAATGAGGTTGAGTAATCCCAGAGCTGTTGAAGTCCTGCAAGAAGCAATATTGAGAGCAAGTACTGTACCCATGATTGTGAAGCTATCGATAGGAATATTTGATGCACAACCGTGATTGATAAAATACTAAAATGTAATTTCTGAGAGGCACAAGGGCAATTTTGGTGGTTGAAAGGTACTGTATAAATCTGGTTTTGGGTCTTGAGATGCAAGAGTGGCATCTGGCAAGGAAGGAAACTCAAATAAATAATGCCAAATATCAAATTTGAATGGATTTAATTGGGGCTTGATATTGCTGGAATGTTGAATAATGATAGTTCTAGCAGCTGTGGAGGAGTTCTTAGAAACAGATCTAGGGAATGGACATATGGGATCACTCCCCATTCCCGATCAAACCCCTCTTGATATAGCTTTGATACAATGCCTCACAGAAGGACTTAAACAAGGATGGACATGGCTGCAAAGATATTCAAGCTTACTGTGAAAGACCAGAAGTTATTAATCTCCTTCTGAGATACGGCATTACTGAGCATCCCAAGAACTTTCTGCATAGAGACTGCAACACTTCTCTATATCTTGTACGTAGGAAAGCTAATTCCTGTGCTAGGTTTTTAGCCACCAAAGCTCATAGTTCTCTTTATAGTATTGTTACCCTCCAGAACCCCCTGATTTGTTGAATGAATAAATGAATCTATTAATCATTGATAAAAGCAACAGTTTACAAGAGATTAAAACACTTTTTATCATCCATCACCTTTTTGCTAGTGAGATGGGCTTGATTAAAGATACAAAAATCATTAACACTATCAAAAGTATTTCTAGGTAACAGGTGAGACTTTCAGGTGAACATCCCCATCCGGGAGAGGGTGTGGAGGTGTCAATGATCTTTGTATGATTATTCTAGATTCCAAATGTTTGGGATATTAAATCTCCATCCTTTGTTATTTTCATGTGAGCTTGTTAATATATGTTCATCCTTTCCATTCCAAAACAAAAAAAAAAATTATTAGTCTGAAGCAAGCAATAAAATAGTAAAAGCATAATGAGTGAAATTGACTGATGACATACTAATTACTATGGTTTCAGTTATATTTATTTTTTTAAATTTTTAACTTGTCACAAATAACTCAATTTTCTTGCACTGTAAAGAATTCTAGTTGTCCTCTACTCCTCTTAAACTTTTTTTTCCCCAATAAAAAAGCTATGAAAGTATTAAAATATTAGATATTTGATCAATCTTGACAGTTAATAAACGCACTTCTTCAAGATTATTCTTAATTTCATGATTTAAGAATGGAAAATACTTATATGATTTTCCTTTTATATTTTTCGTATTGTTTTTCAATTAAAAGTTAACATGAGAATCATTTTTAATATATTATAGATTTAATTATTAATTATATATTAAAAGTATTAACTTCTTGAACTTAAAAAAAATTAAAATATCTACAAGTTAAATTTTAAATAAAAAATAGTATTAAAAATATGTAAAAAAAAGTATATAAGTGTAGTTGTTCAAATATACATAGTTTTGTCATAAAGATATGGTATTTGTTTTGGCCTGCACAAATTATTAAAAAATATGAAAACAAATAAAAAGTTTATTTGTTAAATTTTAAAATACTAAGCGCGCTAATGATGAAAATTCGAATTAAAGTTTATAGGACTTGTAATATCAAAGTTGAAGGAAATTTATTTATAATATATGAACATAAGATTCCACACTTGCCTTGACTAGACGGCAGAGAATCATGTATTATTCAAGACACGGGTATCAGGGAGTCCCCTTTGTTTTTTTTTTCCGCTCCTCCTTCTCTCTTAAGTAGAATCATGTCTTATTCAAGACATAGGTATCAGGGAGTTCTTTTTTCCCCCCTCCTCCTTCTGTCTCAAGTTTTTCTTTTTATAATTGTTTCCTCATCTACTGATGTCGGATAACTTTCTATACAGCCGAAGCTCTTTTTTTAGCCTTTTTCCACTTTCTCTGAGAGGCTACGCTTATATGTGTGTGTTTTCCACTTTGTATTTTGTACTCTTACGAATCAAATCAAATTATATAATAATTTCAAGTCCGAAAGACTTTGATGCCCTTAAGAGCCTCGGTCTTTACCCCCACTGCTTTATATTCACGCATATTCTGCTACATCTGTCTCTGCCTCACTTCGCTCCTTGCTACTGAAGTGGCGCGTGCTACACACTCGCCGGCGGATTCTTCCATTTTCTACGGGCGATCGGCTTAGGTTCCCAGGTAATTACTCTGAACTTAGTTCATCTCTTGCTGATGCATGATTCGTCTCTGTTTTTTATAAGTTCTTATCCATTGCGTCTTTGCGCTGGTCTGACGTTCTCCTTATATTTTTAAGTAGTCATAATAAAATCGGATTAATCGCTAGTGGAATCGTCGTTTTTACTATCTGCATTGGCTATTGGATGATTTAATGGAGCACTTGTCGTAGAAGCTGTTGTTCGTTTGCATGTTTATACAAAGAATCGATAACATATATTGAAAACATGAAACCTTAATTTTCAGTTCATTGTCCTCGTCAAAGTTAGGGAGGTTTTGGGTATCACTTTTCGTATTTTTCCGGAACTTTATTTAGCTTCCCTCTCTCTCTGGGGCAAAGCTTTTCTCATCGTCTGTGTTAAGAATTAGTGGGTCACTGATAAGTTTTGGATGTTAATCGGAAATATTAATCGCTTCTGTTGGTTTACTTTAATATTGATCACTTTGGTCTTCTGGAGACGAGAAAAGAATCTCTGCAGTTTCTTTTTTTCTTTTTGTATTTAGATCTTCTTAAAGCCCCATATGTGAGTCAACTGGAGACGGGAGAGTTATGCGCCATGCATAGCAGAACTAGTTTTTATTTTTTTTCTTAGTAGTTTGCAATGAAGTTTCCTTGAATGCTATTAGTATGTCATTTTGATTGCTGGTTGTGTATAAATCAGTTTTTTTTAACTGACATTATAACCAGTAAAAACCTCAATTACTTGTCACTTCCTGACCTCTGAAGGAATTATGACATGTCTTAATTGTAAGGAATAATCTTTTTCCTGCTTTTACATTACTCTGACTAGGACTAGCATAAGATAATTTATTAAATGATGAAGTGCTTCATTCATCATGCAGAAGTTTTCCTTTAACGTGTTTTGCACTTAGAGGGTTTTCTTTGTAAAGCATTTATTTTACTTAGACTATTTAGTGTTGCATCATAAGTTCCCCCTCTATGACTGTTTCTTGATTTCTAAGTCCATGTATTGTCAAAGTATTCTTTTGTATTGGACAATGCAATCGTTGTTCCTGTGGTGCTTGTTATATCTGCTTGTGTTTGCTTGCTTATTGTGCTTGATGCTGTTATGAGTTTCATTTTTTTAAGGGCATCATCACTTCCGATATGAATGATTAATTGAGTTCATAGATATTTAGGACTAAAAGGGTATGTTTTCTGTTTTTTTTATTATGAATGTATCAAGAATTGAGGTAATTATCATATCATAGTTTCTTTTGTTTAGTGATTCCTTATGTAATGGATCTGGTTCTGTTTTTATGCTTGACTGACAACAATCACGGTCTGGCGTGAAGTGATTAGAAAGATGAGCTCAAAAAGAGGAAGTGGAAGGCCTTTCATTGCAGCAGATGATAATGATTCATCTTCCAAAGGGAAAAGCATATCGGAATCTAATCCTAAAGTTGGGCAGTTGTCTCAGGGTGTTGCTGATGTTAACCTAGACTCAGGACAAGATGGTGAATGGGAGGTATATGCAAGGAAATCCAAGAACAGAGCTGGAAGCAGTGCTGCAAAACCATGGGGTCCTCCAATTCATAATTCTAACCCTAGAGCATGGGGAAATATAGATGTGGCACAAAAGCCAGGCATCCGGAATCCTGCAGGAGCTGGGCGGACTTCTGGAAATCCCTGGCAGGCACATAATGCTAATTTTAGGAGATCTGCTGGCAGAGGATATGCAAGACCCCAAATATCTACCAGTGGTTCTGAAAGTACCAATGTGACTCCGAATCCTTTAATTCGCCCTCCGCTGGAGCATGGCTGGAATTGGCAATCTAGAGCTGGTTCAATGCAGTCTAAAATTAATCCCGAGGGAGAAAATGAAATCACACCAGAGTCCCCTGAGAAGAATAATGATGTTGATGATGAGGGAGAGGATGATTCTATGGAAGATACTGATGATGATTTAATGAGTGATGAGTATGAATCAGACAGCAGTCAAAAGAGCCATGAGACCAGGAAGAAGAGCAAATGGTTTAAGAATTTTTTTGAGCTGTTGGATAGCCTGACTGTTGAAGAGATCAATGATCCTGAAAGGCAATGGCACTGTCCAGCTTGTCAAGGTGGCCCTGGTTCTATTGATTGGTACAGAGGACTGCAACCACTGATGACCCATGCCAAAACAAAGGGGTCTAAAAGAGTTAAGGTCCACAGGGAGCTTGCTTTACTGTTGGATGAAGAGTTGCGCAGAAGAGGTACTACAGTAATTCCACCTGGCGAAGCTTTTGGCAAATGGAAAGGTTTAATAGATGAGGAGAAAGATCATGAAATAGTTTGGCCTCCGATGGTTGTCATTCAGAATACAAGGCTGGAACAAGATGAAAATGAGAAGGTATAGCTATTTTTCTTTGTTTGCATCTAATATTGACTTACTTTTGATATTATAATTAATATTATGATCTCTCATATTAATGTTGCAAAACATTCTGAACTTTTCTAAAAGAGTACTTGATTTTTTGTTTAGTGGATAGGAATGGGTAACCAGGAGCTTCTTGATTATTTTAGCACATATGATGCTGTGAAAGCTCGGCACTCTTATGGTCCACAAGGTCATCGTGGGATGAGTGTTTTGATTTTTGAAGCCTCTGCTAGAGGTTATTTTGAGGCAGAACGCCTGCACAAGCATTTTGAAAATCAAGGAACTAATAGAGATGCTTGGCTGAATCGCCGTATTTTATTTCTTCCTGGAGGGGATCGCCAGCTTTATGGTTACATGGCTAGTAAAGAAGACCTGGAGTTTTTCAATAGGCATTCCCAAGGTTTACTTCCATCCCAGTCTCCTGGACACATATTATGCAGATTGTTTGATGTTTACGTGTTGCAGGCTAACCACTACGTATCCATGGAGACATAAATGTGCTGACTTTGTTATCTTGGCTTATTTTTCTCTGAAATCATACAGGTAAATCCAGACTGAAATTTGAGATGAGATCATATCAGGAGATGGTTACAAACCAAATTCGACAAATGAGTGAGGACAACCAGCAACTTATCTATTTGAAGAACAGGGTTGTGAAAGAACAAAAGCATGCAAAGGCTCTTGAAGAATCTTTTGGCATCGTGACTCAGAAGCTTCGGAAAACAATGGAGGAAAATCGCATTGTGAGGCTGAGAACCAAAATGCAACATGAGGAAAACAAGGAAGAGGTAAAACATGAGACAAACTTCATGTCGAATTTCAGGGGAACTGTTTGATGTCTGTCTGCTTTGCTTGTGCCATGAAGTTTTACTATAATGATTATTTCTAGGGCATCTAAGTTGAGCTTAGTATGGGTTTTGGCATGAACTGTCTTGTTTGCAATTGTTTGCTGTAAAATTTTTCTAATTATCAACAGAGAGAAACAAAGAAGAGTTGCTTTTGTGGTGCATCTGATACATGCATTCATTGTCACTTGAAAAGTTTGCGTTGTCATTAAAACAAAAAATCCCTATAATGAGTTTTACTGGCTCTGAATACTCCATATTATTTATCAGGATGGATCTTATACTTAACATCTTAAAATAAAAACATATATCCTTGGAAAAATCTGGATCTGCTCTTAATCAAGGTTAATTGTTTTACACTGTGGAGGTCTGGTGCATGCTACTGCTGCCCATAAATCAGTGTTCTAGCTCAATTTGTGTTGACTAATGAATGAATTAATCATTTTTAATCTACTGCTCTCGGGATAATTTCTTGTGAACTTGGCGGCTTTGTTGGTGTAGAGAAATTCTTATCATTGTGGTTATATTAGTCTGACTCGTGACCTTTCTGGTTGAAAGATGAACCTGCAAGAACAATTTTTTAAGGACCAGATGAAAGTCATTCATGAATCAAGGAATGCTAAGGAAGAAGACTTTGAGAGGATGCAACAGGAGGAACGGGAGAAGGTGAAGGAGTCAAGTACAAATTCTATAAATGCTGAGGAACGAAGACGCAGGTATGAGGGAGTAAAGTACAAGTTCATTAATCGTTTATGTGCATCTGATAGTGGCATTTGTATTTATCCAATTAAATATTGTGAAAAGCAATGGGCGAGTCTGATTTGGACGTCTCAAGACAAATTTGGAAAAATTTTTTAATTCTCGTGACTGAAATGATATTCTGAGGAGCAAGGTTTTTTATATATAATTATGGAATCCAGTTGTTTTGGTCGTATAATTTTTTTTTTAACAGTGGCTAGTGATAAATTTGGTTTCTTTTGTTGTAGGGCTGACGAATATCTTAAATTTGTGGAGATCCAAGACAAAGAAATGGAAATCTTCGTTGCGGAAAAGGAGAAATTGTTAAAAGCTCATGAGGACAATCTTGCTGCAATGAGGCGGAGGCATTGGGAGGAGGAGGTAGAGATGGAGAAGAAATTCGATGAACTACTAGCCAAACTCATGGAGAAATACTCCCCATCGCGCCCTGCAACTCACTCCTGATTCCATGCTTGGCTGATACACAAACGCATACAGACAGTTAGGCATAGCGAAATAGATAGAAAAAGATAATATAGATAGAGAATGTTCTTTGTGGACGGCCCCAAACTACAACCTTTTGAAGACTCGGGAACTTTTTTTTTTTTGGACGAAATACGACTCGGGAACTTGAAAATTCAGTTTTTGTTTTTATTTTCTTAATTTTTGAAAGCCCGGCGGAACCAGAAAATGATGGCGCCTTTTCTGTTATCTGGCACTTATTATGGCTGGTTATCTTGATGTTCTTCGACCTTGCATTTTTGTTTCTTTACTTTTCTTTTTCTATTTTTAAATTTAAAATTTTGTTATAAACTTATAATACCTATGTGGAAGGGAATAGGATTACTTAAGTGAGATGTTTTGGGTTAGCGTTTGAGGCTGTGTAAATACACGGGCATTTTTGGAAGAGTTCTCTTGAAGGGGGATTGATGGAAATTCAATCCAAATTTTAATTAGAGTCTACGGTGATAACTAGATAACGTATGGTTATTATAAAAAAAATTAGTACCTAAATAAACGGATGTGTAGTTTTTTTTTTTTTGGCTGAGAAGATGTATAGTATTCAATTATGTTTAAATAAGGCAGAACAATTTTTACGAACAAAAGTACAAAGAAATCATTTATTTTTTGTTAAATCTAATAGAAATTACAAATTAAAATTATTAATATATGATAATTTAGCTAAACGAGTTAACAATTAAGTTGAAATATAGTATGATTTTTTGAAAGAAATTTGCGTATATTTTAAAAAAATAAGAAAATGTGATGTAACTTCAGTTGGAGAATAGCATGCAAGTAACCATACCAAATTTAGCAAAACGGAAGGAAAGAAACCTTGCACAGATATGACAATCTTCTTTCGTTTTTGCGAAGATATAGCAATTTTTTATTTTTGAAAGAAGACTCAACATTCAGGTTAGCAATTTTGGCTTAATATAAAATCAATGGAGTCGAGGGTGTTTGCTTGGCTTTTAACACGTTTTCTTTCCAAATTCTTGCCGATTGAAGCAACGCGAGATATGTTGTTTAGGCTGGGAAAAGATATGTTAGCATATGCCATTTATTAGTTGAGAATGGAGGAATTATATTTTGGGACTAAAATGATAAATTTATTACAAAATAGAATTTCTTACTATTTTTCTTTAATTTTACTGATCAATCTTTTAATTTTCACCATTTTTTATTAGCTAAAAGTCTTTTTTTATAATTAAATCCCTTCATTGATTTCCCATAATATTATTCTACACCACTGTCAGTATATCTTTTATATCCACCGTCTTATGTAAGTAGCATTTTGAAGCATCTACCTCTAGAAGAAATGGTTGCGATACGGACGGAGGCCATAGACCCGTTGACCAGTCAACCGGATCCCAAAACGCTTAACTTAATACAACTCTTCACACAACACAACCTTCCATGGTCTTTGGTCAACAAGACTCTGTCACAACAAAATGAGCAGCATTATTTTTAAAACGCAATAGTCAAATCTTCCACTTGACCCTCCTAAATTTGGTAGTTTTCTTAGAGTTTTAGTTGAGCCGATCTCTTTTTGGGCGGTCACTAGATGGAAAATGGTATGGGTCGTTGCCCTTTGTAACAAACACTTGATGAGAAAAGCAAATGGCAGCTGTGCTTTCTGAGGTCAGACATTCTTCGTTCCAACTGGCTGGCAATTACGTACCAGAAATCTGTAATGTCAAACCCTTCTTATGGCTCATCTCTTTCTCATTCAGCATTCTAGTTCTTTGCATTTTTCCTTGTTCCTACGAATCTGTGGTCTTTTTCTTTCTAGGACGTAAAGAATTAGATAGCTGAAACTCGCATTGCAGTGCAGCCAAGAGACCACTTGAGGTTGGCATCATCATGTTCTTATTGTTTTAGTCAATAACTTTTTTTTTCGGTAATGGCTTTCTTTGCTTGATGAAAACCTACGTTAAATTTAGATGGTTTTGGATTACGTCATACCGCATATTGAAAGTGCATAAGAAACCTCTTTCTAATTCCTCCATGCAATTTGGTGCTCTTCACATGGAAAATGCATTTTCAATCTAGTTAGGTTCTGTTTTGGCTGTCAGAATTCGATCATACTGTGATACAGTTTAAATCTGATCGCACTGCCTTTGAAATATGTTAAACTCATGAAATGTGCATTTCTTATTTCTTCCAGCTGTTGCAGAATTAAAGACGATGGCATGAAATGAATAGAAAAGGAAAAGAGAGAGAGAGAGAGTGGGTCCAGTGCTATATTTTTTATATATCAATTTTACATGATAATTGAAATACCTAAAAAGTAACAATGAGAGCTTATGGAGAGTAAGGAATCACAAGTCAAATAAAAGTAGGTAAATCGGGTAACGAGCAAATTGGGCGTAAAGTGTTTTGAACTGTGAAACCTCAGCCACATCCCATCAACAGAGAAGCATAATTCACAGAGGCTTTTGACAGGTAGGGCCAACAAATACCAAGCATCCGTCCAAGCCAGCATTGTGAATGTTGGTTCAACATCCCCATATGCTCAACAAATAAATAACAAAAGTATATACCATAAAACATACTTTCACATACTTGCCTCGTGTCTGTTTTAATTGTGAAACCTTATTTTCTTGTTTGTTTCTTTTCTTTTGAAGTAAATCGATGCTGAATTCTCAAGTTTTTTCTTTTTTTCTTGGTTAGTTTTAGTTGAACCATAGAATAGATTTGCCAATGTGATGTTTAAGTATGTCATTGATCGTTCTTATGTCTGACTTCCACCTTCTGTTGAATCAAAGTCTCATTTTCATCCGTTGATAATGGTCTAATCATGAAAATTGCAGGTGACTGTAAATCTAATTATCAAAACAAAAGGGGTATCATGGAGAAGCCCCCAAGCCAAGGTGCAGCTGGCAGCAAACCATTAACAACGTTTGTTCAGACAGACACAGATTCATTCAAGGAAGTTGTACAGCGGTTAACAGGTCCATCAGACTGCGCAGCACAAGCAGAGGTAGCAAAAGGGGTCAGTGTGAAGAGGACAACATCCAAACTCCATGAGAGAAGGCAATACACAAGGCCAAAACTTGAGATAGTTAAACCCTCTTTCTATTGTAAATCAGGTGCATCACCCTACCACCATTACAGTTTTTCACCCTCCAAGTCAAGAGATTCCAGCTTTCCTTCAAGTCCCGTATCAGGGAATTCAAATCAGATGCCAAGTCCCAAAACCCCTTCAACCATTTTTTCTCGACTAACTATTCTGGAAGAAGAAAAGACAGAAGAGTCAGCAACACCTGAACTGAACAGAGAAGAAGAAGAGAAAGCTATCAAAGAGAGGCGGTTTTATTTGCATCCATCGCCACGGTCTAAGCCAGGATACACTGAACCAGAATTACTTCCCTTGTTCCCCCTGGTATCTCCTAATACAAGTGGTGGAGTATAATTTCTAACCATGCATCCCCAAGTTCCTACCTTGGATCTTTCCATTCTTCAGATTATAGATACCATGCCATTATATTTATATGGCAAAAGTCTTTGAATAACTGAATAAATTTTGTAATGCGTGCCCTCTTTCTTGTACTAATCTCACCCACAAGTATTGAATTAAATATTTTACTGGTGTTACAACAAAAATGATGGATAATTTTGCTAAACTTAAGAATGGAATCAAGCTTTGTGGCTAGACTTCTTACTAAAAAATAATTATTTATTTAAAAATAAATATAAGTCACATATCAATTATCACGATAAATACCTCCACTCCATAGCCAGTATCCGCTGAATTTATAAAGCCCCATCAACATTGTTTTTCATGCATCAACTTGAGGTACCATCAATATGTGAACAGAAAAAAATAAAATAAAAATAACTTTATATATCAAAATATAAAAAAATTGTTCTCACAGCATAGAGAGGCAGGGAGTGAGAGTGAAACTCTACTTGGTACGAGATTTTTTAAGGAGAGGAGATTAGAGATAATTAAATCTCCTCATTTTATTTAGCTAAAAAATTGGAAGAAATCAGGGATAATTTAATCCCCTCTCCCATCCCCATTTTAAAATACTCAAAATTGGGATTTTTTGTAGAGAATTGAGTAATTATTCCTTTTTTATCCAAACAATGTTTCATTAAAATCCCTCCTATCTTTTTCCCTCAAATTCTACTAAATAAGAAAATTTTAAAATCCCTCCAATCCTCTTCCTTAAAATCCCTTAAATCACCTTTTTTCAAATTTCGTCAGTTAAACCAAATAGAGCCTAAAACACCCCAAATTGAGAGTTTTTTTTTTTTGCTATAATCTCTTTCTAAATTAAATAAGATTTCATTAAAATCCCCAATCTTACTAAACAAAATAATTTTAAAATCCATATAATTTTTTTCTTTAAAATTCCACCAATTCACTCCAATTTCCTCCTCATGGAACCAAACTAAGTCTAAAGGAAAAAGAAGAGCTCAGGAGGGACATGCCTGCCGTCTTGCTGTTGGGTAGAATTAAGAGAAGGCTAATTTATGTTTAAATAGAACTCGTAAAGCTATGAATAATGTGTACAAGCTACATGCTCGGCTGATCAAAGTTGGTCAACATGAAAGCTTCTCCTCTATTCATAATCTCCTACGGTGTTGTTTGGCTTCGGCAAATTGTCACAGTGACGCAGCATTCTATGCTCATTCTCTCTTGTTTCGCTATCCCATACTTGACACATTCGCCTACAACTCTGTCCTCAGAGTTCTTCCACGATGGTCTCCCTACAGAACCTGCTTTCTTTTCACTAGAATGCATCGAGCTGGTGTTCGACCTGACAACTTTACTTTCCCATTTGTCCTCAAGGGCTGTTCTTCATTGAAAAGGGGTTTGGAGCTTTCATCTCTTATTGTGAAGCTGGGTTTTGATTCTGACATTTACGTCCAGAATGCGTTGATTAATTTTTACGGATGTTGTGGCTACGTAGATATGGCACTCAAGCTGTTCGACGGAATGCCTCAGAAAGATTTGGTTTCTTGGTCCTCTATGATTTCTTGCCTTGTTAAGAATGATTTTGTGCTTGAATCTCTTACCCTTTTCCAACGAATGCAACTTGAGGAGGATGTCAAACCGGATGGGGTTATTATGCTAAGCGTCATATCCGCAATTTCTATCTTAGGTGCGTTGGAATTGGGAATTTGGGCTCATGTGTTCATTGCCAGAAGTGGAATGCATCTAACAGTTTCATTGGGTACTGCTCTTCTTGAAATGTATTCAAGATGTGGGTGTATTGATCGTTCTGTCAAATTATTTCGTGAAATGCCTGTTAAGAATATGATTACGTGGACTTCATTCATAACTGGACTGGCTGTGCATGGCCATGGTAGAGAGGCTTTAGACGCATTTTATGATATGAAAAAGTATCATTTGAAGCCTGATAATGTTACATTTATTGGTGCTTTAGTGGCTTGTAGTCATAGTGGTCTCGTGGAGGAAGGCAGGAAGATTTTTGAAAGCATGAGGAATGAGTATCACATTGAACCAATGCTTGAGCACTATGGTTGCATGGCTGACCTTTTAGGCCGTGCGGGCCTCCTCCTTGAAGCTTTTAAGTTAGTGGAGAAAATGCCGATCAAGCCAAATTCTGTTATTTGGAGGATCCTTCTTGGATCATGTGTTAATCACAATCATTTGAAGTTAGCTGAGAGGGCCAGAAAGCGAATCCAAGAGCTAGACCCACACCATCATGGTGATTATGTTCTTTTATCAAACGCATATGGTGGAGTCGGTAAATGGACTGACAAGGCTGGTGTGAGGAACTTGATGTGGGAGAATAGAATTATCAAGGAGCCTGGCCATAGTTTGATCAACCTTGATCAAGTGACTCATGAGTTTGTATCTGGGGATTGTTCTCATCCGCAATGGGAGGAGATTAGAAAATTACTAGTTTCAATTATAGATGCTGTAACAGTTGGAGGATACAGGGCTAATACATCCACTGTGCTGCATGACATTCAAGAGGAAGAGAAGGAACATACTCTGAGTTATCATAGTGAAAAACTGGCGGTGGCTTTTGTGCTTCTTGATCATCAGGATAGAAAGACCATAAGGGTCATCAAGAATCTTAGAATATGTTATGATTGCCATGATTTCATGAAGCATGTTTCAAATATGTTTGACAAAAATATCATTATTCGGGATCGAAACCGTTTCCATCATTTTAGCAAGGGATCATGTTCTTGCCGAGATTATTGGTAAAGGATGGCTGGGTCAGCTTCTTGTGATAAATAGCTCAGTTGGTTGGTGGTATAGCATCTCTTTTGATTGTTGTACCTAGTCCAGCTAACTTCATTATTGAGTTGACAAAACGAGATTTTAGAGGTGCAACATGACAACTTGTTGCTTCGGTTCCTGAAATTCACTTCAACAGAACTGAGATTATGTCAGAATCCTTATAATTATCACCCGTGAGCACTAAAATATTGTCATGATTATCATATAACATTCTTTATAGATATAACTAGAATATGTTTACTGATCTCTGAGATTTCAACATTGCAACCTGGTTGTATATTGTTGAGTTAAATTATTTTCTCCTTAAACCTCCCTATTTCGTTGTATTTTTTTTTTCCTTGGGGAACTCCAATACTAATGGTAATGCCAATCATCATATTATGTGATGTCTTTAATTAAAGATACGTTATGTATTTGGTTGAGGGACTCAGAAGGAAGAGGCAAAGGCCCATGCTGAGATACTCTGGAATCCAGTAGAGTTGTACGAAAGCTTGTAATGGAATAAGCAACATTGTTCCTTGATATATTCTATGCTCTCTCTGAGCTCCTCCCAATAGCCTTCATAGTCTATTTACCAACTCTACCATATGCATTTGATAAAAGAAAGCAAATAATCACCATTATGATGGGGTCTAGCTCATGGATCTGCTCCCTGGCTTTTGTGATAAACTCACTCATGGAGTCACTCGTTTTCTTGTTCTCTTATTTGAAGATCTTTTCTTTCTCTTGTATTGGTACCACTAATGGATTCATCCAGTGGACAAGAAACGTACCAGTGAATTTGGTTTTGGAAGGTGAGGATGATCAGGTTGTACAGGAGGATGCAGCAAATGAAGGGAGCAAGACTAACTGAGCTAGTTTTCTACCAACCACTCCAGAAGATTTTACAGATTGGGATTAATTGTTTTCTTTAATATTTATTAATGATTATTAGTTTTGAGTTTGGCCTTGCTGCCTCTCGTAAGTTTTTACCAACTGATGCATATCTAACTATGCAGACCTTAACGGCAGATTTTGGTTTCTTTTTTTTCTTTTTTCTTTTTTTCAGTTCTTATGGAATTTTATCAGAGGCCCTTCGCAATGATTTTGTTGTTATACTGGTAAATCATCGGTGTCTTTCATTATATTGGTAAATAAATGATTGTGATAAAAAAAAAAATTATTACTAAAAGTACATCTATTGTGTATTATTTAAAAAAAAATTGGGTATAAAAATATAAAAAGTTACTATTAATTTATTCCTTTCAAGCTTGCTATGGATGGTTTGCTTTTATTCAACCGTCGCTACTTTATTTTTATTTTTTATTTTTTATTTTTTATTTTTTATTTTCGGTTATTTTCGGTTATTTTCATATAGTATTACCCTTAATAAAAGTTGCTGCAATACAACAAAAAAAATGTTGCTTCCTACTTGAGGTTGGCCTAATTATACTCTGGTAATAAAACTTCCCAGTTCACCCCCACAAAAAAAAGTCCATATTCCCCCCCAAAACAAAAGTTGCTGCAAATGCCTTTTGTTTGTCGTTTTTTAGGGCCGGCATGTGAATTGTATAATTATTTATTTTCATTTAGATAGTTTAAATTTATTTATTTTAAAACAAAATTAAAATTATTTAAGAAGAGATTCAAATATTCTTAACAACAAATAATCCGAATTAATAAATAAAACATATAAATATCAAGGGCAGCATGTAGTCAATATTCGAGTGCGGTTGTTTTGTAACTTTTATTCATGTATGTATGTACTCACTCCATTTCTGCGATAGCCTGGTGGTCGGTGGGCATTGGTTGCAGAAAGGGGACGAACAAAACAAACACGAATAGAGAATGGACGTGGAATCTGTGAAGCGGTACTTCCACCTAGAGAAAGGAAACGAAATTGCATCACTGGTTCATGAGTTGCCTTCCAGATTCTTGGAACCCCTTGTCCTGAACGGCATTAACGTCGATCTAATCGAGCCAGGCCGTGTCCTCTGCTCTTTGAGGATACCCCCTCGTTTACTGGTATGGATTTCTCTTCTACACCTACACGACCTCATTTCTTCTCTCTCCCTCGTTGGTAACTGCGCCTAATACTCGCCCCTCACTCATTATATGAATTTGAATTCTATGATCCTTACTCGCAAAAGGTGTTATCTTATAGCTGCTTTTTCAATTTTTCTTGTTCCATCTAATGGGTTTCCTGAAATTCCTAAGAATTCTTACAATTCCTTGCACGGTGGGGCAACGGCAACGCTTGTGGATTTGTTGGGTTCAGCTGCAATTTACACCGCGGGAGCTCCGCAGGTGGGAGTTTCCGTAGCGATCAATGTGACATATTTGGATTCTGCGTATGCTGATGTGAGTATGTTTTCTACTCTGATGTGTTCAATCGATGTAAACATTTGGTAATGCTTGCTGTGCTGCTTCTATGAACTGGATTATTTATTTGTTAGCAGAAAAAGCTTAGATCATGCATACTAGTTTTGATTTACTGGTAAATAATTCTTTGGTTTTGGTACAAGTTTCTATATTGAACTACTCTTAAAATGGCCAAAAAAAAAAAACTACTCTTAAAATGGCTCCCTTGCTGAACAAATCACTATTTTGGGTCTAGACATTTTGTTTCGTTCCTGCAATTGCTCGTTACTTGACTACAAAAATCCGCATCCTATTTCACCGGCCTAACTGTATTTTTAAATTAAATGAGGTTAAAAGCTCTTATTCCTAAGGTTCTCTCCCTGCTTTAATTGTTCCAGAGGATCCTCAAAAACCACTATCTTCCCTACACAGGAAGTAAAATGTACTCCTGACAAATCCGTTGGACTCTTGTCATATGGCGCCTCTATTTTCTCCCTTAATCATATTCTTACTAACTCGCACAGCTCTATCTGGTATGGCAACAATGCAAAGAGACCCTTTTAGAAGATAAATTATTATTATGAAAATAACATTAGGACCAGAGAAAATAAGAGAACTATAAACGCAGACTTAGAGCATGGGTGCTAAAATATTGAGTTTTTCCGATTCATTTCTATTTGAGGTTAACGTTTTCTAATCAAAAGGCCTTACAAAAATGCAAGCCTTGGCACCTTCACTGTTCCTTTCACTACAGAAGGAAATTATGTTCCTGGTTTCTCATTTCTCAAGATCGACTGTGTGAAATGAGAGATATTAAGAGGTTTTTCGTCCAATGTTATGGTAGGAGGATATTGAGATCGAGGCCAGGACTTTACGTGTTGGAAAGGCTGTCGCTATTGTCAGCGTCGAGTTTAAGAAGAAGAAGACAGGCAAAGTTTTTGCACTGGGTCGTCATACCAAGTATCTTGCAATTGCTAGTAAACTTTGAGAGGGAGCAAATAGACACCTCTGAAGTAAGTTTGGCAATGTTGCCTCACCTTCATAATTGGCAAATATAACCAGATGGCCCTTCGATGATTAAGTTGGTTGCAAGTAAGATGTTCCCTTGAATCTTCCCAGGCCTCTGGATTTTGGCTCTGCTGTAAAAATTTATTGTGATATTATTTTGTGAATTGGACTTTAAACAGCTCCCCCGGGACTAGAGTATATTATGAACAAAACTGTTTACAATGTAGAAGCAACTCTTGCTTGTTTTTTTTCCGCAGGGATGCTTAACATTTTATTTATGAAATATTTGAGCAATAAGCGTATGAAAAGCTTCATGCGTTTGAGGAATCATGATGTTACATTTTAAAAAGATGTGTTACTGACTGGTTGTAGCATTGTTTAGAACTATTTCATCAGACTACTTATCTGCCATCTATCAGTAGATAATGGATGTAGAATCTTGGTGCTTGAGCGAGGGCCGGAGTTTGAGAATTGGAAAGAGGAAAAAAAAAATTATACTGGTCATTATCATCTCTAAATGCAGGCAGAAATAATCAACATTGTTGTGAGGAAACAGTACCTTATCCTCCCACTCTCATCCTTCCTAAATGGGATGGAGGATCAAATAGGAGAAACTATTTCTAATATCCATAACCTCCTTTATGTATCTACTTATTTCCTCAGTCCCTGGGAGGGCTGTGATATTACCCTTTCCAATGTGTTGCAAATCGTGAATAGAGGTGGCAACTACTGCTTTGCATTAGCTTACTATAATCAGTCCGCCAACTTCGACCACAGTATTAGTCACCATTTACCAGTCCAATAAGAAATAAAAATGAGAGAATTATATTTTAAAATTTAAATAATAAATTAATTATAAAATAGGACATGTTATTACTCATTTTTTTTAATTTTATTATTTAATATTTTATATTTTAACACTTTTTTTTAGTTAAAGTTTTTATTTATAATTAATTTATTCTAACAGTCCTTGCATGTAATTTCCCAATAAAAATCTTATAAAAAATTGGTTCATTGACGTATGAGTGGAAGATACAGAAGTACAGCGTAAAATGATGTCACGCGACGCATCCCTCGAACAGCCAAAAAGGGATATCTATCACCAGAAAGCATTTCCTGATTGCTCTCAGCTTTCGTAGGTACAATAACCCTCTGATAACGGTGTGAACTGCAATGCTTAGTGAAACCAATATGCTGGATCAATTCATCATGCAAATGCATCGACGGTGTAAATTTCGCACCTAGGTTGATGTCAACAAGGACAAAATTTTTTTCAAATGACAAGTTTTTTTCATTAATGCAAAATTTGGTAATAGTTGAAATTTACACCTGAGTGTTCATTCCAAAATATAATATAATTACCAAATAATTACTTAAGCTACTCATCCATAACATCATTAGACCCATTGCCTATCAATCCCAGAGCATCCCTCAAATTTAGCGTGTTTCTCATGGTTCGCCTTCCAACCCCTCCATTGCCCTTCCTCATCATTGCAGCAAATTCCCCATAATCTATCTGTCCATCCTGCACCGCAAATTTTCCAGTAATTTTATCAAACAAGTTGGAAATTAAGACAGTTCAAGTTCTGCAATGGCGCACACACATAATAAAGCCAGGCATATCATCCAGACTCAGTACAAGAAAACTCGTAATGAGAAGATGAAAAGCACTCACATTGTCTTGATCAATTTCTTTGATCATTTCATCAATATGGACATCACCTAAACCAAACTCCTTACAAGCTTGTTGAATCTCATCAACGGTTATGTAACCACTACCATCTTTATCAAAATAGGAGAAAGCTGACAACAGATTTTCCTCCCGCTCCAGCTTATTTAAGTGGACAGTAGCAGCAATGAATTCACCATAGTCAATTGTTCCGCTATTATCAATATCCGCCTGTCACACACAAAATGATAAGATATTCTCCTACTGTAAAGTTCAAACAATCAATGGCACAGTTGAATGAATAACGACAAGAGATTAATCTAAAAATTGAACAGTTTATCTTACAGCATCCATAAGATCCTTGATTTCAGACTCCATAAGTTCAGACCCTACTCGCTTCAAACCATCTTTTAACTCATCAAAAGTTATGGTTCCACTGTTGTCTGTGTCAATCATCTTGAATAACTCCTTCAATCCACCAATTTCTTCCTCAGAAAGCCTTTCAGCAATCACCTAGGATTAAGTAAGCTATACGGTCACAGTCATAAATTTCCCAGCCAAGACAGAAGTTGATGAAATTCCAAAAAAAGATTAAAAAAATAAAAGTTTATTGCATATGAATTAAGCATCATGTGAAATATCTTGATTCATATAAGCCATCCAGTTGATTTAAAAGGTACATTCGCTTGCAGTCTAGCTGAATGTTACCAATTAATGCATTTTGAAGATGTTTTCGCTGCAACAGCAAGAAACACAATTTAAGTAATTTCGACATATATCACATAGCCACCATTTAACTTCAGCAAGAATGTATGACGAAGCCTTACACGTAAAGCCATCTTCTTAAGCTTATTCATTGCAGAGAACTGTTTCAGGCGTGATAAAACAGCCGAGTCAAGAGGTTTATCAGGTGCAATATTGTCATCAACAATCCATGAGTGCCCTAACACAACAAACCTCTTTAGTACCGCATGTTGTATATCAATGGTTACTACATTCTGAGAATTGCTTAAGCATTAATGCTACAAAACCCAATTATCATACTTCGTTCAATATAAGGATTAAAGAGACTTACTGAGTACTTCATGGGCTGTAAGCCTCTTTTTCGGATTTTGATCAAGCATTTTTCTAATTAGATCCTTGGCACTTTCTGAAATGCTAGGCCATGGTTCGGACTGAAAATCAAGTTTTCCTTGTAAAATCTGTCGGAAGATCCCTATTTCAGTTTCTGTAGGTGACAGAATTTGTAGAATATTAGCATTGAGGAATAAATGAACATCAAGATAATATGCCTACATCCCCAACTGATAATAAAACATATGAATAGCAGATAGCTACCGGCCCAAAATGGTGGCACCCCACTCAATAATATGTACAAAATAACCCCAGCACTCCACACATCTGACTCAGGTCCATAATGCTTACGTAACACCTCTGGTGCAACATAGTATGGGCTCCCAACAACGTCAGAAAAGGTTTCACCTGGAAATCATATCACTATTAGGCATTGGCTGAGGGAAATGATTTGACAAAGGCAAAATTGAGGAGAGGAAATACCAAATTGTAACTTCAAACAATAAGAGAAGACTTCTGCTTCTTATTTAATTTTCAATAGCTGCTCATAAGTTGCAATAAATTTTATGTCCTACTCACAATTAGCACTTGGAACTTAATCATATGTATACTGACTTGGAACTTTCATTCTAAATCTCTAGACAAACTACTGATCACGTAAAGGGTGCAAGCAAGCACTAAAAGCAGGAAGCATATCCAGAGCATTAAAAAACCTCATAATCATTTAAACAAGATCAGCAAATAGCAAATAATTATATTAGAAATCTAAAGATGTTTATTCATTTTATTACAGCTGCATTCTTAGTCCAGAGATCATTCCACTGCCTGTCAGATTTCAATAGATTAACATTTCTTTAATGCCAGAAGGAAATTGACAAAAAAAAAATGCCAGAAGGAAGAAAATTTTCACAGGACATTAGAGTTGATTACTCCGTATGATTGAGAAAGAAGATGCATGTATAGAAGAATTGAAATTTGAACCCCAAGTTAAGAACCCTTCATAAGGGCAGTGTGATGTTGCTCTTTCAGATTGATCAGACTTCACATTCCAATTTAAATCATAAAAAAAGGTAAAGATTAGAAGAAGCATTTTGCTAGAGAACCTGAGCCACTGAAGCAACCATTCCCCAATTAATCCAGAGCCTTTGTATAGGATCTCATAAGAAGAAGAGAACAACCGAAGGCAAAAGGATCCAAGTCAAATGCACTCAAATTTAGCAAAATGGAAGTTAAAGAGAATGATATAATCATTTCATTTTCTGACGTAGTTATAAATTATTTTGATGGAAAAATGAATTTAATTAAGGAATGGGCCCATAGTGAACGCTTAGAATGTCGAACCTCCCTCCAATCAAATGATTATCGCCCCCATTTTCTACCTTCGAAATGCACCCAAAAGAAAAGCATACATATACAGCGACATGATCGGGAGATAAATCAGCAAACAGTCATTTGCTTTCACAGTTTTAAATGATGGCACCATAAAAGGGGAAAAAATTGTAGTGGCGCAAGCACTATAGCCATGACATTCAATAGTGCCGGAGACGTGCAAATACGAGACAAGAAGAAAAGAGAGATAAGGTGAAGAATTAACCTGGCTTGTAGAAAACGGACAATCCAAAGTCAGTGGCTTTAAGTTTAGCATCCTCATCGACGCTATCGAACAAGAAGTTTTCTGGCTTGAGATCTCTGTGCATGACCCCAAGAGAATGACAAGCTTCAACAACCTCAACAATGGTCCTGATCAGTTTAGCCGCTTGCCTCTCGCTGTAATGCCCTTTCTGCACTATCCTGTCGAATAACTCTCCACCTTCGCAGAGCTCCATGACCAAGTGAACAGAGAAGGAGTCCTCATAGGTGCCATGGATTCTGACGACGTGGGGATTTTCGGACAAATGGTGCATGATCTGAATCTCTCTCCAAACGTCGTCGTAATCCTCTTGGCAGATGAGTTTACGCTTAGGGATTGACTTGCAGGCATATCTGCGACCAGAGGACTTTTCTATGCAGAGGTAAGTGGTGCCAAATTGACCCTGACCCAATTTCCTTCCCAATGTGTAAAGGTCAGTGAGGTTCTGGGTTCGATAGGGGAGAACCCACAAGGGTTTCGGAGGAAAAGAGGCTGTGCTCGCTTTCTTCATTCGATTCTACTCTAGACTTCTATGTCGGAAAACCGAGACAGAGACTGTAAGTGGAAGAAAAGCCGGGCTGACAAATACCTAGTAGTAGTACCCCTGACCCTGAATCTCTGAATCCTACTTAATAGCCAAGAAACGATCCTTTCATATGATATTCCCTCTCCAATAGTATCTTCTTCCCAAAAATCACTCCACTGCTTCTCTTTCCATAAAATTTCTCCTTTTTCGTTGCCGCTTTTCTGTGGATACTGTACTTTTTGAGATTTCATTTTTCTTCTTAGCTCTCTCTCTCTCTATTAATCGTAGACGGACTTTACTGCCCATCCCTACGACATCCATCTTGAAAAAATATTGATTTTAGTTCATAAGAAAACAATATTGATTTTGCTACAACAAAAAAATATTAATTTTATAAATTATTACCCATTCCAATTTAAAATATAAATTCTAATTATTTTAATTATATAAAAATAAAAAAATATTTTTACTCATTAAATTTATAATAAATATATATTATTTTTTAATAGTATCTATATTTAATACATTACATTTAGAATTTATTATTTCTTATATTTTTCCCAATCTTAAATATAAAATATTTTATTCTTATTTTAAATATAGAATCTTTTATAAGGTAGTATTTATTATATATTTTTAAAAAATACTTTTATTTAATATATTCTAGAGAGAAAAAAAAATTAAATAAAGATAATTTTAAAAAAATATTATAATTTTTAGAGAAATTAAAGTAGTTAATTTAACTCATATATTTAATTTATATAATTCAGTTAAAATGTTTTTATATTAAATATCGGAGATAATATTTAATTATAGATAAGGATAAAATATGAAAAATAATATTTAATATTCTAAAAATTACTAAATAAGACTTATATTTAATATTTTAAATAAAATTTTTAAAAAATCAAGTAGGATGAAAGATAATATAAAATATATTTTATTAAATCTTTTATTTTCATTCCATTTTTATTCTTTATGTTGGAAATTATTAATTTAGTTTAGAAAAAAATTCTCTGAAAAAACCTGTATATGCCAATATTTATTATAAATTATCATAAAACTCATAATTGCTTTGAAGAATCAAAACATAATGCACCAGCCCTATTATTTTGAAGAATCGAAATTAATTACATTAATTATTTTGATCCAAATCATTTTTTATTGATGTAATTTTAATCTCATATTAATTTTTTTACCAGATTAATTTCACATTAATTTACATTTGACATCCTCTTAAGTTTAAAAATGCATTAGATAGTAGGCGGAACAATATATAAATATGATACTAATGCTATTTAGTATGATGCCTTATGAGTTTAACCCACGCAATATGGAATTCGTTTAAATTTTGAAATTAATATTCTGATTCTGAATTATTTTAAGTTCAAATTCAATAAATGAAATTTTCGAAGTTGAAAACTATATAATGATTAATAGTTTTGGATTTATTAACTTGAGATTTAAATTTTCAGACAATACATTGTATGAGAAAAAAAGTACAGCCATTTATTGACAGATCTCTCACTGAATTAACCCTGAAATGAAAGTGAGCTATGTGATTTCATAGGATTTGACTTGATTCTTGTTTTAAATTTTGATTCAAAATTTAATAATTATACCACCAAATGCTTAGGTTGACTGGTAGTAGTCATTCTAGCTTAATCACGGGTCTTGAGTTCGAGAGGATTAGTCTGGACCATGTTGAAGTTCTCACAGCTCGAGTGAAGCAAACTCCAGGATACCGGGTGTATACGCGAAAAAACAAAATTTAATGGTTATAATACTCTTTATTTGTTTTGTCTTCTAATAGTCAGCGAGTATTTATGTGCATTAATACTAATGAATATATACATATATAGTATTCTTGTCGTACATATTACAGGCTATTGCCAGGTAGCCACCTATCTATTTCATTGATATTTCACTACTTTTTATTTTATTATTATTTAGTCAGTCTTTTTTATTATATTTTAATAAATTATTATAAAATATATCTTATTAAATTTTTTTATTTATTTCTCTTGATAAAAAATATTAACTTATTTTGGAGAAGACTCACTAAAGGACCTATATATGCCAATATTTAATATAAAAGATCATAAGAATCATAATTATTTTGAAAAATTAAATATAATTATTTAGTTATTATATCCTCATAAATTTTTTTTTTCTTTTTTCTCATCCTTTCTTTCTTTCCTCCTGGATTTACATACGATGAAAAGTGGGAGGAAAAAAATGAAACAAACTTAAACTCATCGTATAAGCTTCAATAAAAAATGCTCTACTTTTTTCACACAAAAAACAAGCTCAACTTTGATAATGTAATTATAATATTGCTTATAAGAAAACTTCAAAAAACTCTTACTAACTGTTATACCCTTTAGTAGCATAAGTTTTTTAACATATACATAGTTAAAAATTACAAGGCATGACATTATACTTAAAAGATTAGCTGTCTACTTATTAACTGTGTCAAAATTTTATTAGTGTGAATATCATTTATTACCTTGTTGGTGTGAAGATTATTTGTTATCATAATGATTAATTAATTATTTTATATTATTTAAAATAATTATGATTTTTGTCTTCCTATAACTTTTATATGATATATTGATAATGATAATAATGTTTTTATTTTATCAAACATAGGACAATATATTTAAGAAGTTCAATCATCTACCAATCATATTATAACTTTAATGATATAATAATTCATATCTTATTAGAAGAGAACTAGAAACATTGATATATTGTTTTAATCTTGATGGAGTATAGGTTTTTCCTGGAAAAAATTTGTATAATTTAGACGTAAAAAGAAGCTAATTTTTTAAAATTATTCTTATTTACATAAAAATAAAGCTAATGGGCGTTCATTATTCAAAATATAATGTTTTCATTCAAGTGCATCGTAAACGCAAATGTGTAAAATTTGTACTTTTTTTATAATAGAGTTTATTGATATTATAGGACATAAATATTCAAAATTTAAAATTTTGACCCAATACTTGGAATTTTTGTAGGGTATAATTTTGACCCAATACTTGGAATTTTTGTAGGGTATATATTTACTTTAATTTATTCTTGTAAGATTTGAAAGCTTAGGCAGAATAAATCCACAGCACGTGAAGTACCTTTTTTAATCTAGCTATAAAATTGAATAGATTATCTGATTGAGGAAAAGAACATGCTGTTACGGCCTTAGGGGGGTATATTACAGAGTCACGAGATAAGGAAATAGAGTGGAACAAGCATAGTTTGGACAAGGAATCTTTCACTCTCAGTTTGCTTTCTCCAATATTCTTGACCCTTTTTTTAGTGATAGTTTACTAGAAAAATTAAAGAAAGAAGTCTGCCCCTCATTCGTAATATGAAAAAGTGACCCACTCCAGCTCTAAAATTTGAGGAAGGATAGATATGAAAATGAATGGATTAAATCAAACGACACATAAAGTAGAAATCTCATCTCAGTAATTCAAAAATAGAAAAGGAACCAACAATTTTAAAAAATTGAAAAAAAAGTAAAGAGAAGGAGGTGATGGAAAATATAAGGTATAAAAAATGATATCCTGTACGAAAAATTTTCTTCTTGTTTTTTACTCCTCCAATACTCACACATTACTTTCCTCATGTATCTGACGCATTTTTGTGGGCCAAGGAAAAAATATATCTGAGGCAAGTGAATGTGGAGAAATTCTTTTGCGCACCTAACACATTTTTTTAATATAATTATCTCATATTTGAAAATCCTCGAGTTCTTAACTACGAAATAATCATGCTGGTAATCTCGATTTCTTTATTGGAATCTTTATTTATTCAGTTAAATTAAATTATTGTTTATACATTGACATTAATAATAAATAGAAAAAATATAGAAAATCACTTGGTTAATACGAATCACCTCACCGTTACGTTGCACAATACAACTATATAGGGTCCTTTTTTGAAAAAATAGAGCGGGTGAGGTAAGCTGTTGAGAATCTGCATCTCTTCTCATGTATTGAGCAAGACTGAGACTAATACATTATCTACCCTGATTACCTCTACATACCATGAATTATCCATTGATATTAGAACTGATTTATATAGATGTTAATCCAATCCATTCCATTCCATCATCGATTAATCGTTCAAATCTAATAGAAAAACTGGGATCCAACTTACATCGTCCTCAAAATGGCACTAAAAAAAATAATTTATAGCTCGTCACCATTCACATCCGAAGGCATTTTCCTTTAAGTTTAAAATTGCTTCTTATAATCAGAACTTCTTCTAATGGATGTAAGATAGATCAAGTTTTCATGGATTTTTAATAAAAGTTCAAGCTTCCTGATGCAATCCAGGAGTTCTTCGGTCTATTCTTCCCCCCCCCCTCGGATTAAAAATCGTGTATTCATCGTTGACCATAATCCTATATTTTGTTCTCCTCCACCGCCAACGCCAACTTTATCCTGTCATTTTCCTTCTTGTTTGGAGATTGAAATCTTCGAAATTTGTAGAAGCTGTGGTCTTGCGATAAATAATGAGAGATTTTTTTTTTCCCTAATTTCAACAGCAATTCATTCGAAAATTTAATACTAAAACCAACCACAGAAAAAGGAAGGTCCAATAAAACCCTAAACCCTGAAGCGGGGTGAGTCCCTGTTGTTTGAAGTCTGGAAGAGAGCACGGTATGGGTGCCTCAGAACCAAAGGAAGAGGTACTTCTCAACCGCGAATATGAGCTCCGTCTTATTCGCTGTACCCTCTGTCCTCTCCCCTCCATTTCCCCGCCTCAATCCCCACCGCCCGAGCAAGATCACCGTCTCAACTCCCTCATTAACTATCTACTCGCTTTCATCGAGACCGGCAACTATCTTCAAGTCTTCAACTCCGAAGCGTTCCGGCTTGTCTTCGGATTCGGTGATGACTCGCCTTTCTCCTTTGATAACTCACTCGATTCTGCCGACCGCCTATACTCTGAGTTGCTGAACCGCGCCCAGTCGTTTATTGAAGTTAACTCAGCAAACGATACGGCAAAGGCTTCTAGGATAATGCTTGTGATGTGCATCGCGGTGGCTGCATTTCTTGGGTTCTCGCAATGTAGCATTACTGGGTTAGATTACAGTGCAAGTTTTTATTTTTAACCTCCACAAGCCATCACTATTATACTGAGAATCATGAAAAACCGTACTCCATCTTCATTACATTTGAATTTGAACTGTTGTAGGCCGTTGAGTGCGCTACCAAGATGCCCCCTGCCGCTGAAAGCGAGGAAAGGCGATGAATATCGAGAGTGGGACAATTGGGCACGTAATCAGCTTATGTCTGCTGGGTCTGATTTGCTCGGGAAGTTCTCTAATCTTCAGGTAGTTGATGCATTTAATGTCCAACCTCTTGGCATAGCCTCAATCATTATCCCTCACGCTACCAAGTCACTGACTGTATCGTGTCACACAGCACACGCACCACTGCACAAGTCTAATTTAGTCCGAAAGGATGGATAGATTTTCTACTGTTTCTTTGCGATGCTGACGAATAGATTCTGTTGATGGGAGTTTTCCTGAATTCATTGTGGCCATAAATATTGTAATTTCATTTGTCTCTCTTCTAATTTTAAACCTATCTGTTGTTTTGTAGTATATAGTTTTTGCTAGGATGTTGCTTATGAGGTTGAAAGATTTATTAACTGGAGGAATTATCTCTTCCGTGATTGAGTTTAGAAGCCTTTCATGGTGGCTTGCAAGGGTTTTACTTCTCCAACAGAGAATTTTGGACGAGCGTTCTTCTTCTTTATTTGATCTTTCGCATGTCTATATGAGTGAAGCTTTACGGCAATTTGGCAATTCAGAAGCAGCTACAGGTTATTGGGATGCTAATTTACGTGTTGGTGAGAGCTCAGCAATTGTCTGTATGGTTCATTTAGAGGCTGGAATTCTGGAATATGCATATGGACTAGTTGATTCTTGCAGGTGAATTACATTAGGCTTTTCATTATGCCCATTTGGCATCTATCATATATATATATATATGTTCTGAATTTTTGTGTCATTATTTTGTCTACTTCTTTTCAAGTTACTTTACAGGCTTACCTTGTGTATTATTATATGTTGTGATGCTTGTAGAACTTCACTATAAGCATGCTTTTAATTGTCACATATTGGTGGAAAAATATTTGTTTTCTTATTTGGTTGTTGTGAAGTTTACCTTGAGAATTTTGTTTTTAAGTTGAAATTGGAATCACCACCATTGATTCATGTGTACTTTGCTGTTAAAGCTGTTGTACTTTATGGTGTCAGGCAACATTTTGAGTCTGCTGAGATGGTATCTGGGCTTCAGCTTTCAGTTACTGGAGCTCTTGGTTTCCGTACTGTACATCAGGTAGCCTTCATAAACTGCATGATCAGTGTGCTTCATTGGGCATTTTGTGCTAATATGTGATTTTTGGACATAGGTGGAACCAAAAGCACAAATGGTCCTTGTTAACTCAAGTCCATCCAACAATGTTGATAGCTGCTCGTTATTGAACACTGGCATCCAGACATGCGATTCCAGCCATGTTGAAGCTAACATGCCTTTGCAACAGAATGATACCTGTGAAGTATCTGACATACTTATTGTTCCAAAACTGTTGACAAATGATGATAAATCTGGAAGTAAATCAGAAGGAATGGAAAATGGTGCTAATGGGACTGTCCATTTGACGGCAATGCAACAGGCAGTAGTTCTGGCATACTGTCTTTTAATTGAGAAGAGCTCCCGACATGATGAAATGCAGAGTAAATAGCCTTAATTTGTACATGCATGTATGATATTATACCTTGTGTGTGTGCGTGTGCGCGCAAGCATATAGATTTTTCAAAAAGAAGGAAAAGAAAGAAGGTTATGAACCAGCTAGGTTGATTATGTAATTGCTGGCTTGTGTTCTAGGATGGGATATGGCTCCTTACATCGAGGCAATTGATTCCCAGCACCAGTCATCTTTCATTGTAAGTAGACAAAATCTACACAGGATAATTACATCTTGCTTGCACTTTTTTTTTCTTTTAATGAGGATGGTGGTTTCTGATGTCTGAGCATATGCCATCATTTAATCTTTTAAGTTGAACAAATGATACCTTTCTAGGTTTAGTCTTGAATTAATAAATAATTGAAGCTTTTCTGAACACCATCAAGACAATAAAATCCTTATGATGCTTTTGTCTTGTCCCTTCTAATGTTCCACTTTATAATCTGTGTAGTGCAAAATGCTTATGATGCTTTTGTCTCGTCCCTTCTAATGTTCCACTTTATAATCTGTGTAGTGCATAACTATTATCTGTATTTGATAATTTTTTCTATTCCTTCTTTAGATACGATGTTTCTGTGACCTCTTGCGTATACGATGGGAGTCCTCACGTAATCGAACAAAGGAGCGTGCTTTACTAACGATGGATAAATTGGTATGAGTTGTAGTCTCCAAGAATTAGTGGAATCTGACTAAAATTGAAATTGACTAACCTGTACTGATCAAGTTTTTTTGATGGTTCATTTTCCTGTTTGCCTATTGTAATGCTAAGGTTATAATTTCTTGCAAATTAAATCTTGATACGAAGTTACTTATTTTACTTTATTTTGCATATTATGGTTTATGCAGACCAAAATTTGGTCATAAGTAGCAAAGTATTGGACTGAATTGGAATTACCCAGCATAGGACAATTTCTTCCTGAAGCTATTAGTGGAACTCTTTTTTTCCCCTCTAACATATGTCCAGCCATTTGGTCCCTTTTTATGAATGAATAGTTTTAATTAGAAGAACTCAAGTGGTGGGACCCATAAAACTACATACCCCCTTGCTTAAGCCTCCTCAGAGCTGTCATTCTTTTTTATTCCTTATGATCTTCATTGATGTTCCCTTACATATCTATTCAAGTTAAATTTTTTCACCTATCTGTGGCGTGAGTTGTCCTAATTTATTTATCATGAATTATTATTACTGTTGCCCTTGTTAAGAATGTACTATGTCGCAGGTCGAGAGTCTTTATGATGATTCTCCAGCAGTAACAGAAAGAATTCCTTTTTCCTATGGTGTCTATATGCCTAGTGTTCCTGCCTTAAGGAAGTATGACCTTTTTTTACTTTTTTGCCAGTCCACTGGGTATATGATTCTTTATTCTTTTAACTTGTGTGGTGTGTGTCTCTTCAATTTTTAGCTTGTTAAATTCAGATCCTTTTCTATCAGTGATTACGTTTCATCCTGCTCTCAGGGAGTATGGTGAGCTTTTGGTGTGCTGTGGCTTGATAGGGGAGGCAATTAAAGTTTTTGAAGATTTAGAATTATGGGATAATCTTATATACTGTTATTGGTATGTTGACATCTGAGAGAGGAATAATTTATTACTCATCATGCATCATTCACGGACAATGAGATCTCATGTCATATTTGATTTGGTTAACAGCCTGTTGGAGAGGAAAGCAATGGCTGTTGAACTCATCAAAAAACGTCTTTCAGAAAGACCAAACGACCCCAGGTTATGGTATGCATGATTCTTTTTAGAACTTGGGTTGCTTTGATAAACCCTAGTCTCTTAGCTATTTCTGTGAGATTGTCAAGTTTTGGCATATCTATTGGTCATGCCAATCTTTAAGGAAAGTGGAAAATGAATGATTTCTTGTGGATTTGATTTGGGTTGGTTTTCAACTAGTGAGCATGGGAGAAAGGCTACCTAACAGTGTCCATTCTAATTTCATATTTAGTATTATTTGCTATTTTACTTTTTCTTTTTTCTTTTTTAATCTGATTCTGCTAGTAGGCTACATTCATAGTTTCATACAGCTTTCATTTCAAAGAGCTACATTTTTGTATACTAGACCTGACTATATTGACATTGTACTGTCAATGGTAGTAATTTCTACAGAGTGAAAAGTTGAAGCCTTGAAATTATATGAAAATTCTTTGATTGGGTCTAGGTGAATTTTGTTTAGAAACTCTTGTGTAAATATATTTAATATGCGCTGGCAAAAAATATATATATTTAATATGCCGGATAATTTTTTATTACCAGTTGAGACAATCAAAACTGATCATTTTCATGAGGTGTAGGATCCAGAAGTGCCTTATAAGATTGAAATGTTGCTCAGATTAGGTTGCCCCAAAGATATAATAAGTGGCTCAAGAATGGAAGTGCCTTATCGTATGAATTGTTTTAGATTACTGCCTATAATCTAATGGTTAGTTGGAATTTTTTGCTGGTATAGGAAAATTTTACTGAGGACATTTTTGTTTACCTCTTATTTTATTTTATTCCTAAACTTAATGCTCCTCATTCATGAACCAGTGCTGACTGCTGACCAATCACATTCTAGCTTTTTATCTATCCTATGTGAAAAATCAAATCAAAGCGTGAGAAAATAAAATACTTGGGTTGCAAAATATATTTACTGATGCTAATAACTTGCTAGGTGCTCCTTGGGTGATGCTACCAATAATGATGCCTGCTATGAAAAAGCTCTTGAAGTTTCAGACAATAGGTCAGCTAGAGCTAAGGTACACGTGCTTTTTTTTATAGCAACATCCAACATCCAGTTTATTCATTTCATATTAAAAAATTGTCAATATTGATTATTCTGAAAGAATACAATCTTTACCTAATTGACAGCGCTCTCTGGCTCGTAGTGCATACAATAGAGAAGATTTTGAAACATCCAAGATTTTGTGGTACGTGTTGTATTGTAAACCTTATTACTCTTATAATCGTTGTATTTGTCATAATATTTTTGTTTGGCTTGATGTGTTAAACATAGAAGATAGTTTTTTTAGAGCCCAATAGTGTCGTGTGATCCATGAAGCGGATCTCACTTAATAAGATAAGGTTGTTGTGTTAAACATAAAAGATTCCTCTTAATTAATTTCAGGGAGTCTGCAATGTCCATGAACTCTATGTATCCGGGTGGTTGGTTTGCACTTGGGTCTGCTGCATTGAAGGTAAACTGTGTGATTTCCACTATGCGTATTATTTATTTACTTTTGCAGTTGGATTTGAAAACTAATAGACAATGTAGGGCAAGTCTACAATTCTCAACACGAAAGTTACTGAATTAGGTATAAGTGCTATTGATATGTGATAACAGTTCGTTGAAAACTCTCCACAACTGCTTGGGTAGCTGAATTTGTCTAATGGGAAAAATTTAAGTGGGGCTTGTTGAATTTAAATGAAGCCACTTCTGCATCGTTTACATCTTTGTTTGCATCATTTGAGCAATTTTCGACAGTAGTGCATGAAATACATGGCATCACCTCATTGGTTTGTTAGGAATCAATGACCACTAATGCTTATTTTTGACTATGGGTTTTGTGGATATGCCCTCCTTGTATTTTACACTTCATTTCTGATTTCTCAATTATATTCTTACCATGAAAGTTATACAGGCTAGGGATATTGAGAAGGCTCTGGATGGGTTTACTCGTGCTGTTCAACTTGATCCTGAAAATGGGGAAGCTTGGAATAACATTGCTTGCTTGTATGTGTTTCTGGCTTACATCTCTTATTGAAAAATGAGAAAAATATTGGTTTGTTTCTTTGTATTAACTAATATACCTGAAAATGCACGCCAATCTACAAATATGATGTAGTATCTTTTCCTTTATTTTCATTTTGTAATCTATAAAAGTTCTGGCTGCATAAGGAGGGGTACTGCCTCAAATACCACCTGACTTGCTTCCAATGAGATTTGGATATGAGATTGCCAAACTGGAGTTTTCAGTGCGTAACCAATGGCTAAACCCCTTGGGACTGCAAAAGCTTCTTTTTGCGTTGCAAAGAGATAGGGCCTATGGCATTTGGTTTCAGTGCTCATTGGGGGATGAACTCTGAATGCTCATCAAGCAAAACGAGGTTGTTTTGCCTAATAAGCATTATACTTTTTTTTTTTTCAGCCAATAAGTGTTATACTCCTTCAAATCGCCCAAAGCACCTATGAGCTCATCCATGGACACGAATGTTCTAGCAAAGGTTCCAAGAAAAAGACCATATCTCATTGTTTCCTTTACGGCCGTAACAATTTCTTCAGTGTTTGTTATCACTCCTTCCTGAATCAGGGAAACAGAAAAAAGTATATTTTGTTTATAAACTGAGAGCATGGTAAATAGACTTGCCACCCAAATTCTGCAAACTGAAATTCATGTATCTCATATTCCATAAGTTTAGAGAATTTAGTGCCTTGCTTTGTTTCAATCGAGCTAAGATCGAGAAATGAGCAAGAACACCCTTGACACCAGCTCCAATTGTGAAGCCCTTAGCTGACGCAATAAGAATTCACCTTAGCTTCTCCCACTCCTTCAATGTAATCATGTCAAGACTAAAAGAATCTGAATGCCCCGATGATGACAAAGAACCAGATTTTCCACAATGTTTGCATTTCCCATCAAGAGATCTACTGTCATCATTGAGAGAAGCACTGTTCACATTGAGACACCATGAGCAGAAGCCATTAGCTTTGAAGGGCCCATCGCAATATGGCGACATGGCGGTAGTTGACAATAAGCACCAAGTGAATGTGATAATGTAGGTTTCTTAATAGAACACACACAGGTGGATGGGGAAGTTTTTAAGAGCAAAGAGCAAAAATGAAGGGTGAATATTAAGTTGAGTATCACATTACTCTCATACAGAAAAATGTAATTTTACCCGATGAGCATTTGGTGCTTATTCCCCTGATGAGTTCTGATATTGAATGCAAGGTCTATGACACAAGTACTTTAGTAGGACGGAGAATCATTCCCTAAAAGCAAACTATTGAGGTGGGAAAACCAGCCTATTCAAAATATTCCATACTACCCAATATGAGACTTAGTCATCTTAGACTATCAAAGTCTCCATCAATCGCGCCTTCTTGGAGAGCCAACGTCCTAGCAATTACACTCTACAACACTTTATTCAATGACACTTCACTCTACTTCCTCATCAATCAAAACCGTTTGTAGGTAGCCCTTTCCAGAATCGTCGACAACTAGCTTTGGTATTGATTGGTATTCAAGTATGATAGAGAACTCTTCCCCAAAAGCCTATTGAGGTGGGAGAACGATCCCACTTAAATACCTTGTGGAGCATTCCATTTTACTCAATATGGGATTTAGATATCCCATACTACTTAGTCTAAATTGCTTAAAATTGCTAAGAGTTTGTGATGGAGTCCCACATTGGGTAGCCATTAGTAATTTGTGTGGTACTTGAGTGACATTGTTCTTCTTCCTTACTAGTGGATTCTTAGGGGTGGTCCCCATACTTGCTCATGTCTCCATCTGTTTGAAATCCTAATTATTCACTTTTCAGGTCCTCCTTTTACCAGGTATCACAGTTCTGGGCTTAGCAATGATTTTATATGATGTTTCACTCATTATATTCATTCACCATCTGTTAAATTTTTTTCTTCTAGCTTTAACATAATATACACATTTTACCTATCATGCAGGCATATGATCAAGAAAAGGACTAAGGAATCTTTCATTGCCTTTAAAGAAGCCCTGAAGTTCAAGTTTCGTCTTTCTTCCTTTCATTGGACTTTCTTTGTGTCATAAGTGCTGGCATATGGTTGCACACACATGCACGCAGACATATAAAATTTGTATTGGTTATTGTCATTAGCTCTTTGCAAATTAGGGGTATATACTGAAATAATTATTATTGACACTTGATGACAGACGAGACAGCTGGCAACTCTGGGAGAACTACAGCAATGTAGCTGTTGATGTTGGTAATATCAGTCAGGTGTCCACTTACTTTCCTTTTTATTCCTTTTGTTTATCAATACAAGTCTCAGTAGATGCATTAGAGTCTGCTGTGTGACTTGAGATAAAAAAATGAAGGTCACGAGAACACCCTCTATTTCAATACCCTATTATTTTATCGTCTTATTGTTCATTTTCATTGCTAATAATTAGTCAATTAATTTGATTGACAATTATATTTATGTTGCTTTTTTTACGTAAGATTATAACTGAATCTCAATGGTTCTTCACACATGACCTAGAGACAATCCTGCTTGATCGTTAACATCTTTTTCTTTTGGGCTGAGCTAGATGGCTAACATGTTAATGCTTAGTTTCTAGTTCTAAATTTTATTGGGTCCATACTTATGCCCTATAATCCTGTGAAGCTTGAGATCTAGATAATTGTCAATTTGAAACCTTGAGTGACATATAGTGAGTATATATTAGGCAACCACACTATCTTACATCTTAAGTTACAAGATTTTCCTCAACTTCTAAGACCTCTTGACAAACACAATAAGCTGAAACTTGAAAGTGATATGATAAAATAAAATCAGATAAAAGGTTTGACATTACTTTGTATTAATTGATCTCTTTTCTTGAGAAAATATCCATAATTTTAGCATAGTACATTAGGCAAGCTGGGTGTATTACTTTAAATTAACTCTTGACTACAAGCATTATTTTCGTTGATTCTGTTTCACTTATCAAGTTTGATATATTTTTCAGGCTTTGGAAGGTGTAAAAATGGTTTTGGACATTAGCAATAATAAAAGAGTAGATACAGAATTGTTGGAGAGAATTATGAGAGAAGTGGAAAGAAGGGTTTTAATAAGTCATCCCATGTCTCCTGTGACAACTGATAATCAGCATAATGGACATCAATTCTGCAGTGACAATTCTGAATCAGAAATTAATGAGCAAGGATTTGGAGTATCTACTGAAGGAAGGTCGCATGAAACTGAGCAATTGGTTTTGTTACTCGGAAAAGTTTTACAGCAGGTACACAATTCCTATCGTAAATTTGTTGTTCTGTTTCTTCTCATTGTTGTAGAGGAGCACCCTTCTTCCCTGCGACCCTCCCGTCATTGACAAAATAAGGGCACGCATCTCCAGTTGCATTCTCTGAGTAATTATAATTTGCAAGCTGCAAATACTAATTAATACATCCTAATGCCTGGTGCTTAAGGATGTCTCTGCCTTCTGTTCATTTTCTTTATTTTGTGGAAGATAATGATGAGAATTGATCGTGATCTTGTAAGTGTACAGGGTCGATCATAGTGATAAAAAGTCCGGAGTATTCCGGAGTCGAACCCAAGGGAGGTTGTGAAATCTATTAGTCCACAATTTTTAATCCAAAGAAACAATCAACAAATTGAATGAGGAAATTGGGAAATTAAAAGAAAGCAATAAATTGAATTGTAAGTTGATTCAATTACTAGAAGTGTCAAGGGATCGGAGTTCACCTATCGGGATAACTTAATTAATTTCTTGATTAGACTCTATGCAATTATACTGACAATTGTTTCTTTTATGTCCTAATCACCTCTCAGCGTAATAGTCATTGTTTAATTAGAGTTGAATTCACTCTCATGCAACTCACTCATCTAACCAAACCATGAAGCTACAATCAAGTCACCGCAGATTCCTAGATTTATCTCTAGTCTAGTTATCTACGTTTGTCATCCTATGTCTAAGCTTACTCTTCATCTCTTGGTACTTGAAGTTCGCCCACAAATTAGATTCTATGGTGGCCAGTCATAAAATCAGTATTCAAATAAGGAAGACAAATATAATTATAAAATTTCAATCAGATAGATATATATAAAAATTTCAGAGTCATAATCAAAATCATCAAATGAGTTAATTCCAATCAGGCTACATCCCTACCCCTGATTGGGAATTTAGCAATCCATAAAATTAATCATCTTAACAAAATTCAATTCCCAAATCATAAAACAAACAAAGTTAAAGATAAAAGTAAAAAAGAAGAAACTCGAAGATTGCTCCAGAACTCTCCCAATCTCTTACTTTCCTTGTCTCCTGATCTCTTCTAGTTGCTCCAAAAGCGTTAGAATTGTGTTCTCTAGCCTCCAGATGTGCGACTGAACTCCCCCTTCACGTTTATGCCATGTTTCCTTTTATATGGAAAGTCCAGAAGCCCATAAAAAGCCCAATAATTTATAAAATCGCGAAATAATTAACTCCCTCTCGAATGGAGCCGGCGCCGGCTCTAAAGTGTATTTGCCCACTCTGCGAGACCACCCGGCGCCGGGTCCTTCTGTTTCAATTATTCTTCTCCGCCTCCTCACCCGCCCTCAGGTGAGGGTTTTAATGGGGACCGGTTGGCTTTGTGAATGAGCGTTTTTTATCCTTTTTTTTGGCTTTAAGTAGTTCAAAAAACCCCATAAATATTCCTGTGATACAAAGATACTCAAATTAAGTAGAATCATGCAAAAAAGTATCAAATCACTACATTCTAAGATAAAAATAAATATAAAATGTAGGTGTTTCATTGGTATAAAATAGATACATTAAATCTCCCCACACTTGAACCTTTGCTTGTCCTCAAGTAAGACTAGAATTATGCTACTCTAAAAATCAATTTCTAGATTCATTAAACTCACTCTTCTTTACTAGTGATAGCCCGTCACCAATATAAATAAAAGGAATACTCAACAAATCAAATATTAGGTTCAATAGTAGCTCACTTATCATTCCCATTTATCCATGAGACTTTAGTGTGTGTGTGTGTGTATCTAGTATATCACAAATGTAGACAGCCAATTGAGGAGGAAGAAGAAAAATTATAACATTTATTTAAGAACTTAAAATACATCAATCAATCATGCATAAAACTCAACTCATGTGTAATGGAGATCAATAAGGATTTATTTATTTAGCTTTTCCGCACTTTGTGCTTCAATTTTATCTAGGGATTTATTTGCTTTTCTTAGGCCATTATGCGCTCTTTTGACGCGAAGATCTCACATTTGTGATGCGTACCCCCACTTACTCAAGCTACATAACCCGCTGCACCAAGATACCTTTGGCACACTCATAACTTATACCGCACCGTTTTACGTGAAGGACAACCCTTTTTGGTGAAGTCACTCGGTTACTAAGTAGAACTCAAGCTAGTGAAATGGATTTTTCTCTCTTTTTTTTTTTCATTTAAACCTCGAATCATCTCTCCAACTAAATAATAACTTCATACACAATGATTGAAAATACCCGAGTTCAGAAATAAATGTATAATCCAACTTCCTACAAACTCAATCACTTTTCCACACCTACTACATACTAAGTTATAGTGCTTAATTTTATAGTTTCAAGACTCATGTTCCTGACTTGTAAATCAACTATCGTACCCCATTAAGCACAGCAATGGAGCATCCTATGGTAACAGACATAACCACTAGCTCAGAAAAATAAGGAAAATAAATCTAAATAAAAGCAATTAAGCACATAAATTCGCGAAAAAGTTTTTAAATTCAGCATATCAGTATAATTCTAAGGACAGATCAACTAAGAGCAACTACTAAACACCCCCCCCCTCCAAAAAAAAAGATTCAACATTGTCCTCAATGTTGCAAGAATAAAATAAAAGGTAAAGGAACTGAGACTCCCCTGATTTGTAGGTGTTACTTGCAATACTTTTGGAAGTCCTTTGTGTTCGTTCCAAACTCGTTTTCACCCTAATCAAATCTGCAATTAGTCTTGAGGAAGAGGGTTTGGAGTAACAAGAGAAAGAAAACAAAAAAAAATGAACACAAAAATCAGAAAATAAAAGAAGAAAAATAAAGTTGGGTTGCCTCCCAATAAGCGCTAAATTTAATGTCGATAGGCAGACGAAGAGTGGTGACTCCAAACTTCTTGCAGTGAGATAGAATGAGCTTTTGCCACGAAGTCCCAATAATAGTACCACTTCAAGCGTTGTCCATTCACTACAAAAGTACTCCTATCTTGCCCCTTGATGTCGATGGCCCTATGAGGCCGCACATCAATGACTTCAAATGGCCCAGACCATCTAGACTTCAACTTCTCAGGGAAAAATTTAAGGCGTGAATTAAACAATAATATCTTCTGTTCAACCTTAAATTTCCTATTTAGAATCCTCTTATCATGCCAAACCTTGGTTCATTCTTTATAAATGCAGGCATTTTTAAAAGATTCCCTTATCTCATCTAGCTCATTTAGTTGAAGTATAAGCTTTTCACCTGTATCCTTCAAATCATAATTCAAAGCACGCACAGCCCAATATGCTCGATGCTCAAGTTCAACAGGGAGATGACAAGATTTACCATAAACAAGTCTATAAGGAGACATGCCTAATGGTGTTTTATATGCAATCCTGTAAGCCCATAATGCATCATCTAGTTTAACAAACCAATCTTTTCTAGATGCATTAACAGTCTTTTCCAGGATTCCTTTCAATTCCTTATTAGAGACCTCAACTTGTCCACTAGTTTGTGGGTGGTATGTGGTACTAGCTCTAAGATGACATCCATATTTATGCAACAAAGCTCTAAATTGATGATTTCTAAAATGCACCCCATTAGCACAAATAATTGCCCTTGGAACCCCAAACCGAACAAACAATTTCTTCACAAATTTGACTACACTAGCAGCTGTGTTGTTTGGTAATGAGGAAGTCTCAACCCATTTAGTAACATAATCAACAGCAACAAGAATATAGGAGTTACCAAATGAGGGAGGAAAAGGGCCCATGAAATCTAGTCCCCAAACATCAAACGGCTCGACTTCTAATCTACCTTGTTGAGGCATCTCATGCCTTTTGCTGATAGAACTCGTGAGTTGACATCTATCACAATTAGTCACAAACGTTCTTGCATCTTTGAACAGTATGGGCCAGTAAAAGCCACTTTGAAGAACTTCGGTAGCAGTCTTATCAGGACCATGATGTCCACCATAAGGGGAAGAATGGCAATGGCCAAGAATAAGGACCATCTCTTCTTGTGGAACACATTTTCAAACTATACTATCGGCACATCTCCTGAAAAGCAACGGGTCATCTCACATATAATGCTTCACCTCTGCTAGAAATTTCTTTCTTTGGTGGAAATTGAGGTCTTTGGGGATAATGCCTGCAGCTAGAAAATTTGCATAGTCAGCAAATCAAGGAGTAAATAGAGCAGAGACAGCCATTAAACTTTTATCCGGGATCTCTTCATTAATAGGAATTTCATTATTTTTGGGCAAATGCTCAAGTCGAGACAAGTGATTTGCAACTCGATTTTCAGTGCCATTTTTATCTCTAATCTCAACATCAAATTCCTGTAACAAGAGAACCCATCTTATCAACTTTGGCTTGGCATCCTTCTTACTCATGAGGTATTTCAAAGCTGCATGGTCAGTGTACACTATGACTTTAGACATAGAAACATAACATCTGAATTTACCTAAAGCATGAATCACAGATAGAAACTCTTTTTCAGTGGTCGTATAATAGATCTGCGTGTTATCCAAGACCCTGCTAGTGTAGTAAATAACATGCAAATTTTTTACCTTTTCTCTGTCCTAGAACAGCACCAATTGCAAAGCCACTTGCATCACACATAAGCTTAAAAGGTAAACTCCAATAAGGGGGAAAAACAATAGGGACAAAAATCAAAACCTTTTTTAAATGATTAAAAGCATTCATACAATCATCATCAATGTTAAAAGAAACATCCTGGGCAAGCAAATTAGTTAAAGGCTTAGCAATCTTAGCAAAATCCTTAATAAACCTTCTCTAAAATCCCGCATGACCCAGAAAACTTCTAATAGTCTTAACAGAATTGGAAGGAGGTAAATTTTCAATTACTGCAATTTTTGCTCGGTCAATCTCAATCCCTTCGACTGAAACTTTATGTCCCAAAACAATCTCTTCAGTTACCATAAAATGGCACTTTTCCCAGCTAAACACCAAATTAGTCTCTTCACATCTCTGCAGAACTTGATCAAGATTAGATAGACAGATATCATAAGAATCGCCAAAAACCGAAAAATCATCCATAAAGATCTCAATGATATCTTCCACCATGTCAGAAAATATAGCCATCATACATCTTTGAAAGGTTGTAGGTGCATTACATAACCCAAAAGGCATTCTACAATAAGCAAAAGTATCATATGGGCATGTGAAAGTTGTCTTTTCCTGAACTGCAGGTGCAATTGGGATTTGGAAATACTCCGAGTAGCCATCGAGAAAATAATAATATTCATGGCCAGCTATCCTCACTAACATAAGTGTCCACAAAGGGGAGTGAGAAGTGATCCTTACGCATTGCTTCATTCAACTTCCTGTAATCAATGCACACACGCCATCCCGTGACTGTCCTTGTTGGAATCAACTCGTTCTTTTCATTGGACACAACAATCATGCCTCCCTTCTTTGGAACTACCTGCACAGGACTTACCCAAGCGCTGTCAGATATAGGATAAATAATACCTACATCAATAAGTTTCAACACTTCAGCTCTCACAACTTCCTTCATGTGCGGATTGAGTCTCCGTTGACTTTGCACCTTTGGAGTGTGATTTTCTTCCATCAATATCCTGTGCACACAGATAGAGGGACTAATACCCCTTATGTCAGAAATTGACCACCCAATAACAGGTTTATGTTCCCTCAAAACTCTCAACAATTTATCTTCCTGTTCAGAAACTATGACAGGAAAAGTGTTAGAATCACCTTAGAAAGCATATTTTAAATGGGAAGGAAGTTGTTTAAGTCCCACTTTAGGTGGTGACTTTTCAGAGGAGGGAGGTAATGGGTTACCATGTCCTAGATTTTCAAATTGTTTAATGCGCGGTACATAACCCATACCTTCAAGTCTCAACAATATCAACTAAATTCACCTCTACTTCCTTTTCATATAAACTCAATGCAATGCATGCTTCTAAGGAATCCTCATAAAAGTTCTTATCAAAATATTCCTAAGCAAGTGTATTAATGACATGAACGCTAAAACAAGACTCTTTAAACACAGGAAAATTTACAGTTTTAGCAAATTGGAATTCCTCCCTTTCATTACCCACTCTAAATTAATTTCCCAGCAGGAACATCAATTAAAGCACCAGCAGTCAACAAGAATGGTCTCCTAAGAAGGAGAGATACATTAATATCATCTTCTAGATCAAGTACCACAAAATCAGCAGGAATAATTAATTTACCTACTTTGACAAGCACATCCTTAACTACTCCTCTTGGGTACTTAACTGATCTGTTAGCAAAGGTGAGAGTCATATTTGAGAGCTTCATATCCGCCATCCCAAACATCCTGTAAAGGGAATAAGGCATCAAATTAATGTCAGCACCTAAATCACATAAACATTCTTTAGTAGTTTTAGAACCAATATCACAAGGTATAGAAAAACTCCCTGGATCTTTAAGCTTGGGTGGAAGTTTATTCTGCAATATTGCACTGCATTCTTCATTCAGCTGCACAGTAGCATACTCCTCGAGCCTCTTCTTGTTGGATACAATCTCCTTGAGGAATTTGGCATAAGATGGCATCATTGTTAAGGCCTCATTGAAAAGAATATTAATTAGGATTTTTTGAATATATCTAAAAACCTTTGAAAATTAGCATCTTGCCCTTTCTTTTGCAGTCTCTGAGAGAACGGAATAGGGGGCATGTATGGCTTCACATCAGTGGAAGGAGACTGTACTTGAATGTTACTACTAGATTGTGGGATCTCCTTATGCTCCTCATCCTTACCTTTCTCACCACTCTCAGCTTTATTTTTCTTCACCTCTTCCTTCAGTTCCTTGCCACTTCTGAAAGAAATTGCCATGACTCCTTCTTTTGGATTAACTTCAGCATTGCTACGGAATTGGCCTTGTACCTTTTCAGTCATCATGTCTATTAAGCGACCCATCTATGTCTCCAAGTTCCGAATGGCCGCTTGTGTAGCACTATTGGTAATAGCCTGACTAACCATAAACTGCTCCAGAGTTTTGTTAATTTGCTCCATATTTTTACTGCTAGCTAGCTGGCTGGTTGCGAGCTTAGTGACTAAATCCTCTAAATTAGACTTCTTCTCCTTAATGGGCCCTGATTGGACATTAAATGGTGACGTTTTCTGCTGAAATCCAGGTGGGAGATTAGGCCTTTAACCGCCTTGATTTTTCCAAGAAAAGTTTAGATGATTCCTCCAACCTAGGTTATAAGTATTGGAGAAGGGATCATTCTTCCTTTGTAGAATCTGCGGTTGCTTAACATTAAAACCCATATAATTGACCTCATTGAATTGAATAAACACAACCTCAATGGTATGATCAGAACCACCACATGCAGCACATAACTCTTTAGGAGTCTGAGTATTAGTTTGCTGAAACAGGAGATCAATGTGCTGATTCATTTTCTCAAGCTGAGCCGTTACATCAGAGCGATCATTAACTTCATGTACTTGAAACTTTCTACCTCTCACACCCTTCTGTCTAGTTTGAACAGTCACTCTCTCATAAATATTCATCATATCTGCTGTCGTAACAGCACCTTCTCTAATAGCTATATCCACCAAAGATTGAGTAGCTCAGGATAGCGCATTATAGAAAATCTGAGCAGTCATCATATCGCTAAACCCATGATGTGGCCATTGATTTACAAGTAGCTTGTAGCGATCCCAAGTCTCATAATACGGTTCCCCATCTAGCTCAACAAAGTTGTAAATTTTATCCCTCAGTTCCAAAATCCTTTGTGGATAATAGAATTTCGCAATAAAAGCATCATAAATTTCTCTCCATGTAGTCAAGGACCCTTAAGGAAGATTGAGAAGCCACTGTTTTGCTTTATCCTTCATGCAGAGGTTAAAACATCTCATCTTGAGTTCCTCTTCAGTTATGTTGTTAAGAGGAAGTTGATCCACCACATTATAGAAATCCTTGAGAAATCCGAGTGCATCTTCGCTTCCCAGCCCATGGAATTGAGGAAGAGAGTTCAAATGAATTGTTTTAAACTTATAATTCCTAGCATTCTGACTCAGCTTGATACATGATGGGCTACCAAAAATTGCTAGTTTGTTAGCATCTCTCCGGAATGTATTATGTTGAGCTTCAGCGGGTACTATTTCATCAGCCATCTCGCGTCGCCTTCTAGCTCGATTCTCCCTGGAGGTACGTTTAATTTCAGGATTAATGTCAATAAACTCATAAGTATTATTAAGACTTTTAGATCTCAATAACATCAAACAAAGATATAAAGGAAAAGATTTTTTTTTATAGGACTAAAAATAAATGACTAATAAATCTGTTGACCTCCCCGGCAATAGCGCCAAAAACTTAATCGGGATCCTGCAAGTATACATGGTCGATTGTAGTGATAAAAAGTCCGAAGTATTTCGGAGTCGAACCCAAGGGAGGTTGTGAAATCTATCAGTCCACAATTTTTAATCCAAGGAAACAATCAACAAATTGAATGAGGAAATTGAGAAATTAAAAGAAAGCAATAAATTGAATTGTAGGTTGATTCAGTCACTAGAAGTGTCAAGGGATCGTGGTTCACTTATCGGGATAACTCAATTAATTTCTTGATTAGACTCTACGCAATTATACTGACAATTATTTCTTTTATGTCCTAATCACCTCTCAGTGTAATAGTCATTGTTTAATTAGAGTTGAATTCACTTTCGTGCAACTCACTCATCTAACCAAACCATGAAGCTGCAATCAAGTCACCGCAGATTCCTAGATCTATCTCTAGTCTAGTTATCTACGTTTGTCATCCTATGTCTTAGCTTACTCTTCTCCTCTCGGTACTTGAAGTTCGCCCACAAATTAGATTCTATGGTGGCCAGTCATAAAATCAGTATTCAAATAAGGAAGACAAATATAATTATAAAATTTCATAGTCATAATCAAAATCATCAAATGAGTTAATTCCAATCAGGCTACATCCCTATCCCCGACTGAGAATTTAGCAATCCATAAAATTAATCATCTTAACAAAATTCAATTCCCAAATCATAAAACAAACAAAGTTAAAGATAAAAGTAGAAAAGAGGAAACTCGAAGAGTGCTCCAGAACTCCCCCAATCTCTTACTTTCCTTGTCTCCTGATCTCTTCTAGTTGCTCCAAAAGCGTTAGAATTGTGTTCTCTAGCCTCTAGATGCGTGACTGAACTCCCCCTTCACATTTCTGCTTATGAAATCACGCAATAATTAACTCCCTCTCGAATGGAGCCGACGCCAGCTCAATATTAATTTCCTTCACCCAGCGCCAGCTCTGAAGCGTATTTGCCCACTCTGCGAGACCACCCGGCGTCGGGTCCTTCCGCTTCAATTATTCTTCGCGCCCCCCCCCCCCCACCCCGGCGGGCAGGTGAAGATTTTAATGGGGACCGGTTGGCTTCGTGAATGAGCGTTTTTAACCTTCTTTTTGGCTCTAAGTGGCTCAGAAATCATAAATATCCCTGTGATACAAATATACTCAAATTAAGCAGAATCATGCCAAAAAGTACCAAATCACAACATTCTAAAATGAAAATAGATACAAAATGTGGGTGTTTTATAGATATAAAATAGACATATCAAGAATGTATATTATATAGAGGTTATGCCAAAGATGTAGCACATAGAATTCTGCAGATCTTTAATTAAATATTTCTTATTCTAATGAAGATAGTAAAAAGTGGGAGTGGATCAGCAGCTGATATTTGGGGCTTATATGCTCGTTGGCACAGAATTAAAGGAGATCTTTTAATGTGTTCTGAAGCGCTCCTAAAGCAAGTCAGATCACTCCAGGTATCTCTCATAATGTCCAAACTCAAATATTTCATCAATGTTTCTTTCCTTTAACTCTATTTTCTTGTAGAAAAATAATAGAGAGCAATGTAAGTCAGGAATTTTTGTCGATGCATAACATGGAAAGAGCATTGTACACAAATATGCCATGTGTGATGATCCATGCAGTTATCACGCTATAATCCCTATAGATGTGAGAAATAAGCATTCAATATTATCATTTTATTCATTCATAAACTGTTTTCTTTAGACAAGGTTCACTCACGTGAATTGGGGCACAGCAATGCCCGCCAAGCAATGTGAGCCCTGCCTTTTTCATGCTTAGTGAAGAGTAACCTTTGTCTCCTTTTTTTTTCCCCGCTCATTATTAACTCAAATTTTGTCTGCAGTTATCTCCATGATGATAGTTTTTCATAAGTCGCAAGCCTGTTTATGGTAATGATTATAATCTACTTCTATATGGTTGTATACTTTATCAGGGATCTGACACATGGAAAGACAGAAATCGTTTTAAGAAGTTAGCAAATGCATCTTTGGAACTTTGCAAGTTGTACATGGAAATTTCCTCACCTACAAACAGTCGTAAGGAATTGTTTAGAGCGGAGATGCACCTAAAGAACATCATTAAACAGGCAAGAGACTCTTTTAAGTTTGAGGGAAAAAATCTTGAAACCATGAGTTTATGTTTTATTTCCTTTATTTCACTTTCTGGTGAAATGCTTTTCTTAGCCAAATTCCAAGGTACTGATCATTTTGTCACACTTTGTATTGCCCATCCTGTAGAGATTTTCTGATTTATTTCTTGTGATCCCAGGCACAAATCTTCTCTGATACAGAAGAGTTCAAGGATCTCCAGGCTTGCTTTGATGAAGTGAAAAACAAACTCCAGTCATTCAATACCTAATTATTACTTGCTATCTCTCAGGTGCAGAGCTTCTCTGATGCATAAGAGTTCAGGCGTCTTCAGGCTTTGTAAGTGAAAATCAAACTCCAGTCATTCAATGCCAACTAAAATCTTGTCAGATAAGGCATCTGTTATCCAAGTTCTTATTTTAGTGTTTTGACCTTCTGTTAACGCTTTAAAGTTCATGCCCCCTGAATCTGCAGTCGTATGTTGATCACTGAGAATGGATATCCATATGCCTTAATGTATTGGTCAAACAGAGGTTAAGGCTTTGCTTTCAGATGGGAGACGCCAAGAATAAAATATGATTGAAATGACGAAAAATCTGCACTCTATATGGATGGTTGTGGAATATATGTTTTGTTTAAATTATAGAGAAAATACTGCAGCTGATAGGAAAGGAAACAAACAAAAATGGCAAAAACATTCGGTGGATAATTATTAGACCTGAGACCCTTTTGATCACATTGATGTCGTGCACTTTATGTAAACAACCTCACTTGAGTGAGATGAGACTACTCGTTCCTGACATGAAAAGAATACTTTATTATTCAATTAAATGATCAAATTTTATTCGTTGGACGATGTAAGAATCTTCTAAAAGGTATACAAAATAAGCACGTGTAAAAGTTTAAGGCAATATTTTATTTGAGATAATATTTGACCTGAAAATGTATTGCTGTGCTTGGAGTTAACTGTACTAATCACCTAGTTCGGTCAAGGCAGTCAACATTATTTTTTAAAAATGAGAATATATGTAATTTGGTCAAGTTACAGGGGTGATTAACATAATTTACTCAAATTATTTACAGAATGAAGACATTGAACTGCACCTGTATTTATAAAAAAAGAAAAAGAAACTAGCAATGAGCAGTTGAATTGCTGAACTAACAAAGCAATTCTTTCCATCAGCCTAAGTATATTAATTTTGATTCCTTGGCACTCCCATTCACTTGTTAGATTTCAATCTCGGTAAATTTATTAGTTAACATTATTGCATTCGGAAGATCAAATCCTAGCTCTTGCCTTACGAGTGCTATTCCAAAAATTCTAAGAACAAAGACCATGCCGACCTTTTAAACCAACGTCAGGATCGAAATGAAGCATCACATTCATCGCGGCAGAAAGAACCTCGAAAAACGAAAGGGGCTAGCTTAAAACACCCATTACATCACACGTGTAATTCCGCATACTAGTAAGCCCCAAGATCTGCTAAATTATCCTGTAGAAACTGTGTATTTGAATATGTCGACTTGTCCTCTAAATAGGACTACAGCATACTGCCACTCCGGCTGATAGGCAAAGAACTAAGAAGAAAAGCCTATCCTAAAGACCTATATTTAGAAGAAATTGAATCTTACCTTAGCAAGTCAAGAGCAATTAACGCAGCGGTCCTAAGGATCTACATTAACGCATAACCAACTTCATTGTAAGAGGCCAGTGCAACATATTAACAATTTTGTCCAGGTCAGATGAAGCTTTAATGAACTTGGTGGTCGGAAAAGGTCTTCAATATCAGATTGTCAATGCTGTACAATATCTAACCCTACCAGTCTAGAGAGTAACAAGGAAAACATATGGGTGATGGTGGTTAAAATCCTATATCCTAAACTAAATACTTCACAGTGGAGCTACTTAGTCGCCAACTTTCCATATACAGAATTTGATAACTCGACCATCTGCCGCTCCATCTTGTCTTTCCATTTAAACAACTCCACAAACATCTCCTGTGAAGAAAGAATACACTAAATATCAATATTACATTGGGAAAAAAAATACCGTAAAAGTACCGTGGACATGATATGCGCATACAAACATCACCTGAAACAACATCACCGAGTTGTCAAGGTCTGACTTGGAATTAACAGTCACTGAAGAATCAGGAGTCACATTAGGATGATCTTCCTCTTGTTTGTTGGGCACCATTTCCAGCAAATCGCTATTATTAACACAGGCAAAAAATAATGAACACTAAAAGAATGAAAAAGGGAGGGGTCAGGGAGAACTTAACTTTGCATACATTACCTCTTCATGTTAGTCATATTGTCATTGAGCAGCTGAGGAGGCAGGGCTGAGATAGGATCTTGAAGGCCAACCTCTTGCTCAACATTAACCAATTCCGTACTCCCAAACCATGGTATAAGCTCGTCTCCTTGAATATTCTCTAGGTTGGTGCTTTCAAGCCAATCTTCCCATCTTTCTAAAGGAGGATTGATAGTCGTGCCTTCCTTTGATGCTTGCAGATCACTCAATTTACTTGTTATTTCAGTAAGCTGTTGCTCAACTTTACTTTTCCAAATTACCAAATCACCATACATGCCCTGTGAATAGATAGAACTTCATTAAACTATGATCACATACATGGGCAAATTAACCAACAGAAAACACATTTATAATAACAATTGTCACAAAATTCTCAAAGGATGTAAAAGGATGCCATGTTTAGGTACCTGTACACCCTTCAAACAAGTCAAAATCCCGGTAAGGCGCTGCTCAGTCATATCTTTCCACTTCACTAATTCCTTATGTGTCTTCTGCCAGTAAAGACATGAGATAGTGATATTAAAAAAAACACTAGACCGTTAAATAATTAAATCAATCAAGTGTATTAAGATTCACTTAATCATTCAGATTCACCTCCATCAGATTAACTTCACTCCTCTCCTGCTTCTTGATTATGAGCTCCTGAATATCTCTGCCACACACAACAGTGTTTAAGATGGATATATAATAGTAAGCATACAAGAATATCTTGAAATACAAGTTTCAAACTTTAATACTTCTTCATTTTGGCCATTTCTGTTTGAAGCAGTTTCAGTTCACCAGAAGAATCAGAATTCTGAGGAGGGGGACTGTCTGCTTTAAACGTAGATGGTGGAACCCAGTAAGGATCCTGCACTCCAGCATCCTGGCGGACCTTATCTAGGTTAGCACTCTCCAACCAATACTCCATTATTCCTTTGGTGTTAAACCACCGCCGAAAACGCTCAGCTCCACCAGGAGCCACTTTACCGTCAATGTGCTTCAGTAAGTGATCCAATAAACCAGTATCACCAATGTGTCTACGGGCAGCCATCCGTAGTGCAGGTCGGGAGATTGGGTTTGCAAACGTTGCACCTTTAGCCTTCAAGACCTCCCACATGCTTTGCTCAGCAAGCTTATATCTATATTACACAATTGCCTAAGCTTAACATATTATATCAATAAAGAGAAAGCAACAATAGAAAGAACCTCAAACATATTATTTACCTCTCAGATGACCATCTGTCTCTGCTCTCATGCTTCTTTGTCTTAAGCTTGCTACTAGTTTGTGTCTGCTTCCCACCTAACCCTGCTTTTATCTCTCTAAGCTGACTAAGGCTAAGTCGCTTTCTTTTCTTGAATTCTGGCATAAATAAAGTTTCACTCTTAATGGTTTCTTCATCTACATCTTTCAAATCTTCTTCTTTAGGAATGTCAGATAAAAGTTGACTTCCATTTTCATCATGCTGGCCAACGAAAGTAACTTGATGACAAAGATTATCCATTCCTGCACCTCTCTCATAAACAACACACAATCCAGGTGCTCTATTAGTCCCTCACAACTGCACAGTCTTCAAGGACATACAGATCTTGAGTACAGTAAGCTGCACAAACAATGGATTAACAGTTACCTATAAGATTGACGAGTTGAAAAACAGATTATATATATAGTAAAGTCGGTTCACAATGCTAATATATATTAAAGGGATAAAGTGGCCTCCTGGCTGATAGTAGAGAGAGAAGAGGAACAGCTGAGGAAATTGATGGGTTAATTAATATGCAGGCCATAAGTTTCCATCGAATGATAAAAAAAATTTACATATATACTCCTAATCATATGAAATAATTTAAAATATCATAAATTGCAAATTTCAAATAATTTGGGGAACTATTCAAAAGAAAAGGAAAAAGTAGGGAATAGGAATATAATTCTTAATTATATAAGGAGTTTGTTCATAAAGTATCTCATCAACTTTCAACATGCTACATGCTATGTTTTTTTTCTTTTAGATATACCACACTATGATTATAACTTGAGTCATCAGAGCTCCTCAAGACATGATGAGAGGGAGGGGGGAACTGTATACAAATTTTCAATTATCAGTAAGAACAGTAATGTAGCCGCATTCCTTTAACTTTTCCCCCTCCATTATCACTCTCCCAAAATAAAATTAAAAATATCTACCACGGATACTTAGAGAACCATGTATTTCAACGAGAGTGCGCTTGAGCGTAAGTAGTAGAGCAAGAGAAAGGAAGAGCGTTATATGCTTTCAGTTCTTGTAGGCTAAGATGAACGAAGGCTAATTGGGCCACACCCAGACATAACAAGAGGTATTAAGTGATAATCAAAAGTCAAAATACTAAACAATTAAAACTTTAAGATAACCCATAAATACATATGTTAAGGAACGCAGCCAGGAAAAAAATTATTTGAAACAGAAATCCCTCAAATGAAGCATCATAAAGCAAACACATTATTTTGTTTGAAAAAAAATTGCCGAAACGGCATTTCTAACTATTCTATTATGGAAAAAAAAAAAAAGCAAAACGTATTACTAGTTGCAATACTCTTCTCCACAATCAAACAGTAAAAGGAAGCAAGTCCGACCAAGGCGCCAAGTCATCAGTCAAATGCAACCCAAAATAAGAAAAGAAAAAGAAAAGGCGGGTTAGTTTGAACCCCAGCAGATAGTCATCGGAAGCAAAAATGCATATAAACCATATCGAACCCGAATAAAAAAATAGAAAAAAAAAATTCAGTAAATAGACAATGTGATAGCTTTATAGGCACTAAAACACCCCCAGTCCCGAATTCAGGCAGCAATCAAGCAATGCCTCAAGTTGAAAGATAAAGAATGCACTAAACGCGAATGAAAAGAGAAAAGAGAAGGAATTCGACAGTAGAAGAGCAAAAGAAAAGGGACACCATACCATTCGGTGCATCAGCGAAACATTGCGCCGCGACAGATAGGGAGAGGGCGATATGGAGCGAGGAGAAACAGTGTGCAAGACCCGAATTCTTGAGGAGGACCAGATAACGTTAAAAGAAAACGCAGACCAACACAACACAAAACCCTAACCGCCAAAAACCCCCTCAAAACCCTCCAATAATTAAATAAAAATAAAAATATATTTTTAATCCCTTAATTTTATATTAAGTTTTATTGAGATTTTTTAATTTTATTTTATTTTTTTTAATTTTTTTAATTTTTAAAATATATTTAAAATTAACACAATTAACTGTATTTATAGAAAATATTGATCAATCATTTCTAAATGTTCACAAAGTATTTTCTAAATACTTACATATTTATCTAACTTATTTTTCATGATAAAAAAAATTAAGAATAAGGTTTTATTTAGAAGTTTTTATTTGTAATTATTTATTTTTAATCTTTTAATTTAATTAAAAAATATTTTAAATGTAAGATTAATGAGAAATATTGATAATCTGATAGTAAAAATTGACATGTCAATATTAAATAATATTATTAACATAATTAATGGTATAAGTAATAAGAAAATGTTTAATTATATTTTTAAAATTAGAGGATTAAAATGAAAGAAAATAAAATTAAGGAATCAAGATGAAATCTATTATAAAATTGTGGGATTAACAGTGTAATGTTACCTTAAATAAGATATCTTTATTTTAATCTCCGGGCCCACACATTCTTTTCTACCCCCAATTTCGCACGCGCACAATTATTCATCCGGACCCTCCTCCGTCTCTCTTTTTAAGTTTTTCTCCCTTCGTCAATCCATGAAGGAAACGGTAACACAGTAGTCAAGCGGGTATTAGTTGAAATTTCTTGAAAAACCGCATCTATCATCAGAATATATATATATATATATTAAAAAACAATAGGTATTGATCTTAATAAAAGGGATTAGAGTCACTTAAACACAATTTCTAGGATTTCAGATCATGTAAATATAGAAAATGTTTTTGATAGAACTACCCGAATAATTCTGATTGTAAATCAATTTGGATTAATCAAAATTTAAAATGATAACCGAATATCAGAAGTTAGTATGATATATATAATAATAAAATTTATATTAAACCACATTATTAATTAATTATAAATGATATGATTCATTTTAAATTTTGTATGAAAATCACCCTCTAATTTCCATTAAATTCACATGAGCCACTTGTGTTTTTTTAATTCAAAACCTTAAGATCTATTTATCATAGATGCCTCCTATTGTCGATTGACTTCCTCATCATTGGCTTATGGCTAATTTTTAGGAGATAGATCTTATATGGTGAAAATCAATATATCATAATAAAAAGTAGCAAGTAGTCTACATTAGTACTTTAAACTTGGTACCCTTTCTTTCTTTCTTTCTTTATTCTGTTTTCTTCTTTTATTTAAGTTATTTAATTTTTTCTCATTTATTTTTATCTATTGCAAATGGGGTCAATCTTTTTTCATTTTTTTTTGTAGGCTAGGCATTTTTTTTATTTAATATTTTTTAATTTTAAAAATTATATTAATTTTAATTAGTATTATTTGATATATTTTTTTATAGAGGAAGTTAGTGATAAAAATTTTTTTAGTTCAATATATTTTAAAATTAAATAAAATGCCCTCCATAGCCCCTACGCAAATCTAGTTCGAGTTAAAAAGAAGAACTAGGAGACCAAAAAAGGCTTTGTTTGATTTGGGTTTTATATAGCACCGATACGAATACATGTATTAGATATAATATAGTATGATATGAAAGATATGAAAATTTTTAAAATTTTATGATAGGGGTGATGTGTTTATTTTATACTTATAAATTACCCACATTTTATGTTGTTTTTCTTGAAAAATATTGAATTTTGATATAATTTTTACATGATTCTATATAATTTAAAATATATGTGCATCTCAGGAAAACTTTGAGATGTTTGAGCATTTTAGAGCAAAAAAGAAAGAAGAAAAAGGGATCAAGAAGCTCACTTGGTCCAAATGATCATCCTCACCTGGCGCCGGGTAAGGAGGCGTGAAGAAGCAAGAATCATGAGTTGACCTGATGATGGGTGAGGATTAGGGAAAAGCCAATATATACACCACCCAATGCCGGCTAAACAAAAAGATAGATGATATGGCACCGGGTGAAGTCATTTAAAAGGTTATAAGAATCTTATCCATAAGATCATACGGGACATGTATAAAAGGGGTTTTAGAACGAAAAAAGAGGGGACAATCACTTATTCTGAGCCCTAGAAGAACTATTATGAATTCTTTGAAGTTTAGAGGGAGCATTCTGAAGGCAGATCTGAGGGAATTGAAGGCGTAGTGAGGCTGAATCATTCTCTTCATTTATTACTTCTCTTTCTTTAGTTTTTATTCGGATGATTTGGAAAATTATTTTTATTTTGATTTTGAGAACAATAGTTTCACATAACTAATTCTCTCAGTTAGGGATAGGAATATAATCTAACTGGGATTTATTAGAGTTTACTCTAACATTATAACTCTTGTTTTTTATTGGATTTTTTCAATATATTTATGTTTAATTATATTTGTTTTTTTTTGTGCTTTATTGGGAATTTTGTGACTGACCACCATGAAAATCATTCTATAGGTAAGCTTGATAGGCTGGAGCAAACCTAGACCTAGAGAAATACATATAAATAGGAATTCTAGAGATAGAATTATGTGTTTATGGTGACTTCAGTTATAACTTAGTTTAATTAGGGATTTTAGTTATATGAGAGTAAATTAAAACCTAATTAAATACAGACTAATTGACTGAAAGGTAATTAGGATAATTTAGAAATAACTGTCACTATAATTATATAATGAGTCAAATTAAGAATAACTTTAGTTGTCCCTAGAAGATAAATCACAATTCCTTAACGCTCTCAGTGATTGAATTAAACTCAAATAATTGCTTTATTTTAATCTTTGTTTATCGTATTATAAATTGCTCGTCATGACTGAAATTATGTAATTAAGTGAATCATAATCTCCCTTTAAGTTCGACTCCTGGAATACTCTAAGATATTTTCTACTACTACGATCGACCATGTATACTTGCAGAATCCCGACCAAGGGGTACAAGGATATTTATACATATATAATATTATTTATATATATAATTAATAAATTTACTTATTAAAATATTGAATATTACATAATCTAACAATTATTGTATAAATGTTAAATTAAACTATAAAATATTTATAATAACTTTAAATTGTCCTATTTTATTGTAGAAATTTAAAATGGTATAGTTAGATATAAAGTTGCACGGATAAATATATTTACACTAATATAGTACGCATATCGTATCATATTATGTATTGACTATAGATACCTTTAAAGTATTGGTGTTTCATAGTTTTGGTTTCGTGCTTCAATAGAAAGGCTTTCCATTATTATATGGACGATTTTTTTTTTAATTGAGTTTGAAGTTACCATTTCATCCGCTGAAAATGTCATTCCTTAAGGTGAGATGAAATAGTGATGGCAACAAAAAATTTAAACAATATTTTATTAATTTTTAATCAAATACTTCAGTTTCTCTTAAGAAAAAAATCCAATCTTTAGTAATATCAAATAAAATGTAATGCGTTAAAAAAAAAAACATATCCAGTATATATAAAAATTTGTATCAGGTTTGCAGGTTAAATTTCTGTTTAAAGTTAATGTTTTCGGCTTTTGCTTAGCCACATTCTATGACAAAAATATTTGTAGCAAGTTACGTTAGATATATACATTACTATTATGATTCATATCTCAAGTTTTGTATAATGCATAGAATCATATTTAGTTTGTTTATATTTCATTACTAGAAAACAACCAAAATGTCAATTTTCTATCCTTAGATTGAAAGTAGATAGTAAGGATAAGGTCCCTTACTAATTTGGTTCTCCAAGTGACTTTGTAGTCACCCTTTTATTAGTTAAATTGGGATATATTTATAATCTTTATCTGAAATATTAAATATATATTTCCTCTAGTCCATAAAATAGGGTGTGAGATCCATTTTTTCTTGATTCATAATATAAGGTGTAGGAACTTAAATTGATAATTTTACCCTTACTATATTTAATTGGTTATTTCTCTCTCTCCTACAAGTGTAATCACTCATGAAAATCTGATCTCTCATAGGAAATTGTTTGCTTCAATCATTGTAACATTTCATCAATAAATAGGGATAAATTTGAAACTTATATTGAAGAATGTTTTTAACCTTTTTAATGAACGTGAAAGTGGATCCCACACCCTATAATATAGACTAGAAGGAGTATTATTTATCTACACACTAATAATCATATATATAAATTAATATATTATTAAAAAATATAAATATATTTTATTTTCAATTATTAATAACATAAAATACTTTATTTATATATATATACTCATATGAATATTTTTTGGTATTAAATTACACAAATTAGTCAAAATTAAGTTAATATTAATATATTTTGAATTTTGTAATAGATGAATTTTCAATTTTATTTTTTACCAACAAGTTGTAAAAATTAATTTAACTATTTTTATTAATTTAAAATAATCATCTTATATCGCTAGATTCCTCGTTATTCATAATAATTTAATAAGAAATAAAAAATACACCACTAATTTCTTGCTAATTATATTAATTTAGTAATAAATAAAAAATTTCTCACGATTATTTCTAATTTAACGAGGTATAGAATATTCTTACTAATTCCTTCATTAAATTTAACATTCTTATAATTCTCACTAATTTTTTTATTATTTAAATTATTTAGTGAAAGATGAGTGATTCTTCACAAAATTTAATTTTTCTAGTAGTGTTTGTGCATTGTTTCTATTTTAAAATATTTTTGTTTTTATCTAATTAATTATAAGGATAAAGTTCTCCTTTTTTTTTTACCACCAAGTCCCCTTTTTGTCAAATCATTTTAAAAATATTATGAGATAAATGATACTTTTTATGCCAATTTTCATGAAATTTAATTACGAGTATCAAATGAGTATTAAGAGCTAAAGCATTCAAAATATTTGTAAAATCTAAGAAGTTTAAAAAGGAAGGAGGGAAAACTCAAACCAAAGAGAAAAAAAATCGAATTGAGAAAGGTATCCTATTTGAATCCAATAATATACTTGAAGCATACCCAATAATATCATATATTAAATGATTATATTAAAAAAATCTCAAATGAAGGAAAATTGGTAGATTTCAATTTTTTTTACCAATTAAACTTAAAATTGGATAAAATAATCGGTTTACCACCACAGAAAATTACCTTTCCATTAAGTGGAAAGAAAGAAAATTGAACTCTAGCTGCTTCCATAGAAATTGATAACACGTTGCTTCATGTATATAACATTATGATCTGCTTAGACCTGTTTCTTTTCTAAATTAGATTCAGAATTAAAGTCGTTGTCGGTTCTTCCAACTTGGGATGTTATGGGGAAAGCCAAAAAAACAAAAACAAAAAAAAGAACAGCCCAAATCATCAGCTTCCGCTTGACCAAGTCTGGACCCAAATATAGGTATACTCCTCCGGTCCCATTTATAAGATGCTATTTTTCATTGCACGGATATTAAGAAGACATAATTATTCTCTTAAATTTATAAAAAAATAGTATAAACTTTCAATTTTACCCCTACTAATTAAAGATCGGAACAATTTACGAGACAAAAAAAGTTATTAAATAAAGGGTAAAGAAGGAAATTTAAATAAAAAAATAACACAACACCTTATAAATAGGACCAAACAAATTTTTAAAATAATATCTTATAAATAGGACTGGAGAAAGTATATACCAACCCCTACACTACTCTACCAGCACCTCAACAATGGCATCCATCTAACCGACACACATGATGCTCCTAAAAATTAGGTTAGCTATCACTAAGATGTGTTACAGAAGAAGGACAAATGAATCCACCTTTGTTGGTGTTGCTCCGATGCATTAAAAGTGAAGATATATTCATATGTAATATCTATTAGATATAATATATTTCATAATACGTATCATGTTGTAAATATTTTTTATTTTTCTTTTTCAAAGAGTTTCAATATGACTTCATGTTTTAAAGAAAAACTCAATCATTGGTTTTTTTAATATCTTTATATTATTTTTAAAATATTTGTTTAAAAAATATTTTTTATATTTGATATATTAATTTTTTAATATATACATAAATTTATATGCATATACATAAATAATTATGAAATTAAAGTATGTTTACAAATTAAAAAATAGCATATTCAATTCGTTGACTAAAGTATGGTTAGATATAAAAGTCCTTTTACATAAAAACCTTTTAAAGTAAAACAAATACAAAATTAGTCAAAAATATATTTGTAAATGTATTTTTAAAATCATAAACCAAACATGCTTTGCTTTGGTATGGAAAAGATGTAATCATATCAGTTCGATTGTTATATTTTTTTAAAAAGTATACTCTTTAACCAAGTACAATAATAATCATAACATTGGACATTAAATTTTATAGCCGTTTGAATAAGGGGCTCTTTGCTAAATTACCGTGGATGCTTTTCCACTGGATTCATCTCCCGATAGGCTTGAATTCAAACTTATATACCTCTTCTTGATCTTTCTTTGTTTAGGTATATTATCTCACGTGGTCAAAAGGGCCATCTTTATTTATGTTGGTAAGTGCTAGATACGAAGGTCAACGGTTTGAACCCCATAACATATGTTTAAGCGTGCAAATCAAAAGGCCATGATGGGTCAATGGTCTTACCCAAATAATGTGTCTGACCATTAAATTGACTTTGTGCTTCAAAATTACTTGTTCGCCAAATTTGTAACGCTATGTTTGTCTCCTCTCTGTTCTAAATAAACATCAATATTTATCTGTGAACATCATCACTATTTAATTAATTGTCCCATTTTGCAACACGCTTATAAGCCAGCTAGACCAGCAAGAAAAATTTTTATATAAATTTCTAAGCAAGAGTAGTCAAGCTTTGTCATGAGAAAATTAATAATAGCACATGAAAAAAATATATTGCATCGTAAAGTCACTGTGGCTCAACGGCCAGAAGATTAGGGGAAAAAAGCTGGGGTATCCGGATTAGGCTGACGCAATAAATAAAGCGGTAAACAAAGTTTTTTTCTGTTGAAAGTTTCACCAAAAAAAAAAAGAGTAGACAAAATTAATAATGCTGAAATGATGGGTGACCGTGACTCTATAAGTCATTAGCAGGTTAAAAAAAACATAAAAATGTCAAAGGACCCAACCATTGGGCCGCAGATCCATCGGTGCTTCCACCACCTGAACTCGGGACCCACACCTCAATTTCATAAAGGCACAATGCAATTGCATAGAGTTCGTATTTTGCACAAATGGTACTACGATATTTTATAAATAACTCCAAATATTTTACAAAAATGAATGGTAAAAATGGAATTCGTACCCATGCAAATACATTGGAAACTCCAAATATTATTAATAAAATTAAAATATATACATATGAAAATATACAAGAAATATAAATACCAAACACATTTTATGAATTTATATATTTTATATTATTAAATATAATAATGTGGAGATAAATGATCTTAGTGGTTCAACCTATTTATTAATTTTCATTACATCTGATTATCTGAGAAAAGTAATGGCTAAAAATAAGAAACATATAAAAGTAATGGTTAACTAACATAATAGAATATAAGTCACTAACATGATAGAACGTAAGTTTGTAAATTTAGATTCAATGCATGATCTATTCTTGTTAGCATTATATATGTCAAACTTTTTAGAATTATTAAATAGTTTTGTAGAACAATTTACCTTACATCCTGATATAATAGTACATTGTAACATACACAATTGTAAGGGACTTCTAGAATTCTTAATTATAAAATTTGTTTAGAATTTAGAGAAGCAGTGATATAAAGATAAGGAATAGATTGTGATCAAATAAACCACATTCAAGATACAAAAAATGTGATAAAAAGTGGTTACTTCCATGTTTAAATCATTTTAGAAATTTTGTTATGGATGAATTATTTTAACAACTGCATTATATGAAAAAGATAAAATATATCAGAAAATATGAAAATTGTTACAAGAAAATTGCAAACAACAATGCAATGAAAACATACCTTCAAGCATATCTATAAAACTAAAAATGATCTCATGATGGAATAAAAAAGCTAATATAATATGGATTTATATATGAGTTTCCCATCGGTACTGTCGCCACCGCAAGGTCCCACAGCATGAGGTCCGGATTAGTTTGGGGTGGGTAATAAACCAAGGTTACTTCAGGATACCGGGCGCAAGTAGTAGAAAAAAAATGGATTTATATAGACCTTAATGTAAGCCTAGATAATCAAATTGTAATTTTTTTTTCACAAATATATATCTAATTTTTATTTTCATATTTATTTTATATAAATCTCATCGTAGATGTAAACAATCAAATAGCGATTTTTTATAAATGCATATCTGATTACTAAATCAAATCAAATTTTTCCCAAAAATATATACATCTAATTTTTAATTTCATATTTATCATTATATCAAATTTAAAAAATGAAAACATATATAAGGAAATAAATATTTTTTTGAATATATATAGTCAGATTTTTCAAAGTTAGCATGACAAGTCATCCTTTCAACCTCTACTTCATAATATATAATAATAAATATACTATTTTACATTTTTTTTGTGGTGAAAAGCTTTTTATAAATTTTATACTATATATAAATATAAACATTTAGTTTTATTAATATAAAATTTATAACATACAACATCAACAACATCAATCTTATCATACTAAATGAAGTAGGCTATATGGATCATACAATACTAATAAATTCTATCAAACACCATATTTTTAAATAAATTATTTATCAAAAGGTTTTACTTTATAACTTCTCTTAATATTCTTTTCGATCTTCTTTTACGCTTTTTGATAGGATTCCAAGTCATTTGATCAACAATTATCACTGGCTCCTCTTGTTCTCTTCTTTGTACATGTTCAAAGCACCTTAAATGATTTTTCACCATTTTCTCTTCAATAAGTTCTACACCGACTTTCTCACATATACAGTCATTTCATATTTTATCCATTTTTATATGACCATACATATATTTTAACATTCTCATCTTTATTGCTCTCATCTTATACTTTTATTGCATTTTCAAAGTCCAACATTCAATGTCATATAACATCGTTGACCTTAAAGCAGTTTAATAAAATTTCCCTTTAAATTTAATAGGTACCTTACGGTTACAAATAATTTCTCAAGTCTTTCTCTACTTTAGCTACCTAATTTATATCTTATGCATAACATCTCCATCAATTTCATCATCACTTTGTAAAATTAATCCTAAATATCTAAGTTTTGACACTTCTAAAATGGTTTGCTCTATGATTTTTACCTTTGAATCATTTTTAATTGGCTTCTTATTAAATTTGCAAAGCATATATTCTGTCCTACTTCTATTTAAGTGGAAATTTTTTATTCTAAAGTATGTCTTTATAACTCAAGTTAAAAGTTGAAATTTTCTCTTAAGTTCTCAATTAAGATTGTACCATTAGCAAAGAGTATGCACTTAGAAATTTTCTCCCGTCAGAACATCTGAAACCAAATTAAACAAGTATAGAATAAAAAAAGATCTCTGATGTAAACATATTCTTAAAAGAAAGTTCTTTGTCTCAGCTCTTGTAGTTCTCATACTAGTTATTACCCCCCTATACATATTCTTTGTGGTTTAAATATAAGCCACACGAACATCTTTATTCTCTATTACTTTCAAAAACACATTTCCTGATACTCCATTATAGGTTTTTTTCCAAATCAATAAAAATTATATGCAAGTCTCTCTCATTACTTCGATATTTTTCTATCAAACTCCTTAATAAATAAATAGTCTCTATTATGGACCATCTTAGCATAAATTCAACTTGATTTTCTAAAATATGAAACTTATTTTTTAGTCTATGTTCAATCACTCTTTCCTAAAGTTGTATGAGGTAACTCATAAGTTTCATTCTCCAATAATTTGTATAGTTCTAAATATCCCCTTGTTTTTTTATATGAGCATCAAAATGTTCTTTCTCCAAGGCATTTTCTTTGATCTCAAAATCTCATTAAATAGTTTAGAAAATCACAAAACTCCTTTTCTCCTAAGTACTTTCAAACTTCGATAGGAATACTATCGAAACCAATGATTTTACCATTATACATTCTCTTAAGAGTTTCTTTTGCCTCTCCAACCTGAATCCTATGATAGAAAGTCAGATTTGGTTCATCTTTGTAAGTTGTTAAGCCCTTTGTATCACTAATCATACCCAATGCATCATTGAAAAGTTTATAAAAGTAGTCCTCTCATTTTTTTTATATCATCATCTGTAATCAAAATTTTTCGTTCTCCATCCTTAATAGATACTACTTAATCCAGATCTCTTGACTTTATTTCCCTATTTTTGGAAATTTTTTAAATCTTACGTTTATCATTCTTCATTATTTAATCTTGATAGAATTCTTCAAAAACTTTAGATCGAGTTTTGCTCACTACTTTCTTAGTCTCCTTTCTAACTATTTGATAACTCTCTCAATTTTCTTCATTATTGTACAAATATAAGACTTTGAAATATTCTTTCTTATATTCAACATTCTTCTGCACACTCTCATTCCACCACTAAAATTCTTTATTTATAAGTTTAAAACTTTTGGATTCACTCAAGACTACTTTAGCGGTATTCCTAATCCTTTTAGCCATCTCATTCCACAAAACATTGGTACTTCCTTATGAGTTTCAATTACCTTCCCTCAATACTTTTCTTGTAAAACTTAATTGTTTCTCACCTTTTAGTTGTCACCATTTTATTATAGGATTTATGGCTTTTTTAACTTTTCAATCTAAGGCTCTTAATTAGCACATCACGGACCAAGATTTTATATTGTGAAGTTAAGATCTTACTAGGGATCATTTTGCAGTTTTTACAAGCTCTTCTATCTAAATTCCTTGCAAAAAAGAAATCAATTTACAACCTTTGAGCTCTACTTTGATATATAACTAAATGCTTATCTCGTTTCTTGAAACAAGTGCTTACAATCGTGAAGTAATAAGTTATTAAAAAAATTAAAAATAGAATGCATCTCCTCATTTAATTCTCCAAAACCATAACCGCCAAGAGCTCCAACATATTGCCTTGTCTTTTTTTCCATATGATCATTAAGGTCCATACCGATGAAAATATTTTTCTCTAGTGAGATGACTCGAACCAAGCCGCTCTCCATATCTTCCTAAAATTTTTTCTCAACATGTGTTTCTGATACTGTTTGAGGTGCGTAGGCACTGATAACATTAAAAGTATTGTGCCGACTAGTCAATTTTAAGAACAAGATCTTATCTTCAATTCTTTTGACTCCTACCACGTTCTTTTTCTAATTTTTGTCCACAATATCCTATCCTCAATCCTTCTGACTCCTGCCACATTTTGTTTCCAATTTTTGTCCACAATAATACCAACTCTATTCCTTATTCTACCTTTTCTATGTACCAAAATTTAAAATCAATAGTGTCTAGTTCTTTAACATTTTCTCCCACCCATTTTTTTTCTTAAAGACATAAGATGTTTATTCTCATTCAAATCATAGCTTTCACTACCTTTATAGATTTACCTTTATAGATTTACCTGTTAAAGTACCAATGTTCTAAGAACCAAACTGAATCTTACTTTTATGGGCTAACTTCTTTACCCACATCCGTCTAAAATGATATGAGAACCTCTATTCATTTAACATTATACTCGGACATCGATATAGTAGTTCTAACTCATTTGACACTGCATTCGAGCCATACATCGTGTTACTTTTGAGTATCAACCTAGCATTAGCACTAAAACGTCCATGATCTATGTTACAAAGGTTCAAAAAAATTTTACATTAGCTGTCAAGGACCTAACACAATCCTTCTTCATCACTTGGGCTTGAAATCGATTATGAAACTATATAGGTGGAATCAAAATATAAAATTTATAACATAAGTTATAAATATTATAGCTCATCTCAAATTTCACATATTAACTTATTTTGGTAATAATAGTCCGTTATTCAGTTGTCACTTTAGATTTTGACTAATTCAGATTAAGCTATGGTAGAATCTCATATTAGGGAAGTTTTTCCAAAAGCATTTTCTGCATTCAAACGGTCTCAAATTCAAGACATCATGTTTAAGCGATGCTAAGCCATTCCACTATGACCAATGCTTATTGGTTATACTATAATTTATAATAAGTCATTATTCATAAATAATATACTACATTTGGTCCCTCTCAAATAAGTTATTTTTAACTACTTTATATAGATTAAAAAAGTAGTCGAATTCATCAACTTTACCAAAAATCTCATTACTTTACAGAATCGTCCATAATTGGATTGATTTAATTATAACCTCATATTCATTGCAAAATATAATTAGTCAGGGCACTTGTAAAAAAAAATATACTCCAACCATTTTGCATTGTAGCTTACATTTAGAACTATGGACGTCTTCTACAAAATGACTAGTAATAGAGATTGAAGGGAGTATGTGATATATACATCCCTAAGAACAATATATTAGAGATCCACTTAATTGCATTTAAGTCGAGAGACAAATTACACTACACCAAATTTGGGATATCTTGATGCATAATAGTTCGCGTTTCCTTTTGAAATGTCAACTAATGTGTGGTGCAGAATATTTTAATTGGTATTTACAATAGAAATGCCAACTAATTTTTTTAAAATTAAAACAAAATTAAAATCATTAGTTGGTGTTCCCATTAAAAATGTTAATTAATATTTTTTAAAATTAAAAAAATAAAAATTTAAAAACTTTAGTTGGTGTTTCCTCAACTATAGCGTGTCACATAGTTGGTGTTTCTTGAGGAAACACCAACTAAGCTTATTAAAATATTTTTAAAAATGGTTTTCAAAACCTAATCTTCGTGCGCCCTCACATTTTGCAATCGTACGCACTCTTCCCTTTGCAATTTCACTCCTTTCCTCTCATGCTCCCCTAAGCCCCACCAATTTTCATTCCTTCCTTGTTATCGTCCTTCAAGCCCACCAAGTCCCACAACCCCTATTTCCATCGTTGCTCTCTACCGGATTTTGTAACGGGTGTTTCCATCCTTTCTCTCTATCATTGCTGCTAAAGTTTTGAAACCAATCTCCCTCATGCTCACTTGATTCGTGTCGTAGCTCACCAAGTCCCACATTCTAGTGAGTGGGTATCTCGTTGATTAGGTATTTCGTGGTCGGGGGTCGGGTCACAATTTTTGGCGATTCCTTGTTTGAAAAAGATTGCTTTATCATGAATTCAGCCTTTGCAATGTGATTCCTAGTTTGAAAAGAATTGCCCTTTAGGGAAGATCCTTTTTTTCCCTCAATAATTTCCTCAGCGTAAATTTTCTTTCTTTGACATTGTGAGAAGCAGTAGACGCACATTAGAAGCTTGATCTTAGAGTTGCATTTCTTTTAATAATTGGAATTTGGAAATCTTTGGTATTTTTTTTTTATAAACTAGAACTGTATTAATTAATTTGCAATGCTAGTGGTCTTAGCTTTGACGAGCTGTACAGGTTCGCCTCTGCTTCTCACCTCAATGTTCACATCTAATTGTAAATCATCATATTTCTTTCATTTTCATTTTAATTTCAACTCCTTGTGTGCCTTCAATCTCAGTGTATACTTGACTCCTTTCATGTTTACCCATGTCTTCATGCTACCTCCTAGGCCTAAGAAAAACCACCGAGAATTGAGTCATCCTATATATATCAACCTTCTGCTTTAAATATTGTGTATTACTTGAATTGAATTTATGTGAATTTGGTCTCATGCATTTTTTGATAATTTTTTTGTGTGCATTTCCTAGGGACACCTTAGTTGACGTTTCACATGCTAATACCAACTAATATTGTCATCTTAGTTAAATGCCAAGTAAAATAAATTTTAGTTGACATTTCATAAATGTCAACTAAAACACCCAATTTTTATTGGTGCTTGAATAGTTACTGTTTTTAAAACGTTAATAAAGATAAAAAGTGAACATTAATTATTTCCTTTCTTGGTGTAGTGCTAATTATAACCTCATAATAATTATTAACTAGATGGTTAACCCCACTATTGTATGTGATAAATAATAATATGATATCATACTTGATATAGGCAAATAATTCCAGATTACTTTTTCTAAAATCACTTATTGATATTATTCAAAAAAGAAAGAAATTGAAGGGAAAAATAATAAAATAAAATAAAAATAAAGGATTAAGTAAGAAGATGTGAAAAAGAGAGGGGGAGTGAAGAAAAAAAAAGGTTAAATAGAAAAATTTAAATGTAAAAAAGCAACAAATATGTTGTAAGTTGTTTAACTCAAGCTAAATTTTACTTGCCCTCTTGTGCGGCGACGTAAATGGGTGGAGTTACATGGGAGACATTTTATTTATTTCTATTATATATTAAATTAAAAAAATTGTCACTAATTTCCTTTATCTCTGAAAAAAAAATTGATACCAAATAAATAATGTAAAAAAATGAAAAATAGACAAACAAAAGTCAAAAGGACAAGCTAAGGTAGAATTGTACGGTGTGACAGTGCAGCTCCATCCTATTTTTTTTATTATATATATATATTCATGATTGTTTACAAGTAGATGGCTCCTTGCAAATTTTATAAATATATTAATATTGATGATTCTATGATAGATTAATAGTACTAGTAGGTCTTATAAAAAAAAAAATAGTACTAGTAGGACTGTAGGAGGTTTGGTGTCCCTTCACACGGAAATGACAACACATTGATTTTCTTTCCCCGATTTTAATGCAGACAGGATGAAAGTCTTGCTGGTTCAATATTTTTCATTTTAATTTCTCATTTACTGTCTATTTAAATTATTTTTTTATAAATTTTTTTAGAATAATTATAATTTATAAAAAAAAATTTAAATAAAAATAAAAAAATTTATTATAAATCTATTTAAATAAAAAAAATGATGAGTAGAAATTATGATTTAATTTGTAAATAAAAACTTAATAACCGTGGCAAACAAAAATAATTAGGCAAAAGGGTTTGGTGTTAAAAGCGCAAATCATTGATATAAACGTGTCCAAATGTCATAGTGATTTGTTGAGAGGACGCGATCACACTAAGCAAATGGCCCATTCTTTAAAGAAATACTATTAAAATAGGAGCACGAGTTTATTAAAAGATGAGGTATTGAATTAGTAGTAACTTCGAATATTAAAATATTATATTTTTTAATAAAATAGGAAAAATTCACCGTCCTAAAGATAATAAAAAAATAAATAACCAAACCACAGAGTGTAATACCAAACAACAATAATCGTAGAGAGAGAGAGAGAGAGAGTGTCACATGGGGAAGAAGGGGGGAATGAAAGTGAGAGAATTAGGTGGGAGTAACGTGCCACTTTTTGCAAGTTCTGGACCTTCTAGAACACCATACATAACCCCTGCCTCGCCAAGGATACGTGAATGTGACGTGGCACCATTATTTTTAAATCATCAATCATGTTAACTTAGAAAAGTAAAAAATTAATATATTTATTATTAAATTATTTATTAATTTTTGAGAAAAAAGTGGACAGACAACAGAGAAGAGAGAATTTATGAGAAAAGACAGAGTGGGTAGGTGTCCTATCTTACGTCACCCCCATCTCCTATCTACCAACCTAATCCTCCTTTATGTTCTTGTAATGTTATTGTTCCTCCTCCATCAACCCTATTCCTATGTTACATTACACCTCTATCCTCCACTTTTCAACTATATATAGAAAATTTTAAATCGAATAACAAAACAATATAAATCCAAACAAATTTAAAATTATTTTTAAACAAAATTGAAGTCGAAATCTTACACTATATTTTGTGTACAATTTAAATTTTTTATTTTTCGACTTAAATACATTTTTTACTCAAGTTTTTTAGCTTTTTGTATTGCGTTATTTTATAGCATAAAATTTAAATGTTCCTAATTCAAGTATATATGCATCAAGAATTTAAAAATAATTTTAATTTAATTTTTATCATAGAAAATAATTATATCCCCCTCCCCCTCCAAAAAAAAACCACAAACACATCTATATATTTCATCGACTCGTTTAATTTTTTGCAATTCTGAGAACCTAGGGTGGTTGCTAACATTCAGCTCAACCACATGAAGTGGGCCACATGTATGTATTCGGCAATTGTCAAGTAGTCACAGTTGTCTAACCATGTGTGTGTGTATATATATATATATATATATTCCACTTCTACGATAAATTTGATTTGATGTATCCATCAATAATTTATGATTATGATTATGATTATGATTCAAAACTCCTCCAATAAGCGAATTGCTGGAAAATTTTGCTAAAAAAATACTAGTCGATTAGGTTATTCTCTTTAGGAGAACAAGTTTACACTTATTCGCATCTCGGGCAGTTTAAAATAAATAACTGGCGTTAATTTTTTAAATGATAACTAAAAATATATACTAATACTCTAATTTTTTCACGATCAATCAAATCCCTAAGATCAATGCATGAGCCCTCATCGAGAGGTAAGTAATCTTAAATTAAATCCCACAGTGATAAAAAGTGAATGTGTGAAAATATAGATTAAAAAGCAAGCACTTTAAATTGTCACTTGTATTAGGTGATTTTATCTGATTACATAAATCTAATTGAAAGAAAAAGCCTTAATTGATTTTATTTGAACTATGTGAACCTTGAAATGCATAGACTTTGTCAGGAGTTTGGGATAAAAAAAAAAGAGAGAGGGGGGTAGTAGTTATGGTATGAAACTACAGATATTTGTAATAATAAATACTAATTAACGAACACCAAGAAGGGCCTGAGCGACCACTAGTGTAGAATATAAACCATTTCTCTTCATCAATTTATCTTTATTCGTCTTCTTCCGGTGACACTAGTGAATGGCCAGCTTTGCACTTTGTATCCAAATTCCGTCTCTCCAACGCTTTAGAATCGGATTTAGGCTTTTATTTATTTATTTCTTTCGCAATACTACTGCCAATATTGTTCACCAAGCTAGTTATATCTCCAACTCGTATAAATTTATCAAACACTATTAAATATATCCAACAACCCGTCAGTACGGCCTCAACCATCAATATACAATCACGTACAATGTCGATTTTCAAATTTTGCCCTTCGCGATTAATAATTTAATAACGTGTTATTTAATACTTAATGTTATGTAGAAGACTTCGGTTTAATATTAAGAATAACATCGGAGTAAGTTTGATGAGTTTTGTACGTAATAAAATGCAGGAGTTCTAAAACCATCACCGAAGGGATATGAATTAACCGTTAATTTTGAATGTTATATCAGTGCCTGTGGCGGAGAATTTGATTTGACTGAAATTATGGTTAGTAGTTATTAATTTAAACATATAGGAAGAAAGAAGTAGGAAAAATTAAGTAAGAAATGGAACGTATGAAACCGAAAATTATGTGAGAATTCCTAAGCCCTGAGCGTATGGCCATGGGAATTCTGCAGCAACTATTTTTAATTAATTCCTTGTTACTAACAAGTAATAACCACAACATTACAAGGTAAGCGTTGAGATTAGTACCAAATGATTTCCTAATTAAAGCTCTAAATATTCATGGGTGTGTAAAATCTATACAGATTATCGGTCACAGTTTCAGTAACAGCAGGACTAGTAGCAGCAGTAGCAGTAACATCACCAGCAGCACCCACGGCTAATTTGCAGGTACATGCTTGATCCTTGCTTTGAAACCCTAGGCCATAACACAAACATACACCTTCACTAGTAGTAGTACTACTAAAGTTGCCATACCGGTGGTACAAAACCTGTCGTTCCGGCTGCTGCTCTCGTGGCTGTCGTATAAACTTATGTTGGTTGGCGGCGGGAGAGGGCTGATCGGAGGAGAGGCCTATGGAGAGCTCCAAGTTGAGCTGAGCATGTGCATAGGTGGCTTCGTCTGTGGTAACCCCACTGCTGCTATTTGAGTCTTCACAGGCCGATTCGGTTCTAACCATTTTTGTAGCATTATTGTTGTTGGCGCTGCCCAAGTCAGTCACTAACTGAAATTTGCTGCTATTGTTATTGCTGCTGTCGCTGTTGCTTCTGACGAAGGCGACGGTATCTGTGGTGGTGGTGGTGGTGGCGGTGGCGGGGCTGGGGGCGTTGAGCGGTCGATGCGTTTGAGGGTCAATTCCACGGCTATAGAGTTTCCTTTTGATGTGGGTGTTCCAGTAGTTCTTGATCTCATTGTCGGTTCTTCCGGGCAACCTGGCGGCGATTAGAGACCACCTGAGGAATCACGAGGAGGATCATAGTTTAGAAGACAAAAAGATTTCAGAGGGGGAAGAAATTGAAAGGGAAGGGAGAGATGAAGTTACTTGTTTCCAAGGAGGCTATGAAGGTTAATGATGAGCTCGTCTTCTTCTTCAGTGAAGTTTCCTCTCTTGAGATCAGGTCTGAGGTAGTTAATCCATCTGAGTCTGCAACTCTTGCCGCATCTAAGCAAACCTGGGAATAAATATCAGAGGAAGAAATTAAACTGAGAACCCATGTGGGGGAGAAAGGCACATTTTAGAAGATATACCAGCAGCCTTGGGAAGAGATCTCCAGCAGCCTTCGCCATGAAGCTTGATATAGTTGATGAGGCGTTCGTCTTCCTCTTTGGTCCAAGCTCCTTTGTTGGTGTGCTCCTTCTCACAACAGGGAGATCTACCCATGGGGGAGGGAGGGGGAGAGAGAGAGAGAGAGAGAGAGAGATGGGTATGTGGATAATTGAGGAAGGATCAGAAAAGGGGGAAGGGGGGAGGGAATATAAATGGGGAAGGGAGGATGGATGGTGGAGAGGAGGAAGAGGGTGCAAAATGCAATTGACTCGGGGGGCGGGGGACCTTCTTTATCTCTCGACTCAAGAGAGAGTGTTTGACCGAGTTGGTGAGAATTATGAGTGGTTCCTGTTAACTTAGTGGTTAGTGCTGGATTTGGTAGGTAGCTCTGCTTTTCCATCCCCCTCCCTTTCTCTTTCCCCTTTTCTCTTCTTTTATTCCTACTTTCACCACCTCTCCAACACCCTGCAACCCCCCGCCCCCCACCCTGCAACCCCCCGCCTTTCCTCTCACTCTTCACTCTCGGCCTTCCACTGATCCCCTTATTCCTACATTTTATCAACTCATCAAAATAAATTAATTTGTTATAAATTTTATCTTTATTTTTTTTATGTCTTGTAGAAATAAAAATGAATATTACTTGATCGAGGTGCGTATACAAATGTGGGGGCATGGTATTGAGTTTTATATTTTATATCGGGGCCAAATTGCGTTATTATTGGGGGAGTTTGACTCTTGTTTCGTTATAGCAATTATGATGATTGTGGAATAAGTTGAGCGTGACCTCACAACAATAATAAACAGCCCAGGGAATCATCATCAGCGAATGCACGGCACTCTTGTTACATAACTCATAAGCCGAAAATTCAAATCTTTTTTGAAAACTGGAATATATTATTAATCAATCCTGTTTAACAAGTGTTGAAAACCAAACACAATTATATCTGTAAACTACACCGTGGGTGGAAGTTTTGATTGTCATTTAAACTGGACAAATATATATATATAGATATATGTATACTCTTAACGTAAGTTACTTCTAACTAATTTATCAAAATTTATATTATTAAAATTATCTTAAAATTAATATATTTTTTATTTTTATCTTTTAATAAATACTATAAATTCAAATAATCTATAATTTTTCTTATGATTAAATAAGAACATTTTAAAAATAAAATAATTAATGCTCTAAAAACTCATAGAAAGTGACTTACATTTAAGACCATAAAAAGTTTATAGAATGTAACTAATAAAAAGGAGCGGATGGAGCATATGATATGTAATGATAGGAGCGGAGGGAGCATATGATATGTAATTGTCATTAATACTAAAAATATTTTGACTGATTAATCATTAATGACAAAAATAATTAATTTCTTTACAAATCTTATTTTTTTATACTTTTAACCTTATGTTAATTTCTTTAATTAATAAGTGATTGCTAACACTGCCTTTAGCAATTATTATTATTAAGTTTTCTTTTTTATTATTGTTATTATTATTTATCATTATTCTAGACTTTTCCTGTTAACCAGGCCTATATAGTTCAGAGGCATCAATGCTAATTTTTCAGATGCCTTTGCATTCACTTTTTTTAAGCATATGCACTTTTTTTTTTTTAAAAGATAGCTCATGTAGTAACAAATCAAATTGTGTCCATGTTAATTACCAAGTTACCAAATATTGTTTCAAAATATATATGATCCTTTCTTTAAATTGCAAATATATCATTAACCTTCATTCTTCTTCTTCTTCTTCTTATTACCACTTTGTTTCCAATAATTACTCACTAATTTTTCATTATTTATCACTCATGTTTCCTCTTTTCATCAATTACTATTAGGTGTTTCTTCTAATAATCATGCTATTTCCTTGCTACCACCTTCTGTTCGTTAACGTAGGCCTTCTTGCTATTATTGTTTTTGCTATCACTAATCCTTCTGAAGAATTTGTCACTAATCCCCCTAACATCTGCAATTCAAACTGCTACACAAAGATCAAGAAGAAAAATAGAAAAAGATAAATAAATTGTTAGAGTTCAAGGGTGAGTTAATATGAATGGAAGTCTTACATAGGATAAAAATTGAGTGAAAAAAATGTATATAAATAAAAAGATTAGATTAAGATTTGAGTTAAAATGTGATGTACGTGAGGCCGATTTCTTAATCCAAAACAATATTCTTTTCATTATGCTAATTTAATTTTATATTTAGTCTATTTTTTCTCCGTGCTTGTTAGATGCATTAATTACACACGGGCATTTTTTTTTTTAACTCTACCCCTTTACATCTTCGGGTCCTTTATGAAAATTTTACAAACTAAAAAGATCCTGGATAGTCGGAGGGTAGGGGTCCCTGAATGTGATTTTCCCGATAAATTATGCATAGTGCAGGGACGAAAGTGGCAAAAAAAAGGGAATTAGGTGCTCAAATGAAGTTCAAGGAGAAAAAGAAAAGGGGTGACGTAATAAAGGTCACGAATACCCCACCAAGAGCAAAGCAAAAGCCACTGCCTTGCCTGCACTCACTTATCATTAATCTGTAATTACACATCCAACTTGGCACACACCGGTACCAAACATTTTTATTGGGAACCCTCCAAGTAAAACTCACCCTAATGAGTATTGGAGTGAACTTGTGGTTCTGTACGGAGTTTAAAATGAGACTCACGGACTATTCATATTGATAATTACTGCTACTTTTTAATTTGTGTGGAGACGATGCCTTTGTAAGTGTATTGTGTTCCTGGTTTCCACTATCTTTGTAACTAGTAGTATTTGATTTGTTTTGGTTACTTTGTTTTCCAATAAAGAAAGGATTCTAGAAGCACTCCCCAACTTACTCCACTCACTCTTGTCAATTCAGGTTCCATATCAGTAACTAACTTCCCCTACCTTCCATTATTGAGCCCCATCAATAATACTCTTATTTAGTTAATTACTTTTCACCCTTTCACACCCACCACCCAATCTACTTACTCAAATTAATAAATGCAGACTCAAGATTTATTCACCTTCCTACCACAGTAACTTCATCCCCTTTTGGTCGTTCAGAAATAAATTAATATATATATATAGGAGTTTTCAGTTTTGATAGGTCAGATGCTTGTTTGAATATCTTCGTTATCTATTTTAATGTTTTGAAAATAGTTTTATGGAATTATTTTTTAAAATAAATTTTAAAAATAAAAAAATAAAAAAATTATGTCTGAATAATTGTTGCTAAAATTATAATTAATAAGTGTTAAATGAAGTATTCAAAATCTATAATTTTGTCATTAACATGGTAGGTATTTTTAGTCTTTTTTTGTATTTTTCAGGACAAAAAATATATAACACCTTAAAAATATTCTAAATTTTTTATTATTCAAAATATTTATAAAAAATAGACTTATCAAATAAATTTTTTTTATTTTCAAAAATAAAAAAAAAAACTATTTTTAAAACATGAATCAAACATGTCTTTCATCGCTCAAAATTGAAGTAGTATATGGATATTGTGCATTGGTGTGTGCCGAGAAACAAAAAGATATTTGGATTCGACTTTTAGGTGGTCCATTACGATCATGTTTCATGCATCGCCTATGTTGTTGGGTTAATGTCAGTTAATAACGTTTACAAGATATGGCCCCGAGAGTGTGAGCTCACCATCCAACACACGATTTCTATGTATTAATTATAAATAATCTTAATATTTATAATATAATGCTTAGATATATATATATATATATGTATGTATGTATGTATATGTGGCTGCAGAGTGATGGTCACAGCTTTTATTTGTCATTTTCAGTGTTGAACCAACCTGCTGTTACATCCAATAACACACGGAGCTATTGGAGCCATTTAGATTAGAGCCGGCCAGGTGATTTTTTTTTTTTAAATGGAATGAACAGGGTTGGTACGCCCCTCACCCTCACCCTCACCCTCACCCTCCTAGCTTAGTTTATATTTTTGGGGACTTCTAGAAGCGCAGCAACAGATTTAAATTAATCAAAAGGGGGGAAGAATCTGTGAGGTTGGTGACCCACCTCTCTGCCTCCATGTGTGGATACCTCATCTATTGGAATTGAGTGGGTTCTTCTCATGCCACTCACTCTCTTTCTTTTCAATCTTCTTTCTGCCTTTTATTTTTATATATAGTTGGCTTGGCATATCTTATCTTGGAGTATTTTGACTGTCACCATATATATATATATGTAGAGCCTAATTATCTCTCCCATTAATGGCTCCACTTGAAGATTACATGATATCTGGGAACACCCAAAAAGTGAAGGAACTAATCTCCATCTGTTCATTGTCACCTGGGCATATATTCCATATTACATTTAGATAATTAAAAAAGGCCATATTATTATTTTCCTGTCGACACATGTTAATCCTCCTTTATCACAAACAATCCAGCTATTTTTTTCTTTTTTATTTATATTTATAATTTCTCAATCTGTGATTGAAAGGTCAATCCATCTTATGACATTTTTAGCCAGCGAACGAGATATGTAGAATCAGATTCCATCTAAGATGCACATTGATCCACTACATATGTAAGCAGTAAGCGTATATAGGTTATTATGTTGTTAATAGGCGTGTATACATAATAATAATAATAATAATAATAATTATTATTATTATTTCCACTCGTCTTAACTAACGACAGTGTAGCTTAAACTCAGGGAGATATATAATAATAAAATTTTGTATGATATGTTTTATTTTGTCTCATCCTCAAGGCTTATTATTATTTTACAACAAGTCCATGTCCTCGGATACAAAGGTCACCCTTGAAATAGGGGGCTCTCTCTACCAACTTACCTAACAAAGTTGCTTGAATTTTTTATAGATCAGAGCAAATCTTCTCCTAACACGTCTCGTTCTCCTTGAAATTCGCAGATGCTTGTTATTATTATTAACTTATACCAAAATACGAATATAGGAGATCTATATATCTATCTATATATATAAACCGTGTCTGGGTTATTTATGGATGGAGCAAATTAACTTGTATCCTGACCGAGCCTGGAAATGGGCTTTCAGTCGCTGGTCAGGGGCCACAAGGCCCAATGTTGATTCATAGGGACAATGACTTTTGTGAGAACTAAGAGAGAGTGAAAAACACAGGGTTTTCATTTTCCATATTGATGACATGACAGACAGATACAAGGGCAGGTAGGCTGAAATACAATCCCAAGACTAGGAACAGAAAGGAGCAAATTCCAGATATCACCGTGCAAATATTGCAGGAGGGCAGATTTAAGGGTGAATTTATTTTATTCCCTAAGAACTAAAAGGCAAAGCCAGCCAGTGAAACTGGCTATAGTCCAAAAGATGCATGCACATGCATGGAGCATGTACTATGAATGCCCTTAAATGATCAACAAGCTTTGTTGCAAAAGCAACGGTGGCGGAAACCGTGGCATTGGCCGCCGGTGAAACCTTCCACGAGGCACACCGAAGCGCAGCATGTGGTCGCTCACACACATTCCTTTGAATCGATGGCTCTTTGACTCACAGTGCCTTGCCTCCAGCATCCCATCTGCATTTCAACCCACCAATTTATAACACAAACGACAATTAATTAATCAAGCCCATCTCCGTCGATCTATATATGTCTGAAGAGTTACGTACTATATTTGTAATGAGAATTAATCCAGAGGCTTACATGAAGCAAGGAGAATAAGCAGCGAGAAGAAAAGCCCGAATCGTGCCTTGTCCATTACTAGGACACCTTCAATGTTGAACAATTAAACCCTGAGATTATCAAAAGATTACTCCCACTCCCAGAGTAAGTACGTGATCTCCAATATTTATAGCCAAAGACAGGGCGTCATTATAACATCGAGAGCTTTCAAGTTAAGAATACTGGAACTTGCAGTACATGGTCGGTGAGACAACATGAATCTGTTCACGTGCAAGTAATACTGGTATAATATAACCAGGTGGGAATTTGATTTCAAAATGGTGTACTCAACAAATAATGCATTATTCATTGGCATGAGACCATACGTATATATACTCTTTCCTCTCCTACTTATAAGAGAAAATTTTTTCCTTTTGTGGCCCTAAATATAAAAAGAAAAAAAAAGAATTAATGATGTATTAATTTTTTTTTTCAAAAATTACTCTTCATTAATTATGTGTGAGAAAGATTAAATATATTAACAATTCAAATTAATATTAAATTAAATATGAATAATTTTTGAAGAAACTTAAAATATGAGATAATTCAATTTATTTCAACTAATTAAAACTAATTTTTTTAATACATTGTAAAATATTTTCTCTGGTCCCATATAAGATCTTTTATCCTGATCCTAAATATAAAACCCTTTACAATATATGAGGTAGTATTTATTATATATTTTCAAAAAATGTTCCTATTTAATGTATTAAAAAAGAAAGAGAAAAAAATTAAATAAAGATAATTTTAAAAAAATATTAAAATTTTTAAAAAAAATTAAAATAATTAATTAATTTTAATTCTTAATTTATATAATTTAGTTAAAAGGAACTATTAAAGAGTAGGAGTAATTTTTTTTCATATAAATTGTGTGTGTTGGTGTGGGGGGGGGGGTGAGTATATATCCTGTTCCATACCTAAGGGATAGATAATAAAACAAAAACTCAAGTACGCTATTTTCGATGCACACATTTATATGAATTTGACTGATCCAGTAATTAAGAAGAGAAGGCCAGATTATGGGTCGTTTGGATTTTTGTTAGTTAAAAATGGTTTCGATAAAATTAGTTTTTGTAACGTAATTATTATGATAAAAATTAATTTTGGATTAATGTATTTATGTTTAGATAATTTATTTAAAAATTAATTTTGATAAAACTCATAATTTTTCTTTAAATTGAGCTTAAACTTTATTCTATGATTAATTTAATTTACTTAAATTAAAATTTAATCTGTATTTATTTAATTAAAGACATAATATATCTGGTGTAATATTTTCTTACAAGTTATAGTCTATAGAGATTAAAGTTTTGAATGGGTATTTTGGTCATTAAATAGAAAAAATTTTATGAAAATTTTATTTTTCAAATTTTTTTATTTTTTTTCATTTTTATTGATAAATTTTTATCTGATTTTAAAATAAATATAAATAAAAATAAAAAATTAGAACGGAAAAGCAACTATCATTTGCTTATGTTGGGATCACGTTTAGAGCAAAAACTGATTGTTCAACGGAAAAGTAAAAAATCAGCCAAACATCTACAAATTGCCTCAAACTCCATTTTTACCCTAAAATTTGGTTTCAAAAGTGATCCCAAACGTGCCCTATGTGAAGGTGAAGGCAAGTACGTACAGAGCACAAGAATGGGAAAGTGTGGGGAGAGCTTGGGATGGGACGGTGACTATATAGAGTATATTTATTGGCTTATTGATTTCGCTGATTTGTCTGAGCCATGGCGGAAGGGGAGGGTCGCGGTTTCGGACTTCACAGTATGCCTGCCCTGAAATCTTGGGAGGGCAAATCCTTGTCTTCGAAAGAATCGTCAATGGCGGTAATTTTGTTTTGTTCAATTAAATTAATGGCACCAGTGACGAAGATTCTCTGTTTTGTTAAATTGATAAATTCTCAGAAATGCTTAATACTACATGTAGCTCTCTGTTGATTTCAAAGATAAAAAAAAAAAACTCTGCTTCTTTGCCAGTACTAAGAAAATAACTAATAATTATATTTATTTTAACTGAAATATCATTACACATTTATTATTAGATTAACATGACCAAAATAATCATTTTTATAAAATTATCGTAAATTGTATTTATAATACTAATTAATTAATATAGTTAACTTTGTAATAGTGTAAGAAATACATTTGTATAATTTAATCTTTAATTAAAGATAATTAATGTTAACTTTTTAAAATATTTTGATCATCTTCTAATTACTAAAAATGCACGGGGTAAATTCATACATCTTTCCACGAAAGAAAATTAAGACATTCATATATAATTAAGTTGTGAAATAATTTTTATTTACTAATAATCACATTATTGCCATATTTCTTTTCCTAAAAATTAATATATGAATCTATGCAAGGAAGTCTCCATGAAGGGCTGAAGGAGTTCCCATCGGGCAATGAAAAAAGAAAACAATAATAAAAAAGAGTTGCCATCTCAGCCACTATATATATCTACTAAGGGAATTACATTTCAGGACCAATTTCTGGATTTAATAGTAAATATTATCTTATTACTATTTAATTATCAGTTTTTACTACTTTTTATGAGTCAAAAGTCTCTAGTTATTATTAATTCTGCAAACAAACTGATCTAAACTCTAATTCCCCCATATATATATGTTTTTTTTTGGTGTACAAAAGGGGTAAAAAAAACCCAAGAAATAAACAAGAAAAAAAAACAAAATAAAACAAAATAAAGATCCAAACTCAGCTACCCTGCATTGCTCTCCTCTGCCCGCAATATACATAAATATGAATTTTTTCAACTCAAATGATGGTGTAGTTAAAAAATTAAAATCCAACTGTCCTGTGAGGCTTATCCTAGCCAACTTGTATGTACACTGCACATTGATTAGCTTTTATATATATGTGTGTGTGTGTGTGATTAACTTGAACATCCGATCCTTGTATATCCAGCTTCCACCAATGTATAAATATATATATATATATTAGTCTTAATACAGCACCTGACAATCTATAATATATTAGTCTTAATGTTATATGATGGGTTTACAGGCCATATTTGATGTACATGTAGTATCACTCCTTATAAACTGTGGAAGTTTGTATATAAATTAGCTTAGCCGCGTTGTTTAATCTCTTATCTCATAATTTCTTTAAAACTTAAAATTAAATCTAAGAATTAATTAACTTTAATGTCAAAAGGCTAAATCATTATTTTCTTAAAAAATAATGTATATTTTCAATTTATTAAACCAAATTCAAAGGGGGAAAAACAGCTACAGGAACCGAAAAAGTTGATGATTGCAATGTGCTAGTAATGTATGTTGCGTATATATGGATATATGTATCACATAGATACAGTGTGATACAAAAGATATGATAATTTTTAAAATTGTAGGATATGAGTGTGGGGGATATTTATATAATATTATTTATGTAATTATTTATATGTATAATTAATAAATTTACTCATTAAAAAATGAGTATTGAATATTCTAAAATTTATAATATAAATGTTAAAATAAATCATAAAATATTTATAATAACTTCAAATTGTCTTATTTTACTATAAGTGATACATATGGGTATAAAATGATACGAATGAATATGTATGCATAAATACAATATCTGCATCATACTATATCATATATTAGATACGAGTGCATCTACTTTTTTGAAGTATCGGTTCTTCATAACTAGTAATTAATTAGGCCAATACTCCATCAACTCCTTAATATAAATGTCTTTTAACTATCTCACTAAAACTAAGAAAAGTTAGTTATACCATTAAAATTATTTTAAAATTTATATGGTTTCTTCCTTATTTATAACAAATACCAGAAATTTAAATAATTCACAAATTCTCTCTTATTTATAAATGAGGACATTTTAAAAATAATGTAATTAATACTCTAAAAAATTAATAAAATGTGACCTATATTTAAGACTATAGAAAGTTGGAGTTTTTAGAATTATGATTAATAAAAATATTGACTAATAAAAATGATAAAAGGAGAACACTTTACCGAAGACGAGTTCTATTAAACCTGGTTAGATTTTCTTGCTCAATAGCTTGCCTCTTTTAAAGTACTCGATCTGGGAATGTTTGCATTTATATGATTATAGCTAAATATTAAAAAAAAAAATGTGACATTAGAAGTAGCGCACGGTCGGGTATTTGCCAATCCACGAGATTAATGGCCAGAGTGGTCTCATTCGACAGAAAGAAATTAAAACGCCATAACCAGATGATGCTTCTTGCTCTACTAATTAATTCATTCAGAACTCTCAAAAGTCAAAACCAACACGACATTATTATCATCACTTTATTCTGGTTGCATCCTGAACAAGTACGATATCTTTTGGTTTGGTCTCTTAAACTGAAACTCTAATACTGTTCCTGGGGGGATTTTGGTTTCAGCATCAGCAAAGCCTAGTGCAGAAGCAGCGACGACGGAACCCTCGGCACCGCCCACCGGAGAAGCCTTCGTTCCTGCACACCAGCGCACAGTTGTGTTCACGTACGCATGTCCCCCTGAACCCGTGGCTCTGGGACTCGCACATCCTTCCCTCTGTCTGCACCGCCATTTCTGCTCTCAAAAATATATACGTATCGCAATTCATTTATCGCTAGTCTTACATTAACTAAAAACACCAATGCGAATGGGAGAGCACACATACATGCATATATATATATATAGAATCTTACCAGCAGCTAAGACAATGAGGACCAAGAAGAACAGCCCAAATGATTTCCTCTCCATGCCCTGCAGTTTGTTATAGATCGATGAGTAATAGAAATAGAGTTCACTTTGGAGCACAAATGTGAACTGCAAAGGTGTGATCTTCTGATATATATAGGAAGTGGGAAGCAGATGGAGATGGTAAAGAAAAGAAAGAGATCTGAAAATTAAATGGAGCATGTGGTCACATGAAAATGCAAACTGTCACTGTGCAGGGACACTCGTGACTATGTTTTCAGATGCGACAATCTGAGGTTTTTGGGTTTTGGTCGGGTAGAATAGGTAGGATGATTCGGCTAAGGGTCAAACTGGGAGTTTTACTTTACATGGTTGGATTATTTCGAGATGTGAAAATTTAAATGACACTAATCTTAAAAATCACTATATTTTGTTTTTAACAAACCATGCACGAATTTTAAGTCTGAGGTCTCCATGCATTCATATGCATTGGATGGATCTGGGAGGGGTAAAAAGGAATCCAATTTCTTTTTTGCAGAGCTTGGTTGACAGAGGTCACATGCAAACCTGCAGACTTCTCTACTCACACAGCTCCCGTAAACTGTAAATAATGGGGAGACGTAATACCCAACGACAAAAAGGACGACAGAGATCACATTATTAATTGTTATATATGCGAGCTTACGTGTCTTGCTTCTTATCTTAATCTAAATAGATTTCACATTTGGTCTATTAATTCTATCATTTCTAGGTGCATGAATCAGGAATCTTCATTTGTGTGCACAGCTAAGTCATGTTTTCTTAAAATACGGCACACACACCAATGCACTATTGCATTTTGAATATGCATAGCCTAATATATAGAGTCTGGAGAATGAGATTACATACGAATTGAGTGATTCTTAAATGGCCTGGAGCTGAAGAGGTGGTTTCTTTGTTGAATCTGGTGTGAGTGTGTGTGAGTTTCATAGTGGTTTTGGAGGGAATTGATTGAAAGGACTCATTCTCCCACGCCCCTCCTTAGTTTGTGCGCTGTACTCTGCTCTCTGGTCCGAACCCTTATTGATTAGAGTTTTTGGTATTCTACACACCCAACTCTATACCGTCGCAAGCTTGAAGTGCTACAATTTTGTTTTAGTACTTTTTAAAGTACTGTTTGTGGCAAAAAAAAATAAAAATAAAAAGGAAAGAGGTGCAGTGAGGAGCAGTAAAGTAATGTCAACTTGGACGCAAAAGTCTGGAAATGTTGAAGACAGAGGAAAACACCACACACACTACACAGCTGGGTTGCTTTACGTAGGTGGGAACAGCTAAGACTTGCTTTACACTTTGCCAGATTAGCTATGCATCATTCCTCCTCATCATGAAATAAAAGGCTTTGAAATATTCAACTCACAGAACAGAACTACAATTCTAAACAAAATAATCATTGGCTTCCCCCATGTGTGCATTTCTTACAACTCCCTCACTTTTGTTTTTCTCGTGGTGGTGCATGAACTGTAACATGTTGTTGAAGAGGAGCATGCGTGTTTTTGCTGTCTAAGGATGATGAAAATGGTGGATGCCTTTACCTAACTCAAATAATGCAACTCTCTGGTCTAAATGATGATGGTAGGACTTTGATGCCTTAAAAGCCTCAAAAATCAGTTTGAAAAAAACAAAGCCACATTAAGATAAAAAGCTTTTCTTTTTAAAACCCACACACACACACACACACACACACACACACACATTAATCGCCTGTCTGTGGGCTTTATTGATGGATGATGATATTCGGTGCCAAAAAGCTAAAGCAACTCTTTCAATTTGTTGTGGGTCCATCTCTGTCTTCCTTGCACATGGGGTGTATCTTACCCTTCTCATCCCTATTCAAATTCCCTTATTCATTTAAGGTTTTGGATTTCGTCATTAGCAATAAAATATGTTATCAAACGTATATTTTGATGTTTAACTAGTATCTTCTTTCAGTTCGTGTGTTGTGAATGATGATCTAAATTTAAAACTAAAGAATCTTTGGTACATCTATCCCTATCAATCATAGATATTTCCCTCATTTTTATCTTGTGAAAGAAACATCGACGATGACAAATCGAGCACATTACTTGGCCTGAATACAAACGATGCGACAGACAGAGATAGAGAAAGACCCCACGAGAAATTTCTTTCAATTTATACAGCAAAATCGATTCACATTTCAAAAGATACCCCCTCCAAAATGAAAATGAACTTTGATATTTGACAATAACAACAATGATAGTAATAAATAATCAAAAAACCCCGGAGAGTATACATTCATATATATATATATATGGATATATTTATGATTTGATGATCCCATATAAATACCCCATGACAATTTAAGAAAAGCCCATCCCATAGTCCTACTCATCAAAATTCATTTTTAAGCAGAAGACTTGGTCTTCAAGCGGTACAAGAGCTTCTTCTTCTTGGAGCTTGGATTGTCAATGGTGAGAACCACTTTCCCAGGTTCGCCAATCTCAAAACTATTACAAACCACTGGTTCTTCTGATGAAGCCACTTTTCTAGCCTTCTGAATAATCACCGTATAGCTTCCTTCAGCACTTGGCACGAATTCTGCTCCATAGCTTACATCCCACCCTATCACTCTCAGCTCCCATGACAGAAGGCATTTCTGCAAGTTCTCCCCCCAAAAAAAAAAGAAGATGAACAGGTTGAATATTGCGCAAAACCTTTATTAAACCAACATCAACATCAACAGCCCTTTTTGGTATTAAAATATTTGGCAAAAGTTTTATCTTCAACTCACTTTAACACAATCAACATATCAGAAAGCTAGCACTACTTTGGCTCTTAGCTATATCAAGAACTAAATGAAAACAAAATTCGGCGATGCCGATCACATAGCCGCAGAAACGACAAAAGGAAGTTCCAGCTTTATTTTTATTCCAATTGGATTAAAGGAATAATTTGTTTCTTCTCAGAGCATAGTTTTGTGACAGAGCATGTGAAATAAACAAATGATGAATGAGACATGCAATATGACTCTTTTGAATAGAGGAATCCTAAGAAAGATCCCATTTCGATGCAGCATTTATTGGATAAATGAAACAAACCCACCTCATTCACAGGAAATTCGACGGTATGCTTCGCCGCTGGCTTAACTGTAATTTCAGTGACAGCATCAGTATTGCCGAATTCTCCATCTTTGCTTAGTCCTCCATACTTCACTGGAAGTTGTTCTGGTGCTATGTATCTGAGGATGTCCAGAGAGCAAATAGAAATCTCTAACCAAAAGTACTAATCGAGTTTAAAATAAAACCAGTAAACAAATTTTGAATCTTTGAAACTTCACCTCAAAAGGGTCTCCGCAGATTTGGAAGGCCCCGCGAATACGAACTTGCTCTTGGTTCTCTGAGTGAGAAAAGGGCTTATCATCCTGTTCACTGCCAGGTACCACCATGGCACATTGATGAAAATCTGCGCCATAATACATTTTGAGAATAAGTAACACATTCAACAACCGTTAAATGTAAGCACTGATCATGCATGAGAAGTTTGAAAGTAGTACCTGTTTGGCTACGAATTCAGGATAGTTATCTTGAAGCAAATGAAGGGCCTGTTTGGTGGCTTGTCTAAGTTCCCACTTACCAGGTCCGGGAGAATTCTTCAGATCATTAATCTGTACAATGGTGGATACACCACCAGGAGTGAAATCCAATTTGCGAATACTCTTCTCCAGAAACTGAATTCTCCATCTCAGGAAATTGAGCCTCCTCTCCTCATCTGAAAATGCTTTCTTGTAGAGCTCCTTGTTCTGGAATTCCCCATAGATGTTGTAACACACGGGGTGGCCTTCCTTATCGAACCCATGCATGAATACCACCTTCTCCAAATCATCACTCAAGTTTTCCTCCATCAGTTTATCAATCCCAAATTCTTTCCTCCAGAGAATTGTGTTCTTGATCATGGCGAAAGCATCTTTCACCTTGAAATCTCTTGCTCGCAGGAATTTCAAGAGAATCACATCGCTCCTCTCATCGGCAAGCAGTGGTATCCCCCAAATCGATACTTCTTCCGGCAGAGGTGGCGCTGGAGTTTCGTCTTTGGTTTCCTTGGCTTCAGCCTCCGCTGGCGGAGGAACGGCTGCGGCCTCCGACTGTTTGGCCGCTTGTGGCTCCTCTGCTGGAACCGCGGAAGACACCGCCACGACGGTCTCTTCAATGGCTTCCACGGTTTTCGCCCCGTCGTCATCGACAGCAGGCGCAGCCGCTTTGTCATCAACTGCCTCAACGACCACCGTGGATTCTATCACTTCCTCGGATGCGGTTTCCTTCTTGTCTGCTTGTTGCTCCTCTGGTTTGGAAGGCTGGTCCTCTGTTATGGTGGGGTCCGCAGTTTCTGCAGGCTTTTCCTGAACCGGTTCAGTCTTGTTGTGGTCGTGCTTCTGAAGCGGAGCGGGAGCAGGCTTGTCTTCTTTGGGAGGCGAAGGTTGGTTCGGAGGGGCAGAGAAGTCGTGCTTGTTAAGAGCATCTTGGATTAGCTGCTTGAAATCTTGGAGAGCCTTCTTCTCGTGATCAGAAAGGTCTGCAACTCTGGTGCTCTCCTCCTTAAAGGAACCGGATTCAGGCATTTTGTCGTCCCCATCACCTCCGGGCTTAGACACCTCTGTCTCGGCAGTCTCCTCAACGGGCTTCAATGGCTCATTCTCCGGCACAGATTGTGTATCCTTCTCGACAGTCTTCTCAGGCTGTGGAACATCAGTAACCACCACTTCTTGGACTTGCACCAATGCCTCTTGGGTTATCTTGGAAGCATCCTTGGCCATGGTTGATGATGTCCTCCTATAACAATAAACAATAAATCCCCTCCTGAAGTGAGCAAAATTTGAAAGCAAGAAAAGCGAGGAAGAAAGAAAGCAGAAGATGATATGAAAAACAATGGGGGGTGGTGGTGAGGGGAGTTATATAAGGAGATGTGGCTGGGGTGGGGTGGGTGATGGCTAATGAGTAGTGAGAGGGGGGGAGGGAAAAAAAAGGAAGGAGTAGGACCAAGGGGCCAGCTTGGAATTATAAGCACAATGGCATTACGTGGGACCCACCCCCCATTTCAAGCTAAGCATTACAGATAATGTGGGATTGTGGCCTTCTATTACAGTGTTACTACATTAATCATCGGCGCTTTTGCCGGCCTCATCATTTCTCCCAAACATTAACATTAGCATTAGCACTACCCACCTTCGGCTTAATTGGGTCCCCCCACCCTCATTTTTCATTCCCATACATTTTTCTTTTTAAATCATGAACGGTTCTTTTTTAAAAACTAACAGCAACACAACAGGGAAAAAGGAGCTCGCAAAACCCCAGAATTGAAAAAAAAAAAACGAAATAACGCTAGAACGAACGTTAAGGCTTTGATTGTTGGAAGGGATGGTCACCTACGATGCGTGACAAATCGGTTCTCTTTTTCCTCGTGACCGTGACTGTCTACCTGTGCCTGCCATTTGCGTTTTGCATTTTAGACCGTTAAAACAGTTTCCGTCAGGCCCACCCCCATGACGTGTACCTCGGCCTGCATTGCGCCAGGAAAGACACAGTCAGTCGTGGGTCCCCCACCCCTGTTGGGCTCTTATTTTCATGACACACACACACACACACACATATGTACATTTCTTTTTATTATTCGACGTGGTGACAAGGTTGTCCGGTGGGCTTCATGTCCTAACTAGGCCCAAACCAAATCAGACTCAGTTGATGTGGTCTGTTTAGGGCCCAACAAAAGGTAGCAGCACCAAGTTGGAAGTTGGAAGAATGTGCGTAAGTGGACATATCAACCCCAAAGGTCTCATTCAATGACTATAAAGCACGTAGCGTGGGAGTGTCGGCTTTTAAAGCCACACTAGTGATTTCCACATTAATGGTGTATTTCTCTTTATTCCCTGTTTGCAAAAACGTTAAATGCCTTATTTCTATCCAAACTGAAAAATCGCATCTCCCCCCCTCCTCTCCCAAACAACACGCACACATAATTTTTTTCCATTTTTTTTTCATTTGTAAGGTAAAAATTATATTGAGGTCAGGTTACATGTTGATTGAAATTTATGTATTAACTCTAAAATGAAAAAAAAAAATAAAAAGGTGAGTCAAGTGGAAGCACCATTTTTTGTGGGAAAAAATAAATTGTGGCATGCATGGATGCCTGAAATGGAAGAAAAGAGGGTTTGAAGTGGAGGGGGGATGGGTAGAGGAGGAGGAGGAGGAGGGGAGTAGGATGTACTCCTGCGATGGACATGAAGTATAGGCAGGAGCCACATGAGTCGGATCACCCGACAACGTTTGACATTTCTGTTTTGATTGGGATAATTCAATTTCCATTTTTTTTATTTGAATTTTTTTTGGGCTTCAATTATTGGAGGGCATTATTCAATCAATGCCATGAGTCATTTATACCATACCACTTCAGGAAAAAAGTAAGGGCCAATCCCCAACGGTGCGCTGGTGCTCCTTGTCGGTCCATATTTTTTAGTAATTAATACCATTTCTTGTCATTCAAGTTATTCTTCTTTTTCCTTTCACAGTTTATATTTCTACCGTTGCTTTTAATCTCTTAAAATAATTTGTTAAAAATACATATTTAAGATTCGTGAACTTAATAACAGTAATTTTGTTTCCTTAAAAAGAGCAAATAAGTAAATACTGGATTGGAATAAAATATCAATTTAAGGAACGAAGGTTGATGTGATGCGGTGATCCGGAGATTTGATTAAATTATTACAGAGGCCTGCAACTTCTTCTACATACGGTTGAAGTTTTCGACAAATCTCAATCTACGCGAAAACTAGAAAGAGAGAGAGAGAGAGAGAGAGAGAGAGAGAGAGGAGTTAAAGCGAAGGAAGGATATACCTTGTCAAAAGGGCAATCTCGAAGTCAAAGCGAGACCTTGTGTCCCCCTATCGGTACGGCGTTTTTAGAGATCGAAGGGCAATCCATCTCAATTCCAAATCTCAACTCACAACCAAAACCAAAATTCACATCAAGAAGTAACACGCAGGAAGGAAGGAACTTATTGGATTCAAGCTGGTCCAGGCTCCTCATGCATTCGTATTCTCCCTCTCCTACTTTTTCTTTTTCAAATTTTCTAATCCTTTCTCTCACCTCACTCCCACGTGCTCACTCTTCTGCCTCACTCCCTCACTCCCTATCCCAAATTCCATCATAAATTCGGGATCGGCCTTCTTCCTTTCTATAATACGGGCATTTCAATGCAATCGATTTAACCCGGCCAACCTCCTCTTGTGATTTCCGAAAGGACTTGCTTGCCAATTCGGACAAAGCCATCATTGGCGTGATTGCTTCACTTGAGGAAAATACTGCAAGAGATTGGACGGTATGGATAAGTACGAGGAGGTGAAGGATTTGGGAGCTGGCAATTTTGGGGTGGCTAGGCTTATGAGAAACAAGGAGACCAAGGAGCTCGTCGCCATGAAATATATCGAGCGTGGCCGCAAGGTTTGTTATTATTGTTTTTTTCTTATGCGTTTGATTGTTTGTCTGATAATAATAAAGTTTTAACGAATCGTCTAAGTGTCAGATATATCGCGGTTATGTTTTTGCATTTGGACGTTCAGAATGACGAAGGACTTTTTGCATGCTGACGATTAGCTTTAGGATCCCCTGATGTGAGAGTTTTGGTTTTGTGAAACCCCCCAAAAAAGGAAATCAACATTCATCTGATACAGTCTTGTTTCTGGAAGAAAATTTGACAAATCTCCCTAATTTTAGCAATCAAGCGTTTCCCAGATAAAGGTGTTAATGGATCACAACTCGATATTGGCACCTGATGAATGAAAAGTCCCTTTCTCGAGATACGTGATTCTAAATAATTTCTATTTTGGATCCCAGATTGATGAGAACGTGGCCCGAGAGATTATGAACCACAGGTCCCTTCGACACCCCAATATAATTCGATTCAAGGAGGCAAGCACTTTAGTTGTTGACCTGCTGAATCAATTTTTAATGGGTACTAATGCTGACTTTTTATACACTTACATAAATCGGACCTTTATTTTTAGGTCATTTTGACCCCTACACATTTAGCAATAGTAATGGAGTATGCAGCTGGAGGCGAACTATTTGAGAGGATATGCAATGCCGGCAGGTTCAGTGAAGATGAGGTTAATAAGTTGACATACTCTCTGAGAATCTCTTGCGTTCGTTGGCTGTCTTTCTTTTGGTGTTATTACCATTATTAGTTTCGTTATCGCATTTTGTTTCTTTGACTATTCAGGCTAGATATTTCTTTCAGCAGCTGATATCTGGTGTCAATTTCTGTCACACCATGGTATACTCATCTTCACTGCCCAAGTTTACGAAAAACACTATGCCTCTTCTCAAAGTTTTAAAAAATGCACATAATATGAATTTATGCTCTTACTCTTGTTCTGCAGCAAATATGCCACAGAGATTTAAAGCTTGAAAATACCCTTTTGGATGGAAGTCCTGCACCTCGCTTGAAAATTTGTGATTTTGGTTATTCCAAGGTATTGGGATTAATAACTTCTAATTCGAAGGTTATGCCCATGTCCACATAGGTGATACAATTATAGTTAGTTGAGTACTATTTTATTTGTGGTTTAGTCATCTTTGCTGCATTCACGACCCAAGTCTACAGTTGGAACTCCTGCTTATATAGCACCCGAAGTTCTTTCTAGGCGAGAATATGATGGCAAGGTAATACATGATCTCTATCTGTCAATAATTTTCAGATTTTCTTGCTTCTGCTTCATATATGTATTGAATTTAACTACACCTTCCCTGCCTGCTGAATGTTATCACTTATCAGTAGCTTTTAGGTGTTTCAAGGCATATATTAATTATTAGTGATTTCTTTTTCTATTTTAGATATAATGATGTTTTCCTTCTTATCATGACTCAGTTGGCTGATGTGTGGTCATGTGGGGTGACTCTTTATGTCATGCTTGTTGGAGCATATCCCTTTGAGGACCAGGATGACCCTAAGAATTTCAGGAAAACAATCCAGGTGTATATTTATCTTTTTCAATGTCACTTCTGTGTTTTTTTTTTGGGGGACCTTTTTCTCATACCAGTTTTATGCCTCTTCATGTTCTTCTCTTTAGAGAATAATGGCTGTTCAATACAAAACCCCAGATTATGTTCACATATCTCAAGATTGCAGGCACCTCCTCTCTTGCATATTTGTGGCTAATCCTTTGAGGGTATGTTATAATACTTTATGATGTTTAGTGACTAGAATATTGCTGATTATCTCAATATATAGCTAGATTGTCACATCATTACAAAATTTATATGTTGATGGGCCCATAATTAATGATTTGTTTTCTCTCTTTTTATCCCTTTGTTTTTTCAAAATGCATATAGTAAATTTATTTACTAAAATGCTGAGACACTAGATCCATATTTGTCTTCATTCTTTCTTCACCATCTTGTGGTGTGACTGAACTGTTCACGTTGCTACTCTTTACAAGTAAGATATCTTTTGTGTGAAAAAATGATTTTGGTCTTCTTTTCTATCATCTTTCACTGCTGTTCATATTCTTCCCTTGCTGAGGATTATTTAGAAGCTCCAGGACATTGAAGAAGAAACTAATGGGTGTTGGAGCAATGATGAGTTTGTGGTTTCCACCTAACATGATGCTTTTGTAACATAAACTTATTACATTTTAAAATCAGCAATTTAGGAGGAGTTTATTTGGAGCTAACTGACAGGACCACTCATTGTCGATTTCAGAGAATAACTATCAAGGAGATTAAGATCCACCCATGGTTTCTAAAGAACCTTCCAAGGGAACTAACTGAATCAGCTCAGGCCATCTATTACCAGAGAGACAACCCAAGCTTTCATGTTCAGAGTGTGGAGGAAATAATGAGAATTGTTGGAGAGGCAAGAAACCCACCTCCAGTATCCAGGCCTATCAAAGGTTTTGGTTGGGAAGGTGAAGAAGAAGGAGCAGAAGATGAGGATGGAGAGGTGGTGGAAGAGGAGGATGAAGAAGATGAGTATGACAAGAGGGTCAAGGAGGTTCACGCAAGCGGGGAATTTCGAGTCAGTTAAGGCGAACAATTCTGATGCACATGTTGGAAGTATTAAATTTGTATGCTAGCTAAGTACCTATTTATGTGTATCATGATTAATAAAGACAAATATAAACGGGAGATAGGCTAACTTTATGGCTCGGTTCATCTAATGCCACCTTGAATCGCCATGGACTCCATGTATGAGAAGGGAAGTTATGTTATTACTCCTATTCCTATTCCTATTCCCGTGGCAGATATATTCTGCTGGGTGGCTTACTTTGAGACTGAATAGAACAGTTGATGCAGAATTTGACAGCGAGCTGTGAAAAAGAATGCACCTAAGTAAAAGCATTGGCATTTATGCAGATTGGGTCTTGAGGAACATACTCTGCGTCTTGGCAGGTAGGTACGTCTCAAATTTCCAACTAGCTGGCTTCTTTAATGAAAGATCGTTGTTCTGATCTGTCTAGTTTTAATCTTGATCGGATCCCCTCGCTTTACTTCTCAGCGGTAACGATCTCTTCATCTCTTTAAACACATACATACATACATACATACATACATACATGTATATATATATATATATTCTATATTAATCAAGCATTAAACTAATAAAACAATTCAAAGAGGTATAAATAAAAAAATATCTAGTATATTTATGTTTAGTCTTTCTCTGAATAAATAAATAATAATTATGAAAGACTAGTTATTTCTAAATAAAAAAATTATATAATTGTTGTTAGCGTTTTCTCATTTCTGCAACAAAGATTACAGACACGTGACATCAGAATCAGATGATGTACTCTGAGGCTGGCATTCGATAATATTTTCCACAAATAAAAATAATAACAAACATCAATGTATCTTTAACGAAGGTTATAGGCAAGAAGGGAAACAGATAATACGCAGTATTCTATTATAAAATTGGGGGGAAAATAAGAGCACACCTGCACATGAAAAGTACAAACTGCAGGACTGAAAAAATAACTGCGTTCCATATTTCCACGAGCTCAAGATGTTTTGTTCTTCACACTGAATCATCGACTAGAACAGAAATCTTAAAATTCTCGAACCTAAGAGCTGAACCCCCCATTTTGAAAGATAAAAAAAATATAAATAAACGGAAGCAAAGCAGGGCGTTTTGTATTAATATCAGTCGCTGGAATCAAAGCTTCCGCTGTGGGAGCTGCTGCCGTTGGGACTGTGTAGGGACAGGCCCTCCATGTGGCCGGTCAAATTAGAGCCATCCATCTTGTTTTTCTGGAAAAATCTCTCCCTCTCAATGGGCTTTGCAGGTGGGGGAGGAATTGCAACACGAGAAGGCTCCCTATTCACATGATTGGCGTTTACAGCAGGTGAGGAACTAATATCAGCTTCTCGAGATGGCTCCAAGGAGAGTGGTCTTATCAGTGGACGATTCAGCCTTTCTCCACTCAAACCTAAAGGAGGGAACTCAGATGCAGTCTCTCCATTTTCAGGCCTAGCACAAGCCTTTCCTTTGCGTAATCTTCCAGTTGTTATCATACAGAGATGAAGAAATATTCAAAATCCAGTGTTTAGAAGTGAATATAAAAGAACAGGTAAGGTTTTCACCAAAAATTAAAAAAAAAAAAAAAGGAAGAAAGAAAAGGAACAGAGAAGGTACCTTCGGAATAACTGTTCAGCCTCCTCTTCCTCTTCGGCTTCGTCATGTTCAAAACGATTAGCAGTTGTCGTAGCTCTGCCTGAAAGAAGGTCATCATGCCTAGAAAGGACTTTCTGAAGCTGCTCATTTAATTCAATAGCTTGACAAACTATTCCTTCATCTCTACAAAAGAAGTTTAAAGCAAATGGGCATTACAATCCATCTTCTGAACCCTTTAGAATCCAGAAAGGAGAGGACAGGAGAAATATATAGGCCTAAAGCACGAAAAAGAAATTTAAAGCAGCCTCACCGAGAACTCATCACAAGATGCATTACCCTTTCCTTCTGAAATGAACATTGTTCCACAAGGTCAAGGGTGAACTCATCCCTTGCTCCCTAAAACCACAACATAATTTCAGATTATCAGCAAATGGTGATGAGTCTATATTCACAGGATCCATAAATACATCTTAAGAAAATACTAGATAAACAAGAAGAAGAAGAATGTCATAGTCGTCTGACAAATTCCTTCCTACAGCAGCCAGATGTGTCAATATTTTTAGTTGGCCTGCAATGTTGAAGATGTCTCCAGTTTTGTATTTTAAAATGGTCCTGTAACAAAAACATCGTTGCATTTTTCACTAGAACCTTAGGGAACTTCGTGCATGTAGGTGTTTGTGTAGAATACTCTCTTTTTTGGTCTGGCAATCTAGCCCAGGATTTACTATGCTGAAAGTCTTGAATGTCCACCAATGTGTGATTCCAGATTGTCAAACTTCATGTCAGAAACTTCATATCAGAAAAATCTCATGAGTTTTTTACTTTGATCTTTATTCCTATAGACAAGCTGATAACTTAAAAAATATCATTTCATTACAAGATTATTGCCATCAAACAACTAAACTGTCCATTACCAAGTACTCAAAACCCAAGCAAATATGAGAAGTTTATCTCTTTAACCAGAGAGGGATAAAGAGGCATGTCAATGCAATTATATCTTTATTATAAATCAATACAAAAATGTGAGTCACATTCTTGGAATGCTAAATTCTGGTTCCAGTAGGGTAGACTCTTAACATACCTCAGGATGCTGAGCATCAACAGCATCAAGGACTTCTTTTAGAACTTCTAATGCATTACCGGCCTTTTGAATAATGCTGCCAAAAAAAAGTGCAGGATAAGACATTTGCTATGCTGAAAAAAAATATGACGACAAGAGCACATTTTCTAGGTTATTTCTCCACCAGTTCACTAGACTCATATCAATCAATTTCTCTTTCGAGTTTTATCAATAAGTATAAAAAAAGATTACAATAGAATTCAACCTTTATCCCTTTTGGTTCATTTTACCTGACCTAAAACTAGTAAGTTTGGTTAATTCTTTTCCCACTGCATTGTCTGCCCCACCCCTAGCTGGGAAAAAAAAATCATATCATGATAATATATTCATTTAGATATTTCAGCTCTGTTTCTCGATCAGATGCATCTTGAGCATAAAGTGAAAAAATGATGAGAATGACATCCAATAGGGCCCCTAAAGATCTGGTGCAATATAAGCTTAAAGTATACAAAAAATGAAAATGCAATGTCACCTAGATTCAGGAACAGCCTGAGATTCTGCTTGCTGAGCAATCCCTTCAACTCTAGGTGAGGCCTGCTCCCCGTTCAGTACATTATTAGTCTTGCTACGTTGTGAACTGGGATGATTTGAATGGACCACATGAGCACCCTGAGGAAACTGCACCCCAGCACTCTGTAGAACATAAATAGAATGAAGTAATTGTGTTTGGTTTCAGCATTGGCATTTAAAGGATGTAGAAGAAAATAATATCGAAAACAAGGTGCTCCTATTAAATTGCTTGCGGAAGGTGAAGGTTGTCTATAATTTTAACAAGAAGATTAGAACAGTTTTCTTAGAAAGAAAAAGGTGGGTTCTAATCGTCTAATGTTTAGTATATTAGCAGACCATCCACAGGCTTCAGGACAAACAAACCACTGTCAGTTGCCTTCACTATTGCCTCATTTTGGCCAACTAGCACAATCTTAACAATAAAACATCATAAATAAAACTATAACCACTATGATATCACTTGACTCATCATTAACGTAATGCAGAGCATGTTGGAGTTGCCATTTTTTACTAGGATTGATTTATGCATACCATATCAGCTTCACCTACCAAAGATTTCATGGCCAAAAAGAAGTATACCTATAATTTCGTCTTTGATTTTCAGTATCATATTTTAAAAGAACCTCAGTTAATTCTCACCATGCCAAGACTGCAGCCTAGCTAACACCAGATAATCAAATTATTCCAGAATCTACATCAACCCATAAGAATCCTAGAAATTTGTTTCACATATATGTACCTACCACCAAATCATAATATGCATTATAATACTGGGGAAACTTTCCAGAAGCACCACCAAGGGATGTTTGTGTGGCATCTAGCAGGAGAAATATCCTCTCTCGTACCGGCAAATCTGACTGCAATTAAAGGAAAAGGGCAAATTATTGTAACGCCATAAGAAATATTAAAATACAAAGGACAATAGCCTGTTGTAGAACAAGTCTGACCTTTTTCTTCACAATTTTCACAAGAATAGGAATAATTCCCGTATCAATCACTTGCTTATGAATATGATCTCCAATATTGTTCATCAACATTTCTAACAGCTAGAAAATTAGTAAAGAAATGACTAAGTAAGATAACATAGAGCAGGTCAATTGAAGATAGTCACATAACCAAGCTACTCCAGTTCAGTTATAGCTCAGAGTCTCAAACTACGTAGCATTAAACACTGGTTTTTCATAAAGTTTGTTTATAGGCAAACTGCTTAGAAAACCCACATGAAAGTGTCTTTGACACCAAAACATAGGGAAGTCATTATACTCACCGTGACTGCGTAAAGTTGAGCATTGGGGTTTTTGCTACTCAGTCTCTTTTTGATAGCTTTAACAACATCTCTAGCTTGCCTTCATGTTCACAAAATATGCAGTTAACAAAAGTGATAATGCTTTGATTATTTTGGCACATTAAAGAGTTTATCTATGTTCATAATCTAGTGAAACACCAGTCAGGACCAGGCACCAAGCAAGGTGTGGAAGTGAACAAAAATGTTTATGAACGTAGTATTAGTTAATATTACAAACTAGGTTAGGCACTAGATATCAGTTGTTTACCAACTTAACTGAAGGCTTCTAATTTAAGATTGTGTTCCGAGAAACAAACAAATTTGAGGAATACATCAAATGCAGTTAGGATGTAAAAGATTTGGATCCAACAACTCAACAATGATTTTGGTATAACATGTTATAATGATCATTGCAAATGCAAGGTTCAACTTCCATTGATAAAATGAACAATCTCAACAACCATCATAAAAAATACAAACAAAAAATATCATTTAGTTTGAAGTGATAAAGTTGGCAATAACTTCATTAACATATACCAGCTATCCATTTCTCTTAGTAAATAAGACATTCATCAATCAGAAAGAAACAACACTGCAGAGTGATGAAAACATTGCAGATACCTTTGATCTTGAGCAACTAATTCACAGATTTCAATATTTTTTATCCAATCAGTTTCAGCCAGTTTCTCATTTGTTGCAGTATTGACAAGCTCAGCTGCCATTTTTCTCCAGACAATCTAAAGATTAATAAAAATGTTAATAGTTACAAGATATTTTAAAAGAGGAAACCAACAAGAAACAAAAGGAATTATAGCTATTGTACGTCAAGAAGCAAACTTAGGTGGTTTATGAGCTTCTGTTTAAGAGAAGTAAACAGAGCTTGCAGAAGGTTTTGAAAAAGAATGATTACCACACTTCATTAACAAACAATGCATATCAAAGACCAATCCCAGAACAAATATTTTTTCCCCTTTACTTAGGCATCTATCATTGTAGAATACTTATCAATTTAGTCGAAAGCCATGACACATAATCTGAGTTCATATGTTGTCTTTCTGTGAAATGAGAAGTGGTATTGGCATGTCATATCACGTTAGACTGTAAACAACCATGTGTGTGTGTGTGTGTGTGTGTGTGTGTTTTTTTTTTCCCTCCAGTGAAGTTGAAGATAGTTGATCCACTACTTTGGATATGCACAAAGTTGCTGTCACAAAACCCTGAATTTGTAATACATAAAATCATATTCCATCATATAACAAGTAAATTGACTCTGATAGAAAACAAACTTACAGTTCGTGGCACACAGGCAAAGCTAAATTGAATGCCAGCATGCAATATTAGCAACCAAAGAATGAACTACTGGTGAGTCACGAACTACCCTGCAACTAGCACAATTTCAGGGCTAGATAATTCAATACTTCACCAACTTTCAAATGCCAATGTAGAGATATGGCATAAAAGAAGATTAAGCAAAAATAACAATCTGAGATGAAAAGGGGTGGGGGTTTCAGTCAAATTCAATTTATAAGACGAGATAATGCAGTAAGTTCGGAGGTGAAGTAAGATTATTTAGCAATGTTCCGTACTTTCTTCCCTAGTAAGCAAGGATAAACATTTATGGTTATCGTAATCAAGCTAATGAAAAAATGTAAAGTGAACCGTGCTTTCTAACTGAGAGGGAAAGGAGACATTGATCTCAGATCTAAATTAAGACACATCAATAATCCTACAAGAGACATGATTCCAATTAGATATACGAGCTCCCCCCCAAGCCGGGGCGGGCGGCGGGGTGTTATAGAATGAAAATTACTGGAAAAAGAGAGAAAAGAAAAGCGAAGACGAAGAATTACCTGCAAAGACCGATATAACGACAGAGACAACGAGAAAGAAGCCGAAGAAGCACTGGTAAACCCTAAAGAGCTTTAGCATATCAACTGAGAAATGAGCCGTGGATGATCAAACGCCACCCAACCCCAATGAATTCTTGCTATATCTTGCTTTTCTTTTCTTTTCTTTTCTTTCTTTTTTGGGTTGCTTTCAGGGTGCCTTTTCTTTTTCTGAACTTTAAGCTTTTTCCAATACGGATTTCTTAATTCGGGAACTATGTATTTTATATATCAGAAACAAATTGTGAGCTTGGAGAGCTCACCCAGACTGAGAAGAATACAGATTACAGAGAGATTGTATAATTTTGATGAAATATAATATAAAAGTGGAGTTGAAAACTCGGTTGGGGAGGCATCTAAGGTTGGTTGTTGCAGTTAAATTGTTAAGCAAATTGAAGAAGGTGCACCGCCATGAGTGATGCGTAATGAGGTGTCGATGTGCTGTCCTTCTCACTAAAGCTTCTTTTACAAGCTGAATCTGATATTTATCAAGATCCACCTCAGTTCTCAATCACATAACATCACTCTTCATCGCTTTCCTTTTCAAATCTACGAGCTGTGAGGATTGAGATTTCAGCTCATCGAAAAATGCAAATGGAGAAGAGAGATTATTACAATGAAAAGCCATGATTCTCTATTAGGAAATTTGATAGAGGAGATAAAATATCCAGGAAAAAATTTTAGGCAGATCTTATATATACGCTACACGTTAAAACATTAACTAACCTTTAGTTCTCTTTTTTTTTTAAATTAAACTGTATTTTTTATCCATCATTTTTTTTTTATTTAAACAGTTTTTCAGTAAAATTTTTTATATTTATCCAAATTTTATTTTTATAAATTATAATTATTTTAAAAATATTTTTACAAAAAAACAAAATAAATAGGCACTACATAGTTAGATGCTCTTAGAAATTTCAGAATGAGGCAATGGAAAAAAGTGGTTCAAAGTTCATTTATATTGCCTGGGAAGAACATTGAAATCAAGTTGCCCGTGGCAATAACAAAAGCAGAGAATTTAGGTGCAATTATACGTGCTTCTTGTTAACTTTTAATAAAAATAAAGATGTGATAGAAATATATTAATAATATCCCTTTGTTTAATGATATCGATTTGTTCATTAACGAATTCTTTTTCCCAAAACAAAATATAAGTTTTTATGGCAGTGGGTTTCTCATTCCTAAGTGTATAATAAATGGGACACAGCACAAGTTTTTTTTTTTCATATAGTATTGTACAAAATTTGAGTTAACGAGTTGTATGGAAATAGTGGGTAAATGAATGAGTTTGGATATCATTCATAAAATTAGACCCCTTTTTTATATGGATATGGTATTTTAAACTTATTTAATATTTTAATATACCATTGAATTGTAAAAGCAGTACATAACCTTCAAGTTCACTTTTGATCATTTATCAATCCTCCTTCCTGTTACAAGAGATAGATTGTTTTGGATATACAAAATTTATATGTAATCATTTTTTTCAAAGATTATTTAATTAATAGTTAAAAATTAATTTTTTTAATACCTAAAAATTATTAAAACAAATTTTACTTTTTCTAATAAAATATTTTTCACGTGTATAATTAGTAATTGAACTCTCAATAACATGTTAAAAAATTTATTTATTTAGCAACTGTGTGGCAGCATATTGTTTTTCTTTTTTCCCTTGTTGTCACTGACTTAGCCACCCCTTTTCTTGGAAAAAAAAAATTTTTTTCATGCCGAGAAGGTGAACCCCACAACGTACTTCATTTTACAGAAAGTACTGTTTTTTCTAATTAATCCTACGTAGCCCATTTTTTGTTGGTAGGAAGGGAACATCTTGATAAAAATGAAAAGGGAGAAAGAAATAGAGAGAAGAATTTTATGAAAATATTATATTTTATTTATAGAAAATTTGAATGATGTGTACCAAACAAATTTCTCTCTCATTCTCCCTCTTAAAAAACCTCTTTCATTTGTACCAAATATAGTTTAAAATTGTGAATTTTTCTTATGATGAGAAACGATGGGCTGAGCCCAAAATTAGAAGATTATGACAATATCAGCAAGTTTTGGCTCAATGTTAAGTGTTAATAGCCTTAACCCTGACCTTGAGGTATGGAGTTCAAATGCATATCTACTTGGAAGATTATGACTACAAACAAAATAACCTAACAAGTGAAAAAATTAATTGACATACCATAATCACAATTATAAGATTACTTAAAATCAAATTTGACCTCTTGATTGATCAAGGTTGATCAAACTATGACCAGCCTAGCCTTGTCATTCCATATTTCCATTTACTGTTTCTTGGCCCACTGTTTTTCCATTTACTGACTTCACCATAAATGCATTTACCCTCCTAGACCATTTTAGCTAACTTGAGATCCACATGCTTAGCACGTGCTCCACTAAAAGGGCCTTAGCTACTCAATCATATGATAGTGCTAAAGCGTTGGCTTATGAAAAATCTTCCAAACTTCCTTCTCAGCATCATTTATTATGGAATTAAGATTTCTCATATTTGAAGTGGTGATAATGGTACTGTCGCGCTTCATATAATGTGAATAATAATTAAATAGTTTCTCAGTTGTAGCAATTACCAAATTTAATTAATCTTTGTTCAATTTTGAGTTGGTATTAAACCGGGCTTAGTTTGAACAGGAAATATCTGTGAGAAGTCAGAACACTTGGCTCAAAACCCACAAAAAAAATTGCATTCATTGTCTTCGCATTCAATCCAGAGGGACACCTAAAATTACAGGGCTTTTTTATTTGGGTCAACGTCGAGTTTTGGGCCGGGCTTTGATCGACGTGAAATATTGTGTCCCTATTAAAGTCAAAAAAAGTTTGTGCCGGAATCGTTGGCCTAAAAGAAAATCAAACAAATAAATGCATGTGCTGGAATCTTTCGAAAAGGCAACGACAATGACAGTGATAGTGGTTCAGGCCCAAAGAAAGCACACTGACAGACTGACAGTGATATTCCAACAACTCATTTCTAATGGTCAACAAAAAAAAAAAACACTCATTTCTAATGATAATGTGATAGAGGATGGCTTGAACAAATTGAGCAACATGGTAGAAGGCCTTATCACTTGGAAAGATTCAAGCTCAAGAGAAGCCCATTGGAAGAGATTACTTAAAAGATCATGTGCTCTACTAAAATAGCATGTGACTTAAGTATTATTGGGCTTAATTAGTGTTAATTTCATTTTTATTAATTATGTGCTAAACTTAAGTGATTAATAAAGGTCAATTGGTTAATTAATAATCTTTTTGATGACCCAACTTGTAAATAAACATGTCATGTGCCAAACATGTGATTTTATTAATATGGTGGCATGTTTATAAGGGTTTAGGTATTATTTTATTATTTTTTTATAAATTTTCGTTATTTTATTTTAGGACTTTATTTTATTAGTTTTCTAAGTCCAATAAGAGTGTTATTTGAACCCAAAGTCTCTTAATCCTATTAGGATTACTTGAACCCAAATTGATTAGGGTTTCTAGGCTTATTAGGTTAGATTTTACCTTGCCTATTTAAGGCTAACTTTTATGTGCGTTTTTTCAGATTTAAATGATTAAAGTTTCATATTTTTGTGAGTTTCTCTTGCGTTCTTTGAGTGCTATGATGAAACTATGACTTATCAAGGAATTGGTCAATCCTTGTGGCGTCACCAAAACTAGGGTTCAAGAGACTGGTTCTCTTGGATTCTAATTCTCAAGACCAACATCTATCATTCTTATCTTCTCTATTATTGTTTTCTTTTGCTACTGTTTTTGTCCATTTTGTTCAGTTTCTTTGCGTCTAGTCTGTGTTCCTTGTTTCGTAAAGATCCGGATGTCATACATATCAAAGTAGGTTCTTTGGATGGGTTCTATAAGGATTCATTTATCATTTAGCATCAGAGCTTAGGTTTGCAAATTAAGGTGTGTTCTTTGTTTGGCTTATTTCCTTATTTTATTTCATTTTTCTTGTTTCTGGAAATTTTTAAGCACTGTTCATCCGTACGCTTATCATTGTTCACCAAACTGTTTCGGTACTGTGCATAGAACTATTTTGACACTATTTTCGTGATTACTGTTCCCCATCACTGCTGCTTCGAGTACTGTTTCGAGTACTGTTTCGATTTACTGTTCACGGTCACTGTTTCATGTTACTGTTCACCATAAAAAAATAATAGCAGAAAAAAAATCTGAAAAAAAAGGAAAAAGACTGATTGCTACAAAAAAAAAAAAGAGAGAGAGAGAATATAGCAGCAACAAAAAAAATAGTAAAAAAAAGTGAAAAAAAGGAAGAGATTTGGTTAGACTAAATTCAGAATTTTGTGATTTGATTGAGTTCCTGATTTAATTGAGAAATATACTTTCTTAAAGTATTTTGGCTTGAATCCCAAGTAGTTTTTCCTTGCTTAGACTCAATCTTGTTTAAAAAAAAAATCACATATTTGATCATTTGTGATTGTTTCCTAATTTGTTGACTTTAAATCTCTATAATTTATCTTTCTTTTATATTTCTTTCCTTATCAATTTCCTACCAATTTTCATCCTTCTTTGTTCTATTTCCTTTAGATTTCTCTTGTTGGAAATTTCAGTTCCTTTGTGCTCATTTTGTGTTGGTTATTGTTTAATCAAATTAGGATTTTTGATAACTTTAATTTTGAACTTTTGTTTTCTGTGATTGCCACTTCTTTAAAAAAATCAACTTATTTTTTATTGAAGTTGTGGTTTTAATTTAACACTCTCATAAGAAAGAAAGCTTAAAGTGGAAAAAGGTAAGAGAGAAATTGCATCATATTTGAAAAAGTCTTAATTTTGTGTGAAACACGAGTGCATTTGCATTATTTGAGTTAAACACGTGAGAGAGTGTGTGAGATCCCTATTTTTTTTCTCTTTGTTTTACACTAATATTTCAAATTATAAACATAACTGTTGGAGAAGTTAATTTTAAGGCCTTATTAAGGACTTTCAATGATCAAATTAAGGAAGTGAATGTAAAATTGGATCACTTGGAGTTTCCTTCTAAAACTAAAGCAAGGCGTAATCCAAAGATTTCTACTCACACGGATGTTTTTAGCAAGATCAAATTGAAGATCCCACTATTTCATGATGAGAAAAATCCTAATGGTTACTTGGATTGGGAAAGAAAAGTTGAACAAGCCTTCGCATGTTACAACTACTCCGAAATAGAGAAGGCACAATGTGCTTACCTTTGATTGGGTAAAAAAGTTGCTACTTGGTGGAAATAGATGAAAACTAGACGAGCTACGAATGTAGAACCTTCCATTATAACATGGAATGAAATGAGAGCAGTCTTGAAGCAAAAATACATGCCATCCAAAGCTAAAAGTGTGGTTGAACATTCCAAGGAGATGCAAATGCTTGTGGTCCAAAATTCATGTGATTCCTACTTAGAGAAAGGAGATCGAGTGGATGATGATGTTGCTACCACTTCAACAACTGATGATGGAATGAGAGAATCCATTACAAGTATGTCTAATCCTTAAAACTCTGATATTATCTCTTGTGATTTAAGATGTGATAATTCTAGTAAGATAAATGATGTTACTTGCATTAATGATATCTCTTGTGAGGGAACAACTGAATTAGAATCCAAATTGGGATATGCTGAACTTGAGAATTCTAATGAGTTTAATGTTATTAATTGTGATAATGAGATTGAACATGATATCTTGCTAAATCTTGAAGAGAGAATTAGCCAATATGTTGATAGTGTTGTGTTAGAAGGTTTAGATGATTCTACTTGTGCTTTTAGTGTGCAAATTGAAAGTAATATTGTAGCACAATTGGAAAATGAATTTCACAATGTTGCTTGTGCTTATAAGTAAAATTATCACTATTTGCATCCTTTAGCTGAAAATCATGATTCATATGTTGTTAATGATTTGATGGAAAATTCTTTGGATAGTAGCATGCTAGTTTCAAGTAGTGCTAATAGTATGATTCCTTTGGAAATTAGATCTTATGATTGCATTGATGAGATTGAGCATATTGACATGATGATTGGAAATTTAGACTATGAAGTTAGCTTGAATGGATATGATAGAAACTGTTATCATGTTTTGGAAAAAGCCCATGAACTATTGCCATGTATTCATTTATGTGAAAATTATGAGAACTTGAAGAGTGAGTTAGAGTGGAAAAATGAGAGATGTAGGAGAAAAAGTCTCCAGAAAAATAAAAAGAATATAAAAAGAGTAAGAGAGAAGAAAAGTGAGAAAAGAGTGAAAAAGAGGAAAAAGAGAAAAGAAAAGGAGAGTTTGAGGAAGAATGAGAGTAAAAGTGAGTTTAAAGTAGTTAGTACAAAACTCCTTCCTTCTTCATCTCATCTTTCTTATGTGTCTTCATTGTGTTTTCTTCTTCCTTCTCATTATGTTTCTAATTTCTTTAAATTATGTCATCCATCATTGTTGCATGAGTCCATAATTTCTTTTGAGTTCAAATTGCATGAGTCAATAATGAGTTCATTAGTTATTTTAGTGCATTCTTTCTCTAGTTTATCCTTCTATGTCATTCCATCTCATCATCATAGTATTTTATATTTCCTATGTATTTGTGAAGTAATTCCTATTCGTTTTATATTTATTGTGTCTCATAAGTCATGTGTCTTTTTGGTTGTTTGTTGATTTATCCCATTTCACCTTCATGAGTCTTTTGTGTTCCATTTTCTATTCAACTCATTCTCTTCTTGTTCTATGTTAGTGTGTGTCCCTTTAGTTATTACATCTCCATCTTTATTCTATCATTGTGCATCATTAATGTTATCAAAATCTTATTAGGTTTTGCATTTATTGCATTATGTTCAAATCTGTCCAGATTTGGTCTTCCTTAGTTTTTCTAGTACTTTGGCTTTAATTGAGTCTTCTTGTATGCCATTTTGTCCCTATTTGTTTCCCTATGTGTCCCTTAACATCTTGGTCCCATTTAAGTATTCTTGTGTCAAGTTTGTGTCTAGCTATTTACTGCAGGTCATTGGTGTATATGCTATAAAGAAAAGTTTAATTTCTTATCCACCAATGCTTGAAGATAAGACTTATAAAATTCCAATTAAAGGTGTGAAGGTTTCTGATATTGGAATAATGTTTTGGTTCAAAAAGCCAAGGAAGAATGTTGTCCTTCACATTCATGCAAAGAATAAAGCACAGATGCATCAATTAAGCTTGAAAGGTAAGTATACTCCATATAATTTATTTGATGTGTTTAATCATTCCCTTTCCTTTCATGTAGATTATGGAGATTTGAGGATGAATCTTTTTGAAGAGGGAGGAAATGATAGAGGATGACTTGGACAAATTCAGGAACATGGTAGGAGGCCTTATCACTTGGAAAGATTCAAGCCCAAGAGAAGCCCATTGGAAGAGATTACTTAAAAGATTATGTGCTTCACTAAAATAGCAGGTGATTTAAGTATTATTGGGCTTAATTAGTGTTAATTTTATTTTTATTAATTATGGGTTAAACTTAAGTGATTAATAAAGCCCAATTGGTTAATTAATAATCTTTTTTATGGCCCAATTTGTAAATAAACATGTCATGTGCCAAACATGTAATTTCATTAATGTGGTGGCATATTTATAAGGGTTTAGGTATTATTTTATTATTTTTTTATGAATTTTCGTTATTTTATTTTAGGGCTTTATTTTATTAGTTTTCTAAGTCCAATAAGAGTGTTATTTGTAAGGTACTAAAAACCGGACTGTTCATTGAACCGGATGATGCAACGGTTCAAGGTTCAGTGGTCAGACCGGGGTCGGACCGGTTGTAAATAAATTAATATATTTTTAATAATATAGTCAATTGATATTATATTTTCATATTATTTGTTAAGTAAATTTATCATTATTAATCATTATATATCATAGTAATACTTATAACATATTATAATATAGAAAGAAAAAAATTTATACTAAAAATAATGCTATTTAGTACTAAAAATAATGTTATTTTATTTAAAAAATATTTTTAAAAAATTAAAAAAAAATTAAAAAAAAAAAGAAATTGAGACCGGTTCAACCCGGTTTCTTACCGGTTTTTGATCGGTTCGCACCGGTTCTGAAACCAGCCGATTCCCATCTGAGACTAGATCGGACCAGGGGCCGATTCCCGATCGGACCGGTCAAACCGGCCGGTCCGGTCTGGTTTTTATTACAATGGTTATTTGAGCTCAAAGTCTCCTAATCCTATTAGGATTACTTGAGTTTAAATTAATTAGGGTTTCTAGGCTTAGTAGGTTAAATTTTACCTTGCCTATTTAAAACTAACTTTTATATGCGTTTTTCAGATTTGAATGATTAAAGTTTCAAACTTTTGTGAGTTTCTCTTGCGTTCTTTGAGTGCTATGATGAAACTATAACTTATCAAGGAATTGGTCAATCTTTGTGGCGTCACCAAAATTAGGGTTCAAGAGACTGATTTTCTTGAATTCTAATTCTCAAGACCAACATCTATCTTTCTTATCTTCTCTATTATTATTTTCTTTTGCTATTGTTTTTATCCTTTTTGTTCATTTTCTTTACGTCTAGTCTTTGTGTTCCTTGTTTCGTAAAGATCCGGGTGTCATACATATCAAAGTCGGTTCTTTGAACGGGTTCTATAAGGGTTCACTTATCATAATCCTTGGCTATCAAAGACAAAATTCATTTCTTTAAGCCCTTATCTTAAAAAAAAAATTGACATATGGCAAATGTGTTACATCTTACATTTTGAAACATTTTTCCATGAAAATTGCTTATTTGATGTGTGAAGATATTTTTGGGCAAACTCAAACCAATTAAAATCTTAAAATTGTACAAAACTATTTTCGCTACTTTACAGCTCTTTGCGCAGCGATTTTTCAAAAATCATAACTAAATATAAAAAAATTATTTCTTAGTGATTCAAGTGTCTAAAAATCTTGCACATCTTGAATTTTCAGGAAAAAAATAAGAAACTGGAAAATAAATGTACCAATTTGTACATTTTATTATAAACATGTTACTATTTATTTCACGTCTCTGTTTCTGTCCGAAAATCTGAACCTTAATTTTGAAAATTCATTTCTCTTAATATACAAAGTCATTTGGCATATACTTAGTGTCATTGTAAAGATTTACTTGTCTACTTTCTAAATATATTTTTTTGTATATTTATTCTACTCATATTTGTCAGAACATTAATATATGTCATCAGAGGTCAGAAATAATGTTTACTGGAGCAGTTTTGGTAAGACAGGAATAACTACCATTATATAGTTCCAAATACATTGAAACCAATGTCATTTTGTTCCTAAGACATAGATCTATCTATACATATAGAAAACTGAATTTTTGGAGATATGTACAAATTTATACAGTAGTCAGAAGTAGACAGTATATAAATAGAATATTAACAGCTTTCAGTAAGGTTTCATCACTTTTATTCCTCATGCTCCACATACTTTTCTTTGCCATGACTTGGCCCTAACATTGATTAACTATGGGGTGAGATTGGGGAATCTCAGTAGTCAACTTGCACATGTCATCATGTCATCACAAAAATATTTGAAAACATAACATACTTTCATTAAATCATCAAAACTTTCATGTTGTCTAACAAAATTTCGGCAGCATAATGGCTTAATAAATGGGCATCTATGGGCTTAGCCCTTAACATAAAATAGCCACCAATCATAGAAAAATATTCATAATAACAACATGACATCATTTACAGATCATTATAACATATATAACATTTATAAGCGATAACATTAAGCAAGGGCAAGAGACTATCTTGGAGCTTTACTAACTTTTCTTTGAACCTTGCTTTCAAGTAACTTTAGCTCACTTCCTTAACTTGATTGAAACCTTAAGTATCATTAAATCTTACTTAATAATTTAATATCATTGTATAAATTTAACCTAACTATAAACTATAAACTTTTCCCTCAAAATTATGTCTTGATCCAAATGGAGGAACAAGAGGGAGGAAGAAAATAACTTAAACTCTAACTAATCTTTGACTAAATAAATAAAGAAGAAATCTTAGAAAAAATTTGGAGAAAAAGCTTACTTTAAAAGATCACTACTTCTCTTCCCTTTCTTTCTCCTTCCTCCTCTCTTCTTTTTCTTTCTTTTTCTTTTTCCTTCTTTTTCTTCCTTTTCCCTCTTCCTTTTCTCTCTCTCACGCTCTCCCTCTCTCTTTGTGCGTGAGTGTGTGTGGAAAAATGAGGGAAGGGGTGGGGTATTTATAGAGAAGGCTGATAGTTGTGGACCGTCAGATCGAGATTAAATCCGATGGCTCATAATTATTTTTACATTTAATATACTAATTATCCATTATACCCTTAGATATTTTTGGGCATGTGAGAGAGTAGGGAAAGGCAAAAATATCCAGTTTTTCCCTCCTTACTTTATGTCAAATCAGAAAAAGCAGATAGTGTACTTTTTACTTTTACAGATAAATTTGATTCTGCTTTGAGTACTTTTTGAACTGAATTTTCTATTATACTCAGTGTTCTTCCTATTTACTTTATCTAGGGGACCCATTATTTTTTTTTTTACTTTTTCATGTAGGGTCCACATATTTTACTTACTTTTTACTTATTTATTTCCTCCGGTATTTACTATTTATGTGGGACCCCGTCTTATACTTTTTTCCTCTTAGAGCCCACATAACCAGTATCACTTGTACTTTTAACTTGCACCGGAGTATTTAAAATATTATTTTCTTTGTCTTATTGAAAATAATAATTTTGTCCTTTTTAATCCCCTTTTTATTTTTTAGGATATTTTGGATCTTAAACTAATTAAATATCCAGGCTTTCGTAGTTATCATAAATTAATTCAGAATAATTTAAAATTATTTATAATATTATATGGTCATAATATTTATACATAAAAAATAGGAATGTTACAAAATGTCCTTTTCTTTATTTCATCCCTCTTCCCTTTTTCCAATTGGGTCTCTGATGTGATATTGATGAGGTGTAATTGAATCGTGAATTTTGACAAAATTAATTATAAATAATGATTAATTGAGTTGTAAATCATGCAAAATGAGCTTAATATTATACAAAACCCATTTTCACATATTATGTGAAATTGAGTTATAAATTCCATAAAATTAGTGTAAATAATGATCACAAAATCCGTTTTCAGATATTAACAACTCATATTGCACAATTCTCAACGTAATTGATAATTATTTGTAACTAATCATACGAAATTCACAAACTCAAATTTACATAATATATGAAAATGTTTTTGGGATGATTTAGAATTCAATTGAATGTTATTTATGACAAATTTTGTGGAAATTTAGAGCTCAATTACACCGTACTGGAATCACACCAACAGTCTCATTGGGGAAGGAATCAAGGATGATAGAAAGAAAGGGGCACTTTCAGCTGGACACAATTTCTTTTAGATGAAGACCTGGGGCTTCTTTGTTTTTTCAAAATTTTGGGTCCTGAGCCTTTGTACATATTTTGTGAGTAATGGATTTTTCCTTCCATTCAAAAGAACAAAAAACTTTGGGTCCTTATATGTATTTAGGATGCTCGGGTTTTTGAGTGCCATTTCCCTACATTAAATCATAAAATCATGGTTCAGTCCTGAGTTTATAATACATAGGTTCCAATAGACATTCATTTGATTTCCTTATCAATTAAACATGTTTTTGGGCATAAAAAATTTGTTTCACTAAGGTTAATTTCTTTTCTATTCTAATTCTTTTAAAAAATTTCTTTAAATATAATGATAATAAGAAAATAACTATTTAGTTCAAAATTCTCGAAAGATTGAAAAAAGACATGACAAATAAAAATATTTGCATTTTTTAACTGTATTATTATTATTATTATTATTTTTTTTTTGCCAACACACTTTTTTAACTTTACTAATCATCTTTTCCCATGAATGATCAGATTTTGAAGGTGGATATTCTTTGGCTCCTTTTGACCTCCTTAGGACTTGACTTCCTTAGGACATTCATTTATTTAGTTTGGGACTGCATTGAATGGGCGGGTGGTGCCCTTGACAATAAAGTTTGTCTTTTTCGGTCGAAACGCATTGCAAAATGCGTGAGGATGGTATCTCCACGTCTATCGTGAAAAGAATTCGATAGTCCGCACTGCAATAAACATTTTTTTTAGGGAAGAAAATATGGATTTTGATTCTCTCAATTATTTAAATTTCTCAATTACTATTAAAAAATATTTTTATTCTAAGTAAGATAAAAATATCACAAATATGCTTTAAATTTATAATTACACTATATGATGCACAAATACCATGCTATACATTAACTATAATAAATTTTAAAATTTTATGATAGAGGTATGAGAGATATACATATAAATTTTGTGTATATATTTAATAAATTAATGTATCAAATATAAAAAAAATTGAGTTTTAAATAAATATTCTAAAAACATTATAAAGATATTTAATAAAAACAAAAAATTAAGTTTTACTATGATATCTTAAATTATTTTGAAACATTTTGAAAATGAAAAACTAAGGATACGTATTCGTATCTATTATCTAATACTCTATTCAGTTCTTAATATAAGATTATTTTAACTTAATCATATGGATTAATAATAAAAGTTAAAATTAGTTAACTATATTAGTTTTTTTAAAAATCATAATATATTTTTTAAAACTAATTTTATTCAATCTCTTTCTTTTACCTTAATTAAATAGAAATATATTTTAGTAACATACAATAAATATTACATTGTATTTTGAAAAGGATCATCTATTTATTTATGATCAAAGTACATATGTGTGTGTGTGTTGGGGGGCGGGGCGGGGCGGGGCGGGGCGCTTGTGTTTTTGTTTTAATTGAATTAATTAAAAGTGAGCCCACATTAAAAACACATTATTAAAACACGGCTATTTAATTAGTCAAAACACTACTACCTCTTATTCTTCTTAGACCCTTTTAATCAAATTATATTGATTAAAAATTTAAATTAAAACTAATTAACTATCTTAATTTTTTCAAAAATTTTAATATTTTTTCAAAACTACCTTTATTTAATTTCTTTCTTTTTTTCTTTGGATACATTAAATAGGAATATTTTTTAAAAATATATAATAAATACTACCTCATATATTGTAAATGGTCTTATATTTAGGATCAGAATAAAAGATCTTATATATAGGACCGGAGGGAGTAATTTTTAGTTTAATGGGGATCATGGTTGAAGTAATTAAATTAATACTAGTGTATGAAAAATATATTGTCAAAATATTATATATATATATATATATGTAAATAGTCACAAAAATATTATATAAACATTTTAACAATAAATAATGAAATTCTCATTTATTTTATTCTAAATGCTACTACCTTTTTAATTTGAAATTATCTTTATTGAATATAGTTTTCTTTTTTAATAATTAGCGATTCCCGACATGGATTGCATAAATATTACATGTAGATTACTCCAAAAAGTGTACAACAATATCACAAAAATTGTAGAGAAATTATACATAAATTGCACAAAAATTACACATAAATTATACATAAATTGCGCATGGATTTCACAGACATTGCATGCAAATTGCACATGCAATATATAGGTTGTGCAAAAATTATACGAAAAATCAATTTTTTTTTTATATCAAGGCAAAGTCCAAAATAGAAAATTTATAATTTATAAATTTTATTAATTATTATTTAAAATAAGTCATATTATTTATGATTAATCAATAATGTAACTTTCTGTAAATTTTATTAATTATTAAGTATATTGAAATGATGGTCTCGTAATCATTGCAAAAATCTTGAACTTTCTCTATCTTATTCTTAGCTCTTTTGACATCCCAATTACTTTAGCTATAGTAAATTTTTTATTTTTCATATTTTTTTAATAGAGCAACAACTTTTGAAATTGTTCGATTATGTATTAGAATTGAGATTAAAAAGTTTGAAAAATAAATAATTATAAAATATAGGTCCAATACATAATTACATTTTTTATATATATTTTCATTCTGACTGCATCTAGTGTATTTTCATAAATTTCAATGGGATAAGCATATCTAACAGATTAACACAAGGTACAGAAGTTCATCTCTCTTCTCTTTCTCCCTTTCTCTTATTTTGATAGCATCTCATCTCTCTACTCTCTTCTTTCCTATCTCTTTTTCTTCCTCTCCTTCACTTGAAAGTTCCAATTTTTAATAATTTTATAAAGGTATTGATAGTATCTTTTTTACATTTTAATTATTATTTCGTCCTATTATTTACACTACCAAAAAAAAGAGCTTTGCGGACCGTTTTTTTTTAACTTACGGAACACTTTTGAAACGTTTCATATATGTTTGTTCCTGTAGCTTTTAGGAACACACCCCAAAAAAAACCTGTCTTCGAGAACGTTTCAGGAAATAAACGTTCTCAAATATCCCTTTTTAATAAAAAAAAATCTCTCTTTTTTGGCTGCCATTTTATTTCAAATCATTCCAACAATCTCATGGTACAGTTTCTTATATCCTTACTACCAAGTTCTTTAATAAAAATAACATATGCAAAATAACTATTTATAGGAAAATTTGTCTACTGTCACATAACTATTGCCATGCTTTAAATCCATTGCTTTAAAAAATTCATGATCATGAATTAACACAGCAACAAATATACAGCCCTGATAACGTTAAAATGAAGAGCTTACCTGTATGAATCAAAACCTTGGACAGTGATGGTAATGTTATAATCAATGGGTGGTTGCAGTTGCACATGCCCGTTTACTCCAAATCACTAGTAAAATGAGTTTTCTCTAGGTGATAGTAGAACTTGAGAACAAAACACCTAAAAAAATTTACACAAATGAAGAAAACAAGAAACAAAATAGAACACCCAAGGAAAAAAAGAAAGAAAGAAAACTAATCTAAACCTCTAGCTAGTAGCTTTATTCTCCTCCATTGAATTCATCAAGCTTTGGGCAACCTCAAATGCAGTCTCAAACTTCTTGAATGCTTTATCTGGCTCTTGATTCCTCAAAAAGTTCTTCCTCCTTTTCAATTTAGAAATAAAGTCCTGCTTCCTTGGATCAACTATAACCTCATAGTCTCGAATATCCTACCACCAAATGCAATCATAATTTAATGAAGTATAATTTGATATAACTATATCATCCAAACACATGGCCAAAATGAGATTGTTTAATGAAGTTCATACTACCTTACCTCCAATGGTGGCTCTAATGAGGGCCACTGATAGCAACAAAGGCATATTATGACCTACTCCTCTTTTTACAGCCTGAAAATGTAGCCAATACATTGTATACATTTTGAAAAATTGATCCTTCAATATTCTTTCATCAAACGCAAGTTTCACAATTGCTTTATTACTATATACTAAAAGAAAATTTTTCATTAGAAGTGTGTTGAATAATTTTTTTATTTTTTCCTCAAGTATTGAGAATAAAGGACAATAAAGTTTCTCTATTTTCACTTTTCATATGTCCATGGCTCACAACACAAATATATTGGCTTTTTTCCAACAATTTTTATTAAAAATACGATATCAATTGCTTATTCTAACAAAAGCTTTATGCATTTTGAAAGATATATTAAGTATGTAGTTTCCCCACCAATCCACAAGTTTTGACGCTATAGCTTAATACACTAGTCGTCTCAAGTGCAGATCTAGTTTGCCTCAAATCTCCATGTAGATCTCTAACTATTGAAGAAAACAAACCTAAGTAAGACATGTAAAACACACAAATGAAATGTGACAAAGATCAAAACTAGGTCAGATTATCATAAAAGAGCATGCTTAAAGATCATCATCATAGTAGTGAACTAAATATGTTCAAGAATGTTGTTCATGACATGGAGTAGGAAATCCTTATCAAAATTTCACAACCAAAGGCTATCAATTTAAGAATGCAAATAGTCACACATTTTGGCTAGAAAAATCAGTTCACATAGCTAAGGGAACAGAGAGATGTGTTTGAGACTATATGAAGAATATTCTATAAACAAAGTTAAGACACAAATTCACACATTAACTCTCAAGAGGCCAAGGAAGCATTAGTAAATCATTTCTACTTTAAGCAGAGTCACGATTAAGCTGAATTTACCAAAATAAAGTAAAATGTCATTCAACCATATTCCATCACAGGGAAGAATGTGTTGCACAATTTAGTCATGCAAATCTACTTCTACTATTAGATAATTTTTGTAGAAACCTGATTTAACTTATGAATAGTATTATGATTTAGCATAGTTGATTTACATTAGCTAGTGTGTTTTATTGTTTTGTAGCATAATTTAATGATATGTGCAATATTGCTTAGATAGTAGTCTTGTTAATATTAAGTGAAACATAATATAAGACCTCTGGCACTGGCTATGTGCTATGTGAAGCCAAAATAGAAAGGTATAACACTCATGAGACTTTGACAATATAACTTACATAAGTACTAGATTTACACAATGCACACCATAATTGAACAATCAGTGAGAAAATGTCCCATTGGTATGCACATTAGCTTAGACTCAGTTGGGACGGAAAACAGGACAATAAATCATGATTAAGACCCACTTGGAAGAGCGAGAGACAATGCAAAAGTTAATGAAAGAAATCAAATCAAATGAAATAAATGAAAGAACACAACTCGGCATAGCTGAGCATATGTATTATTTATCACAAAAACAAATAATAAGAAAATTGAAAACAAATCAAGGTGTTCGAGGTCGCAAAGCCTGATATAAAAATCAAGGCTATATCATGCATTGCAAATAATACAAAAGAAGTAATCAACAAATAAATGCATAGGCCAAAATTAGAGAATCAAAAAGTGCATGGAATTACAAAAAGTGTACTCACCTTTGAAACTACTCAGTGTCCGTGAACTTCAAACTAAGATACAAAAGAACAAAAATTTAAAAAAAAAAAGAAAAGAAAAATTAAGGTGATATCGATTCCAAAAGAATCAACACAATTAACTTAAGTTGACTTGGGTTTGAAATTTGATTCCAACTTTGCCATGGATGATTTCATTCAATCAAAACAGAGTTGCCTGTTTGAATTTCAATAATATGTAGAAATATATATACATAATATACCAAGCAATTAAGGGTTTGGTTGTGATGATGGGAATGACCTTGGGGTTTCATATGATGGTGTGTGGTTTCACCGAAGTGAGCCACACAATTTCATCGAAAAGAATAGGGTGCTGTTGGTGAAGTCCGGTGAAGTCACACTAGAAAAAGATGGAAAGAAGGGGATGGGCCGAAATCATGCTAGTAGCTTGACCCTAAAGCTTGAATGTTGATGGAGAGACATGGCTAAAGTAGGTAGAGTGGCTCAATGGTGATGGACGAGAGAGCTAAAGGGTGAAAATGTGAAGAAGGAGAATGCTCAAATGGGCAGTAGATCCCTGTGACCTAAATTTTGATGGCTTTTGAATTGAAATTTAAAGGGAAAAAAAGCACGAGGAATATGTAATTGAAAGCAACATTCCCTAACCTATAAAAGCCTTGGGGAACATTAATTCAATTAAAGAGTTCCAGAAGGTATATTGGAAAGTAAACGTTCCAAATGTTCAACTTTCAGGAACGTTTTATTAAATAAACGTTTCTGAAGCTTAACCTTTTGGCACATTATTTCAAAAATGTGTTCATGAGATTCTTTTTTGGCACGTTTTTAAATAAACATTCCGTAATGTAAGTTCCTGAAACTCAATTCTGTAGTAGTGTTATACATATTAATTGAACAAACTTTAAAATAAAATTCTATACAATTTTTTTTAATAGCATACATATTTTACACATTTTTTAGCTTAAAAATTTTAATTTATTAAGATTACTTTTTCCTTTCTTTTTAATTTTAATGAGATCGGCATTTAATCAATTCTAAAGAAAGACAAAACACAATGCTCGATTTCATGCCACGTCTGGTGACATGCATGAGAAAAGGCACGCACGATGCATCCGTTGCCGCTACATCTATGGTGATCACATGCATGTACCATCATAACAGCAATAATTATAAACTGACATGAAATTATGAGAGAGACCTATTAACACAGAGAGGCTTTATTATATATAACAGATATACTTTGAAGGTAAATAAAAATATAGATATTTCTCTCATGGTACATTTCCAATAAACAAAAAAATCAAATGGTCCACACACATATACATATAATAGCATAATGTACTCCATATAATACAATATTTCATGTGATATTATTTTCTTCTATAAGATACAAATTAAAGTATAAGATAGCAATAACTCAAACACATGCAGTAAGATTTTGCAGCTGACACTTAAATTTTTAAAGAAAATATTAATTTCACCACAACTCAATACCTGATTAATTCCTTGTAGGGGAAGAACTTAAACTTTATGGGAAGTTAGATCAATTACCGTTACTTCTTGATTTAAAAATAAAAAAAGATATAACTTTTTGGGGAGCTGGGAACTTCCCAAGTGATTTATAAATAATATTTTTCAAAAGTATCTCTAACTTGTTAATTTTGTTCCTTAATATAAAAAAGGCATTTATATCTTTAATATTAAAATATAATATACTTATTTAAAAAATAACTTAAACTTCTTAAAAAATAAAAAAGAAAAAAATAAATTATAAATAAAATTTCTGAAAAATTAACTTCCTAAGAAATATGATTTTTGAAAAATACCAATGGATCTATGTTTTGGAAGTTGTTAGTACTTTACACGTTATGTTTGGGAATTTTTTTTTTGATGGAATAGAAGAGAGTGAAATAGTCAAAGGGAGTAGACCATTGTTTAGATGGATTTTTTTATAATACAATAGAATGGTAAGGAAGGGTCTCCCAAGCCATCATTAGACATCCAAAACTCAATTTTTATTATCCCCCAAATTGGGGGGTCATTGATAGAATGACTTGAGTTTTATATTATATTTACAAAATTACCTCAATTCATATTAAAACACATTTATCTCTAATAATATTTATTATTGATCTTTTCTTCATCACTTCCATTTTCTTCACTGTAATTATCTCATGGTCTCTCAACTATATTGAGCTATCCTCTCAATCTTTTCATAACATGAGGATTTTTATTTTTTTTCTATTAGGGACTTTGAATTTAAAAATGGTGAATAATATTTTTTCTTAACAAATTGTAATTGTAATCTTATATATTTATAAAGAATAACGAAAAAAAAAATCTTGTTGCGGAGAGGCTAGTTGGGAAAAAATATTTGAAGATTATTCAAAAACATTTTGTACTTTTTGATTTGAAGTAATTTTATATTTTTTATTTAAATTAAATTATAAGAATAATATATAAAAGAAAATGTTATAAATCATTCCATTCCATTAATTTTATAATAACTTTCAAACAATGACTAAATGAAATCGCCCCTTTCGGTCTTAAAACTCTCAAACAATGGGACATTATGTTCTCTTTCATTCTATTCTATTTCATTCCACTCCATTCTATTAATGGTCATTCCATTCCATTTCATACTAAACTCCCAAACATACCCTTAGTAATATAGCAAACTATGCATCACCTACATTAATTGATACTGTTATCAAAATTTTGAATGTCCATCTAAAATATTTTCTACTTAGAACCGAGTTATTTTTTCTATTTATTTTATTTAATTAATTAAAGAATTATTGTCTTTTTCTAAAGTTAGAGCTATTGTATAAATACCCCCTGGATTGATGAATGAAAGGCACTTTACTTTTACCTCTTCATGTTTCCTCCTCTCAAATTATCTCCATTCTCTACCTCTCTCAAATTCTTTCTATTTTATATTTTATTTCATAACACATTATTAGCACGATTTCGCTTAAAGATTTTATGTATGTTTTCTTTACTTACTATATGATATCTATTATTAAGTTCTTCATCTTCTCCTTCTTATTCGAAATTAATTATTTATAGTGACTTTGAGTTTTTTTAGTAAAGAAAAGTTATGTCTCATTCTGAAATATAAGGCAATTTAATTGAAATGTTATATCTAGAAGTATGCACATAATTTAATTTTTAATTAATTAGATCCTGAAGTTATCCTCACAAAATACAAAATGAATTCTGAAACTATTCACATTGAGTGGAAAGGAGATTATAAGTCATCTACATTTAAAGTAATTTAATTAAGATGTTACATCTAGAAGTATGGGGCACAATGTTATTTCCCTACAAAGTCAATATTGAAGTTGTTTACATATAATACAAAGTGGATCCTAAAAATGGAGTATAAAATAGATCTTAAAGTTATCTACATTCAAGGTAATTTTTACATAAATCCTACATTTAATTTCCCTATTAAGTGAATTATGAAGTTATCCACATAGAATACAAAGTTGATCTTGAAGCTATCTACATCAAAGCATAAAGTAGATTTTGAAGTTATCTACATTCATCATAATTAATTTTTTTAGGTGCAATTTGCAATAGTTGAAATTATTATTTGTTTTATTGTTTTGGCAAAGTCGTTTCAAAACCTGAGATTTATTATTAGTTAAAAGACTAATGCTTTTATTTAAATTGAATTGTGAAGTAATTAAATATTCACTATGTTTCCTTATTACTTTATTTTAGTCCCTCATTACTGATAATGCTTAATAGGTTGTCCTAGAAAATATAATATATAATTTTGTATATCATTCGGGATTGAAACTGACTTAATCTATGACTCAATAATTTGTTTGGCTATTAATTGATTTATTTTATATTAGTATATGTTTTTTTCATATTCATATACTCCCTCCGGTCCCTATTATAGGGTGTTATTTAAAAAACTTGTCTGATCCAAAATATAAGATGTTAAGTAATAAATTTAATTTTAGTCTCAATTTTGCCCCTATTGAATACTTTCATTACAAGTCTTAATTAATTTCTCTCTCCTCCTACCATCATTATTAATTTAATATATTTTTATTCTCTCCTTAAGGGTAAAATGAGAATGTCAGAATTTTTTTTCATCAATTTTAGATTGTAGCCAATTTTTCTTAATCTACGTATGGTAGTTAAAAATATCTTATAATAGGGACCGGAGGGAGTATATGGCTAGTGACGAAAAAAAAATTCTAAGAGGTGCATGTTGCTAGCAAATGTGTGCTCTTGTTAAGCATTGTGTGTATTAGAAATCATTGAGAATGACTAGCTTAGATGGTAAGGGTGAGATGAGATATGAGTAGAAATCAAGGGTTCAAATCCTCCTTATGTATGAAAAAAAAAGAAAGAAATCATTGAGAATGTTGTTTGTTATTTGGTGAATGGGGCAAAATTTTTAGATTGTGGATATGTTAGGTAGTTTGAAATATGATGTATATATATATATATATTAAAGTTGAAATTTGTTATATAATATCTCAACAGAATATATTGAAATTTTGGGGTTTGTAATTTAAATCTAAATTATTATTATTTTGTAGATCCAAGTTTTTTAATCTTTTTATCAAAAAACTAACTTATTTTTCGGTAACTTATTTGCAAAGATCTAACATGAGCAAATTTTGATTTTTTTAGTTAGTTTGAATTATTCAATTGTGAGAGCATTTTTATAACCAATTTTGACTTAGTCCTATTACTTATAATGAATTTGTTGTTCCTGGGTTCCTAAGTCTAGCGATCGTGGTACATTTTTGCAATAGCAATCATTAACACCTTATTGGAATGCTTATATCGACTATAAAACATTTTATTGGTTTTAGGGCTTTTGGCTATAATTTATCTTGAAATACGTACCGATGATAACCAGTTTGTCGTGTGCTTTATAAGTAATCTAGGGTGCATATAGTGGGATTTTCATCAATTTTGAAAAACCAGGTAACTATGTAGAAAATAGATGATTCACGATAAAAGATATTATGAAAAATTCGTAATTAGTGTTAAATAAAAAGTTTTGACGATTTCAAACAATTAGAATTTGGAAAGGAAAATATCAAAGGAGTATGAAAAGATAAAATAAAGAAATCCAATGAAGCACAAGTGAAAATTTAGTTGTTAAGATTTTTCACTGTGTATATAGGGTAAAAAAACTTTAATTCTTACTTATTTATGTTACCACAGTACTTAAACAAGTAATTTCATAGTTATCATATGTTAGCATATGTTAAAATTGAAATTTACTTACTAAGAGATGGATTTTTCACTATGTTAGCATATGTTAAAATTGAACTTTACTTAGTAAAATTTGAAGATACAGAAATTTTATCTTTAACAAACGAATTTCAGTTCTAAAATTTGAATTTTGGGCTAAGTATTGTTGATGAAAGTGTGTAAAATTTGTATGAAGTTTAATCAAAATTCGAATGTTGATGAAGTTAAAAAAGAGTTCAGAGTTACCTTATCTGACAGATGAACTTTGGACTTTAAAGTACGAATTTCAAAATGAGAACTTGTGAATCTCGTTAGAGCATGCTTCTGACAGACAAACTTTGCAATTCAACATTCAAATTTCACAAAGGAGAACTTTTGTGTCATGTTAAACATGTCTTTAACAGACAAATTTCAGCTTCTTAAATTCAAATTTCGAGTATACTGTGAAAATATGAGACAAACTGTTCAACCTCAATAAATGTGCTTTCAATATGAAAATTCGTATGTTCTAACATGAGATATCTTTGACAAACTCAAAATTTGAATGTCACATTTGAACAGACGAATATTAAAGTTTAACATTGAAATTCTTAACCTCTTGTCTCTGCGAAATTCATCTGTTGGACTCCAAAATTCAAATTTTGGCATATTAGATGCATTAAATACGGTTGATGAACGACTATTTATGCATAGTAACCATTGGTTAAAATTTCTAATGGCTAAACCTCATGTATAACAACTAGTTAAGTCACAAATCTATAAATAGAACTTCATTTAAAGTTGTGAGTAACAAATTTAAGTCTATAATTGACAAAACTCTGCTGAATTTATTAGATAAAGCTTTTCCACTCACTCACTGCATTTATTGTGCCATAACCTTCATATTTACTCTATTATAGAGAGTATTCATATCTGTATAAAATATTTTTTTTATTTGAAAGAAAGATTCTTTGTTAGGAGAATCACAAAGGGATTTGGGGAAACACTTATAAAAGTGTCGAGTGAAATTTTCAGTATTTTTAGAATAGAGCATTTGTAAGTTTGTGGCATTGTAAAGAGCCCGCTGAATTCTTACACATAGTGAAAAATCTCAAGTGGTGGATTAAGGACTGGATGTGAGTCAAATGGATTGGACCGAATCAAGATAAATCTTTGAGTTTCTTACTTCCCTTATCTCTTTTATATTCATATTTATTATATTCTGTTTTTCTGCAAACTTTTACTTTCATCATTATACTTCATTTCTGCAGAAAAATTTCATACTTTCTGATTCACCCCATCTTGGGAAGTCAGCATTCCTAACAATTAGAACATAAAAAAATGATATTAAAAGGATTGTTTTCACTTTTCAATTATTAGTTATTTTGAATTAGTTCAATTAATTTCGAGTCTCTCAATTAGATTTTAGATGTCAGCTTTATCTTGAAGTGATCTAGACTAGATTAAATTCTAGAAAATATGTTTTGACTTCATAGAGTCAATATGATTTGTTAATCCATATTTGTATTAGAAAAATATTATCAATTTTGTGCTTTAATAGACTCATAACTTACCTTTGAATTGTTATGATAATGAGTAGAGATCTTTTCATATATTCACAATATGACCATTTTAGACCTTGGCTACTTGCCAAGTTGAATAAACTCAAGGTAGCTCCTTTATGTGACGTGATGATAAATCCAACTCGCTATATACACGTTTCAAATTTAATTTCATGTATTCTATTAATACTTGTTGGCAAAATTTTGTTTATAATTTTGAATTTAGTTATCTATTGATATTTTGAAAATATGAAGGAGCCTCGATGAATAATTTCATCTATGCTTATGTTTGCAATATGTTAGATTTTAACTTCAGAGCAACATTTTCTTTCATAGTCATGGCATTGTCTTCTTGTTTTTGCTTTTTGCTTATCAAATAGTTTGATGTCCATAAATGATACTTGTGGACTATTTTAATTTTTTAGTTAGATGTTATTTCTTTATGTATACCACTAGGACAAGTTCAAGAAATGAGGGTATTTATGTATTTTCGGCTGATATTTATGTTTAATGTATTTTTTTAAAACATATTTAATGGTTCTGGAGAATGCCAATTCAATGGTACAGAAATAATTAAAAGCTCCATAAGAGCCAATATAATATTACCGAGAAATAAAATTACAAATTCATAATGCATTATATTTATTTAAGTCTTATAGAAACTTATTAAGTTTCAAAAATATCCACAGAAATGAATATCTTATCGAGATAGCAAATGAAAGAAACGTTGAGTATATTTATATTACATGAATTATCTTGAATGAAAAATATGTATTTGAAAGATTACCTACATTTTCTTCGGTTTATATGACAAGTATATTAATACAATTGAATCATATGCCATTATAGACCAGAAGTTTACAAATCATAATATGTCTTTTGTTTGGTATGAACGGTTAGGCGATCCCAGATCAATTATGATGCAAAAAATAATTGAAAATTTGAGTGGTCTTGAATTGAAGAGCCAGCAGATTCTTTAATCCACTATGTTTATATATTCTCCTTATTCTCAAGGAAAATTGATTATTTGATCATCACCAACAAAAATTGAGAGTGAACTAATAATCTTTGTGCAATATATACAAGGCAATACTTGTGAGTCAATCCACCCACCATGTGGACCATTTGGATATTTTTTTTATTTTAATCAATACATCGACTAAATGATCACATGTTTGTTTATTATCAACTCACAACCAGACATTTGCAAGATTGATTGCTCAATTAATTTGATTTTAAGAGTACATTTTCATAAATATTTAATTAAGAAAATACGCCTTAATAATGTTGGTAAGTTTGCATCTCAAGCTTCCAATTATTAATGTATGTCCATTGGGATTGAGATGAATGTCTTGTAGCTTATGTTCATACACAAAATGAACTTACATAATTATTTATCAAACGTTTAAAATTCATTGCAAGACCATTACTTATGAAGTCAAAACACTTGATCTTCACTTGGGGCATGTAATCCTACATGATGCAGTATTGGTCTCCACTTGGGACATGCAATCCTACATGATGCGGTATTGATTCGTATCAGGCCAACAAAATATCATAAATACTCTTCTTTGCAAATGATTTTTTTGTCAGGAATCTAATATTTCCCTTATAAGAATTTTTAAGTATGTGGTTTATGTTCCAATTGCTCCACCACCACGCATCAAGATGAGACCTCAAAAAAGGTTATGTATATATGTTGGATATGAATCTTTATCAATAATAAAATATCTTGAACTATTAACAAGAGTTATTTACAGCACAATTTGCAGATTGTCATTTTTATGAATCAGTTTTTCCAACATTGGGGTAGAAAATAAGTAGTTGGAGAATGAAATTAGTTAGAATGAATTATCATTATTTCATCTTGATCTTCGTACGAAACAATGTGAATAAGAAGTTCAAAAAAATGATTTAATTACAAAATTTAGCAAATCAATTGTCAGATGCATTTATTGACCCCAAAAGGAATATTAAATCATATATATCAGCTCCTAATGCTCCAATAAAAATTGATGTCCCAGTCGGACAATCAAAGTCTGAAGCACACATGAAGCGTGGTAGATCTATCGGTTTCAAAGGTAAGAATTCTCGAAAAAGAAAATGAGTTAAAGATCAATATAACCTAATCGAGGCTAAGATAACCCTAGAAGTATGCCCAGAGGTAACTCCAGAAGAATCCTCATATACAATTAAAGTTTCTATTCTAGAAGAAATTCAGGTACCTGAAATTTGTGAAAATAATGAGATCTCAATAAATTATGTCATGAATAGAATACGATGGAACCGAAATGAAGTCAACATTGATGATAATTTTGCATATAATATAGCTTGCAATGCACCATGTGACGATGAGAGTCACAAACCAAAATCTCTTAAACAATGTAGACAAAGAAGTGATTGGTCAAAATGGAAAGACACAATTGATATAAAACTAAATACACTTGCAAAGTAAAATGTTTTTGGACCTATAGTCCACACACGTGAAGATGTGAAACCAATTGAAGATAAATGAGTCTTTATGCTAAAACAAAATAAGAATAGTGAAATAGTGGATATAAAGCATGACTTATAGTACAAAGGTTTTCACAAAGATTTGGTATTAATTATGAAGAGACATATTATCTTGTAGTGGATGCAATCACTTTTAGATATCTAATTAGTCTAACAGTACATAACAAGCTTAATATGCATCTAATGATTGTTGTTACAATCTATCTATATAACTCATTAGATAGTAAAATCTATATAAAAATCCCAAAAGGATTTATAATGCCTAAAGTATCTAAGTGGTATAATCGTCTTATTGAATTTTTTATTGAAAAAAAGTTATAAGAATGACAATATTTACTCATGTGTATTTATAAAAGGAAATATATCACAGTTTGTTATAATTGCTATTTGTGTAGATAATTTAAATATTATTGAAACTCCTAAAGAGTTTTAAAAAGTAGCTAATTGTTTAATGAGAGAATTTGAAATGAAAGATCATGGAAGAACCAAATTTTTTCTTGTTTTACAAATTGAGTATTTAAAGAATGAGATTTTAGTGCATTAAGAAACCTATATAACAAAAACATCAAAACAGTTTTATATGGACAAATCACATCTATTATGCACCCAAATGATCGTAAAGTCACTAGATGTGTGAACAAAATTCCTTTTAAATCTCGAGAAAGGGATGAAGAACTTCTTATTCCTGAAGTACCATATCTCAATGTAGTCGGAGCATTGTTGTATCAAGCCAGTTATACATGATCAGATATATCATTTGCTATTAGTTTATTAGTAAGATATAGTTCTTCATCTATATGAAGACACTGAATTTGGGTTAAGCATATACTTCGCTACCTTAAATGCACTATGGATATAGGTTTGTTTTATTTGAATGAATCCAAGTCAAAGATTGGTTATGCAGATGCATGATATTTGTCTAATCCTCATAATGGTCGATCACAAACCAACCGTGTATTTGCATTTAATAGCATTGTCATTTCATGGCGATCTATGAAACAGACTATATCATTTACATCATCTAACCATGCTGAAATTTTGACATTACATGAGACAAGTTGAGAATGTATTTAGTTAAGAGTTTTAATTTAACACGTAGAGACTTGTGGTTTATCTTCAGGAAAAGTAGTACCGGAAGATAATACTGTATGTATTGTCCGAGTAAAGGAGGAGTAAATTAAAGGAGATGAAATAAAACATATTTCATTAAAATTATTCTTCCCTAATGATCTTTAAAATAATGGTGATATAGGACATGCAACAAATTCGTTCATGTGACAACCAAGCAGATTTGTTTACCAAGGAGCTTCCTATTGCACTGAAAAGCTCGTGTATAATATTAGACTTTAGCGATTCAAGGATCTTAATTGATATGCACATTGTACTCTTTTTTCCTTAACCATGATTTTTCTCATTGGGTTTTCCTAGTAAGATTTTTAACGAGACAGTATTTGATAGTATATAAAAATAATTATATACTCTTTTTCTTCACTAGATTTTTGTCAAACAGGATTTTACCTAGTAAGTTTTTTAGCGAGACATATTATTTGATAATGGATCACATTTAAGGGGAGAGAATTATGAAAATCTTGGATATCTATCCAGAATATTCTCTATTTAGAGCTAAGTTAACTTTTCTATTTATTTAATTTAATTAATTAAAAAATTATTATATTTTCCAGGGTTGGGGTTGTTGTATAAATATCTCTTGATAGATGAATGAAAGACATTTTACTTTTACCTCTTCATGTTTCCTCTCCAGTTAAATTCTCTCTATTTTCTACCTCTCTCAAATTCTTTTTATTCTGCATTTTATTTCGTAATAGATATAGTCGTGTTGTCAATTTAGATGAGTTTATTTAAAGAAACAATGGACTTGGTTGGGAGGGGTTAATTTTATTTTATGGAGGAGTGTTATGAATTGGCAGTACATCTAATTTATATTTTTATTTCTTTTTAAAAATTTCTTTTCAGTAACTTGATGTAAAAGATAATACAACTATCTCATATACACACACACACGAAAGTATAGAAGATAGGATCAATCTGCAGGTTTGTTTTCTGGGTAAAAATCAACCTGCAGGTTTGTTAGAAGGTTTTTCTCATCATTTCTTTTTAAATTATAATTATTGCTCATACAATGGTACATGCATGTTATAGCATGAATTCCTGCATTGTGAGGTCAAGACTTTAATACATGGGTAACACATTAGGGCCATAAATGAAAACTGCTTTTTTGTCCATGGGCCATAAACGAAAACTATAATTAAAGATTGGGAAACTAAGATTAATTTTAACATATTTTTACAAATAAAATAAGCATGTAGTGAAGGAAATTTGTGGGTTTTTTTTTTTTGATTTTTTTTGGGGGGGGGGGGGGGAAGCAATGTGCACCTATGCAGAATTTATTACGATACGCTATAGCTTTTGATCTTTTCCTAATTTTGAAATCAATCCTTGTTTAATTTTTTTTAACCCCATCCCTGAAGTACTGACCATAAAAGCCATTCATCCCTCTCTTTTCATAAATGCCAGGAAGGACGTGGATGTGGCATTACCGGCGTCAACTAAGCTAAGATGGAAAATGGAGAAACACCACATGGCATGTTACACATTAGAGATCAAATGCCATGCCATGCCATGTAAGCTAGATTTAGACGAGAGCTTCTCTGCGTGAAGTTTGGATTGAGATGAGCTGTGCAAATTGTTGAGGGGAAACCTGAAGAAGCCGTCACACACTATCGCGGTTTGTGCCTGTGAAAGGAATCGAATGGCAGTGGCAGTGGCAGTGAATTAGGTATGTTTGGTTGGGAGCGATGTGAGTTTCCATTAGTGCGTGCATGACGTAGAGACAAAAGGGTTTGGATCTCCGACAGGTCCGATTGCCCAACCCGTGAAAAACTTGGGGCAGAAGGAGAGAGAATGATGGGATGTGATTGGGTACAGGATAAGGATAACAAAAGAAACAAAAATGTTATGATGGCATAGTTTTTGAGATTAATTAATGATAGTTAGGTGATGATTAATAGATAAGCAAGGTCTACTGGTGTATGCTCGATACGTTGGGGTGTTGCGGTGGGGATGGGCAGATTTCTTTAATAAAAATTAATACATATAATTTTATTTTAATTTCTTTTGTATTTTTATCAGTAATAAAATTTAAACATATAGAGTTGGAAATATATTCAATATATTAATTTTAAAATCATTTACAACTCCCTACAAATATTCTCTCAATAATATATACTCTCTCCATTCTTTAATATAAAGGATAAAACATAAAATCACTCAATAATATATACTCTCTCCGCTCTTTATAAGAGATAAAAGATAAAATTACTTAGATTAAGGGAAGTAATAAATTTATATGAAATATAAAATAATTTTAAAAATTACTCTCATTTAATATTAATAACTTTTACATTATCATATAATTAATACAAATGAATTGTATTACTAGTTTTTGGAAAAAAAAAGTTATTTTAATTAGTAATATTTTTGTAAAAAATTATTAAATATACAGATAAACTAAACTCCTTTCATTAATTCTTATATTTTGAAATATGAAAATTTCTCCAATTATTTCTCATATTAAGCAATGATGGGAGAATAACATAAATATTAAATATCAATATTTTCTTTGAATTAAAAAAATGAATTGATCAATTAGATAAATATTTTTATAATTGATAAAAATCTATACTTTATTCTTATTTAATCATATTCACAAGATATATTATATAATATATATTATATATATATTTACCAAATAGATTATTATATATATATATATATGTTTTTCAGGAAATGTATATTGGATTTTGAGTCTCCTTACTCACCTTCCATTTGCAAATGTCACTTTTTCCTGCTTCTTACTTTCGATGTGCCTACTTCTCATTGGCTATGTCTCATTAAAATAGCTTACTCATCCTTTCGCTGCTCCAACCTTCGGTTCTCCCATTTTCCCCCCTGTTTTCAACATTATCTGACATCCATGAAAGAAAACGAAGAAATAACCATCTTTATTTGGCTCTTTCTCTCTCCTACCTTCCCTTTGTGCTCTCCATCACCAAATGCAACCCACCATCTTTTGATTCCTTCTTCACCCACACCCACCCTTCTACATAACCTCAGTAATACGATTGGCATGGCAGCAGTGTTATTGTCAGAGAGTTCAGAGTAATTTTTAATTTTTGTTGTGATCAGAAAATGTTAGTGAACGAGGAAGACAAAATTTTCTTCAGGATTAGAGAAAATGAAGAATTTTGAAGTGCAGTGTAACCCTTGAGCTCTACCAGTGTCCTTTATTTGCAACAGTGTTTTTCTAATTGAAGTGCAGCGTGTTGATTTGGTGTCCAGCCTGTAAAATGAGTAGTCCTAGATAGCTCCCCACTTGGTGATTTGTTAGCCAGCTCAGCAATTTTAACAGTGTTTATTACACATGGCAGTCCTCATCACAATATAAGAAAATAAAGGGATTAACTGTGTAAACAACCAAATCTTGTTGACCCAAAAAAAATAAATGTTCGAGGAGTACTTAAAAGAAGATTAATATATAAATTTACTCCTAAACTTTTTCCAAAATTATATTTGGTATCTTAAACTTTTTTGAGTTCCAATGTTACTCTTCGGGGCCGGTTTGATTTTCAGTTGGTTGAAAATGAGTTTTGATAGAATTGGTTTTGTAACGTAGTTATGATAAAAATTAGTTTTGGACTAACGTGTTTATGTTTGGATGATTTATTTAAAAATTGATTTTAACAAAACTCATAATTTTCCTCTAAATTGATCTTAAACTCTATCTCATGATTAATTTAATTTACTTGAACAAAAATTTAATTTGTATTTATTTAATTGAGAACATAATATATCTGATATAATATTTTCTTACAGGTCATGATCTATAAAAGTTAAAATTTTAAAGGGACATTTTGATCAATAAATAGAAAAAATTTTATGGAAATTTTATTTTCTTAATTTTTTTATTTTTTCTCATTTTTGTTGATATATTTTTATCTGACTTTAAAATAAATACCAGTAAAAATGAATAAGTAGACGCAAAAGCAACAATTAACCGCTTCTTCCCAAAACCCGTTTTGTGCGTAGAATGAGTTTCAAACGGAACAGTAAAAATCAAACAAACAGACCCAAAACTCTATCAAACTCATTTTTACCCCAACTTACTTTTTCAACTGAATACCAAACAAAGCCGAACTATTAAATTTCTTACAATGTTGTCCAAATCTAACAGAATCTCCAAATTGCCGTTAAACCCCTCCTAGTGGGACCCATAATTTGCCAAATGTCTTGCCACGTCTAATAAAATGGAGGACCCTTTGCCTCGTGGATTCATCTCTCTCACCTTCTCTGAGCCCTTTACCTTGCTTCCTTCCTTTCTCGATGTTTTCCTTGGCTGTCTCCCACCACCACAAATCTACAAATCACTTTGCTTGACAGTGTCCATCATCATTGCCATCCCCAATCCAGATTCACAATTGATAACGGACCAAAATCAATACAAATTTAATAAATCTAATAGCAAATCCAAAATAAGAACTATTTTGCAAACCCAACATGAAATCTACAAATCACGATCAAATATTTTGAAGTTCAACCCATCGATGCAAACAGAGATGGATAGTAAGATTAGAGAGAACAATGGTGAGGGAGGACGGAAGTGTGGAGGACGCCGAAGAAGAAGGAGGGGAGGATGACAATGAGTGGAAGGTCGATCTAAGGACGACATGTGAAAGGTCTCTTTGAAGACAGTGTTCTGCAGGGGACCCATTCATACTAGTGTGGGGGCAGTTGCCCCAATGAACATTCCCCCTTACTACTATATTATATATTATATAATATATTAATTACCCTTTGTAAGTAAATATGTATTGATTGGCCCTACTAATTGACAATATTTTTTTTTCATATTACCTTTTAATATCACCATGTTTGTTGTCCTAGTACTATATGTGTATTAATTACCCTCAATATTTATAAATATTACTTCTGATACCACTTAATTTTTTTATAATATTGTATTTGTACATATATACTATACACAACATATATCCTTTTTTGGTTCTATAATTAATTATAAATGATTTTATACTAACCAAATAAATTCATTCCTATCTCCAAAAGTTTATGTCTTGCCTCCTTTTTAGTAAACATTGACTTTAATTTATTTGATTTTATCTTAATCTTCATTTTGTTACTATCCTATTTGCATTTCTTTTTCATCTCATACTTATTCTCTCCCTCAAATCCTAATATTTCATCATCTCTCTCTCTTTCACTCTTTTAACCAAAGTCTTATTCCATCAGTAATATGTTTTTCTTTTATTTACTTTTATTTTTATTTTTCTTTAGTTATTCTACTCTTATTTTTAGATAACACAATTTTTAAAACTTCACATATTTAAAATTTATAATAAAGTCATAATTCTTTTTCTTCCAAATTATACTACTTTAATAGCATTTAATGTTTAATTTTGTTTTTTAGAGGCATTTGAAATCAAATGTAGTTACATTAATTTTATCTATAACATTGGTAATTAACAAGAGTAACTATGATGTATATTTATATATATCTTTTAATATCAACCAATTTTTTAGAAAGGTATATTAAGCTCTGATTAATATAGGTTTAAAGCTTTTTCAACAATAACTTTTTTATATTGTAATTTTAATACTATAAATTTACACATGCATGTATTGCCCCCCACGATCTAAAATTTCTGGGGCCATCATTGGCTTTCTGTGATGTTGGGTTGTGCAATGTTGGAGAGGGTAGTGTCGGAGATAAAGGAGAGGGCAGCAGTGGTTGCTCGAGCACGTTAAGTCGATAATAATGGAGGCCATCAGCACTGGAATCGTCCCCGCAATCGCCATTCTTGATGTTCCCAAATACTGGTGGCTCAATCTCATCCAAACAAGTCTTCTAGTCTATAATCATCGCATTGAGCCAAGTCCTAATGTTATTGATCTTTGTCGGCAATAGATTCTTCCCTTCGCTTCTGACTTCAACCAACAAAATCGAGTCATTGAGCCAATCCATGGCATCACCATCTTCGAGAGCTCGTCAATCACAACGCTGAGAGAAAGCTTGAAGAAGAGTTAAGGATGGAAGGTGTAGGAGTAGCAAGAGTGGGAGGAGATACTGGAGATACATGAGTCAGGGTCCCACTAGATGCTCGAAGGGATAGTTGGACGGGAGGTGGAAGAAGAAGAAAGAAGGTTGGTTATTATTATTTTTTTTATATACAGGTTGGTTATTTTTTTCACCAAGGGCATTTTTATCTTTTTATTTTTTATTAGTATTTAATTAAGTATAAAAAATAAATTTGCCAACTACGATACCACATCAATAGCCTACTTGGTCTATTTTAATTCGATGGTGGCACGACACTTGTGCGATTGCACGACCATTTGAAGCTTCTGTTAAATTTGGGTAACATTGCTATGAATTTAACAAATTGAGGATAACATTGTGACTTAAAAAAGTTTAGGGTTCCAAATGAGATTTTGAAAAAAGTTCAGGAGTAGATTTGCTTATTAACATTTAAAAAGAAATAAAGCTCAAGAATTGATTTCAAAATTAGATAAAACTATAAATATCAATAGCTTATTTTTCCTATTGTAAAATTTGTTTGATATGTAAGTTAAAAGGATAAAAAAATGATAAATGTAACTGACTTTCTGCTTGTTGGTCAGGTTGGTGTGCTATACGCTAGCTGAAAAATTGCGAGTTCAAATTGGCACAGAAGAAGCAGAATAGTAGAAGATTATCCCATTGAAATTTATTTTATATAATTTCACTATTCTTCAATGTTGTCCAAACATAATAAATATAGTATGTCATAGAAATTTTTTTAAAAATTATTAAAACATTCCAATATTATCTTCATTAAATTATAACCCATCATAATCATATATCCCTGTTAATCAAGCCTCCTTCTATTATAAATGTTTGGGTAAAATTGAAAATTTGAATGTTGCAAAATAATTTATATTTTAAATAATAAAAAAGCTTCTAGATTATATCTTATAAATTGAAAGACGGGAATACATTTCTTAGTTTGTGTGCTAAAACCTAAAAAATAATACTCATCAGTTTCCAATTATAAGTAATTTTTCATTGTTTTACACATACCAAAAATAGATGTTAAAAATAATTACGTGAAAATAAATATTTTGTACTTACAAAATAACTTGTACTTTTTTTCATAAACAAAATTAACTGGTATTTTATATACTTGAATCCTTTTAAAATATAGTAACTTATAATAAGGAAGAGGCTAGTTGGGGTGGATAGAGGGGGACTGGAGGCAAGTTTTATACACATGCACTATATATATAGGCATCCCCTCAAATTAAATAAAAAACTTGACCCCTAGCAATGGCGGAGCTAAGACCTTAAACTAGTTGGGGATGAATTAATTTTAAAATTAATAATTTAAAAAATAATATTGTAATAATTAAAAAAATGTTTTAAAAATTTGATTACGTTAGGTTATTTGATTTTATTCCATCAATTAATTAGTTAGGTTAGTTTATTATTAAAAATTTTAATTCTAAAAGTAAAAAATAAATAATGATATACTTTTAGAATTTGGATTTAATGAATTTAAAATTCTGGGTCAAAATTATTGGATTTAAGTTAATTATCATAGATATAAAATTTTTTTAAACTTATATATACTTGAATTTGGGGGACAAAAACTTATGTGGGTTCAAAATGCAGAGGTGAATGAGTACAAAATTTTCAAATTTACTTAAACTTTTCTGCCAAAGTTAGGGTGGGCAACTTGGCAGAAATCTGGCTTTGCCATTGGTTCCAGGATTTTGAACCTCGTTCAAGAGAAATAGAAAAAGTACTACTTTGTTTAAGATTGTAGTGTATAGAATAGAAATATAATTAATATGTTAAATTTTTTTTTAATTTTCTAATATGTCTCATAATAAAGAAGTAAATAAAAAAGAGTAATTAATATTATTTTTTATTTTTTAAAAAATAAATAAGGATATAATTGAAAAACTGATTATTAATATTATTTTAAAATTTAAAAGTGATAAATAAATAAAAGTAAAAAGTTTCTTAAAAAATAATTGGTACAAATGTATGGCTTGGAGTATATACTAGCTAGTATGCGCTTTAATTTGCATGAAAAAGTATCAACGGTTGAGAGAGGGCAACGTACGAGAAGTTGGAGTGGTAGGTGTGACGAGTGAACACAAACGCTCCACGATGCTATTGAGGAGTTTATTGGCGGTGAAACACTGGTAATCCCTCCGCATTAACTCTCATTTTTGTCATTCCTCCTGGGCCTAGTCCCACAACAACTACCCATCCTCTAACGCGTATAATATAGCTCCCTTCCATAGGTTCCATACTTTGCATGTTGCATACCTCTGTAAGTAATCCTCATAACGCCACCCCCCCCCCCTTCATCCCACAATATAGTAAATAATTAATATTTCCAGTTCACAGTATGGAGGTGGAGAGGGTGCAAGCTATTGCTTCTGTATCCATCGACTCTGGCTCTATTCCGGCTGAGTTCATTAGGCCGGAGAAAGAGCAGCCGGCCATCACCACATTTCAGGGTCCTGTGCCTGATATACCCATCATTGATCTTGGCCATCCCGACCAGGACCATCTGGTGGAGTTGATCGCTAAGGCTAGCGAGGAGTGGGGTTTGTTCCAAGTGGTGAACCATGGAGTACCCTGTGACTTGTTGCACAAGTTGCGCACTGTGGGGAAAGAGTTCTTTGAACTCCCACTTGAAGAGAAGGAAAAGTATGCCAAGACACCTCACAGCATGGAAGGCTACGGAACCATGCTTCAGAAAGATGCCCACGGAAAGAAATCCTGGGTCGACCATCTTTTTCACATTATATGGCCTCCTTCCAAAATCAACTACCAGTTTTGGCCTAAGAATCCTCCTTCTTACAGGTATGTATATATATATGGGGACTAGTCTTTCATTCATGTTGATATATATGCTTAAATATTAGATGAGAATTAATTAATCTATCTGTATGCGAGTGTGTGTGTGTAGGGAGGTGAACGAAGAGTATGCAAAGTATGTGAGAGAGGTGGGAGACAAGCTGTTTGAATACCTGTCACTGGGGTTAGGATTGGAAAAGAATGAGATGAAAGAGGCAATAGGAGGAGAAAAATTGGAGTACTTGATGAAGATAAACTATTATCCACCGTGTCCTCGGCCGGATCTGGCTCTGGGTGTCACTCCTCACACGGACTGTAGCTCCCTCACCATTCTCACCCCAAACGATGTTCCTGGCCTTCAAGTCCTCAAAGATGATCGATGGATCGACGCCAAGTATATCCCCAATGCTTTGATTGTTCACATCGGCGATCAGATTCAGGTCAGGTTTTCCCTCCCCCCCTCTTTATCATTTCAATTTTCCCTCCCATTCACATGCCATGCACGCTTGACCTATTAAGTATCAACTTGGAGACATTATTTTGTTTATCTACCATGATTAACACAACGTACGTAGTAGTTGTTGTTTTTTCTTATTAAGTTTATACAGTTAAATTTATGTTTTTCTTTTAGCTTTTTTATTAAATGATGAAAGTGAAACTTATTTATGTGAATGATAATTAAATAATTGAAATTTTAAAATCAAGTAATCATTTAATAATGTCGAGTCAACAAATTATTTTGTATTTAATTTTGAAGAGAAAACTTAGAGGATTAATTATTTGATTAATTTTATAAAGCAACGAAAGACTAAATTAAAAAAATTTATGAAATTAATATTTTGGTCAACAAATCTTCACTTTTATAGTTTTAGTAGCAGAGATTTTAAGGTGTACGGACAACCTAGCTTTTGTTTTTTGGACGAAGAAAGTAGGGCAGAGCCCAAAGAAACTGAAAACGAGAGTTACGTGATGGGGATATTAATCCCAACCGGGTCGCGTTCAATGCAAGCTTCTAGACAAAGGACAATTGGAGAGCTCACGTAGAAACGGACTGACAGAAGGGGGGGTAGGGTCTCTCCTGTCCAGCCTTCCAATTTATTTTTTTAATATTTAAATTTAAAAATAAAAAACAATTTTTTATAATAATTTAAATATTATACAATAAAAAAATATATTTACAATCATATAATCATACAGTATAAATAAAAAATATAAAACAAAATAAAATTACATAGGTATATAAATGCATGAGTATGGTGTGGTATGCCACATTCGACAGAAGAGGACCACTAACTGTTTGTGCAGCCACTAGCAAAGCCCTTCTACCTAAAGATTTTATATATAGTTATTGAAAAACAAATATAGTTTTAGGTAGGGGTGTCAACATGTCATACCCTTACAGGTGATCTAGAGCTTAGCCTGTCTTGACCTACTTAAAAATAATAGATTAGGTAAAAAAAATTTTTAAAGCCTATTTATGTAAACAGACCTGACCAGAAACCTACCAGGCCTGTTTATATAAATTTATATAATATAAATAATATAATGTATAATTTATATAAAATATAAATTCATTATATATAACATATTATATATAATAAATAATATAATTTATATTAATTTTAGTTATACGGACAACACACGACTCTTTAAACCCTACCAAGTAAAAATTCTTCCATTTGTCATGGATTAGAAGCTTTTAGTCACCTACTCAGTGTGAACCCTAGCCGCCATGGCCCTGCCTCCACTCCAACCATTGCCTCTCCTCATCTTTGAGTTTAGCCCATAGCTGCGACCTGCGAGTGACTCCATAGCCTCTATTGCCTCACCTCCATTCGTGTGGCCGCCGAATCCTTGCCTCACCTCCATCCATCGCCTCAATCGTGGCCTCTCCCTAAAGATGCGAGCTACGATTATGACCTGCAAGGTGCAAGCTGCAAGCTGCGACCTACGAGCCTCGATCCATCGCCTCCCTCTTCCCGTCTTCAGTAGCTACTAGTGGTATGTGTTCTCTTCTCATCACGGCCTCATCTAGTCATCTGAACGAACCCTAAAGAGTGAATACCAAAGAACCTTAGCTGCTCTGCTCTAATCCCTGCCTTCATCCATCACCTTTGCCTCCACGTCGCCCCCGCCTTAGTCTCCCAACTGCAACTCTGTTTCTACTTTCCCCAAATTTGACTCCAATCCTTATCCCACAACCTTCGTCTAAGCCGACACTTCCTCCTTCAAGCACGTCGTTCAAATGCTCACTGGTTCTTCCCAAGCCCAAGATCCTCCTCTTCCTCTTCCCTCCTCCACCGCCTCCGCCAAGAATTTCAACATCCCTCCAGTCAAAACTACCCTCAAGAAGCAAGGCTTGAAGCTCTACGAGAGGAGGAGCAGCTTGAAGAATAGCCTCATGATCAACACTCTCGTCCCCAATTTTGCTCATGGTTCTAGATTTTCTTCGCCTCGCAAGCCCGAGATCTTGTCTGCCAGTATTCTTGATTTTCCCTCGCTCGCGCTTAGCCCCGTCACGCCGCTCAACGACGATCCCTTTAACAAGTCGTCACCGTCCTTGGGGAGTTCGTCGGAGGAGGAGAAGGCCATCGCTGAAAAGGGGTTTTATCTTCATCCGTCGCCCATGTCCACTCCTAGAGACTCAAAGCCACAGCTGTTGCCGCTCTTCCCGCTCACTTCACCCAGAGTTTCCGAGTCCCCATCTTGAGGTTGATCATAATTATAAGCTTTGATAGTTGTTATTTGCTGATTTTGATCAAAGATTATTGGGTTTTTGAATGCTTTTTAGGAAAAAAAAAAAGAGGTACAGAGCTAAAAGAGATACAATTATAAGAAAATCTAGAAACAATATTAGTGCATATAAGGTGATGGACTTTGTGGTAAAGCAGGCAATTTCTACTACTAAACTTGTCTGCAATGGGTAATAAATAATTGATTTTATTCCAATGGAACGAGGTTGTTCTATATAGAAATCCTTGCCCATACTATAATTCTTATTCTTGTATATTATTTCATTTTGTGAATTTAGAACTTATTTTTCCTATACTTAAATAGTGTTTAATCAAAATTTTTATATTAGTAGAATTCAAATAGGTCATAGGCCTATATAAAACCTAGGTTTTGACCAAGCCTCTTTAGAGGCTCTAAACAGGTTTCAGATTAGACTTTTTAAAGTAGACTTTTTAAAGGTTCAGACTTAAATTTAAAAAAAGGTCTATTACATGTCAACTAGTCAGGCTTAAAGCTTATAATACAGGCTCCCTTAGTTTTAGGGATCCAAAAAAGGAAAGAATTTATGGTAGAGCATGGAAGTGATACTCACAAAACATTTAAAGAAAACAGAAATGTTGGTAATTTAAGTACAAATAAATAATATAATATTAAATATATAATATATGTTTCTTTTTATTTATATTATAGAATATTTTATATGATAAATTTTTATTTCAAAATATAGGATATTGGATATTATTTTTCCATTTTATTCGTATTTAATTTTTTCATACTTTTTGTTTTAGATGAAAAAGTGGTAATATATTATATTTAATTAGGGTAAAATAGAAAATGTTAGTTTTTTTTTATGAATTTTAGATGAAAAAATGATTTTCTTAATATGCGTGTATTTAATACAAAATGTCTTATAATATGAAGTTGAGAGAATATATAGTTATTCTCTATTATAAGTTTATATTTAACTAATTTACATATACTAATTAAAATTTTTAAATTTTGTAAAATTTATCACAATCTTCCCATATTATTCTCATTGAATTATAGTATATCTTAATTATGTTTTTTATTTTCTCTCCACTGTAATTATTTAATGAGGGATAAACATGAAAATAGACATTTACCACAATTTCACATATCCTAATTTTTTTTAGAATATGACATATAATAGGAAATGAGGAAAGCAAATTAATATAAATAAATTAGAGATTACATAAGGAAGTAAATTTTCAATCTCTTAACACGGTGGAATAAAATATGAACATGAATGAAGTTTCGTATTTACTATGATTATTTATCAGTGTCACATGCAGTCTTTTATTTTAAAAATAGTTCAAATATAAATAATCGGAATTATTAAATTCCAGTCAACACTTTGCTTTCATTAATTCATAGAGGAACAAGTCAAATCATTTGCTACTCCCTCCGTTTATAGGTGGCGTCTAAGGATTTTTTACAAAATTTAAAAAATATAATTAATATGTTAAAAATTTTTCAAAATTTATTAATTAATATATTCTTCAATAAATTGATAAATAAGAAAAAAATTATTAATTTTTTTTTAACTTTTTAATAAGATATAGATAGAAATATAAATAAAAAAATAGTAATTTTTGAAAGTTCTGAAAAACAATAATTGTTTTTTTTTCAAACGAGACAATTACTGAATTACACAGAAAAAGGGCGTCTCATACCATAACTAATTTAATTCGTTGAGACGTCATTATCGGGGGAAAACATTGAATTACTATGAATTAAATGTATATCCATAGGCTGTAGTCTATTGAATATTGAAATGGGAGTACATGAGTTAATTATGATTTTGTAAAAAAAAAAAAAAAGAATTGTTAGTATGAGGTGAGAGATTGAATGAATGAAAGTGGTGAAACAACAGATAGCGAGCAACGGGAAGTACAGGAGCGTGCTGCACAGAACCAAAGTGGACAAGGAAAGAACGAGGATGTCATGGCCAGTGTTCTTGGAGCCACCTGGGGACTTCATGGTTGGACCGCTGCCTCAGCTATCCACACAAGATAACCCTCCCAACTACAAGCCCAGGCAGTTCAATGACTACCGCTATCGTAAACTCAACAAGCTCCCCCTCCATGATTGATTACAACTATTACTATCCGTGTATTTTATATGTTTGTATTCGTTCTCCTTTTCATTTTCAGACCCTTCACAAACTACTCCTACTACTACTACTACTACTTTTCAGTCCTCTTTAATTCTCACCTTCTTATTACACCTTAGCCCAGCCATATACGTACACTCGCTCCTTTTCAACTTCGTTGGGTGTGAACTGTGTGATTTGACTCTAGTCTATCAAGCAGTTGGTGTGCGCGCGCACATCCAGATCCAGTTGCATGCATGTATTTGTTAATCATTAAGATTTGATTTCTATAATTCTAGTCATTAGATATATGTGTGTACTTGGAGCACCCAATTTTTTTCCCGTCCTCTGTGCCGATACTTTGAATCTGTAATTTGTTAATCTCTTCCCTAGCTAAATATGTATATCATGAGATAAAATATTTGCTTTCCAACCATACATATAACTTAATCAGAATAACTACATCCACAATCTCATCTCTTTTTATGGTAAAAAAATGGACAAGTAAAAATTATGTTACTTATTTTTATAAAATAAAATAAACAAATTGACTTGCTCATGTTAATCCCCTGGGATGCTTCTACTCTTGTAAGTCTGTTATCTGATCTTGTCAACGAAACAAAACTATAATTTTTTATTTTACTTTTATATCTTTCCATTTCTGGAAGAAACAAAAATTTAGAAATGGAGGGCGATTTTCGCGGCCAGCCAACACTGTTTGGTTTCGCCGTTGACGACGCTACCCCGAGGCTTTATTCTCCTGCTCGACTATATGACGATTCAATGATCGTCTTCCACTTTTGCAATTGCTCTTACTCATGAGTCCGTTTCGCCACGTCTCCGAGGACCGTAACGAAACCGGTCCTGCTGGCTCTTGCTCCGCTTCACCCTCATCGGAGAAACACCGCGGTCCGGCCTCAACAACGTCGTCCTTCCGCTCACTCTCGAGCGTCGGTCATTCTCATGGCTCCTCACAACGCGCGCCCTCCTCCCTGGTCCAACGTTCCGTGTCTGCCATATCCTCTCGCCAATACAACCACCGAGGGGTCATGCTCAAAGGCATTGTCGGGAATGGGATCTCCGGCATCTTGTACAAGTGGGTCAATTATGGTCGTGGGTGGCGCGCGCGGTGGTTCGTTCTCCAGGACGGCGTGCTTTCGTATTTCAAAATCCACGGTCCCAATAAGCTGGTGCTCAATAGCGAAGTGGAAAGGGGATCTATGGTCATCGGGGAAGAGTCCCTGCGTCGAATTGCTAGTCATCGCAATAACCCGTCTCGCCAACGGAAACCTGTCTGCGAAATCCATCTAATGGTCTTTTTCTCAATTCGATTAGATTCAATTATTTGGCCAGATTATTGATATTGTTTTTCATGGTTGCGCATAAATATGAATGTAGGTGTGTTCAATAAGAGAGAGCAAATCGGATGAGAGGAGGTTTTCTGTGAGAACGGGGACGAAGAAGAGGCTGCATTTGAGGGCGGAGAGCAGGGAGGACAGGGACGCGTGGGTGGAGGCACTGAAGGCGGTGAAGGGTTTGTATCCTCGCTCGCCCAAGAATAATGCAGAGATGATGGGTCCGCAGGAGACGATGTTGATGTCCACCCAGAAGTTAAGGCAACGCCTCTTGGAGGAGGGTGTCAGTGAGATTGCTATTCAGGAGAGTGAAAATATTATGAGAAGCGAGCTCGCACAGATGCATAAGCATATTATGGCCCTCAAGCAAAAGCACAAGCTACTCTTGGACTCCTTGCGCCATTTGGAGGCACGTTTTACTTCAAGATTTAAGAAAAACTAATTACTATTTTAAATTTATTTATTAAGTCTGTGATTCCAAATAATTAAACAAGACCCAAGGAAACAAAATGAGTATACACGTATTTATGTAAGGGAAGTAATTGAATTGAATAGCTCAAATAATTCTTTTAATGATTGGTGACTGTATTTTGTAGACAGAAAAGGTTGACTTGGAAAACACACTTGTTAATGAAACCCAACGGCAGTCAAAGGTCGATGTTAGCGACTCCTTTACATCATCAAAGCATGAACAATTCAGCGGTACGTTTTGCAAGCTCTTCTTAGCTATTCGATATTTCTTTTTAATGGTTAGTTTTGAAGAAAATTTTTATTTTCATTTACCTATATTTTAAAATTTAAATATAACCTTAATTATTATTTTTCTAATTATATTTTTATATAATTTTTAAGAATTAAAAATAATATTAATTACTTTTTTTATTTATTATTTATTTATTGAAGAGTATATTAAGAAGTAAAAAAATTATAAAATATTCAGGATCTGAAAAAATGTTAACGCTTAATTTTGAAGCAGATTTTATTTTAGTCTTTTAATTTTTAAAAGTTTCATTATAATCCTTTAACTTTAAAGATATAGTAAAAAACTTCCTGAATTTAACACCATTAAATAAATTAATAGAAAATTTACTTAAATACATCTTATCACTATTATTATACATTAATTAATATTAATTATCATTTTTTAGACTCAAAATAAATAATTAGTACCTTAGAAAAATAAAAAAATAAAAAAATATTAATTTAAGGCATTAAAAATTATGACCTTAGAATAAATTATTTTTAAAATATTGTGGTAAAATGTTTAAAATTATTATATTAAAATGAATAATTTTTATTTATTTGGGACAAATTGACAAGTTGAAAAATTTAGCTTGAAAATGTAAAGTATAAAAAATAAATATTTATTTTTATAAAAAATATTTTAATGTCTCAAAATAAATATTTAAAAACTAAAAATAAAATTTTTAATTTTAAGAATGTAATATTTAACTTCTTCTTCTTCTGTTAACATGTTTTTAAAGTAGTAAATATTTAAATCTTAAAATTATTTTTATTTTAATTTTTATATTAATTAATACATAATAATATTACTGGTGTGACTTTTAAATAGATAAATTATCTTTTTTCGTTAGTTTATTGAACGATGTTAAGAATTAGAAAGTCTTTAATTACATATTAATAGTTAAAAGATTAATATAAAATATAATAAAATTAAAAGATTAAAATGAAACTTACTTCAAAATTAAAGGATAAAAAGTATATTTTAACCTTTATAAAATTAAAACTATAATTATCTCCTGTCAGATGCAATAAATAACTATAATAAAACTGAATATAGAAAAGAAAATTTTATATGTCAAATAAAAAATGTTTAATTGACTTGATCATGTTAAAAAGAATAATTTAATTTGTTATTAAGAAGTGTCATTTGTTGTTATATTAACCAAGAAATCCCCACATCTTAGTGCCTGTTTGGTTCCCATTTATCAAAACGTAACTGTACTTTCTAACCATCATTTTCTCCTTTTTCATCCAAACAACTTTTAGTAAACTATTCTACTTTTATCCAAACTTCATTTTTGTAAATTGTGGTTATTTTAAAAGTACTTTTACAAAAAAACAAACTAAACGGGCACTTAAAGTCCCCAGCAAGTAGGGAAAAGATATTTCATGACCTATAATAAAAAATATCTTCAAATGAAGATTTTGGATTTGAAATTCAATTTATATAACTTAAAAATTTTTAAATTAGATCCTAAATTAAAATATATTTTTATTTTTGGGTGTTGAAGTGTTTTTCTCCATTCAGAAATTCCTCTTTCTTTTTTTTTTTTTTCGCAAACAAACCACCCACGCGTCTGAAGAAGAAACAGACCGAAGGGAGAAAGAATTTTTTTTTTTCAAGGGAATGGAGGAAGATTTGAAAAACGGGAATATAGCATGCTTGATATATTCTTTTGTTCTGGCTAGTTTAAGCAAATTTACCCATCCCTCTAAACATTTCGCTATTGCGATAGTATACACAGACGGAAGTCCAAGTGATTCCTCTGATGATCAAGACAGGCACGATCAGTCTGATGATGACAATGATGCATTCTTTGACACAAGTGATATTCTTTCGTTAAGTTCTTGTAGAGACAATGAATCTGATTCTGATTGTGAGGAGATTGACAAAAATTCGCTCATTGGATCTGTGAGATCCAATTATCCTAAAGTGATGCGACGAAAGAAATTGCCCGATCCTGTTGAGAAAGAGAAGGGAGCCAGTCTCTGGTCAATAATAAAAGATAATATCGGGAAGGATCTCACCAGCGTTTGTCTCCCAGTTTACTTCAATGAGCCCCTCTCCTCATTACAGAAATGTTGTGAGGACCTCGAGTATTCTTATCTTCTAGACCGAGCATTTCAATGGGGTCAAAAGGTTAGTTTCTGTTCTCAATCGAGGGCGGGCTAGCTATACGGGATTATTCACAAAGGCAATTGTTTTAGCCCCAAAGTTTCAACCGTTGGTGCAATATTTTCGACAGTCACATTGATCCATGGTATTTATACACAGGGTAACACACTCATGAGGGTGCTAGATGTGGCTGCATTTGCAGTTTCAGGGTATTGTGCCACTGTTGGGAGGAGTTGCAAACCATTTAATCCACTGTTGGGTGAGACATATGAGGCAGATTTTCCAGATAAAGGCTTTCGCTTTATCTCTGAGAAGGTATTGTATGTATTGCAGATAGTTTGCATTTACTCCTCAAGAAAGAAAAACAAGCGAGAATGAAAGGCTTGAGCAATTTTTCTGTTTGAATATGATACCATTGAGATAGGTCAGTCATCATCCCATGGTTGTTGCATGCCATTGTGAGGGCAGTGGCTGGAAATTTTGGGGCGACGGCAATTTAAAAAGTAAATTCCGGGGTCGTTCCATTCAGCTTGATCCTGTTGGAATACTGACCATTGAGTTTGATGACGGAGAAGTCTTTCGGTGGAGTAAGGTATTCTTGTCAAGATATATAGGATTTACTTGTACATCTATTTTTATGAACATCTACTGACTACTTGAACCTATATTTGGTATCACTTAAAGAATTGTCGAACAATAGTTGTTTGTCTTAATTACTTATATCTTTCTAGATGCCTGGTTGCTGATTGTCTAATATTCTATCACCAGGTAACAACATCAATTTACAATCTGATTTTAGGAAAACTGTACTGTGACCATTATGGGACAATGCGCATAGAAGGGAATCGCGATTATTCATGTAAGCTTAAATTTAAGGAGCAGGCAATGATGGATCGAAACCCTCATCAGGTGCCCTTTCTATGACTCCTATTCTTATATTTTTTACCTTGTTTTTGGATGTGGGGAATCAAGAACAAATTATATGGTGTTAGTTTTCTTAGGAGGTGCGTCACTTGGTGCCTTTCTGATTATAACTGCATTTAATTAAGTTGTAAGAGCTCTATATGTTGTTATATTTAACTCTTCCTCAGTCACGTTATACTTCGCAGTAGTAGCTTGGACTGTTGTTGCTTTTCCTCGATCGTGTGGTTATTGACTTAAATAAATACTATAAATTTGATGGAAGAGATTATTATATTCGTTGATTTCTGGGCAAAGAATAATTGATCTATTGAGTATTTTGTCTTGCTGCGTAATATAAGTTGTGGCGCAGGTGCAAGGCGTGGTGGAAGATAAGAATGATAAAACAGTGGCAACTATCTGCGGGAAATGGGACGAGAGTTTGCACTATATAATTAATGACAATTCTAAAAGAAAAAAATCCAGTGGGTCGTCAAAACCATGTCTGCTATGGAAGCGGAACGAGCCATCCATGCACCCAACAAGATATAATCTCACAAAATTTGCTATTACACTGAATGAAATCACACCGGAACTCAGGGCAAGTAGTTTTCTTGAATGCTTTAATTTCTACCTTTCTGCTTCACTAGAACACAGCACATAGTCCTCTGTGAGTTTATGACATTGGAGTTTGATAAACAGGAGAAGTTGCCACCGACAGATTCGAGGCTAAGACCTGATCAAAGGTATTTGGAGAATGGAGAGTATGAAATGGCCAATGCTGAGAAGTTGCGGCTGGAACAAAAACAACGACAGGTACGATAGGTGCAAATGAAATGAAATTCACTTTTTGCTGCTGCTTTATGTTGTAATTAATTAATGAAAGAGTTTGAGTATGATTAATTATCAGGCGAGGAGGATGCAAGAGAAGAGTTGGAAGCCAAGGTGGTTTGCAAAGGACAAAGACGGCAACGGTTACCGTTACGCAGGGGGGTACTGGGAGACCAGGGAGAAGGGGGTCTGGGAATCTTGCCCTGACATATTTGGCCAAGTCCCAAATGATAATGATTTTGATCCAACTTCTCCTTCCTAATTTCATTTCTCAGCTCTTTTCTTTGTTTGTAATTTAGAGGCCACATTAAACTATCAGCAACATGGTACAGATTGATTACAGAGAAGAATTTTTTATGAAGCATCTTCTCAAGTCTCAATTTTTCTGGCAATTTATAGCTCAATTTAGAATTGGTCATTGGATGGAGTTGGAGAGACATTTGTACTATGAACATCATATATAGTACCCAAGTTACCAAGACGAAGCCTTTTTTCTCTTTTTCTTTTTTCCCTTGTTGCATTATATATATAAAAATTCATTGAAATATTATGTATCAATACCAAATACCAATATCACAACACAACATATTTTTCAAACTTCATGTAAGATCCACCCAACTATCTTATATTCATTCTGATCATCTCTTGAAACTTGGAAGATGAACCTGTCACGCTGTCAGCATTTTGTGATTTGTCAGCTTCTATTCTAGCCCTTTTCTTCGGCTTTCCTTTCTTCTGGTTGGGTCGTATATTTGGTCGAGTAAGAAACAATTCCTTCTCCTTTTCTTTTATTTTCTGTTTTAAGTGGACACAGCTTCTTGTACAAATAATATAAAAAATTTGAAAAAAAAAGTCATATTATTTTTTATTTATGAATAATATCACTTATTCTAAATCTGACAAGATTCTTGTCTTTTTTTACTTTTGATACATCATTACTGTAGCGCTGAAAATTTATTATTGGACTATATATTGAGCTGAGGCATCTTCATATTCTATTGTGAATTTAAATTTGAAGGAGCTCTACTCAATATTGATTGATTCTACTTCACACACACACACGCCTTGTATACCTGGTGACAATCTCACGGCTGATTGTAGTTTTATTTACATGAATTGTTGGCGAATTTCAGAACCAAAGCCTGGAAACTAAAGAAAGAAAGCTAACCACCCAAATTCAATATGAACTGAACTCTATAGTGTTTCTATTCTTGATTGATAGAAACTAAAGGTGGACCCTGTGTGTTGTATGAAATTTAGGGTGATTTACACTATTCATGATTAATAAACAATATGATTTGCTTTCCTATAAATTTTAAATAATTTCCATCCCACAATGTATTAGTGAATAAAATAACGCAAAAAGTGTAGGAGCGTGGTACACGAAGTCCAGCTATCTCAGGCGGGAAAAACAACGTGCCTGGACCACTCATGGGCCCAGTCTTCCCTGTCCTGGTCCACTTATTATGCTAACTCTTTCGGAGTCCATTATGAATACGCATTTTTCCCTCAAAAAATGAAACACAAATACACAATTGAATTTTCACAACACACATACACAATAAAGGGAGTAATTCAGAAAGGGACACATAACGTAATCCTGTTCATGAAACTTGTATGGTGTTGAGAAGCTGAGGCTTGTAAACATGTCTGGTTTCCACGTTATTACCATGGTTACCATAAACAAGTGTCCCATTTTGGTGAATCCTATCGTCCCTCTAATCTCTCTCTCTCTCTCTCTAATTTGTTGTTCCTCAAACTTCTCAGATAGTCAGATGTTAACATCTTAAAGTTTCACAATCGCCGGTGAGGCATTATTAAGTGGCACTCAAAGTCCTAGCGTGGCTGTTGTTGTGTATATGGAATCCTAACATCATGGTATACATCACGAGACCTCATCACTGTTGAAGTGAAATCGAAGACACTTTCTTAAAACGACAACAACGACTGCTTTTTATTTTTTGTTTCGTATTCTAAAAGAAATGACTCAATAATAATAATACAAAACAAACAACCACGGAATGAAGGAACAGAGATAGCTTGGATTGGCCCCTCTTAGGCGAGACATAGCGGGTACGTCTTCTCTAAACAAAAATCTAGTTTTTAAATGTTTAATAATATATATATATATATATGGGCTCATCTTAGAATTTTTGAGTAATAAATTTAGGAACTTTGAAATTGACGACGGGCTAGGGCAACGGCGTAGAATTGTCAAGGAAACCGGCAGCTTTTAATAAAAATAAATTTGTAGATAATTTCGGAGGTTTAAGAATAAGATAGTAGTACGTTAGGTCAATAATGAATGTTAATAAAAGATTAGACACGTGTAATTTACCCAAAAGAAAGAGCAAAAGCGTGGTTAATTCTCATTGGTCAAAGAAGGAAACACAAGACACGCCTCTTGTAAGACTGGCTGTGAGAATTGTTTAATATTCGTATTTCTCAAGTCCCATGTTATTTTTTATTGCATGATTATTATGAAAACATAATTATACTTTTAAATTTATAAAAAAATTAGTATAAATTTTTAATTTTATTTTTATTAATTAAAAAATAAAATAATTTATGAAATAAAAAAATCATTAAATAGAAAATAAAAAAATTTAAATAAAAATCAAACACCTTATAAATTCAATCACGTGAATTTTTAAAATAACATCGACCGGAGGAGTATTTTATTATTCAGTTGACCCATCCGCCGCATGGAACAGTAGAATGGGTGTTAGTGCCTTGAACGACAAAGAAAACGGGGGACAAAAAAAGGTCGCAGAATCATGGCAATGTCTTTTGTGAGCTTCACTTTTTAACTTTTCATCACTCAGAGCATCCAAACCCAGAATAACAACAAATATAGTACTATATTTCTCACTAGCTTCTCCCGCTTCTTTCATTACATTCCCATACGGTTTGTCTTATCTGCTCTCTCAGTTTCTTCATTCAATCCTTTCGTATCGCTGCTATCTCTTTTCTGTCAAGCGCCGCCGTAATGGGCTTTGATGATGATGACGACTCCCATCACAGATCTCAATCTCCTCAGCTCCTCCAACTTTCTTCTTTTTCATCATCATCGGAATCCAGCTTTCGCGAAATTGAGGATGCCTTCCTCCAGGTTCATCATTCATCCTCACTCTCCTTCATTCTCTACTGATACCTCCTTACATTTTCTTTTTCCTCAGCTAAAATCAATATCTCATCATTGTTGTTTTATTCTTCAAATATCTTGCAGACTCAAACAAGAATTTGGCTTGGAGAGGTTCTGCAAATAAGATTAGATGAGCATCTCATTATATCTGAAGTGCTTGCAGATGGAGAACTGCTGTACGTACCAGTTAACAATTGTCTTAGTCTTGATCAATGGATAGGACTATTGTCTTGTGCTGGTCAGAAATAAAATCCACGGGGAGCTTGAGCAAGAAACCGTTAGATTGGCATTTGATGTTCTTTCTGAATTTAACTAGTTTCATTGGTTTGTAGGTTTCAAGTTTCAAAAGTTGTGTGGAGATTGCTGTCGGCAAAGCATAAGGAGTTAAGGCACATAATAGCATACCAGCATCAGCCTTTTGCTTCTAAGGAGAACAGTGGCAGATACAGGCCATATTCTAATGTAGATTCATTTCTGAAGGTAAAATCCTCTTGATGACATATTTTTCTCACTTGAAAGAAAATTTGTTAGAGTACAGAGAACTTTTTTTTTTTTAAACTAATTACACAGAAATAAAAAACATCTTGAACCGGAAACCCGCTAGACTGCTAATGGTAATGATCAAACCCACATAAATGTAAAGAACAGTGCATTATTATTATTTCCAAATTAGCAATTTTTCTTCTTGTTTCTCGAGTCTAGTGAAGGGTAATTGCATGGAGAGTGGTGCTGGCATTTCAGATTTGAAGCCTGTGGCCTGAGAGGTTCATCTGCATGTTTAAGTATCTATTGATGCGAGCTCATGGGTAGATAAAGTCCAAAGTCGTTTTCTACTCATTTGGCTTTTAATTTCTTGATTAGTGTAAACAGATATCTGTGTCGCTAACATTTTTTATAGTGTAGATTTGCAAAATCTTGGGATTGACTGGCATAGACCTCTTCTCTCCATCAGATGTTGTAGAGAAAAGAAATACTCGAAGAGTTTGTATGTGTATACGCTCTTTCTCAAAAAAGGCAAGGTCTCAGCATATAAATGTAAGAAAATTATTCATACTTGTCCTTATAATCACAATTTACCTGTTCTTATATCTTAATATTTTAATTGCTTCATTGCTGCTAAACTTACTAAGAACGGTGGCAGGTTCCAGATTTTGATATTGTTTCATGCACAATAACTATGCCCAAGGATATGGTTGGATGCATTCGTAGAAACTTAGAGCTGTCTCAAAGTAGCCTTGCAGATTCTCCCACTTATTACTTACAAAAGCATGCAGGAGGAAAATACAGGCAGGTGTGTCCTTGCTTTTACTTGTAAGTTAATAACCTAAAAATAATGAAAAGTATTAAACTTCCAATGAATAACCATCTACATTTGTACATTTAGCTGCTCTTAATTGTAAAGTACGGTGCTTTTGTAGGGTTACTCAGTTACAACCTCCCCCAGGGACCATGAGACATATGTGGAAGAGTCTGATGGCACAGAAATAAGTCATCCAGAACTTCAATCTGATGGCTTATGTACCGATTTCTTGTATGATTACACAACCCAGATAAACTACAATGTGCAAGATACACAAGTTCCTCCATTGGTTAAAAGTGCTTTTATGTCTAAAGATTTAGATCAACTGGATATTCGAAGCAATCAGAGAATTGGAATTTGTGAGAATGAGTTTGAATTTTTACATTCAACGGACTCATTGCATCCTTGCTCAGAGAAAATAAAGCATGAGTGTAACTTTGCTTGGTCATCACCTCCTTCATGTGGCAAATCACATTTAGATACTAGAGTCAAACAGGATCAAGAAAGTGGGATTATGGACTATGATTACTCTGAGCATAACTTTTTAGGAAGAAGAGACGCTTTAGAGCAAGTGGCAGCCTCAAATCTTGACCATGCAAAAGCTAGCGGGGACCCTGAAGAAAATAGTACATCAAATGTACATCACAGTGCCAGCTCTCACGGTTCAAACTCAACTCCTGGTAGTATTGAAAATGGCAGTAGATTTTCTGAGATCTGTAACAATATGGAAGTTCTGAGAAATTGGTCAATTGAAGCACTAAACTTGAGCGATAAATTTGATGCGCAGGACAATTTCAAGAATCCTGAGTCTTTTGAATTGCACAATGACAAGATGGACCCGTGGAACCAAATAATAGAAGGATATAAATATCAGGACACAATGGAATATCGGGGAATGACATATCAGATCATGTCTAATGCTAAATATTCACATTCTGTTGAGAAATTTGAGAAAAAGGAGAATTCTTCACATTCTAAAATTGGCTTTCACCAGTCTGAGGATTTACTGTCATTTCACTCTTATTTGTCGTCTGAGTTTTGTAAATGGGATCGGAAAGGAAAATGTGCTTTGGTGTCAGCTAACGATCATGGAAATTTTGCCTCATTCCCGAAGGTGGGGTTGCATGAAGAAACTACTCCTTGTGTAAGGCATAAAGCTTTTGACGTCTTGTCCTCCGTAACAAATGAAGAGGAGGCTGTGGTGAATTTAGACATTGATGATAAACAGCAGCTAAACAAGGAACGTCATGCTGTTTTATCCTGTGTTGTAGGTGTGGATTACCATGAAAAATGTCCCTCTGATGAGGATGATGCTAATGATCAAGACATAGGTGATAGAGGTGAAAGAGTATTACATATGATAACCAATGAGGATGTATCTCATACAAGATCCTGCTTAACAAATGAATGCTCGAAGCTTGAATGCAAAGTTGGTGATCAGGCATATCAATACGACATGGATCCTGCTTGCCATTCAGAATATACCAGTGAGAAGCATCTTCCAGTAAGATTTGATCACATCTCAAGCATGCTTTTGTTAACTCAAGTATATCAAAATTGAAACTTTCTTTTGATTTTGTTGTCATGTAGGAAGAAATAGAACCAGAAGATGAGGAGGTTTTGCCATCAGCTGATAATTTGGTTGAAAAGAAAGAAAGAAACATAGAAATACCAAAAGGGAAATCTCAAAATATGCTACTGTTAAAATCAGTCTTGGGTGGCACTGCTGCGGTTGGCATGTTGGTTATGTTCTTGCACCTCAGGTTTGTAGTGAACGCCTATTATGGCTGTTAAGGATGTTGTGATTCTTAAAGAGCTTTGATTTGATTTTTTTTTTTCTAAACATTTTGTATGGCAGGAGAAACGGCAGAGAAAAAGATGCAGCATCAATTAAGACATCTGGTGATACCGTGAAAGGCAAGGTTAAGAAGTATCCATCACAGAAGACAAAGAGGAGAAGTAGAACAGAAGGGGTTTATCCAGCTGAAAAGCTTAAGCTAGGTTCTTAGGATGTGGATCTCTTTTGAATTCAACCACGCTGCTTCAATTTTGAGAAGGCCAGGAAGTCAGAAAATCCTGTTAAAATTATAATAGAGAAAGAAGTACTTTCCCCCTCCTCTTTAAATACAGTTTCTATCAGAAATGCTTAAGAAAAATGTAGACTGGAAAACATATTTCTAATTTATAATGAGTTTTGGAAAAGGTCCATATAGATGATTATAGGTTCAAGATTTGACTGTTCCTCTATTTACATTATATTGTACTTTATATATATTGTGTAGTAAGGAAAAAATAACTATATGTCATAAATATATATATAAAAATATTAAGTCAACTGGTGAATGTTCTTCCAAAAAGGTGACTAATTGTTTTTTCCCCATGTTTTAAAGAAAATACAAAACTATATTGTGTTTTTTTTCCGGTTTAAAATGAAAAAGATTCAAATTGAGAATAACACACAGCTATGTCAAACAACTTTTTTTTTCCTATTTTTTAAAGCACGAAACAAATAGTGTGTGTGTGTGTGTGTGTGTGTATCTCATATCTCTGTTGGTTTGTTTGCTTGTTTTTTTTTTTCCCCTTTTCCTTTGCCAGAAAACAAATAGAATCTGTTACTGCACGTTTTGCCTAGACATGAACTGAACCGCAAGCTATATTCAGAAAAGGGTAATGTTGACAAACTCTCCAAGACCGCACAATCACTTGTTTTACTAGAATATATGGGATCGGATTTTTAGCTGTTAGATTTGGCTTAAAATAACTACAGCTTATGAATTTATTTGCCGGCACAAGCATGTCAAGGCAAGAAACTAGGAAATATTAAAGTGAATGAACATATTCACCGAAACTGTGAAATGTACTGTTCCAAGGAGAATCAACAACTCTAAACATGCTCTCCTCATGTACCAAACAACAAAAACATGAACTCATACAAGGCATCACACTCTTTGTACATATATATTCAATGATTCTATTTTATTCAGACAATGTACAATCTATAACAACCAGGATCTACATTCTACATGAAAAACAAAAAATAGTTTCCAGATTTGGCAGCGTTCAAGGACATCAAAGCCAAAGTAACAAGTGCAGCAATGCAAAACTAGACAGGCACCGCATCCTCATTTTGTCTATTCACTAAGAAAACGCAATCCACTCCACTCTGCTTCAACCCCAAGTGGGCACTGCAATCAAATTTCTACCTTGGTGCCATATGAGTGATTTGTACAGAAGCACTTCACCAAAACTGAACACTCTAATGAAGCCATAGATACCACAAGTGCAGCCAAAAATATGGTGTATGTACAAACTATCTGACCATGTCCACTCTGTCAATCACATCCAATGCTCTCTCTTTGTCGATACCAAAATCAATCAATGGAAGCTGAGATGAAATCCTACTAAAAGCTGTCTCCCTGCTTTTACTCGTTGATGAATGACTGCAACTCTTTGTCAGCCTGCTGCTCTTCTCCCTTGTAGACTTCATGCTGTCCAAGTCCAAGCTCTTACTGATTCCTCGGATCCGTGTTTTCTTAATTACATCTTGCAGCAGCTTTTGCTCATCAGTTGTTAGCGGAAGCTCAGCATTTTTATGCTGCTGACCTGTCTTTTGCAGGTCAGCGCCGACAGCTAACTTGAGGGCACACTTTGCTTCACCGACATCATTGATAGCCTTACTTTTGATAGCCAAGCGATGTAGCAATAAAAGAAGTTCAAGAATGTAATTTTCTACTTTGACCTTGTCTGCATGGTGAAATGTCTCAATCCGCGTCACTTCAGTCTGCGTGGTCTTCCTATTTACCTCAGAGCTACAATAACCAAACAAGTACTTGAAGAAATAGGGGGAAAAAACCCAAGTTTAGATGCTATAATAGAACAAGCAGTGACTTGGTACCCACCCGGTGTTTGCCCACTCCCCGACCCAACCAAAACCATGATGTGCCCTGACTCAATTTTACAGCAACCAAAAGCACAAAAGTTAGAATCAGATTATATATGGAGTAAATAAAATGATGCTCATAAAAATCTTCTCATGCAGATGGAGAGGATTTATTCGGTGAAAAGCAAGACACCATACTTGGCTGTGTTTGTAGCAACTGGAACCAGCCAGTGCAATGTCTTCTCCATCTCGTCTTTGATTTCTGTTACAGTGAGCTTTAGAGGACAAAGGAAAAATAATTAGTAGAGCAAAGTGAACAATTAAGAACAGAAGAAAAAATAATTTCAAAATCCGTTCATCATTTCCCTTTGTTTTCTAACAATATAAGCATGTAAGCTGTGGTGACAAAAGAAAGTTGCAGCAGATTAACAAACCTGGTTTACGTCATGAATGGATGGTAATTTAGAACGCAAAGCCAATTTTATATTAGGAGGCAAGCTCTGATATAATGAATCCCTTGTATTTGCAGGCATAGAGCTGGATCTTGCAACCTACCAACGTCAACACCAACTCAGCACAAATCTATTTATCGCAGCTTAACAAATTTTTATTAGAAACTAAAGCAGAATGACTAGACACAAATCAGAAAGCTTCCCTGGGATTCAGTTCAGCTATGAACAAATGGTAGCCGAATTATCACATGTCAGGATTTTTAACACAAATAGTGGCCTTGCACCCTAATATTTTTAAGTTGTATTGTTGGTTGAAAGATATTAAAAAATAACTTTGGGACTGCCAAGTGCAGTCCAATCCTTTTAATGATATGGGCGTTTCATGCACAGAAGCTTAAGCAATAACAATAGAATGAAATATAGGACCATCTTCATGCGTGAATAAAACTATTTTAAGCATTTACCAACAAAAAAAAACTATTTTAAGCATCACAATATCAAGTAGTTAACTGTTCCCATGCATACATTGTTCTGTCACCCAAACTAGTGCATAGAAATTTAGGTTCATATAATTTTGGATCAAGCTAATTGTTTTATCATGTTATGCTAGTTTACTATGAAAAACTGATGTAGAACAATTAGGTTATCATGTTATCCTAATTGTGTCAATCTATATACTCAACAAACAAAACTTTCACCGGGCTTTAAGATGGGCACATAATAGAGTAGACCTGTAACAGAAAAAACACATCATAGAAGATTCACTTACAAGAGTATCAATTTGGAGCACTATGTTTGCATAGTGCAAAGAAAGGCCTGCAGGACCCAATCTCAGACGATTACTACTGTATCTGATTGCTGGCTTATGACCATCTGCAGGTGCCCACAGAGAAAACTCATCACAGTTAAGAAGCAAGAAGCAGATTTCAGTTAATAGTATTTTCAAGAGTGACTGATGAGAATTAAACCTCTCCCAGCTTCCTTCCCAGTCTCTTCACATCTCTGCCCCCTCCCCCTCCCCCTCCCCCCTTTTTTCTTTTTTCCTCCCCTTTTAACTTACAAATGTTCCAAGAACGATAAATTTACCACATGAACATTACTGAATCATGCATGGATTGTTATGATAGCAACAGATAGTGATTGTAGTTGATTTAAAATTGTTTTATGAAACCAGAACAAGATGTTGAAATTAGTGAGTACATACCTTCACTGCCAAAGACACTGTTTATCTCCAAATGCAAAAAGAGGACAATGTCTACAAGCTTCTCCATAATCTGTAATCCATTAGAATATGAATAACACTAACTAAGAGATGAGAGAATCATCTAAAGTAGCAACCTGAACTCTAAAGTTACCTCCTCCAAACTTCTGGACCAGAGTGACTTTTTCTTCAAGTGTTTGACTTGCTTCTTTTGAGTTTTAAGTTCTGCCTTCAAGATTGGAAGGCCATCATCTATATGTAGAGAGTCATTTAAAGTCAAACAAGCTACATATAGAAGATTTTTCCAAAAATATTGCTCAGTAATAGTATATAGTAAAGTCAAACTGATAGGCCTCTCAAGCCCATGTCCCAAGTGTATAGAAGGTCCTGGTCCAAGTTTCAACCTAGATAGAGTTCTAAAGGAAGGGATACATTGGACATTGACGGGCCAGGGTAGTTTGTTGGGTCGGGTCTTTTCGTATCAGGTTGGGGTAAGTTGCTGCAGTAATCTTCTAGGGTTCTGCGCCTCTGAACAGCATCTATTGACTCAGAACTTAGCTGTTTTTGTGAAGAGAGGACCCTACCTCTCAAAAGTAGGGAGATTTCTAGCTTAAACTTTTCCATTTCAGTTTAATCGCACTGTAATCCCTTAGTTTACTGTTCAAAACCTCAAGTCCCTATCATTTTTTGGTATCAGAGCATCACTTTCTTGGGGTGGGTTATGGTCAACACGCGAATCAAGAATAGAGTAGAGAGTGTTTAGAAGAGCTTAGATGAAACTCGCAGCAATGTGGGTGGTGTGAAGCTGCTCGTCACTTGTCTGCAAGACCAGATGATTGAGGCGTAGAAAACATTGGACATTCTTGTGCGACAGCAAGCATAGGATCCAGGAGAAGGTGTGACAAGTCAAACAGAACAAGGGGAGAATGGCAAAAATGCATAGAGAGATGTGATTAGACTTGGGCAAGACATGATGGTGCTAGAAATGACCGAAGGTGGAGGAGATAAGGATGGTCAGAAGTTTTGCAGGTTGGAGTTACCTTCGTTCTCTGGGGAAGACCCTGTTGGGTGGTTCTTCAGATAGTCCCACAAGTAGGGTGGGTGATACAAAGCCTAGTGACAGCTCTAAAACCTCAGTTAACAAGGTTTCAATACCTGAAACTACTCCTAACAGCAGCAGCAGTAGCAACACAGGCAGTTGAAGATTGTCGGAAGAGGAGATCAATAGGAGAAGAGAGTTGTTACTATGTTTCAAGTGTGAAGAAAAATTTGGTCCGAATCACAAATGGAAAGAGAAATAGCTGCAGACGTTGATCATAGATGAAGAACACGAAGGGGGCAAAGAAGAAGAGTTCAAAGATGCAAAGGGTGAAATGCAGGGCAAAAGTATGGCTCAAATGGAGTTATCAATGACCACAGCAGCTGGCCTCACTGGCCATAAAACTATGAAGCTTTTGGGTGAGTATAAGGGGAGGAAGGTTATGGTATTAATTGATAGTGGGGCAACCCACAATTTTATTTCTTCAAAGTTGGTGGCTGAAATGGGTATAGTGGTACAGCAGACCCATTATTATTCCATTACTACAGGGGATGGAAGGAAAATATATGCAAACGAAGTATGCAATGAAGTGGAACTAAGTTTGAAAGAATTTACAATCAGGCAGCGATTTTACCCCTTCAATTTGGGAAATGTGGACTTTTAGTTTTGGGTGTGGCTTGGCTGGAAACCTTAGGGGGAAACGAGTCAATTGGGGTCAAATGTATATGAAAATAAGAGTGGAGAGAAAGAGATGGGTTTGTTTGAAAGGAGATCCCACTCTTACACACTTTAGAGCTTCCTTCAAATCCATAAGGCGAGCATTGAGAGAGAAAGGAGAAAGGTATCTGCTTAAGTTCAGATCTGTCCAGCAAGAATTACAGGTGGAGGCGAGAGAAATGGAAGAGACAATACAAGAATTGTTGAGCCAATTCAAGGAAGTGTGTGAGCGACCCAAAGGATTGCCACCCTATTGCTCAAAGGATCATACCTATAGTGATCAAGGAAGGAGCACCACATCCCAATGTGAGGCCCTACCACAATGCTCACCCAAAAAAGACAAAAATTGAAAAGTTGGTGAAGGAGATGTTGGATGTCAACATCATAAGGCCGAGTACTAGCTCTTACTCAAGTCTAATACTGCTTGTTCACAATAAGGATGGAAGTTGGAGATTTTGCGTAGATTAGCAGGCAACAATTCCAAACAAGTATCCCATCCCCGCGATTGATGAGTTATTGGATGAACCCGAGGGAGCAACCTTGTTTTCCAAGTTGGATCTTAAATCTGGGTACCATCAAATTTGAATCAGACCTAGGGATGAGCATAAGACAGCTTTTACCCATGATGGCTATTATGAATTCCTTGTTATGCCCTTTGAGCTTACCAATGTGCCATCAACCTTTCAATCACTGTTGAATGACATTTTTAGAGAGCACTTGAGAAAGTTTATATTGGTATTTTTTTATGATCTATTGATCTACAGCCCTAATAGAGAAGTTCACTTGCAGCATTTAAGAAAGGCTGTGCAACTGATAAAGGAGAATGCCTTAGTAATTAATCCGAAGAAATTTGCCTTTGCTCAATGTAAGTTAGAATACTTAGGCCACATAATTTCAGTTGAAGGGGTTCAAGCGAATCCTGCAAAGATTGAAGCCAACACCCAAGAACTTGAAGGCATTAAGGGGATTCTTGGGGATGACGGGCTATTATCAGAAGTTTATTAAAGATTATAGCAAGATCACTGCACCCTTGACTGAATTACTCAAGAAAGATGCATTCAAATGGGGAGAAAGGGCTCACAAGGCTTTTGAACACCCCAAGAAAGCTATGACTCAAGCACCGGTACTAGCCATGCCTAATTTTCATATACTGTTTGAGATTGAAGCCGATGCATCAGGAGCTGCAGTAGGTGTTGGCCAGTGGCCTATTTCAGTCAACAGCTTTCAAACAAGGCAAGGCAAGGATCTTTGTATGAAAAAGAACTAATGGCCATTGTGTTGGCAGTGAAAAAGTGGCAGCATTACTTATGTGGTCATCCTTTTATTATCAAAACAGATCAGAAAGCACTGAAATACCTGCTGGAACAGCGAATAATTGACCCTGACCAAAAAAAATGGGTGGCAAACTAATGGGGTATAAATTCAGCATTCAATACAAGCCTAGGAGAGACAACAAAGCTGCAAATGCATTGTCCAGAAGAGAAGATCAGCAGCTGGAAATTAATGCTTTCTCAGCTTGGAGGTATGAAGTACTTGAGGATTTTGAATCCGAAATTAGCAGAGATGAGAGACTGAAGAATATACAACAACAAATCATTTTTGGTACGCATACACTTGCTGACTATACCCTTAAAAATGGTTGCTTGCTGTACAAAGGGAAACTAGTGTTACCTAGGCATTCTCCTAAAACCCAGAACTTGATACATGAAGTTCACAATTAGCCTATGGGGGGCATTTGGGGTATTTCAGAACTTACAAACGTTCATCTGAAGTAGCTTATTAGGAGGTCATGAAAACTGATGTGCAGCAATTTGTGGCTAAATATGACATTGGTAGAAAGAACCAATATGAAGCCTTAAGCCCTGCAGGTTTGCTTCAGCCATTGCCTATACCCAATGTTGTGTGGGAAGAGATTAGTATGGGTTTCATTGTGGTACTGCCTAGATCGCATAAATATGATACTATCATGGTTGTGGTTGATCGGCTTATCAAATATAGCCATTTTATACCTCTTTCCCATCCCTTCTCCGCCCAAGATGTGGCGAAGTTTTCATTGAGGAGGTGGTTAAGTTACATGATTTTCCTAAGACGATTGTTTCCGACAGAGATAAGAGTTTTCATTAGCCATTTTTGGAAAGAGCTTTTTCATCAATCCAAAACTACACTAAAATATAGATTGGGATACCATCCACAAATGGATGGGCAAACGAAGGTGGTGAATAGGGGATTGGTGACTTATTTATGGTGCTTTTCAGGTGAAACTCCTAAGAAATGAGTGAAGATGCTACCATGGGTTGAGTTTTGGTATAACACCAATTTTCGTAGTTCTATTGGGATGACACCATTCCGAGCACTATATGGTAGGGAACCCCCCACACTTTCCAAATGGAAGGAAGATAGCTCCCAAGTTGAGGAAGTGAACGAATAGCTTAAAGAGAGGAATGAAGTGCTTGATCGGCTTAAGAGTCATTTAGAGTTGGCTCAGAGCAAGATGAAGGAGCAGGTTGACAAGAAAAGAAGAGATGTAGAATTTGCAGTGGGTGATATGGTTTATTTAAGGGTGCATCTTTACAAGTTGAGGAATTTGGCTAAGACTAATGAAGAACTCTCTCCCAGATTTTATGGGCCTTACAAGGTGCTAGAATGAATTGGTAAAGTTGCCTACAAGCTGCAATTACCAGACACTGCCAGGATCCACTCAGTTTTTCATGCTACCCAACTAAAAAAGTCTGTCTCACCTTATATAGAGGTGCAATCACTACCTCATTTTTTGACAGAGGACTATGAGCTGCAGGTTGAACCGGAAGAGGTTGAAAAAGTAAGGAAAATGACTGATGGCACCATGCAAGTGTTGTTGAAATAGATAGGGTTACCTGACTGTGACTGTACTTGGGAGCAATATGATGTTATTCTTCATCAATTCCCTCAATTTCAGCCTGAGAACAAGGTGAAACTTGCACAGGAAGGCAATGATGGGCCTCTCAAACCCATGTCCCGAGTGTATAGAAGGTCTAGGTCCAAGTTTCAACCTAGACAGAGGTCTGAAGGAAGGGATACAGCAGATATTGATGGGTCAGGGTAGTTTGTAGGGTCGGGTCTTTTTGTATCAGGTCGGGTAAGTTGCTACAGTAATCCTCTAGGGTTCTGTGCCTCCGCACACCATCTCTTGACTCAGAACTTGGCTGTTTTTGTGAGTGAGAGGACCCTACCTCTCAAAAAAAGGGAGTTTTCTAGCTTAAACATTTCAGCTTAGTCGCACTGTAATTCTTAGTTTACTGTTCAAAACCTCAAGTCTCTATCACAAACACCTCAATCAGAGTGAATCTATTCAATCGTATCTTATATAGTAACTAAACCTTCAGGCCCTCATAATATTTCACAAATTCAAACAAATTCCTCAGCATACTGCCATTGCATGTGAAAATATTCTAGACATTAAAATCTATTACTCAACCACAGAACCAAAATTAGGTGCATTGGCAAGTGGCATCTGTCGTCTATCAATAATTATTCTTGTACAGGGATGACATGCTATGAGATTCAAAGGCAGACCTAGAAGAAATTCTTTCAAGAATTATTAAAAAAGGAGAAAGCATGGCGCTTAAGCATATTATATCAAGTTTGCATTTATTTCAGAGTCGTTGGTGAACCAATTCTTCAACTTATCTGTTGTCTTTTTTTTTTTTTCCAGGTGAACAACTTATCTGTCGTCTTTACTTTTGATAATAGGTATATTTTACAAAGGAGTACTAGTAAATACATAAATCAGCCTGGAAGGCCATCAGGAAAAACATTTTAGTAAATGCTCATTACTAAAAATGGTAGACAGTTTTAACTAGAAGCCCCAACAATTAAACAAACAAAACATGAAATAACATGAACAGTGATTCTACAGTGGTCTGGTAATGTTGATGTAAAGACAGTGAAACAGCAAATAATGCAAGCAGACCCCTCCTTCACCTTTTCAGAACCAATTACACTATGGTAGTCTTGTCCAAGTTTTGTACATGTTATTCACCTTCCAAATGTTCAATTCTATCAGAATGCCCCAATTAATCTTCTCTTTTAACTTTATATTCTTTAGAAAGCTTTGCATTTTCAATCAAAAAGTGCTCATCACAAACAGGAGTTGCAGATCATGGCATAAGTAGGACTCTATAATCACCTTTTTGAGTTGCACCAGAACTATCCTCCTCTTGACGCTTACTAAGATAGTCTTGCTGAAATCTATCTAATGCATGTAATTCATGATATAACTCCTGAGGCAATAAAAAATTATATACAAGTCTTATTGAGAATTATAACACACATTAACAAGGCCAAAAAAAATAAACATAAATAAAATGGTAACTTGAATAAAATGCAAAAGCATGGGAACCTGTGTCAGGATATAGACAAATTCCCTTATTCTACCAAAGGAAGATAATAGAAAACCTTGAATAAAAAATTTCACAAAATTGTGAAATGCCGAATGACTCTAGCACATACAAACATAAGCAAGAACAGACTAAGAAATACGACACAAGGTGGATAAAATACACAATCTACCTCCTCATCTTATTTAATCATGCTAGCATATGGAAATATATATATATATATATATATGAATGTGTGAGTGTGTCAAACATTTTAAATAACTTAAGAAATATCAGTTCATCCATATATAAGAAGCAAGTTGTACATAGAATGATTAAATCAATTACGGAAAGAGTACATACAAGTCCAACCATCACACATTCGTCTCATTTCAGAAACATTTGTATCATAATCAAATTATGGTGTCCATACCTTCCGTCCAGTACATATTCCAAGTCAGATTTACTTTATTACAAGACTTCATAACAATGTATGACACAAATCACAATATCCAGTTATATGCACCCACAGGTTATACGAAGGTAAAAATAGCAATGTACATCAATTCCCCATTCACCTTTGAGCATAAATCATGATGCATATAAGACATCAAGTAGGCTATGTTGGAAGTGTGGGAGAGAAGGGAAAAAACACTCTTTGCATTTGATATGTTATATGTACAAGACAAGCAGCTAAAAATCCTAACAAAAGTAGATATCAGTTCTGGGCTTATTATTTGATCTCCAGTAACATGAACATAATACTCACAGCTGTAAATTGAACCAAAGTCATCAATTGCTGCATCATTGATTCTACCTCCTCTGTTGACTGTCTTTGAGCATTCTGTTCTCTGCTGATTCTGTAATACAGAATCATAGGTAAAGAAGAAAGTACAAGAGAGGGAAATATATGAAGAGCTAAAATCTTTAAACGAATTAAGTGAGTACAATTTATATTACTTCTCAAAGTAACGGTCCAAGTTGTGCCATTGAGGATCCTTTGAACGATTTCCAAACCGGATTACCTCATCAGAAAAAACTTTCAACTCCTCCCTGAAGGCATAACCCAATGATCACTTGCAGTTGGCATTTCATGGTCATAATAGAATCAAATGACTAATTTAGCTTATCTAGGAACTGAATTCACCTAACTCGTCTGCATTAACCCTATACATACCTCTTATCCACTGCAACAATCCTTAGAAGTTCATCCATATCCTTTGATACTAAATCTTGCACCACCTTTGAAAGAAGCACCTCTTCTTTTAAATGCCTAATACTTCTTTTGGACAGAGACTGAACAAGACTAGAGCCCTTAACAATAGTGTTTGCAACCTCAAATGCTAAGATAGAAATTTCATTTCCTTTTGTTGCACTCCCAGAAATAAATCCACTTCCAGGATTTAAATTTGTCATGCTGCTCCCAAGAGTGTCCAAGACATCCACCGCTTTCACAAATCCGATAGTACCAGCTCTTCCCAGACGTGAACTCACCTCTGAGACCTGAAACAGAAAAGATCTTTGTACGTCAAAATTTTCCTACCTTGCTATTTATTCTCCTTTCATTTCAAAGAGAGCTTAGACTGCTTATTTAACATATAAAGACAGAACAAAACGCTAAACTGAATTTGAAAGCGATAATGGTATATAAGAGGGGGAAAAAACCAATAAAACAGCTAAGTCAAATTGTAACCATTGTGATGATGAGGAAGAAGAATGTGAAGTTCAGTTAGTATACTGAAGTCCTATGCAGTGTTTCTGATGAATATGAGTGGATGTTGGTTAGTCGATGCTACAGAGCATCAGGCTCAAAGGCATGCCAAAATTTTCTAGCCAACAATAAGTTCATAGGAAAGACAAAGTTGAAATTTTCAATCCTACTCTGCTAATGACTGATCAACAGATTCTTAAATTCAATGAGCTCATTCTCAGAGTTCAAAATTGTTTATCTTTAGGGCTTTAGTTGTCTTCTCCTTTACTTTATTCTGATAAGCTCCTCTTGCATGCTTTTTGTAAAATATCTGCAACTATTCAATAAGCATTCCCTCTAAAATTGGGATAAATGTTCATGCACTGTTGGCAATGTTTTGGGTTCCCTACAGCAAAAAGGCCTGTTTCATCACCCAGCTTATTGCTAACTAGAGATGCTATTATTAATGGGCTTCACTTGCCAGCATAAACTAACGATCCTACTCATTATAAAACAATTGCTTAAGACTTTCCTTTTTTGCCCCCAAATAATGATATGCTTCTTTCTGTTGTAGTTCGGAAAACTAACCAAATTGTCACTGGCAAGCGATTTATAGTTGGAGGGACAAAATTCTAAAAATGCGAATATTTTTGACAAATTAATCCCAACTCTCAACCTAAAACCCTGTGATCTATCTAAACTGATCCATCATCACGGAGTAGCCCATAGCTCAGGCGCATATATAGTAAGAAATAATTAATCGAAGAGCTGAGCATTTGAAGTGGACCAGAATCAACCAACCTTTGCCACAGCACCCTGCCTTGATCTAACTGACCTAGACTTGTGAGGATAAGAATCAGTATAACGTGGGATTCCATCGTAGAAATCATTTGGAGTAGTCCCTGCATTTGTGCCATGAATTTCAGCAGGTTCTTGCAAATTCTTCTCCATTCTCTCACGTATCTGAGGTGCAGTAGTGAAATCACTCGGCACGCTAGACTGGCCATTCTTACCAGATTCATGATTCTCAAAATTTTCATCGGTCTTCGCAAATACCTTGTCCTCGTTGGCGGACCTCGAACAAATCCCCCCCATAGTTTCAGATAGCCAAACAAAAAACTCAATCGTTGAACCCCCTGACATATACTCAAAGACTCAGCTCCAGAAGCATCTCATCCATATTTGGAATTAACAGGGAAGACCCATTATTTTTCTCTCAAGATTGTAGTCAATACTAAGGTTGGAACTTGGAAGTTGAGGACACTAGAAAGGCAGGGGAAAAAAATTCCAGATTCCAAAACGTAGAGAAGAAGGGTTTTGGTTTTGTGGAGGCTTATGGGATTGGGATGGGACAAAAGCTTGAAAATTGGGGAAGACAAAATCCACACTCAACCTCCCTTTGAGCGCTAAGAAGGTAATAATAATAATATAATAAACATGGCAATGGCACCTGCTTTTTACTAGAATCTTACACCATCTACTTGGTAAAAAGTTAAATTTGAACATGTCAAACCAATCTTATGTGTGTGTGAATTGAATGACAATTATGTGAAGTCGAAAACTTTCCTATGGGTTATAATGAGGATAGAGGAAAATGATAGTTTATTGATGAGAAGAAGAGTAGACAAGAGAGGACCAGAGTAATGAGGAGTGGGGGTGGTAGGTTAAGCGGTTAAGGGAGGCTGTAGAAGCTGCTCATGGCTGATGGCTCTCTCCCTTGCAAGATGCTACAAAGACACATCAGACGACCGCCTTTGACCGGCAACACGGAATTGGTCATATTCAGCTTCCTTTGCTGACCATCTTCCTTTTCCTGTCTTTTCTATGCTTTTTTCTTTATTTCATTTTGATGAACTTTATAACTTTATTTGAAAATTTGAATAAAGAAAAATTGCATTTAAGATATTCATACTCTGTAATTTGTATAATAAAATACTTTAAAATTTTTAAATTATGTAAAATAACTAAAAGACTTAATTTTTATACTAGAAAAATGTCTGTTTCATTTTTATTTTTTGCTCCAATATGTATAGATAAATATTGTTAATATTGTAATACTGTATAATTATTTTTTGGAAAAAATATTTTACACGTTATTTTTTAACAACATTTATTAATAAATACCAGTGTCTAAGGAATTTTTTTTCTCCATGTCGTGTTTGATTCCTATGAAAGCATTGGAATTGGAAATAATTTAAAAGGGTGAGGGAAAAATTAGAAGGCCCTGTTGGTACGAATGAGAAGTGTTGGTTCATGGAATCCGTCTCAAATGCGCCATTGTAATATGGTCTCCATCCCATTATCAACTGAAAACTATTGTTGGAGACAGGAACAACAGGCACAATTCTATTTTGCTTTCATTCATATTTTATTTGATCAATAAAGATTAGTTTTTTTTCTTTTATATGGTTGTATAAACGTACTTTCTCAGTGAGAAAGTATTGCATTTCTACTATAAATTTATTATCATTTTGTATGAGAGAGAGATGCCGTCCAATGACTTTGGCTCTTGTTAAGTGACACACATTAATTATGAGGATAGCATATAAAAGAAAAATATTATGCGGAATATCTTTGGTCCGCAGGTCTGGTCACCCGACATTTGGCAATAACTTCGAACATCAAGCCACATAAGCTGGCAATAATACATCATAAAATAAAACAAGATACGGAAAATTATATTATATTATATATAAAATAAAACTCGAAATCTAGAATTGAATTAATTAGTGGGGAATCTGGAAGGCCAATATTCAATCATATACAGTTGCCCAGTGAGAGCCCAAGTGGCAGAGCAGCGACCATATGAAAAAGTTGCTTAGTGCATAATTAATATTAAAAAATACGACTCGTGAAACTCGGTAACACACAGAAACCACCCATGAAATATCAAAATATCATGGTCCTGGTTTGTGGTGGAGAAGTAAAAGAGAAGTTCAATTAAAGTGCATCAACAATTGGTACTTTTTATTAGGATATTTTAACTAAATTACATTCACTAACTAATTGGCAGCACTAACTTTATAAAAGATTATCATGAAATACCCTCAATAAAACACATTAATTTCTATCATATATTAATGTTTGAAGACAAACAATTAAAACTGTCGTGATAATTTATAAAAAACATGAATTAATGCTTCACTAGGTTTTGTAAAAACCCTTAATCCCTCTAATTCTTTTTATTACTCACATTCTAAAAATTTTCTATGATTCTAAATATAAGTCACCTTTTATGAGTTTTTGAAATATTAATTACTTTATTTTTAAACTATCATTATTTAATCATGAGAAAGAATATAGATTATTTGAATTTGTAGTATTTATTTGAAGAATAAATATGAAAAACACATTAATTTAAAGATAATTTTAATGATGTAACAAACTTTTATTAATTTTGATGGAATAATTAAAAATAACTTACATTAAGAACCAAATGGAGTATATATTAACGATCATGCAAATTTTTTAAGACAACCTTTGTACTAGGGACTAGAGGTAGTATTTGGTTAATAAAAATATGAAGGTTTTAGAAAATTATACTTAACTCAAAAAGTAAAAATTCCTAGGTGGTTTTTAATATCTTTTAAAAAATACCATGGATTTCTTAATCAATTTTCCTAATAAAAAATATTTATGTCTTTAATATTAAAATATAACATATTTATTTAGAAAATAATTTGAACTTCTAAAAGATAAAACAAATAAATCATACAAAAATTTCTCCAAAACTTAACTTTTCAAAAAAAATACTATATCAATTGCAGCTAAATTTCCCATATCAACTACGATTAAATGTTCTGGCAAGAAAACAAAAAAACGATTAGATGTTGTCTGTATCTCGTGGGAAAACTACATGTAGTGGGATATAATATACTCTTCTCTTTCATTTCAGATTACCTGGGATGCTATTTAAATCCTTTCCTACAAATTTGTTCAAAGTATCAAATAATTTGGGATGCATTATACTTAAGTCGGCCTGCAGTCTTAGTTTCTATGTTTAATACAAAAAAAAAAGTCTTAAATTTTATACCAAAGAACAAAATTAGAACATTGAGAATGACTATTTTGTCAATTTTATGAAATATTAACTGTATTAATACATTTTTTTGCCAAGTATTAATACAATTCTAAACGCAAAGATGTGATGTTTTTAAATATTCAGAATTTCAATACCACAATAGGAACAGAATTTTTCTTTGAAAAGGTGCTGCACTTTCCGATGATATTTGATTTAAGAGGATAAAGCGCTTGAATGAATGTTTAACACTTATAATGATCACTTGTAACTATGTTGAGACTCACTTCTCCCATTTTATTTATTATTTTATAAAATTTTAAATATATCAAATTATCTGTTATTTTATATTATTAATAAAATATTAATTATTTTTTAACTATTTTATCATTCATTTAAAATAGTGATAAGTAGAACATAAATTTTTCTTAATATTTAAATTTAGGATATTTTGATAAAATAACATTTTTAATATTTTTATTAGTCTGTATAAAAAAATCTTAAATCTTAAAATGATACTTAATAGGATAAAAGGACTTGAGTAACTCATTAGGCATTTTCTCGCTGATACGTTCTGAAAACCAGTGCAGTGATATCGCTTATTTTTATATAATAATAGTCATTTAATTCAAGCTATCTATTATATATGTATATAATCATTGAAAGGCATTAATATTGCATTAACTATAATTTAATATCTATTTATATGAAATATCACGCAATCAAGTAATATATGTCTTTATTTTTGTGTCTCTTATGTCATTTCATTTGATTCTTTTTTTCTTTTTGGTTTGAGTTAGTTATGTCATTTTATGACCATTAACATCATAATTTTAATAAATAAATTTGAATTTTAAAATTTATTGCTGATTGGATAATGAATATATTATGTCATTATTACATTTTAAAATTTAAAATTATCCTCACATAATTTTAATTTTAAAATGACATTTCAATTTACAAAATAATTCATGCTATAATTTTTTTTTCATAGTTCGAAACTATTTAAGTTAGATTCTTGATTTGAAAATGTCAATCTTTTTAGAATTATTTTTAAATTATCCAAAACATCACTTATTTAAGAATAGAGAAATATATAAATAAAAATGTATATAGAATAATAATATTTTAATTCTCTTTTACATTTTCATATTTGTATTAATTATTATGATATAATTTTCATCCATAAATTAATAGAATATAGATGGACAATTATTTAAATTCCAAATCAATAGCAACACATTTATTCTTGATTGAATTAACTAATAAATGCCATATTATTTCTTATTAATAATTTTAAATAAATTATAATTCATTCATTTTTGGCCACCTATATATAAATATCCCGTGACTCTTTCATTGTATTGTGATAATATTTTTTTAAAAAAATTCTAAATCATAATTGTCATTTTCTTTTAAATTAAACATATAATCTATCCAATTTATTACTAATATTTTAAATAATAATTATAAATATATTTACGTTATTCAGAATTTATAACTCTCATTCTATCTATTATATAAATTATAACAACTATTCAAAAAATTAAAGAATAACTTCATATTTAATTTTAAAATATTAATTTATTTTTATTACTAATAGAATTACATAGAGTAGCTCCTTATCTTGCTTCTCTTTGGTGGTATTCTTTTTTCCTTTTAAGTTTTGATTGCAAGCTGGCCAATATTATGTATTTTATCTTATTTTTAATATAAATTATTCTCAATTAACACACTAAAATTAAGAAAAATTAGTTATAATATAAAAATTATTTTAAAATCAAAATTGTTGTGATTTTTATATTTACCCATAATAAATATTACAAATTTAAATAATCCACCATCCTTTACTTATAAATAAAAATGTTTTAAAAATAATATAATTATTAATCCAACAACTTATAAAAAAAAATTATATTTAGGTCGCATAAAACTTAAATATGTAACTAACAAAAAGTACGAACTAGAATGGAGCACATCCCTGGTAAAAATGTGGAATATTAAATTTGATTCTGATCCTGAATCTATTAAAATGGAATGGAGAGAAGCGAAACAAATTGCTCGAAAATGTTAATGTTAAATTACCCAATTAGCCTTGCAGACACGAGGGAGGAGCCCAATTGGTTTGTTCTTACATGCTTGAAGAGGAAAAGAAGGAAGAATGGCAGGTGAGTCGAGGTCAGAAAAAAATTCAACGCGACGAAACCCATAACGGCGACAGATAGATACTGTATGGTTAAAGTCCACAGCGTCGGGGAGGAATTAGGAGCTGCATCAAGGAACCAAGAAGTAGTTTTCATTCACTTTCACTTGTAATATTGGCTGAAATTACTTGCTCGCCTTACTTATCATTGGTGTTTTGGGGAATCAAGGAGCTTCTGCTACTGTCATCTTCCTCGTTTTTCTCACCGAATGAAATTACAGAGAGACGCACAAGATAGATGTACTCGAGTAATTTGAAGGGGTTTATTTTGGCTGTCGTTTCTAGTGCTTTCATCGGCTCCAGCTTTATTATCAAGAAGAAGGGTCTCCAACGGGCCGGGGCTCACGGCCCTTCTGCCAGTAAGTGTTCTCCAATCTGATAAGTTGGTTTTTTTACTTACGACGATTGTTGCGTTTTACTCTGTTCATCATTGTTTGCCATTCAATTCATGTAGGTGTTGGAGGATACGGTTATCTGCGAGAGCCTCTCTGGTGGATCGGCATGATTACCAGTGAGTGGTCCTCAATGTTGCATTCTCTGCTATGTTTGGTTTTCTTGGTCAAAAGATTTGTTTTTTTCACTTTCCTCCTTTTCTGGGGGTGTGGGGGGATTACTTGCAGTGATTGTTGGGGAGATAGCTAATTTTGTTGCATATATTTACGCCCCTGCCGTACTTGTGACGCCACTTGGTGCATTAAGTATTATTATTAGGTAAAAGTTCATTTCTAATCAATGGTTCTTACTTATCAAGTTTCACTTTATATATATAACCCTATAATAAACAATGTAATGTGGAAATGAATAGTGCTGTCTTAGCACATTTCATGTTGAACGAGAAGCTGCAGAGAATGGGCATGTTGGGGTGTCTTCTATGCATAGTGGGATCCACGGTAATTGTTCTCCATGCACCTCAAGAGCAGTCTATTAATTCTGTACTTGAAATTTGGGAATTGGCCACTCAACCAGGTATGCTACTAAAGCCTGATTGATGATATCCACTATGAAATGCACGTATGCTTTCTGGATTTATCCTGACAAGCACATTCTATTTTGGCATCCAGAATTCCTCTTGTACACGGCCTCAGCAATAGCTGTAGCATTGGTATTGATTTTATATTGTACTCCCCGCTATGGTCAAACTAATATTTTGGTTTACATTGGAATATGCTCTACAATTGGGTCATTGACAGTAAGTGACACTTCTATATACGTTGCCAACATTGAAAGATATCATCTTGATTATTTGTTGCTTTCTGATGAGATATGTTAATATGTCATTTCATAGGTCATGAGTGTAAAAGCAATTGGCACTGCAATAGAACTTACACTAGAGGGCATAAACCAGGCTTTATACTACCAGACATGGATTTTTGCGATGGTCGCCATTACATGCATGATTGTTCAATTAAATTACCTTAATATGGTCAGTATCTTGTAGTACATAGTACACTCTTTTTTTTTAATTACTCGTGGACATAGATTTTTCCATTACGATGTCAACTATTTAGGACAGCTTGCTTCTTTGAGATACTTTCTTAGCATTTTGTTGCTTCCACACACCCCCCCTTCTGTATTTTAGGTGTATATTCCAAATGGAAAAAATTATTTGGAGCATGTGATGTTGCTATTTTTTCTGCTATGGACAGTTTATGGTTAACACGTACACTTTTTCTTATGTTTAATTCAGTGATGGTCTAACTTGAGACTGATGACATGTGATCATATTGTGAGTCCTGTACTGTTGTTTAGGTTTTTAGTTGTATTCAGTGTATAGACTTGTGACTTTGGTTGTTGTAAATTGAACGTAGGGAAAACCTTGAATCAAAATATTCTAAAGCAAAACCCCACCAAGAAGAATTAAAAGTGTCCAAGATGCAAAATCTTGGTGTTCAAGATGTAAATCTCTTGTCCAAATAGCATCCATGTAATGCTCGAGATGAGGCCTGATAGAGACTGATATTCTTGGAGTCCTGATTCTTGAATTTTCCTTGATGAGACTTGTTGCTATGCATTTTTATTGTTATTATTTGCTTTTATAGTTGTGTTTGATTTTCAGTGTGTACATGAATGGTGAGTGACTCACATGGTTGCAGGCATTGGATACTTTTAACACAGCAGTTGTATCTCCCATCTACTATGCCTTGTTCACATCTTTCACAATATTAGCCAGTGCAATCATGTTTAAGGTTGGTATTTTACAGAAATATAATGAGAGAAAATGTGTCTGGCAAGGAGATATTTCATGGTTAGACCATCTGCTACAATCCTTGGCTTCTGTACTCTTATCATTTAGGACTACGCTGGTCAAAGTGCAAGCAATATTGCATCAGAGCTGTGTGGTTTCATCACTGTTTTATCTGGAACAGCAGTACTGCATAGTACAAGAGAGCCAGATCCTCCCGTCATTACAGGTAATGCCTCATGCACTTCAGTATTGAGAGTTTGGATGTTGTAAGCTGCCATAAATCTATGCATTAATACTTAATAAAGGGTATCCAGCTGTGATCAGAGAGTACCCTACTGTTGTCTGGCTTGACCTGTGAAAGTTTGTGGATACACCTAAGGCCAAAACTTAATAATACAAATTTTAGATAATGTGAACAAATTGTTTATATTTTCTAGTTGAAGACCATTTGCATCATTTTGATATATCAGTGGTTATATATACGATAGAATAAATGATGATTTCTTTCTCAGTGTTTTAGAGTAAAAACAGAAGATATAATACGATAGGGAAAAAATTTTGGGAAGGTTTGAGGCTTAGCAGGAAAAAAACAGAGAGGAGCAGCACGTTCTGGGGCCAGAACATTCATACTAATGTTTGTGAAAGAAATGTAAAATATATTATGTCATTCCCTGAGAACTACTTAGATTCAGAAATAGGGATCTCAAGTTGTTCAAAGTTCAGACAGTTTGCAACAAAAATGTACTTAGTCCGGGAACTTTTCCATAGTATTATTGGCTGAATGATGAAAATTATAGCGGCTCTTAGGGTGACTGGTGGAAGGCATTCCTTTTTTCGTTATAGGAAAAGTTTATGTGAGTTAAGTTTTGGAGATTTACCAGGGTCATGGAAGCCTCTCAGCTTGAAGAGTGTTGATAGAGGTACTTACAAATTATTCACTTACAAGGTCTTCATATTGGTTGCAGGATTTGACAAAATAATTTATTGTGTTGTATACTTACATCACTAAAATGAGAGAATAGGATGAGTGGTGAGTTGGTGTGCTTATCTAATCATTGAGTTAGTATCATTTTCAGCATTGCAGAGCCCCACAGACTTTGCCAAGAGGAGAAATTTAAATAGAATATTTTTCCTTGTTTCCCCACTAAGCATAGGTTATGTCTAAGTTATGTCATTTCTGTGAGTAGATGAACTAAAGATAATTTCTTCAGTTTTCTATACAATTCTTTTGATTTTTGGCTGTCTGTTGGTCTTGAATTGGCCACTTTTGCAGCTGAACCTTCTTGTTTGTGGGTGAAAAAGTCTGATGCTCTTCTAATATTTAGAATTAAATTTCTTCACGTTCACCTTTGCCCATTATGATTCTAATCGAAGACTTCCTTTTAATCCACGATACACTTTTAATCTTAAACTTATATCTTCATACATATTGTTGAACCTTTGTCCATGTTCAACATGCAGATTTATATACACCATTGTCTCCGAAGGTGTCTTGGTATATCAAAGACAGTGGTGAAACTTGGAAGCCAGAGGAAGATGAAGCGCCCTTCGATTTAGTCCAAATTATACGGCATGACCATTTCAAGTGACAGAGGAGACAAAAACAAAATCAGATTGTCTGATGTCCTGCCACTGAACTATGCAGAGCATCCTGATTCTATAGCTGTCACAGTCCTCCCGCTTGTTTATTTTAAGCAACAGAAATGCGCCATTATTGATGGAGTTCGGCTCAGTTCTACTTCCACTATTTGGTTTAGCAAGAGATGCAAGAGATTCATCCACATTGTGCAGGCAGAGAAGAGAATTTCCTTCCTTTTCTACATTTTTTTTTTTGGAAAAAAAAAATTCTGGCAAAATTTTCAGAAGCCTGAGTTCAGTTCTGTATCCTCAAGTTTGCAGCTTTTTTTTGAACCCTATTGTGTTCAGGTGGTCTTGTTTTTTCATCCTTCTGGTTTCCCTCTTTGGATTTTCCTGGTTTTTCGACTAATAATTCATTTGTAGAATGAAGAGGCTTCCTGGTACTGGTTTGGGCCAGCCAGATGCTTGGAGCTAACCCATGTAATGTTTACCACTGTGATGTTAATCATTTAATTAGAGCTTCAATATTATTGGCCAAATACTTGTGTTGTATGGTACTCTTCAATTCTCCCGTGCGATGATTCTGAACCATAATGAAGCTGTTCGAGCTTAAATTTTTTAATGCTGATCACTATGAAGTGGAGGAGACATTCTGCCGTTGCCTTTGCCCGGGAACTAGCAATATATATATATGTTAACCAAAAATATATATATATATATATTACTCTTAAAATTCATATTTGCTTATTACACCAGAGTTATGCGGTGCATGATTTTATTGACATTGAACTTGCATAATTTGAATCTTTCGTTTTGTGTGTCCTTCTACGTTAAAAAATAAAAGAGTGGATAAAAGAAGAGTAATACATACATATATATATATTTTAATACATATATTCTCATTCCTTTGTGTATTACCCTCTCTTATTAATTTGGCAAAAAAAAGTAAAAAAAACCCTCTCTTAATAAAAACAGTGAGACGTTCACATCAAACATGATCTGAGGAGAATTGATAATGAAGTTATAGTGGTTAAAAGATAAACATGTGGTAAGAATTCCATGCTGTGGCGGTGGAGACCTGGGCCCAGAATCCAAGCAGCCACATTTCAGTTAATTCTCTTTTGCATTAGCCAAAGTAAATCATTCTATTTCACCTCATTTTTAGTTGTTTCCTTTAGGTGAATGAAATTTCCTTTTCAACTAAAAAAAAAAAAGTTTAATCATTCCACTTCACCTTATTTTCATTTCAGTTTTGCTTTTTTCTTTTCGGGTAATAAGGAGGATTACAAGTCGGGCTCGAAGGCCTTACACAGCAACAAGTCTAAGAATCAAGAGCTAGACGCTTCTTCCTGGAAAATGTGGAACCTTTTGTTTCTCTCCTCCTTTGTTCTCTTCTGGTTGTATTGCTATTTCATGTTGTTAGTCTCTGACTCCCTCTTTTACCAAAAAGAAAGAAAAAAAGAAACAGCACAAGTCACATCAGCATCAGCAACATATAAAGGTTCACATAACAGTAGATACAAAGAACCACATGAATACTTTTTGCTAAATCCAAAGAAAATATTTCGTTCCATCAATGAATTTCATGTGAATATCTCTAGTAGAGAGACATTAATATTAAAAAATTTATATTCAGTTTTACAGAATACGAGACAGATATGTGAGAGACTGTAGTTTGCTTATCAAATTAAAAGAAGAAGAAGAAATTTCGTTTCTATTTTTTCTAAGTGGTGACCAACAGATATGCAAGGCCCTTTAAATGTTCAACGATCTCTGATCCACCAAGCTTCGAGCTCCCATATACCCTATCAATGAACGTAATTAGAACCAATACACAATCAAAACCAACGTCAACTAAAAAAGTGAACAATAAACAATAGGATCATCTCTATACTGAGAATCGTAGCTAAGCACAATCAAGACAGGAAAAAATTACATAACTACATCAATTGAAGAACGTTCAAGTAATAACTACCTTCACACAAATTTGGTGCATGTTTTTCTGATCAGATCAGCAGATTTACCAATTCTCCCAAATCATCCTCCACCAGTCATGTTTGTGTGCAATGACAAGCAAATAATAATGCGGAACTTGGTCAAATTACAAAGTGGTAATTAAGTTTATCTTTGCTTGATCAGATCAGCAGATAATAAATGTCTACTGCTTGCCTCAGCATAAAAGTACATAACATGTCATCGGCCATCTCTCATCTCTAAATTTATTTTGATAACCACTGAGTATTTGATTTTTCGTCTAAAAAAGAAATCATGATTTTTAGTCATGATTTTCTAGGAAGATGTATTTGACCAAACACAAACTGCCATTTTAAAAAATGAAAAAATGGATTAAATCGTGATTTTAAAAAATGAAAAAAAAATTACTTTTCCTTTAACAAAATATGAGTTTTGGAAAAAGAAAAATAAATTTACTCTATATTATACATCTAAAAATACTTTTAACTCTTATCATCTAAATAGATTTTTTATCAAACTTACTTTTATAAAAAAAATATCTAAACATAACAACTTATAATAAACTTACTTTATCTAAATTTTATTTTTATAAATTTTATTTATCTTAACTTAATTTTATAAAACTGAAAACCAAATGTACCATTATTAGTCAATTTAACCCGTCCCCCCTTGTTCCCAAAGAAAAACAAAAAACAAGTAGTTCATATGTGACGATCCAATTCAGGGTAAGTATTTCTTACAATCCAATCTTCTCCTTAAACTTTATGCAATTGTTTTACGATATCCTCAGTGCCATCAGGGCTCCCATCATCCACAACGATAATTTCAAAATCCACATCCAAAAAGGTACATTAGAAAAAAATGCAAGATCGTTAATTGCCATCGAGGAACAATAGAATCAAAATAGATAACACCTACTTTCTTGAATCTCCGAATTAACTAAAAACATTGTCTTGCTGTTACAAAAACCCTCAGCCTCGCTTTTAATTGTTTCTTTTGCGTTGAAACAAAGCCATAAAATTCAAAAATATTATCTCTCCATTACTTGATACAGATAGGAACGCACTTTGATTTCCCAAAATGTAAAAAACCATTCTGAGATTCCCTGAAGGTCATAGGTGTTGTGCAAATAGAACCCATAACATTTTTTAAAAAATAAGAGAAATTAAGAGATGGGAAATTTACCGGAGGTGCTTTAAAATAAGGTAGACAATGAGAGCAATGTTTAGGTGGTCATTATAAGTAGGAATGATGATACTATACTTATTCTTGGAGGTCTTAAGCTGCGTTTCTATTCTAATTTCAATCGTTGATTTGGATTCTTTTCTCAAACCCAAATTTTTGTTCCTGTCATTCAGCTCTCTGTGACTTCATTGGTTTCAATTGCTGAAGGAGATGTCTTGTTTTAGAAATTGGTTTCTCTGCTGCTACCGAAACAGCAGCATCCTGTTTCAGCAACAGATTTGAACTGTTTAAAAAAAATTGGAAAGTTAAGATTTATTATATTTTTTTTGAAAAATTTTAATATTTTTTTAATTTTAAAAGAAGCAAAACACAAAATAAAAATAATATCTCAATTGAAAGATTTAAAAATAATAATGTTTAATAATAAAATTAAAATAAAAAATGTAAGATAAAAAATAGACCATCCATATTTGGCATGGATGGTCAAGATCCGCCACTAGAAACCAGATCCCTTCTCCTAGGTGGCTTGGGCTTGTCCAAAGCTTTTTTTTTTTTCTCTGTTTTCTATTTAATTTCCCCCTTCTTTATGCCAATGTTTTTATTTGTTGTATTGTATTTTTTTAATCAATGCACATTTTTCATTCATTTCATAGAATCGGAAAAATAAAATGCTTGTACCTTGTTACTAATTTTATATTTTATACTAAGGGAATAGCTGAATATGTTATCCTTAATTTTTATATTGACTAAAACATCCTTTTTCTTGTTTGGTATTTTACATGTTTGTTTTCTAAATTCAATTTATATATATAATATTTTTATTTTAATTACTTATTATTTTAATAATAATTTTTAATATATAAAATTAAAATATACTAAATATAAAAATATTTTTAATAAATTATTATTGTGTTATTATTATTATTATGTAATATGTAAATTGATGATCAATTCTATTATTATTATTATTATATTGCATTGGAATAAAATACTATCAGTTATTGAAATTATTTTTATTTTTAAGTAAAAATATTTATTCATTTATGCAAAAATCAAAACGATGTAAAAAAAATTAAAAAATGAAAATGTTTTCGTTGGACTCACCCAACAAAAGGACAAGTGAATGTGCCAATCCTTTTTCCTCACTCAAACCAAAAAGTGGGCCAAGAAAAAAACTCATAGAAAAAGAAACTTTTAAACAATTCAGTGAATCAGGTAGGGCCGTAGGGATTGGGCTATTGAGGTCGAGGAAAAAATAAAGTATAGTTTACCCAATGCTGTATAGATAATGGGCCGTTTCAGTCCATTTTAATGGACATGGATCCATAACCGTATAAGGGCATAGTTGCAAATAAATACAAATAAATCATTAAATCTTATTAAGATTTGACCAAGAAATCTATATATATATACATATTTATAGCAAACTGAAGTACTTATAAGCACCTACATCTAATTTGTATTTTAATCATATATTGAGAACAGACAAGTTACCCTTAAGTCTTATCATATTTCAATTATAAGTCTCCCCTCCATTGGTTAAGAAAAAAAAAAAAAAGTCTCCCCCTCCAATATTCAAGATTCCTTGATTAAAAAATATAATATGTTGTGGGACAAAAGTAAGAAATTATGAATAATACATGCATTACATAAAAATGGTGTCATTGTAGAGTACAAAAACTGACCCAGAAAAATCATCAAATTATCACACAAGAGATATGAGTGACACCGGGACGCAGGGATTATACGAAAAGGGGTTTATTAAAAACCAGTAATTTAATGTCTGTCAAGGAGGAGTGGGGACTCACCAGTCAATATCACTGATCCATGGTTCAGAAATTATTTTCTAAATATTATTAATAATCATGGGACAAGAATATATAAATCCATCATTCATTTTCACATGAAAAAAAAATTATTGAATGCATAATTAGAGTCAATTTATAATCTCATATGTTTCTCTTGCATATCCACCTACTTGTCCCCTTTGGTGCATGGATTACTGAAGCCATCCAATAATGACCTATTTGTCCTTATGTTTTTAAATGATCAACTATACCAATTATAATTTAGACTTGTTTTAGAATAATTGTATTCTTGAAAAATTCTCTCCACTTTTGTTTGACTTTGGTGAGCCGTCAATTAATTAGAAATGCATAAAGACTGAGTAGCTCGAGTTGATAGGCAACCCAACGTAATGGTCTTTATGAGGTTGGCAAGACCGGTCCAACCTGGCTTATGGAATCGGGTTGGTCCAGTTTTAAAAAGTATTTAAAAATAAAAAATAAGTTAATTTTATTTATTAATAAAAATATAATTACATTCATAAAAAATATATTTTCTTAAAAATAATATTTGTTAAAACTATAAATATTTAATAATAATATATTATTTTTACACAATATTAAGAAATTAATAAAAAAATTTAAATAAAATTAAAGAATTAAATTCTTAAAAATATTTAAAATAATAATGTAACTAATTTATTTTATATGCTGTATTAGGAAAAATATTATATAAAATTTTTTAAAAGACATAAAATTATATATATACTGAGACCAAGAAAAATCGGGTTTATTCTTAATCCGGTGGTTAACTAGACCTAGTTTTCAAGATCAACCTTATTGTTGGGTAGGACAAGCCTACCAGGTCATAGGATTGATTGAACATCCTTACAATTAATAATTAATTAAGTAGGATTATACAGGTTTTCCCTTCATGCATGATTGCTTCAGCACAAAATTTTTATTTTTTATTTTTTAAAAATAATTTATAATTATAATCGGCTGGGAAAAACACCCAAAGTTTGAATATGGAATGTAGGAGACGAGATTCCACTGTTTGGAAAGGATTCACGCGCCTCCATGTACTCCCTTATTCTCGTTTTCTATTTTACAGGGATGGAGATGGGAGTGTCCTGCGACGCTTCTGTCGTGACAAGAAAAATAATTTTTTTTATTTTTTAATTATAGATAATATAATATATTTTTTAAAATTATATAGTTATGTATATGTGTAATTTTATTATATTTTATATTTTTTTACTCACATCATATAACTGTATGATTGTAAAATTATTATTTTTACTGTATAATATTTAAATTAAAAATTATATAACTTTTTTTAATTTTAAATTTAAATATTAAAAAAAAAAGTGGCAGAGGGGAGGATATTTGAGAGACCTGGCCCCATTTTAGGGCAATTTACTATACTATATTGAAGCCAGGCTGGCAAATAACCCAAACTTCAAACATTACCCATCCCACGAAGTTACCATCAACTCAAATTAATTCAGCAACTAACTATGAACTGCAATTGACGATGAATGAACTATATAATGCAGTAACAAGCAGTTTTGCAGCCGATGGTTTCACGGCTACAAATTATTAAAAATCCTGGGTCTCTGTCACGTGATGAAGGATGACGCTGGGTTTTTCGTTGTGTTTCTACCTTCCTATTTAATAGGACGTCCATTGAGTAAGACTCGCTCATCCCATCAGCATCAGGTTTAGCTATGGCAGCTCCTCCGGTGAACCCGTTACCGGCGGCGTACGAGGCATGGACTAGTCTGGCGGTACCGGACTGGCTGAACAAGGGAGATAACGCTTGGCAAATGGTTGCTGCAACCTTAGTCGGCATCCAGAGCATGCCAGGGCTCGTGATTCTGTACGGAAGCATCGTCAAGAAGAAATGGGCCGTCAACTCCGCCTTCATGGCTCTCTACGCATTCGCCGCCGTTATCATCTGCTGGGTCACCTGGGCATATAAGATGTCCTTCGGAAAGAAGCTCTTGCCTTTCTGGGGCAAGGCCGGTCCCGCTTTGGGACAGAAGTTCCTCATCATTGAGGCCGCCTTGCCGGCGACGCCCCACTTCCACCATGACGGTAGTCTCGAGACCGCTGAAATTGAGCCATACTATCCCATGGCCACCATGGTGTGGTTTCAGTGCGTGTTCGCGGCGATCACCATGGTCATCTTGGCGGGGTCGGTGCTGGCGAGGATGAACTTTAAGGCGTGGATGATATTTGTGCCCTTGTGGCTCACTTTTTCTTACACCGTTGGTGCCTTTAGCTTGTGGGGTGGTGGCTTCTTGTTTCACTGGGGTGTCATCGACTATTCTGGTGGATATGTTATTCATCTTTCTTCTGGGATTGCTGGCTTCACTGCTGCTTATTGGGTTTCTATTACTTCCTCTTTTTAATTAATTGCCTTCTTTTATTTCAGAAATTTCGTTCTCAATATCCAGACAGTTAATTACAATTACTAGTAGTTATGTATAGTTAGGAGGTCTAGCTAGCTAAACGAGCTTAACAGAAAGGGTTACTAGTAAGTCACCGATGTTAAGTTTCATTAATGCAATAATTGTGTTGTAGAATTTAATAATAAATTTATGTGGTTGAAATTAATCTGCATATGATCGGTCACATGCTTGTGACAATTACTGCGGCATCCATGTCCTTTTTTCATTCACTATATTTCTTTCTTCAGTTTCCATACGTTGACTAAGTCAGGGCTTAGAAGAGTCGAGGTAAATGGTGTCGGCAAGCATATGAATCCTCTAAATTAGCGGGTAAAATCTAGGGAAGTGATAAATGAAAAGTCTTAAGTTTGAAGGGTGCACAACAATAATGGAGGGGCAATTTTGATAGTGTATGCATACATATATAAAATATATGTTTGTTCCTGTTAATAAATTGGTCCCATTGTGCTATAGAATACTCCTACTTCGTATTTATTGTAAGGTGGTGGGGTTGGTGTGTGTATTCCAACATACATGAACTAAATAAATATACATGTCTTAATCGAAATATAAGTGCAAAAATTTTGGAACAAGATGATTGGATGACTGTTTAGGATGAGTTCACAAGTTGAGAGGAAGAAGAGTGATACGGCGCTGGTGATGAGTGAATTTGAAATGGTTTTTGGATGTTGGCGTAGGTGGGACCGAGACTGAAGAAGGACAGAGAGAGATTTCCACCAAACAACGTGTTGCTAACGCTGGCAGGGGCAGGACTACTATGGCTTGGATGGGCAGGTTTCAATGGAGGAGACCCCTACGCAGCCAACATAGACTCGTCCATGGCCGTCCTCAACACCAACGTCTGCGCCGCCACCAGCCTCCTTGTCTGGACCTGCCTCGATGTCGTCTTCTTCCATAGACCCTCCGTTATCGGCGCCGTTCAGGGCATGATCACCGGCCTTGTCTGCATCACTCCCGCCGCCGGTACGACGTCCTATACCTACTTCCACTAACATACCTACCACCGGCAACGTACTCGAATGCTTCTTTTGCTACTTGCTCTGTCCTATTTCACGTCAACCTCGTCGACTCTCTTTTCTCTGTTTTGTTTGGGTTTTTCTCTTAGGTCGAGCAAGTCAACTTGCTTTATTCATCTCATATAGTCTAACGAGTAAAAGCAACAACTGCTTCTATAGTTTTCTCTTCTTCTAGTTTCTTGTGAGAGAATAAATTAGAATCAGTGTAAAGTACTGTAGCATCCAAACACTGTTTAGTTTTGTTGTATCCCACTTAGCAACTTCCCTCTAATTAATTTCAGCTCTACACAACGCCTTAACATTCAAGAATATCTCCCTCTAAAATATTTCTTTTTTGGATAAGGAAGTCAGGAAATGATACAATGAATACGACATTTATTAATTATTAGCGCGCGCGCACACTGGCGTGACCATTCAGTAGGATCAGATTGGAACTTAATTAGAACACCTCGACTACCATTCTATCAATAACCGAATTTTTTCCCTTTTTGAGAAATAGACGTTATAGCACCGTGTGACTAATTTGATTCATAAATTACTGATATCTTTTGTTGTTAGGTCTGGTTCAAGGTTGGGCAGCCATAGTAATGGGAATTCTATCGGGCAGCGTCCCATGGGTCACTATGATGATATTAGGGAAGAGGTTGAAACTGTTCCAAAAGGTGGATGATACTCTGGCTGTATTCCATACTCATGCCGTGGCTGGCTACCTCGGTGGCATACTCACAGGCCTGTTCGCAGAGCCCCGTCTAAGTGCGCTCTTCTTACCTGTCACAAACTCCAGAGGAGGCGTCTATGGAGGCTCAGGGGGAGTCCAAGTCCTCAAACAAATCGTGGGAGGCTTGTTCATCATAGGATGGAACCTCGTGGTCACTTCCATTATCTGCGTAGTGATAAGTTTCATAGTCCCACTGAGAATGTCGGAGGAGGAGCTGCAGATTGGGGATGACGCAGTTCATGGTGAGGAAGCTTATGCATTATGGGGCGATGGAGAGAAACTTAGCATCTATACAGAGGAGTCGAGCCACCCTGGAGTCGCATCAAGTGGTGCTACCCAAGTGGTCTAGTTGGATTGATTCTTTAATATTTATTCATATATTTGTGTTTGAGAATGCTGATTTTGTTGTCTTTGTCCTTTTGTCGCTGTCTAACCATTTCTTCCTAAGTCTGCTCAGCTATATAAATTGTGGCTACTTCCCCTTCATAAAAAAAATTGTATGCTTCACTTGTAAAAAGTTGCAAGCCAACCATCACTTTCAAACCGAACAAGAATCAAAGAAAATTCGAAAACTCAAAGATGCCAATGCAGGACAAATCAATTATAGCATTGTGTATAGGAATATATAATATATGGACAAAATATACAAAATGAACATGTTTATAGGCCCACCAGAAACCAGAACACACGAACACCAGAGTTAAATGCAGTGATTGATTCCTTCCTATTGTGGCAGCACTTCCAAACATGATGGCAGCATTTTGTGTAGGAATATATAATATATAGACAAAATATACAAAAGGAACATGTTTATAGGCCCATTAGAAACCAGAACATGCGAACACCAAAGTTAAATGCAGTGATTCCTTCCTATAGTGGCAGCACTTCCAAACATGATGGATCTTCCCATGGTAGAAACGACCCTTCACGAGATAAATTCTGTCATCACACAAATTAGGAGTCAAAAGGTGATAGTACAATAGACCATCTAATTTTCTATGTACCAACTGTGAACAATAATCTCGCACAATTCAGAAATCACCAGAAAGTCTTTTTTTTTTTTTTATAGAATATGTAAGATAATCTAGAGGAATATTCAATGTTTTTAGAAGCCTGTCATGACTTGACGTTGATTATGTTGATGTCACTTGTCTGCTTGGGGGGGCTAATAAATTATTAGAAAAGATCAGGATCTAAAGTTCATAATGACAAAGGAAAAAAGTTATATATGTGCAACCACAGTAAGACAGAAGGATGTGATTAAGAGGCATATATATATATATATGTATGTATATATATAATAGACAAGATTCAGTATATTTAGGGTCCATATCATGAATAATCATTTATACAATATTCGAAGGAATGCTTTCATAAATTGCTGCTACTTGCTACATGGCATCATATGGACCAAGATTTAGAAGCACATAAGTCTACTGAATTGAAGGAAGCATGAGTCCAAAGTAGACATTGATAAGAAAACTTGACTTCAGGAGAGTTCAAAGCAAATTGTCACTGAGTAATCTGATAAACAAAGCCATATAATTGCACCAACTACTACAAACTAGAATGAATGTTAATCTAACCAAAAAAATGACAAACTGAACATTGTTAAATATGTAAAAAGTTATGTTCATTTCCATGTAAAGGAAGGTGCTATGAACAGATCAATTAAGCAGTGTCTTAAGAATCAGAATAGTTAAAACGATTACATAGAATGCTGAGAAATCAAAACATACTTTTATCCAATAGAAAAATCCACGTAGGAGATTCAGAACTTTGGGATGATCATCACGAACTGAATCTATTCTCTTTTCAAGATCTGCACAATTAAGTCGTAATTCAAAAGTTACTAACTTGAACAAGGAATGCAAAGAGAAAACAAGAAAAGTAACATTATGGAATCTAGACTAAACAAGCAAGTCTGACCTAATGATTCAGTCAACATACTTATATCAGTAGAGTCATCCTCATACTCATAAAAATGTATCGATATAGCAGCACAGGCAGACAAAGGTAGTGACTTTCCCTTAAGCATCATCCATGCAAATGCTATATTATATTAAAAGTGAGAGAAGATACTAAAGTAGTGAGATATATCCTACTTACCAGTATGGTGATCAAGAAAAGACTTTCCAAGACGCTTTTCCTCATAGGATTTTGTACACCTACGCAATTCTCTATGATTTTGCACTGGCTTTCTTTCTTTAAGTTGACCATGAAGCATCTGATACTCTTCCTCACAGTAAGGCTTCTTAAGAGTCTCCATGAGTTTTTCTCTAAATTCCGTGCGTTTCTGTATATTGGCTTCATGTTGTTGCCACCACTCATCCACATTCACCTGGGAAGCACAAATAGAGTAATTCAAATGTTTAATTTCTTATATTCAGATCCTACAAACCATATACATTATGAAAAAGAAAAAAAGAAAAAGAAAAATTGAAGTGAGGCAAAAAACAAATTCATTAAATTTTTTATACGCACCTCAGGTTCCTGTCGTTGTGGGCGCCTTTTCAAGTCAGGCAGATGGTCATCATAATCTTCTTCTTCTTCTTTCACTTTGGAACCTTCATTCGATTGAATAGCGGTATTGATGGAAACAGGTTGTTTTGGTTTCCTACCCCTGCGCTTCTCAACCTTTGGAACAGTATTGACAGAAACAGGTTGTTTTGGTTTCCTGCCCCTGCGCTTCTCAGCCTTTGGAACGGTATTGGCGGAAATAGGCTGTTTTGGTTTCCTGCCCCTGCGCTTTGCACCCACATTCGTTTGAAGAGGTTGCTGTCGTTTCTTACCTGGGGGTTGACGAAGCTCCTCAGCCTGTGAGTTCAAATTCGTGTCCAGAGAAATAGGGTCAGTCCAATTGTTGGTGTTAGGCTCAGAGTAGGTTGCTGGTGGTGATGTATAATCCTTTGGTTCCTCTTGTTCATATTTAACAAGAATACCCTCTTCAGGGATGTCAAGAACATAAGATTTTCCGTCAAACCTTAAGTGATCCAAGAAAATCTCATACTCCACATTATCATCGAATGGATCGAGCAACTGGCATTTTACACTGTCATAGAGATCACTGACAAAATTCACAACATCTGGGTCGGCCAGTGGATTATGAACATGAAAACCCTGGGATAGATTAGTAAAATAGGTGAATTTGTCATTTCTTGATTGGAGGTTCATGTTCTTGTTACGCACGTGAGTAGAAAAATCATGGTGAGAGTCCCAAAATCCAAATTTGACGCTGTCGTCCAATTCCACTTCCCGTTTCCCTGGAGTAGCTGCCATTGCTCTGCACCACCCGGCTATAGTGTCAGCCGATGTTACTTTGTCTTCATTAGATCCCTACGCTACCTTCTTATGATCTCATTGTGCCCTAATTTTTTTATTTTAATTTTAACATAGAATTAATACTAACTAATTGGTATATTTATCCAATCAAACAATTTAAAAAAAAAATGTAAAAGTTAGGGAAAATTAAATTTTTGGTCACCATAGTTTCAGCAAATTTTGGAATAGGTTCCTATGTTTTAAAATTTTTTAAACTACTACCTATAGTTTGTAGGGTTAAATCCGTTAGTTCATATACTTTTAAAAAAATACTCCCTCCAATTTAAAATATAAGAGACTTTTTAAAATTTTTTTTTGATCCATAATATAAGGTGATATGTAATACTCCCTCCAGTCCAAAATATCAGGGGTTTCCAACTACTTCACTCATATTAAGGAAAGTTGATTACACACTTAAACTTCTAAAAAAATACAACATCCCATTTTTATCTTTATTAATTACTAATAATTAAAGTTATTTCTAGTCTTTTTCATTACAAGTTACGAAACTAGTCATCAATGAATAGGGACAAAAAAAACAAATTACTACTAAAAATTACATAACACCTTATATTATGGATTAAAGAAATGTTCTAGAAAATCCCTTATATTTTGGACCGGTGGAAGCATTTAGTAGTAGTTTATTTTTTTTATCCCTATTCATTGATGACCAATCTCGTAATTTGTAATGAAAAATAGTGAAAATAATTTTAATTATTAATAATTAATAAGGGTAAAAATAGGATGTTAAATTTTTTTAAAAATTTTAAGAATATAATTAACTTTTCTTAATATATATAAAATAGTTAAAAAAATTTTATATTTTAGATTGGTGGGAATATATGATAAGTCCGTTGATGGTGTTAAAGGGCTAATGGATTCTTACATGGCAACCTGACGTTCAGTAGGATGCTAACTAGACTTTGATTATTCACATTGTTTCATATCACAGGTAAACTTTACACCCATTCCATGCCACTTTTCTAAGCTTTGTTTGGGTACTACACTTGGATTTCTCGAACGGAAGAGCTTCATATATGTATACCTATTGTATTTATCAGAAATAGCGATTAAAATATCAGCAATAGCAGCATGAAAATTAAGTTAAATAGAAAGAGTTACAGCCCCATGAAAACTTCGCATTTGTAAACTTTATGCCCAGTCCATGCCACTTTTCCAGAGCTTTCGGTACATCATCAAAAACCATTCCCTTCAATGTAGGCTTTTTCTTGATAAAAGACACAAATACAATGTATGCTTGCTTTCTCTCCCTCTTCTTTTATTATGGGATACTACCAAAATCATTAACAAATAGCGGATGGCAATTATGCAATTATGCACGAATTACGACATATAAATTAAGCTTCTCACTGCCTAATTCATACACGGCAACTCTGAGTATCAAGTATGAAGATGACGGGAAGTGTGACTGTGAGATAGGGACAGCACCTGCAATTACGTTGGAACACGGGTGATTCATTGAATTAGCTAGTTGCCATGGTATCTTATCCAAATATGAGCCAAAAAGGGATAGAGAAAACATATTAAAATGAACTTATCTGCTGAAAAGAGCAACTAAGAAGAAGAAGAAGACGACGACAATAAGCAACAAAGAAAAACGCATAATCTTCCATTGTCGAATGATCTATCGCTCTGATCGATGACAAAGAACCAGAAACACTAAGCGACAAAGAAGAAGAAGCCATAAACGAGTCAAACCCCTAACCTAATCGAACGCCGATAAGCCTTGCCTCTTTCGCACTCTTCGACGGAAAAATCCTAGCCTCCTTCCTTCGCACCAGTTTGCAGACGCAAAACTCTGCGGGGATCGGGTGCTTAATCAGCGTCCAAAGCCACGTCCAGTTTGGATCACGCCACATCAGCCGCTGTTTGCCACATATGCCATAAAAAATTAAATTTTTCTTAAAATTAAGATATGAATAATCTTTGTCGTTTAGGCATTTTTGAGGAAACGGTGTTTGAGTGTTGGAATACAAAAGATGAAAAAGATGAAGATGTTTAATTGCAGCAAGAATGAGTTTATATATATATATATATATAACCGCATTTTTATTTTAGAGATACTTAGGTAATTTTTTATTTTCTTTTTATTTTAATTCAAGAGTTATATATATTTTTGCTGAAGAGTTACTATATAGGGGAATCACATTTTGGGACCAATATCTCAAATTAATTACAAAACAGAATTTTTTACTACTTATTTTTTCAATTTTGCAACTCAGTCTCCCATTTTTACCACTAGTCTTTAGTTAAAAGTCCTCCTTTGTGATTAATTTGAGATACTGGTCGTGATTCTCCCAACTATATATTACTTTTTTAATTTTAATTTATAATATAATTTTAATTATCGCACATGGACTAAAACAATAATTAGTAACTAAAATTTTTTTATATTTTCTCAAATTACCCTTATTAAATGCATTGAGAATAAAATATTTTAATAATAAATAAATATTTAGGTCTAATAGTCAGAGACAATTTAAAAAAAAATATCATAAAATCCGTAAAGAGTACTATATTAAGAAATATAAATTTATCCAAAAAATACATTATATAGCAAAATGGGGAAAATAGTTTTTATTTATTTTTTCTAATTGTTTTAATTGTTTTTATAATTCATGACATAGCTTTATATAATTAAAGTTTAATTTATATATATAAGATATGCTTTGGTGGTGGCAGTCCAATTATTAGTGGCTTTTAAAAGTGGGCACCTTTGGGAAAATTAGAAGAGGCGCTGTCCCGAAACAGGGAAAAAGATATAATCCAAAATGGAGGATCATAGTGGAAGCTTCTTTCCACAGCGCATCACTTTTGGGCATTTTCATCAAATTGGTGAAAAGATAGAAGGTGGGCATGAGGACCATTAGGATTAAAAATCAAAGCCCCAGTTCAGTGGGATTCTTCTGCTCTTTCCACCACTGGCACCACCAAGCATCCCTCCTATCCCACTCTTTGGCCATTTCTTTTTTCACAATTTTTAATCCTCAATCGTGCTGCCCATTGACTAGTGTCCCCCAGTCACTCACTTTAGTTGGTCTTGACTGTTCTCTTCCTGCCAACAATAAATGTCTCCTCCTTCGCCTCCTTCTCTTCCATCAGTGTTCATGCTGCAGTAAGTCCCCCATGTCTCAAGTTTCTAAGTTTCTCGCTTCCTCTCTTATCTTGTCACAAAGGTTACCTTTACGTGAAGCAGTTGAGATATATTAATGTTTGATGGTGATTACTCATTCTTGTGAATGTGTCAGGTTTCAACTTTCCAAGATGAAAATCATTCATTAAGCTTCTTTTATGCATGGTACTATATATTTTTATCTCTCCAGGTGAATATTCCTTGGAGATCAAGGAGGCTCATATTCCTCTAAAACGAATGACCAGGTGGCTGGTATTCTTTGCTATCTTAGGACTCAGTTGTGCAACTACTGGTCCTGATGTGGAAGGTGTTGTACAAATTTGCTTATCTTCTCTAACTTTATAGGATCACTGGGACCTATTATTTAATGAGTGTCTATTCTGGTTGTCAACTTTATTATACAGGGGAAGCTTTGATAGATTTGTTGAAGGTCCTCAATGATTCCAACCATCAGATCACAGACTGGAATAGTTTTCTTGTGAGCCCTTGCTTTAGTTGGTCTCATGTCACATGTAGAGACGGACATGTCATATCTCTGTAAGTTTAATCATAGTAGAAGGAGAAATCCATATCCCTCCTTCCTTTCTGATATACAATTTTATATTTATATATATAGGAAGTTTGTTAAATTCTCTTAATTTAGTCTGTCAATGACTTATGCAGGAGCTTGGGTTCAAAAGGATTTTCTGGGTCACTGTCTTCTTCAATTACCAAGTTGAAATACTTGGTTACCTTGTAAGTTGACATTTGTATGATTCAGCAACACCGCCACAGTGCCACTGCACTAATTCAGCTAATCAGGGAAACATTGTTTATCATCAGTGTTTTTTTTTATGTAGAGTCTGATTTACAACGACTAAATTATAGAAGCTTCATATAGTAGATTTTCTAATAATTTAAACCAAGATCTATAAAAGAGCTAGCCAGTACTTGCTTTTCAACTTCTTGAGATTCTCATTCTCTGTTACAAGCTTGAGAAAAGTCAATTTCTAACTACTTATTTCTTCTAGACCATTTTACAAATAAAATTTTCGTATTAAGGAATAGGTTTATATGAGATCTATGGTGAATTTATCATAAGTCTTAGGTTTGCTTGTATTAACATTAACTGTTACAGGGAATTGCAGAACAATAGCCTTTCAGGCTTTTTGCCTGATTATATTGCCAACTTGACACACCTGCAATATCTAAATCTTGCTGACAATGATTTCAATGGTTCCATACCATCTGCATGGGATCAACTTTCCTCTCTGAAGACTCTGTAAGGCTGCACTTTCCATTTCTTAGATGCTCTTGTCCCTCCTTACAAGTATGAAATACCATAAGAAAGCCTCTCGAAAGATTGAACACTATATGATTGTAAGTGACGGTGGTTATCCAGGGTATTGAGAGGGAATGGCTTGTCTGGATCCATACCAGATTCTGTTGAAAACCTTAGTTGGTTATCAGAATTGTGAGAATCTATACTCTGATGACTTTTTTTGTTAACAGTTTTTGGGGTTTCTCCTACGTTGAGTTTGCATGCAGATTGTAAATCTATATTTTTTTATTTTCTTTTGACAGGGATCTTTCTTCTAATGATTTAACTGGAACCATCCCAAAGAAACTCTTTTCACTTCCAAACTTCAAGTAAATATCATTAGTAGTTCAATTTCTCCGTAGTTCTTTTTTTGGAATTTCATTAAGATGCCTGTATTCTAAAATTATATGGCTTGTCTGTTGTTACCTTATCATTTTCAGCTTTTCAGATACGCACCTTCATTGTGGCTATAGCTTGGAGCAGCCTTGTGTTTCTAATTCAGCTCTTCCAGGTTTTTTGTTTTCACTTTTTCTTTATATAGCTTTGATATCTAAATTAGCCAGAGGGTACTCAAGCCAAAGTTTACCTTTTCCTGCAGCTTCAACCAAAGAATCAAAATTTGCAGTGGCTGTAAGTTTGGCAAGTTGTGGTGCATTTGGAATTCTGTGTCTGGGGGCTATCTTTACATATGGATACCAATACATTCAAAGACACAAAAATGATGTTTTTGTTGATGTTTCAGGTATGTTTTCCTTTAATTCAGAATCCTCTTGGCCATTTATCTCCACTCTTCTAAATGGAATATGGATAATTTTAATTTATTCTGAGTCATATATATTGCATACTTCTGGAAAACCCCTTTGAAAAGTAATATTTGATCAGGTGAAGATGAGAGCAAGATTTCATTTGGGCAACTCAGAAAATTTTCTTTGCGCGAACTTCATCTTGCCACGAAAAATTTCAGTGAAAGCAACTTGATTGGCCAAGGAGGCTTTGGAAAAGTGTACAAAGGAGTACTTGCTGATAATACAAAGATAGCAGTGAAACGCCTGGCTGATTATCATAATCCTGGTGGAGAGGCTGCATTCCAAAGAGAGGTTCAACTTATTAGTGTTGCTGTTCATAGAAATCTCCTGCGTTTGATTGGGTTCTGTACAACCTCAACTGAAAGAATCCTTGTATATCCTTTCATGGAAAATCTAAGTGTAGCGTATCGATTGAGAGGTAACATCCACTCTTTTGTTCAATGCCGGGAGATACTAGCAGTAATGTTAAACCAAGATCTGTGTTGAATTGTTGACATTATTTCTGAATGCTGCATTAGATTTGAAACCTGAGGAGAAAGGTTTGGACTGGCCAACAAGGAAACGCATAGCTTTTGGTACAGCACATGGATTGGAGTATCTACATGAGCAATGTAATCCTAAGATCATACACCGGGATCTAAAGGCTGCAAACATCCTATTAGATGATGAATTTGAAGCAGTTCTTGGAGACTTTGGGCTGGCTAAGCTGGTTGATACAAGACTCACCTGTGTTACTACTCAAGTGAGGGGCACCATGGGACACATAGCCCCAGAATACTTGTCCACTGGAAAATCATCAGAAAAAACAGATGTCTTTGGATATGGCATAACACTTCTTGAAATTGTGACAGGTCAGCGAGCAATCGACTTCTCTCGGCTGGAAGAGGAGGAGGATGTTCTTCTGCTGGATCATGTAAGCTTCTTGTCACTTGTATCTTGAAATAAACTGTTATCATTGATGAACTTTGTGTTTTCAACAGATTAAGAAGCTGCTGAAAGAGAAGAGGATAAAGGACATTGTGGACAAGAATCTGGAGAGCTATGAGGCAAAAGAAGTAGAGAGGATTATTCAGGTGGCGTTGCTTTGCACGCAAGGATCGCCTGAGGGTCGACCAAGCATGTCAGAGGTGGTGAATCTGCTGAATGGAGAAGGTTTGGCAGAAAGATGGGGTGAGTGGGAGCAAATGGAAGAGATAAACGATAGAGAATTGTCCCTGTTGGCTCACCAATTTGCTTGGGCTGGTGAATCTACGCATGATCATGAGGCTATACATCTTTCCTGGGCACGATGATAAGATAGATGGGGCTTGCTGGACTCAATTTTGAAATGCAAGTGCTTGTAATTTAAGCTCATGTACCTTAAATACTGTGTTATAGGCGTAGTGTTCTATATCTAATGAACCAAAAACAAAAAGGGGGGGAGGGGGGGTGTTTTTGGCACAGATAAGCCGTTATACAATATTAGAGGCAAAGCCAGTGTATTAGTGATGAGATATGTCTGTGTACTTAACTCGCTTGCCTAATTTAAACTTCCATTTGAGATGTTGCCAGACTTTCCTTGAAGTAAAGTAAGAATAGATAACAGTATAAAAAAAAAGTACGAATAGATAAATCTTTCTATATTAATTCTGATTCAATTTTCTTTTAAATATCCATGAGAAAATTTAGTTTACACAAAATTTCAAAACACTATATAATGAAAGAAAGTATACATGAAAGTACCAATTTTTGTTTTCAAATTTAAGATTTTTTTTGGTAAAATCCACTTTAAAAACTTGATATCAGACAAAAACCCAAAACCAGAGGAGGAAAAACTTGATATCAGCATAAAAATTATAATATAAATTGAAAAGCAGTAATTTCACCTTTACAGAATGTTTCATTTTTTTTTTTTAAAATTGATTTGATTGTGGAAATATAAATTGTACAAAATATTTTATCGTCTTTAAAATTGAAGCCATCTTTTTATATGTTGTTGGCGTGTTCTTGTAGTTGTAGACATTTCTAATTCTAATTCTAATTGCCTCGGCCGAAAAGAGAGATGAACAATTGCTTCACAATATTATTAAAATTACAAGTTATAGCTAGGAATTGACATCGATGTCGTAAATATTAATCAATATTAATATAAACTATAAAATTTATAATGAGTTAATTCACAAATTAGATTCAAATTATGTATAATGTAAGTTTCATCCAAGTTGAAAAATATAGCTTATAGCTATTCTCATGAATCATTTTTTTTTCCCGGACTGATATAAAATTTCTACAAATGAGTCAAATATGATAGATTTTGGGGTGTTGTTTCCGTGCGAAGCCACGCACGGCCTGCACGGCCACACACAAATGACTGTGGCCGCGCAGTTTTTTTTTTTCAAAATTTATAAAAAAAAAAAAAAGAAAGGACCCTCCCCTCACATAATCCACGCGTTCCGTGCGTGGATCTGGCCTCCACGCACGGAATAGCCTTCCTAGATTTTGGAATATTATAGAGTGTATAATATTGCCTATTGAAAAGGAGAATTGAATCCCTCCTCAACCTAGCTAGATTCGGATAGACGTGGATGGGTCAGTTAAATATGAAGGGTCAGCTGCTTCTGGAGGCTTAATTAGAGATGATAAAGGAAGATTTATTAAAGGGCTCATGAAGAAACATGGACTGATGAGTTGTTTTGAGGCTGAATTTATTTGGAATTATGTTGGAATGAGACTCTTCGAAAGCTATTAACACAATCATTAGAGATAGATGTTAGACCAATTACATGGAGAGTATGATGAAACAATGCATTCAACGTTTTGATAAGAATTAGACCATGGACTTTTGTCATGTTTTAAGAGAAATGACTAAATAAATTGACTAGTTAATCAATATCACGTATGATTTAAAAGTAAATTACAGTTGTTTTATTAATCCTCCTGATGTTTGTAGGGAACTTGTTATTAGAGATAAAGTTAATATGCAATCTCCGTTTGAGTTTTCAACTCTTCGCTCTTCAATTCAGATAAAAAAAAAAAGTGTATAAATTTTTTCCAATGAGAGTGTATAATTATTCACCGCGTCTAACTAATTTGATGTCTCCTGGCCCAAAAAGATAATGTCCTAAATGTCCCAAAAAATTTTATTTTGCCACAATTTTTTATTTAACTTAATTTACAGCGTCCGCGGCTATGGCAAACCGAGCTGCGAGCTGGTGGAATTAATATGATTTCTTTTTATCAAAAAAAAAAAAAGATTTCTAGGGTTTTCGGTTCTGTGTAGTTTGTGATCGTTGTAGGCGAAATCGATGCCTCGAAGCCTGTCGCGCTCTCCGTCGTACAGGAGGAGATACTCTCCGTCCCCTGTAGGTCATCGTCACAGCCGCAGAAGCCGGAGGGATCGAAGCCGCTCACCCTATTCCAATTCTACCCGCACCAGGTCTTCTTTCTACTCTTAGTCCAAGTTCTTTAAAGCCTCAACCTTTGTTTAACTATATTGCTTGAATACTTCGTTCCCCGTTAACTCGAGTGGTGTCCTCCTTATTCTTCGCATCACATAAGAAATTGACTCTGTTATTATTCCACAGACAGATTCGCGCTTGAAATGTCTCTCTGTGTGTTGGTATTCGTATTAATTTTGGAAACTCTTTTTCTGTAACTTTCAATTGGGGTCTGCATCTTTTGTTTGATTTCAGGAGAAGAAGTCGCTCCCCTAGTCATAAGCGTCGGAGAACACGGTCTCCAGCTCATAGGCAGCGCAGGAGACATAGAAGTAAGAGCTCCTCATTGTCACCTTTACCTAAATCTCGCAGCTCAAGCCCTGCTTCAAATGATCATAAAACTACCTATGACAAACTGAAAAAAGAGGAAGAAGAAAAGAAAAGGTAAGATTATTCTTCTTGCGCCATTTTCTGATCTCTCTTCACGAAGAGCTTGGACACTTGTCATGGCTATGAGACTGTACTTTATTTACTTAACATAAGTTTGGTTTATGCAAGGCGTATATATTCATCATAGACATGAATCTTTCTTAGAAGTCTTACTTGAGCCCGGTACATTGAATTCATAAAGCGTAAACTACTTTTGTTTATCAATATCATGTTGATTGGTCAAAAAGAAAAATAATTATCATGTTTATAGCTGATTAACGTAAAAATCTATGCTAGCAAACCAATCACATGCGCAAGTATTATTTGATGTAAGGAATTATATAATACGATTGAGGCAAATTCTCTCCTTTGGTTGCGAGAATACATCAGATTATTTGCATTGTAGTTTGAAGATAATAGGTTTTTAGCTAGATGTCTCTAAATCAATTCCCATCTTTGCTTGTGCCAGATACGTGATTCACTTTGAAAATGCAACAGCTTAAATTCTTCTCTACTGGCTTTTCTGAAGGAAGCTACTGCATAGTTCAACTTGTTTGTTATATATGAACAATTGGTGCAAAGTTTATCTACTGTTCCGTAAGAAACTTCACATGTTATGGATCAGGAACTTGTTAGAGGTATGCCTTGCAAATGAAAGCTCATCTTTTCCTTGTTAATGGAATGAACTAAGTGGAAACTTATCAGTCGAGTATGAAAGTGAAGTACTCATTCAAATCCTTTCATGTATTTCCGTTATCATCTAGGACTAGGTAGGCAGCTGATATAATTATGATTTGCTTCTAGTCCTTTATTTTTCATCAGCGATTACTTGTCTTCTTGAACATTTGCACTTGTTGTAGCAGGCGTCAACATGAGGAAGAATTGAAAATATTGGAAGAGGAAACTGCACAGAGACTGGAAGAAGCAATACGGAAAAATGTTGAGGAGAAGCTAAGTTCAGAGGAAGTGAGGCTAGAAATAGAAAGGCGCATAGCAGAGGGTGTGAAGAAATTGTTTGATGATGTTGAAGCTCAACTTGAAAAAGAAAAGGAAGATGCTCTTAATGAAGCTAGAAGGAAAGAAGTAAGTGTCCTAACTTGAACTCCTTGCAAAAGAGAAAGCCAAGGTAGGCTTTTGATATTTAATATTACATGGGCTTGCAACATCAGGTGTCATAATTGTTGCTGTATTTTATAAATTGAACGTGGATAAATAATACATTATAATGTAGTCTGAGCCCTGAGGTACCTTATAGTGTTGTATTACAGTTTGGCGAGGTGGTGGTATCCTCTGGAAAAATATTTGCCGCTGGAGTGTTGTGATGTGATAATGTCATTTTACAGGAACAAGCTCGTAAGGAGAGAGAAGAGCTGGATATGATGCTTGAGGAGAATCGGAGGAGGGTGGAAGAGGCCCAGAGAAGAGAAGCCCTAGAGCTGCAACGGAAGGAAGAGGAACGGCAAAGGGAATTAGAGATGATTCAAAGACAGAAAGAAGAGGCTGCTCGGAGAAAGAAACTTGAAGAGGAGGAAGAATATTCCAACCGAATGAATTCTTTGGGGAAGAACAAGACTAGGCCGAAGTCTTTGGGTTTGTAATGACAATTATTTGGTGTCATTTTGCACCCCAACTTATGTGTACCCCCCCGGCAGAACCATGTAATCTAATGGAAGATTTTGATATCGTGCCTACTACATCAAAGAAATGGTTTCGAATTAGAAATGAGTTTTGTTAAGCAGGGAACCGATGTGCTGTAGTTTATTATTTTATTTTGCATCAGATGACCAAACGACTTGTCCTGGTTTGCTTTTTGCTATTGGTTTCAATATTATGTAGTCTGGTGGCAGTATTACAATGGACAACTAGGAATATTTTCTCCGTGTTTCCACCCTATTTTATTGTTAAGGAAAATTTTAAAAAGTACATTTATCTTTTTTTTGTAATAAAGGAGCGACATCTAAGTCTAGTAAAAATTACTTTTTTGATCTTATTTTATCATCTGTTATTTTAGAAAAATCTAAATATCTCAATTTATTTATTATTTAATATTATCAATAAATTATTTTTTATCATTTTATTCTTTATTAAAAATAATAGTAAGTGAAGTATAAATCATCTTTTAATATTTAAGTTAAGAATATTTTAATAAAATATCATTAAATTTTATTATAATTTAGATTGTTTAATAATTTTATTAATCAATATGAAAAATCATAAAGCCTCAGATAAAATTAAACGTTTTGGCCAAAAAAAAAAAAAAAGATAAAATGAGATGTAGGGAGCAAACATTGCAAATGGGCTTAGAGCAACCAGCAACGTCATTCTGGATACATGGGGAAAAAGTACATTTATCTTATTACAATATGAATATTTCAATCTTTTCATGACTCAAATATGTAAATGATGAGCTCTCATGCTCGGCGGAACTTTAAAAACATATAGATGGCAGGCAACATCATCAATCATATCCTTATTTCATGGAATTGAGTAACATATAACTTTACTCAAAGCATATGCCTCTGGGGCCTCTGCTTTTTTATGATGTTATTTCAAATTCATTGCAAAAAATGTTAAAGAGGTTGATCTTTTTATACCTTCTAAAGAAAAACTGAAAAAAAGATAAAAGAAAACAAAAAAAGTGTATTATTATGTTCACGAATTGTGTTTTAGACTTTGGATGGTTGATGTAACTTCAAAGCTATATTTTGATGTAGTGCATTCCTGATATCAGTTATTGAAGTCTGGCATCTTACTGTGATTAGGGTCACCTGAGCACGGATTTAAGTTGTTTTATTAACGGTAAGATGACGTAGATACAAATTATAGTTTAAGCGGGAAAATCTAATAACTTAAATTAGATTGCATTATAGGCGGATTAGGTAAGGTTAGATAGACAACCATATTCTCAAGTGAAGTCTTGTGCAATCAGTTTCTGTTATTCGCAGGCAAGAAAAATAGCTAGGGGATTAGTAGGTGGAAATAGGTTAGATTAGATTAGATTTTAACTAAATAGGTCAAGTTTACATTATAAATCTGAAGCTTAATATTACCCTATTAACATATATATATATATATAAAAGACTTCATTTTAGGTTTAAATATGAGTTTTCTAAAAATTTGACCTAACCTGAAACCTATTTAAATGCTTATTAAAAAGCAAAGTAAAAAAAAATTATCAACTTTAATTAAAAAAAAATAAACTTTAAATTTTTAATCACCAAATGCATGATCCATATATATATATTTATCTTATGGCACATATATTTAAGCAATATAATGGAAAAATAGCTAACCTCTTTACTTTTATAAACCTCATCCATATCTCTTCTCTTATGATCTTGTTGATATAGGACTTTAAACATATTGAGTCAATTACTCTCCCCAGAAAATGTGACAATACAAAAAGTAATGATGAAAGATGTCTCAACATGTACAAGGATTGTCTTACACTTATTTTAATCCATAAAAAAAAAGATATTTATAAAACTAATTTATATTAATTATATTATATATATAATAATAATAATAATAATAATTTAAATAGGTCTAACCTGATAGATTTCAGTTAGACTTTACTTAAATAGAATAGACCTATTTAACTAAATAAGCATATTTATAAGCTTGTACCCGACTTATTTAGTTAAATAAATTTGGTTAGATCAGACCTTAATTAGATTAGACTGTAAGTTCCTATTAAGGGTTTGACTTATTTCTCTTTTAGGATTTAGTAATTTAATAGTGCAAAAAGAAAATACTAAATTTGAATTTGAAACTTGATAAAAAAAATCGTTGTGTGACTGGCAAAAATTCCAATAGAAATAATTGTATGTTCAAATTAAAGACATATCAAATTGACCGAATTAGACCGCTTAATATCAGGACCAACTCTCAATTTCATCCTAATTTGATAATTTTGTTTGCTACAATTAATACCCAATATTATGAATGTATCCAAAACCAAAAAAGTTATATATGTGCTTGTGGTGTCTCATTAGGCTTGATCATCTATATTTTCTTTCCATTTTAGTTTTAGTTGAACAGAATTGCTAATCAACTTTTAGCCAAATCATAGAGATGGGCATTAGTTCATATGCATGTCACGTTTACCAAACAAAATCGTGTGTATTTAAATTCGCTCATATTGCACAGTCACCAAGTTGACAATTGCCATGTCTTATTTAATAAATTGACGTGATAATCTGAATACGTTCTCACCAAACTACTAAAAGGATCATCAACCTACTTTTTCTTTATCAGATGCGTGGAACTGAAACAACCAAAGCCCAGTTTCCCTCTCTTACGACCAATGAGTGAACTAGTTTGTTCACCCAACATATCCAATCTCAAATGTCCACGTCTCTTGGATAAATTACCTTATTCTGAACGAAAATGTGTGAAGGAGGAGAAGTAAAACAAGGCTAAGAAAAGGATAGTGTAACAGATAGCTTATCTCTAGGTTGTATATTTATTTCTTATATTACATTTATTTATACAAGCTTCATCATAGCTTCAATGGCTTTTCTCAAGTGCATGCATAATAAATACCATCTACAATAATTACAATCATCACCTTCCATAATTTCTCTTGGATTAGTCAGCCTCTTTTAGGTATATACCTTTTCTTGTTATATTAGCTCAACAATAACAAGACCAGAATAAGATCCAAGAACTGCAACCTTGCCATTACGTTGCTATATTCACCAACCAACACTAGTGTTATTTCCTGACATCTCAACCTCCATTCGACCTCACGGTTAAATTCGCTCGCAGACATTCATCTGTTTTTCCTCATCATAATCCCCTTGATCTTCTCCTCATGGCTATACTGCAATCTCCATCATCTCTCCTACTTGTGTCTCTAATAATAGCAATTCTTTTCATTGATCCAACACGTTCAACATCCAGAAAAGCTCTGAAGCAGCATCAAACCATCCGGGTTAGCCTCCACCACATCGATTCAGGGAAGAACTTGACCAAGTTCGAGCTTGTCCAGCATGGAGTGAAACGTGGCAACCAAAGATTGCAGAAATTAAAAGCAATGGTTTTGGCAGCTTCATCCCCCGATTCACAATTAGAAGCTCCAATCCATGCAGGAAATGGTGAGTATTTAATGAAGTTATCAATAGGTACACCCCCAGAAGCCTTCCCTGCAGTTTTGGACACGGGCAGCGATCTCATATGGACACAATGCAGACCCTGCACACAATGTTACAAGCAGCCCACACCCATCTTCGAACCCAACAAATCATCTTCTTACTCTAAGCTCTCCTGCAACAGCAAGCTCTGTAGTTCACTACCTTCCTCTACTTGCAGTGATGGCTGCCAATATGTC